>CM038143.1:505569936-506169936 GCA_021437245.1 Aegilops speltoides
AGGACGAGGGAATTAAGCTTGGGGATGCTTGATCGTCTCCAACGTATCTATAATTTTTGATTGTTCTATTATATTACCCCTTTTGGATGTTTATGGGATTTATTTTACACATTTATATCATTTTGGGACTAACCTACTAACGGAGGCCCAGCCCGTATTGCCTTTTTTTCTATTTCAGTATTCGAAGAAAAGGAATATCAAACTGAGTCCAAATGGAAATGAAACCTTCGGGGCGTGATTTTTTAGAACGTGATCCGAGGACTTGGAATGCAAGTCAAGAAGCTGCCGAGGCTCCCACGAGATAGGAGGCGCCCCCCATCGGCGCGCCCCTATCTCGTGGGCCCTCAGCGTCCACCGCGTACTTCTTCCTCCTATATAAGCCTCGTGCCGAAAACATCCGGGGAAGCGAAACACAATTTCCACCACGTAACCTTCAGTATCCCAAGATCTCATCTTGGAGCCTTGCAGCACTCTACGGAGGGAATCAACCACGGTGGGCTTCTACATCAACATCCTTACCCCTCCGATGAGTTGTGAGTAGATTACCACAGACCTACGGGTCCATAGTTATTAGCTAGATGGCTTCTTCTCTCTTTTTGGATCGCAATACAATGTTCTCCCCCTCTCTTGTGGAGATCTATTCGATGTAAACTCTTTTTGCGGTGTGTTTGTGGAGATCCGATGAATTGTGGGTTTATGATCAAGTTTATCTATGAATAATATTTGAATCTTCTCTGAATTCTTTTATGTATGATTGAGTTATCTTCGCAAGTCTCTTCGAATTATCAGTTTGGTTTGGCCTACTAGATTGATCTTTCTTGCCATGGGAGAAGTGCTTAGCTTTGGATTCAATCTTGCGGTGTCCTTACCAGTGACAGAAAGGGTTGCAAGGCACGTATTGTATTGTTGCCATCGAGGATAACAAGATGGGGTTTATATCATATTGCTTGAGTTTATCCCTCTACATCATGTCATCTTGCTTAATGCGTTACTCTGTTCTTATGAACTTAATACTCTAGATGCAGGAAAGAGTCGGTCGATGTGTGGAGTAATAGTCGTAGATGCAGGCAGGAGTCGGTCTACTTGTTGTGGACGTGATGCCTATATACATGATCATGCCTAGATAATCTCATAATTATTCGCTTTTCTATCAATTGCTCGACAGTAATTTGTTCACCCACCGTAATACTTATGCTATCTTGAGAGAAGCCACTAGTGAAACCTATGGCTCCGGGTCTATCTCTTATCATATTTGCTTCCAATCTACTTTTATTTGCATCTTTACTTTTTGCATCTATATTATAAAATACCAAAATATATTTATCTTATCTTACTATCTTGATTAGATCTCACTTTCATGAAGTGGCCGTGAAGGGATTGACAACCCCTTTATTGCGTTGGTTGCGAGTTCTCGTTGTTTGTGTAGGTGCGTGGGACTTTTGAGGAGCCTCCTCTGGATTGATACCTTGGTTCTCAAAAACGAGGGAAATACTTATGCTACTCTCTGCATCACCCTCTCCTCTTGAGGAAAACCAGCATAAGCTCAAGGCGTAGCTGGATGGTTGCCATTTTTTGGCATGCCAATGAACTCTAGCCAACTCTAGTTCATTTTTCTTGCCAATGTCGGCCAAATCATGGGCAACCAATACCTCAACCAAAATTTTAGCTACCCAATGCTTTGATGGGGCAACCTTGGGCACAAACCAAACATATTGTTGGTCGTGCCACAACACTAACGCCACCCTCGGCTGCCGAAACCGACCGTGTCTAGTGCGATATGAGCATGTCGCTCACGCTGATCGCCGTGTCGAGGCGGTCTGGAGTTGTGCCCGTTGTTGGCCTAACGACCCACATGAGCGGTTGTCGTGGCAAGGAGGTCGTGGGCCAACTCCTCCACTAGTCGCCCTCGTCGTCCGGCAGTGTGCCCCACATGTCGGTTTCCCTGTTTCCCTGGCCATATTCGAGCGTCAGTGCTCCGCGTTGCGCATTAGGCCTTTCACTATGTAGGCCAAGCGAGACAACTTATTGTTTATTTGAGCCGTTCAAGTATAATCATGTGGCGTTTGCTTATTTCTCATTCCTCTCCAACCCTCTTCTCCATCGATCATGTCGCCCTCAACTCGAGTCCATCCTCCCGCATGCCTCATTTGAACATTCCGCCGAGTATCATTTGCATGTACACCCTAGTCCTCTCTCAATCGATCTTCGGACCCGAGATGAAATCGAGAGAGACGAGTGGGGCACGTGATACCTAAGGCGGATTAAAATTTTGAACCGGTGATCATAGCATCCAAATCATATATAATGGGTATTCAATGTTTGTTTCGTTTTGAACATACAGTCACTACAAAAAATACACTTCCGTGATGATACGTGTTTGTCACGATGGTCGCATTTTCGTCATGCATGTACATCCATGCGATTTTATGATAGAATCAAGATAGTCATACATGTCTTGTCGAGAAGTGTTCCATGACATTACCAAAATTATCATCACGGAAGTGTCCACTTCCATGACGATAAATCGCGTCATAGAAGTGCTTTCGTCAAGGGTGACCGACACATGGAATCCACCATAACGGACGCCGTTAACTGTCGGGTTGGGTTTTGGATCCGATAACCCGTTAACAGCCCGACCGATGGGGATTTTCCACATGTAAAATCATCATTGGTGGAGGAAACACGTGTCGGCTCACCGTTGGGACGAGATGTCATCCGCTCATTGGACCGAAGCGCCTATGACATGGCGACACATGGCACGCCCATGAGGCCCATTCGTGAAAAGGCCGGCCCGTTTGACTTGGTCAAGGTGGCGGGCGGCCCGGAAAGCTTTGATTAGGCCTATTGCATATAGCCCATTTACAGCCCGCTAACCTAGGGCCCGTTACGCCCTATCCGAATTAGGTCCAGTAGCGTCATCTGGGCCATCCAATATGCTTCAGCCCGTTATAACTTCCGGCCCATGTGGCCCATGACTTCTTTCGGCCCATATGAGGACCTTTGTAACACTTGGCCCATTAACGGCCCGTGGTGAAACTGGCCCATAATGAACAGTGTATCACTTTATACCCATTAACGGCCCATTATTCCATTGGGCCATTTCCATCCCAAGTTATCTTTCGGCCTTCTCAGGGGCCATTGATTCTTGGGCTCATTTGCAGCATTCGGTTACATACGGCCCGTTACTGTCATTTTCTGCTTGTGGGCCAAATTCAGCCCGTCGTTACAGTCTTCCCGTTAATACGTTGGGCCGTTTTCATGTTAAAAAAACCCGTTGGGCTATTTTCATAGAGTTATCATATACGGCCTATTAACGGCCCGTTATGGTCCATGAATAATCTGGCCCATGATTGGCGAAATGATGATCGCCCGTGAAGGCTCGTGGATCCTATGGCCCATATGAGGCCCATGGATAGTACGACCCGTAGAAGGCCCATGGATCGTACGGCCCGGAGAAGGCCCATGGACACTATGGCACGTAGAAGGCCCATGGACCCTAAGGCCCGTATAGAAGGCCGATGGATCCAACGGCCCGTATAGAAGGCCAATGGATCCTATGGCCGGACGAAGGCCCATGGATCATACAGCCTGCAGGAGGCCCATGGTTACAACAGTCCGTGTGTTGCCATGATTATTTTGGCCTAGTTACCAAAAATAGGCTATTGTGGCCACTAGAAAAAAACAGAAAAAGAACTGCAGTGACTACAAGCAAACAACTAAACAAGACAATAAGGAAATAAATAAGCAAGCAATTAACGCTAGCCTATTACCGCTATTACACATATTACATTCACTAGGCATCAAAGTTAGCCACGGTGCAAATATAGGGAACAAAGAAGCACATTACATACACTGGCCGTCAAAATTGGCCACGTGCAAATAAGGCGCAAAATAAAACATAAGCTGAAACAACTTGGAAGAGCTCAAGAACGTTATCCGGTATCCACCATGCTGGCAATAAGCAGCAAGCTGATTAGCTTTGTCATGTTTGGTGCTAAAATCCTCAACGCTTGTTGTTGCACGAAAGTATGCATCCGAATGCTCGGGGACTTCCAGATCCTTTCGCTTCTTGTCACAACACGCTAATCGATGTCTTCCGACTTGTAGTTGAGACTCAAGAAACCGAACTGATTCAGACAGTGAGTTTGAATAGCTTGTGCAAGCGGTAGTGGCCAGTAACACGAGCACTAAACCAAGACATGACTTTGGGGTTGTCTCGCTGTCTTCAAGATAGTCTTCCTTAGCTGTTTTATCAGCTTTGTTGGAGACCAACAAGGATGTGTCACTATCCTGAACCTTATCTGCATTACTTCCTTTACCATTGCTTAATAAGGCACTCTTCCCCAATATTCTGTTAGCATTCTAAACGAAGAAACAAGCAGACACATAACAAGTTTAGCATGTACTAGTATATGAATTCATTTTGGTGAACCAGTTCATTAGTAAGGTGGACATGATTAAACTACCAAGTCTTCTGTTGCCAAGTACTAGTACATAATAAAAGCATCAAACAAACATATATCTATGTCCTATGGTCACTGCATTGTCTTGCCAAATCAAAATAGAGACATGGTTCAAATCATATCAGTTCAAGACAAAGCGCGGTGAAGAAATACAAAGCATGGGAAACTACACGGCACAAAGATTTCAGATGGGTACCACGGGTCTACATGTACAACAACACTATTGGCTCGATGTGATGCTAGTAATGTGCATGATATGAAAGTCAACTGTATACACAATTGAAATTGAAATAAACAGAGCTATTGATAATAGCAAACCTGTTAAAGAAACATGCGTGAACATATCTGCTGTGACATTGGAGTTTCGATTGGATCCTTCAATTTAAAAATAAGTTTGTATGAGTAAATTCACTGATACAAGAGCAAAGCAATCATAGTTCAAAAAAGGCGCGCCTAAGCGAGCGCTTAAGCGCGCCTAGACTCTAGGCGTTGGCAAAATGCATTGCGCATAACTACGCATAATCTGTGCATAACTGCGCATAAGCATGCGCTATGGTCGATAAAAGCGCAAAGCGGTGGCAAACGCACAATTAACGCCTAGCGCTTTTTGAACTATGATAGCAATGGAATCTTAAATTAGAACAGTTGTTCTTGAGTTTAGGCACTTGTTCTACATGAGCAGTCGATGAAGCGCAAGAATATAATACTTAAAATAGAAAATGAGCTCATAGACCTTACCACATTCTTGGTTCGGGACCAGTCTGAGACACAAGCGTTCCCGATCATCGTCCGATAAATGTGTCTCGAGGAGAGCGTAAGGGAATTTGATGAGTTTCTTTGCGGTGAAGTACATTTTCTTGAGTAATTCCGATCAGCCACCAAGCATTCTTGAAGATAGAGAGGTATTAGCACAGGTTACCTCATCTGAGTTTGCAAATCGGTCCTTCTCTATAGAGAAAATTGGGAAAATTGCTGTATTATAACCATCATGGAGGTAGGATGTATGGGGCGAAGCAAAGTAATTGCCATGAATAACATTACTTACACATAACTCTGGACAAACACACCTGGGCATTTTCCTTCATCTTGATATAATATTTCCAAGATGGGAAGATATGCACATCTGATTTAACAACATCAAATCGATAGATGCTAAACTACGACTAGCTGGTTGTGCTTCCTCCACAGGACACTAGTAGAAAGCAGGGGCCAATGGTCGAGGCGGTCCAGCCCATTAGTCGGTTCAGCCGAACCGGACCAATGGGGCATCGGACCCGTTCGTGAGCCGGGCGGCCGAGCCACGTGGGCCATTGGTCCCGGTTCATCTAGACCTATTGGTCCCGGTTTGTGGAACGAACCGGGACCAATGGTCTCGCTCTGGCCCTAACCCATTGGTCCGGTTGGTGGCTTGAACCGGGACCAAAGGATTCCATTAGTCCGGTTCGAGCCGTCCCGGGACTAAAAGGTTGATGCCCGTTGCGACGGAGTTTAGTCCCACTTCGCCAACCGAAGGGGAACGGGACTGGTTTATAAGCCCCTCCCTCTCTACTTTCTTGAGCTCCTCCGATAATGAAAATAGATGCGCTTATATAGGTAATTTAGCATAAATTCATACGGATTTCTCTTGAAATTGTTATAAATTTAAGTTGAATTTCCTCTATAAGCGCATCTGTCTCATTACGAGTAGTTTTTTCTTTTTCTGCTATATTAATTTTTCTTTTTATTTACGAGTTGTAATAAGCCATTAAAAATAAGCATATATGCTCCTTTTTAGTATAGTTAATCACAACTATTTTTGCTTCTATTCATTTCGAGTAGTTTTTTATATAGTTTTTCTTTTCTGCTATATTATTTTTCTTTTTATTTCTGTGTTGTAATAAGTCATTAATAATAAGCATATATGCTCCTTTTTACTATAGTTAATCACAACTATTTTTGCTTCTATTCATTTCGAGTAGTTTTTATATAGTTTTTTCTTTTTCTGCTATATTTATTTTTTCTTTTTATTTACGTGTTGTAATAAGCCATTAAAAATAAGCATATATGCTCCTTTTTAGTATAGTTAATCACAACTATTTTTGCTTCTATTCATTTCGAGTAGTTTTTATATAGTTTTTTCTTTTTCTGCTATATTTATTTTTTCTTTTTATTTCGTGTTGTAATAAGTCATTAAAATAAGCATATATGCTCCTTTTTACTATAGTTAATCACAACTATTTTTTGCTTCTATTCATTTCTGAGTAGTTTTTATATAGTTTTTTCTTTTTCTGCTATATTTATTTTTTCTTTTTATTTACGTGTTGTAATAAGTCATTAAAAATAAGCATATATGCTCCTTTTTAGTATAGTTAATCACAACTATTTTTTGCTTCTATTCATTTCGAGTAGTTTTTATATAGTTTTTTTCTTTTCTGCTATATTTATTTTTTCTTTTTATTTACGTGTTGTAATAAGTCATTAAAATAAGCATATATGCTCCTTTTTACTATAGTTAGTCACAACTATTTTTGCTTCTATTCATTTCGAGTAGTTTTTATATAGTTTTTCTTTTTCTGCTATTATTATTTTTCTTTTTGTTTCGTGTTGTAATAAGTCATTAAAATAGGCATATATGCTCCTTTTTTACTATAGTTAATCACAACTATTTTTGCTTCTATTCATTTCTGAGTAGTTTTTATATAGTTTTTGTTTTTCTGCTATATTATTTTTACGAGTTATAATAAGTCATTACAAATAAAAAGAGCGCAATGCTCGTTAATCTGCTTCAACCCTTTCGGGATAGTGTCAATGCACTGCACATAGCTCATGCGTCTCATCGTATCCGCAAGGGTTGAAACCAACTCTCTGAGGCATTGAGCCTCTTCGTCATTGTATCTACTCGGGGCTTATAAACAGTGCAGTGCCTCTCGCTTGCGAGTGGGACTAAAAGCGAAAGCTGCTGGAAGAATCAACAAAAAAACAGCGAGAGACAAAAAGTAGTTAGGCGGGTCCATTGGTCGGTTGGTGGCTCAGCCAGGACCAATACCTCTTTGTCGGTTCGTGGCTGCAACGGACCAATGCCCTCTTTTGTCGGTTGGTGCACCAACGGACAAATCTTCGTTCCGCCCTTTGGGCTCTGAAAAAGACCATTGGTCCCGGTTGGTGGCCTCAACCGAACTAAGATTTCATTGGTCGGTTTGTGCCACGAACAGAGATATCTTTCTATATATACTTCACTTGGCATCTATTTGATCTCTCCGGCCTCTATAGTACTCCTCCCGGCCTGGCCGCCCTTAGCCAGCCTGTCAGCCGCCCATCCCGCCCGCTGCCGTCGCCGCCCCCTTGAGCAAACCGCCGCCGTCGCCTTCGCCCGACCCGACCATGACCGCCCAGTCACCGTCCGCCCGCCCTGCCTGCACGCCTGCCACGCTGCCTCGGCCTCGTCGCCGCCCAGCGCCGCACCTCGCCGTCGCCGTCGCGGAGGTCGCCTCTTTTTAATTTTTCTTAGATTTGTTTTAGATTTTTTTGTAGTTCATAGATATTTTTGTTAGATTAGATTGTGTAATTTAGATATGTAGTTAATGTAGATTGTGTAATTAATTTGTTAGTTTTTATGTTAGATTTTTTTCTGTAAAAGATTTGTTCATATTATGTAAGATTTTTTATGTTAGATTTTTTATGTTAGTTTCTTTATGTTAGATTTTTTCTGTAAAATTTGTTCGTATTGTGTAATTTAGATCTTTTGTAGGATTAGATGTGTAGTAATTTAGATATGTATTATATTATGTTAGTTTTTTTCTGTAAAAGATTTTTATGTTAGATTTTTTTCTGTAAAATTTGTTCATATTATGTAAGATTTTTTATGTTTGATTTTTTATGTTAGTTTTTTATGTTAGTTTCTTTATGTTAGATTTTTTTCTGTAAAAGATTTTTTAGTTAGTTTTTATGTTAGATGTTTTATGTTAGATTTTTTATGTTAGTTTTTATGTTAGATTTTTTCTGTAAAATTTGTTCATATTATGTAAGATTTTTCATGTAAGTTTTTATGTTAGATTTTTTATGTTAGTTTTTTATGTTAGTTTCTTTATGTTAGATTTTTTTCTGTAAAAAGATTTTTTAGTTAGTTTTTTATGTTAGATGTTTTATGTTAGATTTTTTATGTTAGTTTTTATGTTAGATTTTTTCTGTAAAATTTGTTCATATTATGTAAGATTTTTTATGTAAGTTTTTTATGTTAGATTTTTTATGTTAGTTTTTTATGTTAGTTTCTTTATAGTTAGATTTTTTTCTGTAAAAAGATTTTTAGTTAGTTTTTATGTTAGATGTTTTATGTTAGTTTTTTATGTTAGATTTTTTCTGTAAATAGATGTGTAGTAATTTAGATCTTTATGTAGGATTAGATGTGTAGTAATTTAGAAAAAGGAAAAAAGAAGAAGTAGTTTATATATGAAGTAGTTTGTTTTTAGTAAGTACTACTTATTTATTTATAGTAAGTGTTTAGTAGTTGAGCTAGATAGATTTAATTAATAAGACTACTTTTATTTAACTATATATAGAAGTAGTTCAGCGTCGGCGTCGGCGATGCCTATCCCGCATCCTCGTAAATGGAAATCGAGTCGGATGGAGGCCTTGATCGAGGATCATGTTGGGACTGGGCTCCGTGGTTGGTATTGGGAGGTGCTACCTTTCGGGGGCGTAGGTTGGTGAGGAGGCAGCCCGTTGTTGACCCGATCCTTGTTTGGTGGCGGTCGCGTGGGCGGTGGCGGTGGTGAGGCATCCGGACACCGCGGAGGTGGTGACGTCATCGTGTCGCGAGGAGGGCGAACACGTCCGTCGCTACATGGTTGCATTGGAGGAGGTTCGACAATACCGGCATGTTCTTGGGATCTCATGGAGCTATGATCCTGTGATGGTTCCTTATCTTTGGGTGTCCACCGCCGCGTCGATACCGTCGGCTACGGTTCTAGTTTTATTAGTGATAATATTCGATGATGTCGGATTTAATTTTTTAAACCCCCTTCCCTTTTTTTTTAAAAAAAAACCAAAATTTTTTTTTCCCAAACCCCAAAAAATTTTTTAAAATTTTTAACAACCCCAAACTTTTGGGCCCCCAAATTAAATTTTTCCTTAAAAAAATTAAATTTTTCCCCCTTTTTCCCCCTTATAAATTCGGCCCTTTGGGTTTAAAAAACAACCGGGAAAAATTTTTTTTTTATTAAATTTCCCCCCTTTTTTTATTTCCCCCTTTTGGGGAAAAACCAAAAATTTTTAAACCCCCAATTTTTTTTTAAAATAATTGGTTTTGTTTTTAAAAAAATTTTTTGGGGCCCCTTTAAACCCAATTTCCCCCCCCCTTCCCCTTTATTTTTTTCCTTTTTTTTGGGGCCCCCTTTCCCCCAACCCCAAAAAATTTTTTTTTCCCCCGGCAAAAAAATTTTTTTCCCTTTGGGCCCCCCCTTTCCCCCTTTTTCCCCCCCCCCCCCCTTTTTTTTCCCCCCCAAAACCCCCTTCCCCCCCTTTTTTTTTGGGAAAACCCGGATTCCCCCATTTTGGGCCCCCCCCTTTAATTTAAACCAATTTTCCCCTTCCTTTTTTTTGGGATTCCCCTTTTTTCCCTTTTTAAACCCCCCCCCCCCTTTTTTGGTTTTTTTTAAAAAAAAAAAAAACCCCCCCCCTTTTGGGGGCCCTTTTTTAAAAAAATTTTTCCCCAAAAATTTTTAAACCCCCCCTTTTTCCCCCCCCGAAAAAATTTTCGCTTTAATTTTTTTTTTTAAAAAAAATTAAATTGGCCCTTTTTTTTTTAAAAAAAAAAAAAAAAAAAAGGGCCCCCCGGGGGGCCCCCCTTTTTTTCCCAAACAAAAAACCCCCGGGGCCCCCCCTCCCCCCTTTTTTTAACCCCGGAATCCCCCCCCTTTGGGGGGGGGCCCCCCCCCTTTTTCCCCGGTTTTTTAACCCCAAAACCCCCCCAAACCCCCCAAAGGGGGAATTTTTCCCCCCAAACCGGGGGGGAAAAAAAAAACCCCCCCTTTTCCGGGCCCCCCCGGGCCCCCCCCTTTTTTGGGGCCCCGGTTAAAACCCCCTTTTTTTTCCCCCCCCCCCCCATACATCTCCTAAACTATCAAGAACTTTCACCGCCATATACACTCATAAGTAGTCTCGGTCCCACCGATATTCCAAACTCACCACACCGAGATGAACCACCTCAGCCATAAGCCAAACCCTAGTAAACTCGGATTTTCCGATTCGAACTCGGTCTCACCGAAACATGAGTTGCCAAGGTTACAGAACCTTCATCATCAAATCGGTGTCACCGAGATGATGAAGTCGGTCCCACCGAAACCGGCATGCTCTTGTCATCGCATCTAATCGGACTAACCGAGATTGTATATTCGGTCCCACCGAAAATCCCAACGCTCACATTATTTGAACTATCGGTCTCACCGAGTTGTCCACTTCGGTCCCACCGAGATTGCTCAAATGTGTGTAACGGTTGGATTTTGTGTGGAGGCTATTTATACCCTCCACCCCTCTTCATTCTTGGAGAGAGCCATCGAAAGAACTACCACTCCTACCTTACATTTCTCGAGAAGAGAACTACCTACCCTTGTGTTGAGATCAAGTTGCTCCACTCCCACCATATGAAGCTTGATCTCTAGCCTTCCCAAGTTGCTTTCCACTCAATCCTTTCTTCCACCACAGCCAAATCAGTGAGGAGAGTTGAGTGTTGGGGAGATTATCATTTGAAGCACAAGAGCAAGGAGTTCATCATCATCTACAACATCTATTACCTTTTGGAGGGTGGTGCCTCCTAGATTGGTTAGGTGTCGCTGGGAGCCTCCGTCGAGATGTGGAGTTGAATCAAGAAGTTTGTAAGGGCAAGGAGATCGCCTACTTCGTGAAGATCTACCCCTAGTAAGGCTAGCCTCCGTGGGCGAGGCCATGATGTAATAGACAAGGTTGCTTCTTCGTGGACCCTTCGTGGGTGGAGCCTCCGTGGACTCAAGCAGCCGTTACCCTCCGTGGGTTGAAGTCTCCATCAACGTGGATGTACGATAGCGCCACCTATCGGAACCACGGAAAAATCATCGCGTCTCCAAAATTGCGCTTGCTCTTCTCCACCTCTCTTTACTACATGTGCAATTTACTTTCTGCTGCCTATACTCTAGAATTGCATGTGTAGGGTGATGCTTGACTTGATCATAATTGTGAATCTGCCAAAAACTGTTCTTTGTCAAAAGGCAGAATTTTTATATTGACAAGTAGTCTAATCACCCCCCCTCTAGACATACTTTCGATCCTACAAGTGGTATCGAGCTTTGGTCTCCATTGTATTGGTTTCCATTGCATTGACTCCATAAGCTTGGTTTCACAACCTAGGAGAGTATGGCGCCTAGTGAGGGTAATTTTCAGAGAGGTCCTTACTTTGATGGTACAAATTTTGCTAGTTGGAAGCATAAAATGAAAATGCATATTCTTGGTCATAACCCAGCCGCATGGGGCATTATTTGTGTTGGTATGCAAGGTGAATTCTTCGAGGAAGGAAAAGTTCCGGATCGCGGCTTACACCGAAGAATTGCGGATGTTGCAAAACAATGCTCAAGCTTGTGACATTCTCTTCAATGCCTTGTGTCCCGAGGAGTTCAACAAAATAAGCCGTCTTGAGAATGCAAAAGAGATTTGGGATACTTTGGTTGAAATGCACGAAGGTACCGAGTCCGTGAAGGAATCAAAGCTAGATATTCTTCAAGGTCAACTTGACAAGTTCAAGATGAAGGATGGTGAAGGAGTCGCTAAAATGTACTCTAGGCTTGCTCTCATCACAAATGAGATTGCCAGCTTAGGAAGCGAAGAAATGACCGACCGATTCATCATCAAGAAGATTCTCAGAGCTTTGGATGGAAAGTATGACACCGTGTGCACTTTGATCCAAATGATGCCAAACTACAAGACTCTCAAGCCAACCGAAGTCATTGGAAGAATTGTTGCTCATGAGATGACACTTAAGGATAAGGAAGAGCTTCACAACAAGTCAAGTGGTGCTTACAAAGCTACAAGTGATGCTCCCACAACCTCAAGTGACAAGTTAGTTTCCAATGAAGAGATAAGCCTAATGGTCAAGAACTTCAACAAATTCTACAAGAATAGAGGCAAAGAGAGAAGCTCAAAGTCTAGATCATATGATGAAAAGAGATCTTCTAGTCGTGATCGAATCTGCTACAATTGTGGAAGACCCGGACACTACTCAAATGAGTGTACGGCTCCCCACAAGAGAAGAGAAGAATATCCAAGAAGAAGAAGCTCAAGAGATGAGTCACCTCGGAAAGAGAGAAGGAGCAGAGATGATCGTTATGAACGAAGACCCTCTCGGAGAAGCAAGGATTCGGAGAGGAAAGACAAGTCATCAAGGAGCTACACAAGAAGAAAACATCAAGCTCATGTAGGTAATGGGTCTCCGGCTCTGACTCCGACAATCAATCCAAAGGAAGCTATCACTCCGACTCCGACTACAGTCAAGATGAAGGTGTTGCCGGTCTTGCTCTCGTATCCTCCAACTCCAACTCCTACGACTTATTTGATTCACCAAATGAGGGAATTGGAAGATGCTTCATGGCTAATGGCCCCAAGGTATCACACCCTGAATTCATTGACTTCGATAGTGATGAGGATGACTTGCTTGGTGAAGATGAGCTCTTGCATGATAAATCCAGTGAGCCTAGTAACGATGAACATGCTAGTAGTCTTTATAGTCGAGAAGAGTCGAATGACAATGCTATGAAGGAGATTGAGCGTCTAACTAAAGAACTAAACACTCTTAAGTTAGCTCATGAAACAACTCAAGAAGATCATAGAGAGCTCCAAAGATCTCATGAGAAGCTACGCTCGAGAAGCTCACTCTAGAGCAAGAACATGAGTTTCTAAAAGCAATCAATGACGATCTTCAAAGAAGAGTTCTTCATATCTTGCCAAACGACTTCTCTTGTATAATTTCTTGCCACCCATTAAGACTAAGCATGACAAGCATCGAAAAATTCTTCCTCTAGCAAGAATAATAACCATGCTAAATCCAATGTTGTTGCTTCTAGTAGTTCTCTTGATTCCACTAACAATGTTTCAAGCCAAGTTACACTTGAGCAAGAGAATAGTTTATTGAAAGGGATCATAGAGAAAGGTGTCTACAAGAGCCTTGCCGGAATCAAGAACTTTGAGGAAATTGTTCGCAAGCAAGGAAGGCACCGGAAGAATCAAGGAATTGGTTTTGAGCGAAAGTTCAACGCCAAGGCGTTGAGGGAAGAAGGTCAATATCCTACTCCACAGTTTGTTCCTCAAAAGGAGAAGTATGATCCTACTTCTTCCAATGTGGAACAAGCTCAAGATGACCTTCCACCACAAGACCACAAGCTAAAAGGCAAGGACAAGCTTCAAGAGGAGATTGATGCATTTGTTGAAGCACCTCAAGCCATGGTCAAGTGGGTTCCCAAGGAAACGTCAAGTTCTACTTCGTCAAGCTCAACTACAACCCCAAGGATTCCCATCAAGATGATGTGGATCCCTAAGAAGAAGAACTAGAAAGTTCTTGAGGGTGACTCCGCCAACCTACTTCACTCACATTCATTTTGGCAAAAACTTGTGCAATCAACTTCCACATCGTGCACTAGTTCATGGAGTCAGAAACCCTCTTGTTGGTAAGTCAAGGGACAAGGTAATCATTGCTTTCATGGACATCATCTATTGTGAACTTCAATCTATGTCCATGGATATCCTTGTTTGTTCCTTGTGGGACTAACCCATGTAGGTATTGAAAGTGCCCGAATCCAAAGGATAGCTCCCAACTCTTGATGATCTCCATCAACATTGAGCATCCACATCTTCAACATCTACATGAAGTCTTCTACGATAACCCAAGGTTAGTTTGACCCTTTAAAAGGGGTTGTCACATCTAGGGGGAGCTTTGCTCTAAAAATTGAGCTAAAGCATCTTCAAATGATGTGAACACATCAATGCTTTATGTAAAAGTGGTAACCCCACTTGTGCTTAAACGATGAGTATGACCTATGATCAAATGTTCTCATTTGGCTCCTAAGTCAATATACTCATATAAAGATGACCTAGTCATCGACAAATTGTGTGTTAGTAGCTAGAGTTTTGTTGTGCATGTTTGACACATATTTCATTTGCTATCTTATTGTGTGAGCATGTTGGATGGATGATTTTATCCATTCGAGGACATCCATTTGTTGTTTTGGTCGTTTTGATTTTTCTCGACCAAATGGATGGACAAGAATGCCTAAGTACCTCCCCTAGCTATCTATGCTTTCTTGTCTCAAATTCTATTCATGCTTACATCACAAATTTTGAACAAGTCATTTTCGACCCTCCGGTGAGGAGCACTTGAGCCACCGATCCGTCAAGGGCTAATTTCCAAAACCTTCTAATTGATTTCGTTAGACCAACTCACTCAAACTCGGTCGAACCGAAAGCATTTAGACTGATCTAGGTTTTCATCTCGGTGAAACCGAAGTTGTGATTTTCGGCATGACCGAAGTGCATAATCGCTTAGCGAGTTATCCATCTCGGTGCCACCGAAGTTTACAACTCGGTCCCACCGACAGCGAAGGGGTATATATTCCGAGGGCCGCGCGCTGATTCCTCCTTCAAACGTTTCGCCCCACACCCTTTGCCGCCGCCGCTTTGGTCTCCAGATCGTCGCCGTTGTCGCTCAGCGCCCTCGCCAGAGTCTCCGCCGCCAACGGCCATCTCCTCCGAGCCGTTGCCCGCCAGAAAAAACTCCACCAAGTTAGGGTGAGTTTTGATCCCACTCGTGCTCCCATCTCCGATTCAATGCACGCTTGATTGCCTAGTATCTTGCCACGATTGAAATCCTCCTGTACACCGATTGGTTCATTTGAACTAGATTCGAGTAAAAGTTTTAGGTTAGGTTTCATGAACATATCTCGGTGAGACCGATTTTATATTTTCGGATGACCGATTTGGCCTATGGCTATTGCACCGCACTCCTTCGGTCCAACCGAAGTTGTGCAAAATCGGTGTGACCGAAATGAAGATTCTGTGAAACCCTAGTGTTTTCGGCAGATCGAAACCCACTTCGTCAAACCGAAAGTGGTGTGCCAAGCTCTGCTTAACACTTCGGATTCACCAACCTTAAACTCGGTCTCGACCAAAATGTCTTCTGTGAAAACTTAATACTAGAATTTGAACTCATTTTTTTGCAAAACTTCTGCATTTTGTGATGACTCTTCTTCTCTGCCTACACCTTATCTATTCACAGGTTGTCAGCCATGTCGATGCCAAGGATAAAGTGAGAACAGGTCGAGACACCCATTGCGACATTCCAGAGGCAGCACTAGTCCCGATCCTAGTAGCTCATCCGATGATGGTGAGAGGAGTACACCAAGTGGCATGCCTCCGCAGCCACCAGAGCTAGAAAGAAGAGGAATTCAGATGATGAGGATTCAGATTTTGTTGTTGAGGAAGAGGTGACCTCAAAGCCTAAAGGAAGGTTGTTGCCAAAGAGCAACAAGATCAACAATCTAAGAAGGGCACCAAAGAAAGTCAAGTAGTCAACTGTTGCTAAGAAGCTGAATTTGGGAGAGGCAGCTGCAAGCAAAGTGAAGAAACCACCAAGAGAAAGAGAATAGTGCATGCAGATGCAGCAAGAGAGGATGAGGATGAGGAAGCACCCCAGCCTCCTTCTCGTAAGCCAAGTTCATGGGTGATGCCATTAAGGCCGGAGCCACATCAAAGCCCAAGAAATCTGCTCCAGCTAAGGCAGCTCCAAAGAAAGCCTCGCTGCCAAGCCCAAGAGGACCATCGAAACATTCCAGCGTTCTAAAAGAACAAGGATGATGTGCCACCACTGAGTCTGACGATGAAGGACCAGTTTTATCAAACTTCGCCCAAAACTGCCACTCCATAATGATGCTCATCCTCAAGCCGAGGATATGAAGGCAAGGAAAGATAAAGGTCTCGTGCTATGGAGACAAACTGACCCATATGCCGTGAGGAGAAGAACTGCTTTGTAGATCCCAGATTTCACACCGAGAGCAAAGCAGGACTTCTATGAGACCGTCTTGATGGATAAGAAGCCCATAGTCGCAAACACCGATATGTTGACTGGAAGTACATTGACAAATAAGAGCACAGAGATTTCTTTCCACATGTTCATGAAAGTTTCACCGCATGTGGAGTTGCAGATTTTGTAGGTCGAAATTGACCAGTTGGAACGATGAGATGATAATGCAATTTTATGCCACACTCACTTCTACCCCGATGGAAAGATTATGTGGATGACCAAGGTCAAAGGTTTTCTTCTTCGTTGAAGAATGGGCAGAAATTTGAATGCTCCAAAGGCAACGAGAAGATGATATTGATGTATATGGGATTCCAAAGAAGAATCATGAATCCATGAAAACATGTACAAAGAGGTTCCAAAGAAGGATTTGCAAATCTGAAGCTCGGCTCATCTACCATCTCCGTGCAGGCTTACCTACCACTAATACCATTTTGAGGCATACCTTGATGCCCAAATCTGGTGATGATCACATGATCGAGGATACTCTATCAACATGCTGCACATACTTGATGAGAGAGCACCTTTCAAGGTGATGGACTTGATGGTAGAGACCATTAAGAGGACCGCAATGACCGTAAAAGATCATGTGGATTTGCCCATGATTCAGATGCTTATCAATGCCAAGTTTGGCACGGGCACATTCTTGTTGGATAGAGAACATTTACCGCTGCAGCCAGAGCATGAAGACAATGTTGTTGTGATGGATGAGGAGGATCCGACATCCGTTGAAGGTCAAGCCAAGATCGCAGCTGCTAAGAAAGCCAAAGTCGACAAGGAAGCAAAGCAGCAAGAAGAAGCAGCAGCTAAACCAAAGAGTTTCGAGAGCAAATTCTTGAAGCTACTCAAAGGATTGAACAACGCCTCGCCAGCATTGAACAGTCTCAGAGAGCTTAGAGAGGATTGTTGACGAGAAGATCTACGCCCGACGTGAAGTCGATCAAGTACAAGTGACCGCCAACAAGCTCGAGGCGACATTGAGGAAGCAAAGCAGAGAAGGCAGAGCTTATGCGTGAGTTGCAGGATGACTTAGTCCAGATTCTCATCGACAAACTGCTCCGGTTCCCAAAGGATCCCGATCAGCTGCTATTCCAAAGGATCGACACCAGACTACAGCCAAAGACCTCCTACTCCAGCTCCAGCTCCAAAGGTCCACTCCACCAAAGACAGACATCACCAAGTCTTTGCCGATGTCTGTCATATCCACTCCGACATCAACCTGACGGAGCCGCCAGCAGAGTCCACAAAGGACGCTTAGCTCTATGCTTTTTCGAACTTTTGGTAACTTGTTGCCAAAGGGGAGAAATTGTATAGATCATAGGGCTTCGAGAGAGAGTGCTGTTGTCTTTGCGCTTTTGCTCTTTCGTTCTTTTATGGTTTCTTTGAGATACTTTTGGTTTTCGAGACATTCAAAGTGTTTGATACTCCGCTTGATTCTACCTTAATGATTGCTTGGTCGCATTATGCTTTAATGTGTGCTTAATGCTTATCATATGCCATTCCTATCTCGTATGACCATTTACTCATGTCTTGGTGATTGGGTGCATGCTGTTCATTCTTATCATTTTGTGCGCTCCACCAAGATGTATGTGACATGGAAGAGTGACCCATGATCCTAATCGATTGTGCATTTGCATTCAAACGCAAATCTTAAATAATGCACAAATTTAGGGGGAGCTCTTGCTTATCACATACTTCTCAAAGCGATTTATATTATTCATTGATTATATCCTTTGTCGAAGTTTTGATCTATATGTTGTCATCAATTACCAAAAAGGGGGAGATTGAAAGTGCAACTAATCCCCGGGTGGTTTTGGTAATTAATAACAACATATATATCATTGAACTAATAGTTACTTGAGAATCATTTCAGAGAGTTCAGTGATATGGGTATGGCAAGGACTGAAGAAGTGGACCCCTCAAAATGCTAAGGCAAGCATTGGCAAAAGCTCAAGACTCCATTTTGGTTTAGTGATCCAAGATCACATTGAGTCCATAGGAAAAGTCAATACTATTAAAAGGGATGAGGTTATGATGATGATCCGTTGCTCAAGTGCTTAGTGATACATCTCCTAAACTATCAAGAACTTTCACCGCCATATACACTCATAAGTAGTCTCGGTCCCACCGATATTCCAAACTCACCACACCGAGATGAACCACCTCAGCCATAAGCCAAACCCTAGTAAACTCGGATTTTCCGATTCTCAACTCGGTCTCACCAAAACATGAGTTGCCAAGGTTCAGAATCCTTCACATCAAATCGGTGTCACCGAGATGATGAAGTCGGTCCCACCAAACCGGCATGCTCTTGTCATTGCACTAATCGGACTAACCGAGATTGTATATTCGGTCCCACCGAAAATCCCAACGCTCACATTATTTGAACTATCGGTGTCACCGAAGTTGTCCACTTCGGTCCCACCGAGATTACTCAAATGTGTGTAACGGTTGGATTTTGTGTGGAGGCTATTTATACCCCTCCACCCCTCTTCATTCGTGGAGAGAGCCATCGAAAGAACTACCACTCCTACCTTACATTTCGAGAAGAGAACTACCTACCCTTGTGTTGAGATCAAGTTGCTCCACTCCCACCATATGAAGCTTGATCTCTAGCCTTCCCAAGTTGCTTTCCACTCAATCCTTTCTTCCACCACAGCCAAATCAGTGAGGAGAGTTGAGTGTTGGGGAGATTATCATTTGAAGCACAAGAGCAAGGAGTTCATCATCATCTACAACATCTATTACCTTTTGGAGGGTGGTGCCTCCTAGATTGGTTAGGTGTCGCTGGGAGCCTCCATCGCCGAGATGTGGAGTTGAACCAAGAAGTTTGTAAGGGCAAGGAGATCGCCTACTGTGAAGATCTACCCCGAGTAAGGCTAGCCCTCCGTGGGCGCTGGCCATGATGGAATAGACAAGGTTGCTTCTTCGTGGACCCTTCATGGGTGGAGCCTCCGTGGACTCAAAGCCGCTACCCTCCGTGGGTTGAAGTCTCCATCAACGTGGATGTACGATAGCGCCACCTATCGGAACCACGGGAAAAATCATCACATCTCCAAAATTGCATTTGCTCTTCTCCACCTCTCTTTACTACATGTGCAATTTACTTTCCGCTGCCTATACTCTAGAATTGCATGTGTAGGGTGATGCTTGACTTGATCATAATTGTGAATCTGCCAAAAAACTGTTCTTTGTCAAAAGGCAGAATTTTTATATTGACAAGTAGTCTAATCACCCCCCCTCTAGACATACTTTCGATCCTACAGGCCCTTTGGGCACTGGAGTTGCCTTACTAACTGCTCTTGTTTGGGAGCTCTGTGGTGGAGTTGGTGCTGTGTCAACAGGAACTGGGTTACTATCGGTTGGGGTTGGGGTTAGATTGGGTGAAGCTGGTTCTCTATCCATCGCAGTAGGGGTACAATCTGCGAGAGTTTGGGTTATGTGTGGTAGGGCTGGTTCTTGTGCATGTACAACTAGGGTGCTATCTCCACCAAGAGGTAGCACTGTTTTATTTGAAGACCGTGTTTTAGTCCGCTAGATATCGCATCACCCGCCCAATTCAAATGGCTGATAAACAGAAACATAGTTGAATGTACGTACATTGTATGAGAGATGATGCAATAGATAGTGTGAAAAAAGAGGGCATGAAATAGTTGATATGTATATTGTTTAACTAAAACGGATAGCATGACATAATTTCACATATATGATGTCTATCTAAACTGGATAGCATAGCATAACATAATTCAAAGATATGATGAATAACTAAACATGATCGCATGACATAATTCACCTACATGTTATCTAAGTAGTCAGGATCGCATCATTTAATTCACATATGTGATTTATATGCTACACAGGGGGCATTCGATATGATGTCTAAACTAAGAACATGGTGTTGAATATTGTGTATATGATGTCTAAACTATGCAATGCAAGACACCGTATGCATGATATGAGCAGTATAACCGTGCTAAGTTAGAGCATACACCTCAGTGGGGGAATAGGACTAGTCATCTTTCTCTGAATCCATCTCTGAGGAGCTATCGGGACCCAATAAGAGATCTGCTTCGACAGGTAGCACTGTCTGCTCTGAAGGCCTTGTTTTCACTCCAGATTTTTCCATCTCCCACCCAAATGGTTGATTCACAAGAAGAGTAGTTTAATGTACAAACATTGTCGACAAATGGAAATGTAATGAAGAAAAGGATGGGCAAGATATCATTCAAATATATGATGCCTGGTTAAACATGATGGCATTGCACATTTCACATATATTATGGCTGGCTAAAAGACATGAGACTGCATAATTCCTATATATGATATAGAAACTAAACAAGTGGCATTACAAAACATGTCTAAACTAAGCAGATGACATATATGATGTCAAAAGTAGGCACTGCAAGGCAACATATGCATGATATGACTAACATCATCATGCCAAGGTAGAGCAAACACCTTGGGGGTAAATAGGAGTGGTCACAAGGCGCTCAATCCACCTTAGAATGATATCTTCCTCTCGATTACAACTGAGAGAGGTGGGGGGGTTTGCCATTGAACCCACCATGGACCGATGTCTCGATGACATTGTATTGCCACAAAAAACTCTTCTCTTTTTCTCTACATGTTCAAGATGATCTGTGTACAATATCCGACATGCATACAAAAAATATGGTGAGATTATGTAAGGAGAGCATGCAGAAATTTAGAGTGATGGTAACAACCAATGGATGGATCCAAAATAATGATAGCAGTCGATGATTGCTTTAAATTAATAAAAAGACAGATGATGATTGCTTTACTATTTGTTTCCCACCCAAGATGAACAACATAGGCATACCCTAGGTGAACCAGATATTAGATGACATACTATTCATTGCTGCCTCGATATGTGCCCCACAAATAATTTAGAACTCAAGTTTGAACATTAATTTGGACTCGACTTGGGAGTCCAAGAGCTGAACAGACGATAAAGTAGCAGGTAAGTTTAAGCAATGCATAACATAAGCGTAAACAAAAGAGTGCGACCTCTCTTGTGGACCCGTGATACTCCTCGTGTTCATCTCGCTGAGTCGATGATGGTTATGCTTGTTATGTGGTGCCAAGCGTGAAAGGAGATCTGAGGCGGCAAAAGATGGTCAGGAGTCGTGATGTCTGGTTTGGTGGATGCTTCTGTCAATGGAGCAGCTCAGGTGAGGTGGACAATGTCACGGTAGGAGCAGGACAAACCACAAAAAGTTCCCTTCGACACGTACCTGTAACTGAAGTAATTCTGTAAGGGCTCATTTGGCTTGCATGATTCTTAAAACGCAGGGATAGGAAAAACACCAGAATAAGAGAGGAAAATGCACATGTTAAACAGAGCATTTGTAAACACAGGATTTCTGTCAGCTTGGGTGTTTGGTTTACAGGAATTGGAAAAGCATAGGAATGCAAAGAAACATGGCCAAAATAAAGTGAAACCATATGAAAGCGTGTACAGTTAGAATGTTGTTCTGGCACTAATGCACTTGGTCTTGTTTTCATGCATAGGATTTTGAAAAGTAGGTCCAGGTGGATGTTTTGCTTCATTCCTTTCAACAAAATGCATGAATAATTGAATAGTAGAGTGCCATTGGAAAATTCCCTATTGCTATGTTTTTTCGTTGAACCAAAATGGCCCTAATGGATCGACGTGAATGTATAGTAATAAGTGATGAAACAAGTGTACAACCTCTTTGCCGTAGCCATGTCGACCTCAGCATCATTGGGTTGGTCGCTGAAGCAGTTGAGGCAGAGGTGGTTGTCGGAGGTGTGGAGGAAGATCTGAGGAATTTGTAGACGGCGCCTGTGGCACTGCTCTCACAGATGGATTGTTCTATCGTTGGAGCAGCTCCGTGAGTCGAAGACGCCAAGGTGAAGCAAAGACAAGACGTACATCGTCAATCTCAAGTGGGATTCTAATAGCATCTCCAATAGATGATGTAAAATGGATGTAAAATTAACATCACCAAAAAGCACCGACTACAACAGATGAGGTAAAACTGTTGACTCTGAACTTAATCGTCAAACTGAAATTTACTGTGGAATCTGAATGCTACCGTCGGCCTCTGAACGCAATGGTAGCAGAGAGGCACTTGACATGTAGTTTAGGAGGGCTGCAGTTCATCTTCAACCTGCACCCCTCGAGCCGCCACCACCACCGATCGAACCGCTGCCCCAAGACCGCCTCGCCTCGAACAACTCGCCACCGCCGCCCGGCCAGCCCTCTAGGCCCCCGCCCCCACCCTCAACCCTAAGATAGATAGTGGGGTACCTCTCCGGTGAGCCCCCGTCCCTGCTGCGGGTGGTTCTTCGTTAACACCGGCGAGCCCCCCTCCCAACCCCTGAAAATCGACTGACCAAAAGTTAATTCAGTCGACTGAAGTGTGGCTTAATCAGAGCAGATCAGCAGCATGAGCGAGGGGGAGAGCAGCACAACAGCTGGGCGAGCGAGCGATCGAGCGAGAGCCGGAGCAGCAGCAGAAGCACGAGTGAGCGAGCAAGAGCCGGAGCAGCAGCAGAAGCGTGAGCGAGCGAGCAAGAGCCGGAGCAGCAGCAGCAGATCCAGCTGGTATGGACGCCGTCGCCGAAGGGGCCTCGCACTGGGGGGAGAGCCGCCTTGGAGATGTTGCCCACGGCGCCGGCTTCAAGGTAGCCGCTCCATGGGGGTGCGGGATGGAGCACCGTCGGCGCCGGGAGGTCGAGTTAAGGAGAACGTGCGATGCGATGGGTGTACAACCTCTTTGGTGGCGCCGAGTAGGCCTCGACTTCGTCCGAGGAGTCGATGAGGATGCTGCGGTTCCGGTGGAGCGGGTTAAGGCGACGCTGTGGGGATGGAGCAGCCACGATAGACGAGGCAATCATCGGAGCAGCTCTTTGGAGGTGGAGGACGGGGTGGCTGAACCGGCGGGACGGTGAGATGGACGACGGATCCGGGGAGGTGGACGAGGGACATCGAGCTGTTGCGGTGGGCGATATCATCGAGGAAGAGGCTCCGGCTGGGCAGCGGTGACATGGCGGACGGAGGAGGGTGCGGTTTCACGGCTGGAGCGGAGAGGTTATGGCGGCCTGGGATTTAGAATGGCGAAAAGGGGCGATGGGAGGGGGTGAAGCATGACTTAGGGACGCGCATGTCCAAAATGTTGGGTGTGTTACAAAATTACCCCCCACCGATTTGAACTAGAGGCCCTTTCAGCTCAGGGTTAGAAGGGGGATTTCGCTGTCGGGATTTGGCAGCTGGAGGGAGTTTTCACGCGCGTTGTAATTTTGGGATAGCAAGGCGCGGGTTGTGAAGGCGCCAGTTTTGAGAGCACGATATCTGAATTTTTGGGATATAACAAGACGCGGGTTTAATTTTAGGGACAAGCCTAATGTGTAGTAATATTGTACTTGTACGTACCAAATCAATTCGCACTTCCCTCAACCAAAAAGAAAACAAAAAAATTAAACTATTCACACCACACAAAGAGAGAGTCTTGCCCCATTTTACTATACAAACGCTATTCAAAGATGCTCCCTCCTTCCATCTATATAGGGCCTAATGCATTTTTCGATGCTAACTTTGACCAAATATTAGAGCAATGATATATGACATGCAACTGACACAAAGCACACCGTTAAATTCGTCTGTGAAAGGTTCTTTCAATGATATAATTTTCACATTGTGCATGTCATGTACTATTAATCTTGTCAATAGTCAAAGGCGGTCTTAAAAAACTCATTACGCCCTATATAGATGCAAGGAGGGAGTATGAATCCATGTTATGTCCGATTAAATTATTTCGATTGCTGATAATGCATGTAACCTACTCATACCAACATTTTAGTGCATTCCAAATGTCTATACTACAGATGCAGTTCGAACTAAATTTGAATTCGTTTCTCTATTTCAATAAGAATCTACAATCATTATTGTTGCCAACTTAAACCATCATAGTTTCCTTGCTATTTGCCAGATATAAATCGGACAGCCTATAATGCAGGATGGCAGGCACACCATCATCAACAATTCCGTTTTTTTATAAGAGTAGAGATAAAATATATTAAATGTAGTATAACATGTTCATAACCACACCATGTGTATCGCCGTTATATATATTCACACATGCGTCGGTTTAAAACACTATGATAAATTCTTCAAATATCCGAATTCTCTATTTGTAATGAAGTATATATGATCTCTATTCGTCTTTTACACCCACACAACCCTCTTATCTTTGTAGCTAGTGCTAACTTTCTCTTGTGCATGCACACGCCCACATCCCTCTCACCCTCCCTCAAGATTCTCTAGCTCCATCACAAAATTGCCTTTTCACTTTAGGTCATTCACCCACGGTGTGTGTAGGCCCCCAGCTCCTTCTTTACGGCACACATCGATTGATATGCCTCTCTAGCCAGGTGTGCCAAGCACAAACACAAGCTTCCCCTCTTCTCTTGTCACCGTCCATGCCTCACTCCCACCACTCTTTTCATCGTTCTCGTACTCGCACACTCCTCCCTCCTCGATATAGTATGCCTCTCGTACCACCTCCTACATGCATCCCTCTCTCTCTATCCTTCTCCTCGTGCCTCATTTGCTTCTAACACACACATGCATGTATACCGATCGATCTCCCAACATATACCTAGATCGACTTTAACTACCACCCATCGATCGACGTACCTCACAAGTTATGTCTCTCCTTTCTCTAACAAAGGGCGATGGATCTTCCTATGTAGTTACGTCTGCTTACCACAGCCACATCGTCCCCCCTCATCATTCGTGCATGCCTCCTGACCCGTCTCTCACACGCACGTGCACAGACAACAAGCAGCTATCTCCTCTCTTATTGATATTGCGGGCGTGCCATCCGTTTGTCTAGCAAGCCTATCCCACCATTTGTTAGAAGCAACTCCACTACCACACCCTCCAACACTCTAGCTCCGTCTCCCTCCCAACCTTATTCCTCTCCTGCACATATGCATGGATGCCGATCGATCTCCCTTAATACATGAGGCAGATTGATCTCCTTAATACATGAGGTAGGCCTCTCTCCTCCTCCACACATATACCAGCCATTGTACCTCTATAGTTAATTGGGCCTCCCTCTTCCCCCACCACACAACAATAGTCGAGCACTGCAGGTAGGTATCCATGCCACAGAGACAAACTGCACATGTCCCCTCTCACGTTCCAGTAGGCCAGCCACTCTATATCTTTGACATGGGCACACACAAATTCGATGACACTCTTTATCGATCGCGCGCGCACACACACACATCATCCCTCTCTTCGATTCTATGGACACCTCAAGCCAATGATACCTCCACTCACTTCTCGTGGATCGCCCCCTCTGTATATATGTTATATCCAGGACTCTATTTCTCACACATTGCATATGTTACATTTTTTGATTGACTCCCCCCAAAAAAAACTCTCAAGAACCCACACACTATATCTCTCTAGGTTTGTATCTCTCTCACACAACCCCACATAGGTGGTGTATGTATACAAGAAGAGAATAGGCGCACCGTGCACGTACTCACGCTTCATGCCCAGCCACACCCGCGCGGGTACACGGTGGAGCTCATTTCTTTACGAAATGGCAGCCCACGTGCTAATTTGAATGCCTATAGCGGTTGTTTACCTAGGGAGGTCGTGTACCACGCGTGCACGAAACAAAGTTCGACTTGACATGTTGCCGCATTATTTTTAAATAAAGTTATAGCGCTCAATGGCACGTGCACAGAATATAAAACGATTTTTATGGAGAAAAAGGTAGTCCGCTCACTATATACAATGGAGCCTGCCTGCCTGGTTTTTCGCTCTTCCGAGTATCTCACACAAGGCTGCGGTGGCCTCTCTCTCTCTCTCACCGTTGGTCACTGATCCGGCCGCATCCCATCCGCTGGGGGAAAGGGAGTGCGATGGCCTCTCTCTCTCTCACCGTTGGTAACTGATCCGGCCGCATCCCGTCCGCCGGGGGAAAGGGAGGAAGTGCATCGTTTCTCCGTTCGACGGCGCCGAGGCAGCACGTCGCAATCTACGGTACACGCCCTTCTCTCTAACCAAGCTCCGGCGCGGCAGGGCCTACGCCACCTGCTCGCAGATTCCGCCCGCCGTTGCTCACCTAGTTACATTCCGACGACCTCCAGGTATCCCCTCTGGCCTTGCTCCACTGCCCGTCTTCCCACGTCGCTGCATGTGGATCTTCAATAGTTTTTTGCCCAAAACGTAGCTCGTCTGGCGTACTTTCCATATTGCATTCTCGTCCTCACACCGTTTTAGACAAATACAACCGTGTTGTTATCTTCCCTTAGAACAAGGAGTATGCTTCTATTTTGTCGTCGCATGTGTCATCAACTGTTATTGGCCAGTAATTGTTTCCTTTCTACCTCTTTCTTGCAAACAGGGCTATCCATTTCACCTCATTGCTATTGCGACCTATTGGTGACCTGCACAAATCACTTTTTTCTTAAGAGTGTTTTGTGCAGTTGTACTAAAATGTCACACGGGCAACGGGAAATTGGTTTTTCTCTATCCTCCTCATCCAACTCCGAGCCTAATCTTCTCCAACTAGTTAGTCTTAAGAGAGACTGCAAAAGTGATCGGCTTCTATTTGTGTGTTTATTGTTTCATCAGCAGTCATCTATTAACGTAATCACACTTAATATCTTTGGAACAGGGACGCTCAGCTCTATTTTAGTGGAACTGCACAAAATGATCGGAATGTTGCATGCTCCAGACAACTACTTTTTCCCAACATGCCTTGTTCATTTAGACAGAGCTGGGGTGACATTGCTGCCAATGAAAGCATGGATCAATTTTAATTTAACACCTTCTCACAACTCGTTTTCGCCAGATGTAATTATTAGCTCTGGTCTGCTAATAATTGACATGCATTAGCAAGGAAGTTAGTTTTTTATTGTTTCCGAAAGAGCATCGATGGCAAGACTTGCGAAACAAAAGCTGAAAGCTCACACCATTGTACAATTTCATGTCGCTGGAAAATTATTTGTATAGTACGTCAATTATGTAAACAAATGATGGAAGCTAGATAGCATTGCCAGAAGCCTCTTCATCATCCGGGTCCACGTGCCATGCACAAAATTATACTCCTTCGTTCCTAAATATTTGTCTTTTTACAAATTTCAAACGGGCATATTTAGAGTGTAGATTCACTCATTTTGCTTCGTATGTGTACTCCCTCAGTTCCTAAATATTCTATTCGTCTTTCTAGAGATTTCAACAAGTGAGTACATACGGAGCAAAATGAGTGAATCTACACTCTAAAATATGTCTATATACATCCGTATGTGCCAGTCCATTTGAAATCTCTAAAAAGACAAATATTTGAGTAGTCACTCGTTGAAATCTCTAGAAAGACAAATACTCCGGAGTATATTTAAGAACCGAGAGGGTAGTGCACAACCGCGTGGGAGACTCAGCTCGGTCGTTGCGCCGCATTAATAATGAGTAATGAGTAGTCAAATCATAAGCCCCACCTTTCCCACTGTAAGTTGCTCTGAAGAAGCAACAATCAATACACTCTTCTTGAATCCTCATACTACTCCATCCACATGCTTATACAACAAGGCTTCTTGAAAAAAAAAAAAAAAATCAGGGGACCAAGGCGACTAGTGATCGCCTAAAAGTAGCATTGGTAGTTATAGCACGCGCCTATTACTAGTAGAGGGAATAATGCGTACACACATGCATGCAAAGCTTTCCACCCCGGTACACACATGCATGCACTTACTCCACACCATAGTAGTACAAAGACATGGAGAGAAAATTGTGGACTTGATTATGTTACCATGCCCTAATTAATTGAGCATTAAACCAAACGGGTCTAAAGTCTCTCTGGTGGTGGAAATGCATTGAGAGAAATGCATCATAATGAAGCGCACCCTGTAAACTGTGACGGAGGGAGGAGTAGTATGAAGGTGCAAAACCAAGTACGCGTATGGCCAGTCGGTCAACACACGTCCTCTTGGCATATCACTGACATGTGGGACAGGAGTGTGAGCAAACCGATCTTAATTGACAGCAAAGAGCCAACCCGCCGTTCCTTGAGAGAGACGAGGAGCGAGAACACACAGACGGGCACGCACGGAGGCCAAGATATATTCGAGCATGGTTGGTTGATCGATATCATTCATTACATGTTGGGCTGCCGGTTTCCGCCCTTCTCCGGAATAAACGTGTACTTTATCAGAGATAAAAAATTAAGAGTACAGACGCTCCACCATGTGGTTCTAGTAGTAGTACTACTCGTACTACTGCGCTTGGCTCTTCGCCTCTTCGTGAAGTCGAACAATGATGGTACTCCGCATGTTGTGTACTACAGTGTATGCCTCGATAACTGACACCGAATGGATCGATGCATGTCCACCGAGGGTAGGTTGCATTAGTCAAAAGGCGTGCGAGCTTCACCTTGTCCTGCAAGCTTCTCCTCGCTCATGAAGTTGACGGGACACACCAAAAATTAGTGCTAGTCCATACTCCCTCCTTTCTGGTTAATATGGCTTAATGTTTTTTGCGGGTAAATGAGAGAGCTTTATTCATATATAAGCATTCTTAGGACGATCAGCCAAGACACTGGTCACTAGGAAGCGAGGTACCCCGCAAAAAAAGAAGTAGGAAGCGAGGTGTTTCATCAAGCCAGCTCTCGGCCACATTCAAAGTGCAGCAAGCACGGTTCGCACGAAGAAGCGCCGCAAGGTTTGCTGACCTGTTTACATGCTGAATAACAAAAAAAGAGGAAATATTACCGAGCCCTACTATTTGTAACAGGATATGGGCCAGAATTAAGCGAGAATTGTGGTGAGTGTTCCATGCAATCAACTTCCATTATCACATGCGAGAACCCTCGAAGAGAACCAAATGTGTTGAAGATTGCTTTATCACATTTTAAAATTATAATAAGAGTGTAGACGCTCCTCCATCCGGTTCCTAGTACTAGTATAGTACGTACCTTTATAGACTATAGTAGTAGTAGTAGTAGTACTAGTAAACTTTGCGCTTGGTTGTTCGCCTATTCGGGAAGTCGAACAATAATAGCACTAGTAGTATAGTGTATGCTTCTGGCAATCTGACACCGAATTAACTGTTGCACGTCCACCACCTGAGCGAGGGAGAGCTTGCATTAGTCAAAGTTTCTCCTTGTCTTGCGAGCCACCGCGCGCAATCTTCTTGATGTCTACTACACAACCTTCTTCTTAGACGTTGTTGGGCCTGCAAGTGCACAGGTTTGTAGGACAGTAGCAAATTTCCCTCAAGTGGATGACCTAAGGTTTATCAATCCGTAGGAGGCGTAGGATGAAGATGGTCTCTCTCAAGCAACCCTGCAACCAAATAACAAAGAGTCTCTTGTGTCCCCAACACACCCAATACAATGGCAAATTGTATATGAACACTAGTTCGGCGAAGAGATGGTGATACAAGTGCAAAATAGATAGTAGATATAGGTTTTTGTAATCTGAAATAATAAAAACAGCAAGGCAACTAATGATAAAAGTGAGCGTAAACGGTATTGCAATGATAGGAAACAAGGCCTAGGGTTCATACTTTCAGTAGTGCAAGTTCTCTCAACAATAATAACATAGATAGATCATATAACAAGCCCTCAGCATGCAACAAAGATTCACTCCGAAGCCACTAATAGCGGAGAACAAATGTAGAGATTATGGTAGGGTACAAAACCACCTCAAAGTTATTCTTTCGGATCAATCTATAAAAGAGTTGATACTAGAATAACACCTTAAGATACAAATCAACCAAAACCCTAATGTCACCTAGATACTCCATTGTCACCTCAAGTATCCGTGGGCATGATTATACGATATGCATCACACAATCTCAGATTCATCCAACCAACATAAAAGTACTTCAAAGAGTGCCCCAAAGTTTCTACCGAAGAGTCAAGAACGTGTGCCAACCCCTATGCATAGGTTCCCAATGTCACGAAACCCGCAAGTTGATCACCAAAACATACATCAAGTTGTCAGGGCGGAGAGACCGTGTCTGCCCGCCGCGAGCACCTATGGGGCCGGGGCCCCTTCGTCTGTGCGGTACGAGGGCGGAGGGAGCACAGAGAGCAGATCGAGGCGATGCACGCGGGCGATCTTTTTACCCAGCTTCGGGCCGCGATGGTCGCGTAAAACCCTACTGCTGCTTTGTGTTGTATTGGGCTCGGGAGCTTGAAGAGCTACAGTAGCAGCTACACCGAGCGTGGGAGTTGCCAAGGATTCGAACCCCCTCCACGTTGTGCATGGGCCTCCTTTTATAGTGCAAGGGGTCACCGACAGTGTCAACGAGGAGAGAGGGTAAAAGTGTAAAAGAGGTGGTAGTTGGAACAAGTCGGGAACAAAGGAGCTACAAGGCGTGAACAAAGGTTTCTACCTACTTTGAAAGTGGGGACAAAGGCATTTAATGCCCGCCGCCATCGACCCCAAAAGCTCCCGCCTTTGCGTCTCCGCTCGCCACGGCGATGGATCCACCACCGTGGAGTGCCACCGCACCTCAGTTGCACAGCCATCCGCCACGCTGCCTCTGGAGAGGGCTCAAGGCGACGCGTGGGCGATGAGCTGAGTACGGGCACACAACAGAGCTCTCCGGCAAGTACCTTGCCGGGTCTTGATCTTGCCGGGCCCGGGAGCTTGTCGGGCTCTATAACTTGCCGCTCCCCGGGCCCTTGCCGGGACGCGTATAGCGCCGAGGCGTGTCTTCTATGATGTAATCTCCTAGTCTCCCCGGCGAGCTCCTCTCGCCAGGGCCTTGCGTGAGTGATGTAATCTTGAGCCTGGAACGGCCTTCCCGGCAAGCTCCTCTTGCTGGGGTCTCGATCTTCTGTCTTGTATACTTTGTTCTTGAATGGCTTGATATGGAGCAGGAATGGTCTCCGGCAAGCACATGGTAAACCCTGCCGCGGGGAGCTGCGACTGCCCGTGCACAAGTTGGGGTATTGAGGTACCCCTACCTTAGTACACCGACAGGAGCCCCCGGGCCTGGGCCACACACGGTGCCGAGCGTTGTTGGGCCAGGCCCAAAACAGTGCACGGGCACACGAGGCCCACGGCGTGCCGAATCCACTTCCGCCTCTGCCGCCTCCCCGTGCAACAGCACGCGTCGATTGCGGCGTCGTGGGATGGGACGTGCCCACTCTCTTTAATGAGAAGAGCGGAACGCCCCCCACTTCCCCATAAAAACAGAGGAAGTAGGCGCGGTTCCCCTCCTTGCTTTCATTGCTTCTTCTTCCTCCCCCAGAGATCCTCTTTGCGCTCCGCCTCCGCATCTCCTCCGCTGCCTCTTGCGTCTGGGCGCCGCCGACTCTTCGTCCTCCTTCCTCGCCGCCCGCCATGGCCCTCAAGACCGAGAAGGGAAAGGAAGGCGGAGAAGATCAAGAAGGAGAAACCGAGCAGGCGGCGGCTCGCCAGATGCGGAAGCGAACGTCGTCTTCCCGCCGCGGCTTGGCGTGCATGAACTCGGGGCAATATTACTGTTCGGGCTAAGAAGACCACGGCGCATCCTCGACCAGAGCTCATCCGCTGCCACCATGGACAACTATCCTGGCGGGTACTATTTCTTCGCAGCCTTCTTCCACTGCGGTCTTTGTCCTCCTTTTTCTGAATTCTTCTGCGACATCATGAACACATACGGCTTCCACCTTCTTGACTTCACCCCCAACGCCATCCTCACAATGGCGGTTTTCGCACATATGTGCGAAAACTTCATAGGGATACACCCAAACGTAGCTCTGTTCAGGCATTCCTTCACTCCTAGAGCAGAGCCCAGCTCCCCCCTCTCCGGAGGGATTTCTTGGGTTTTTCGTCTGAACTTGAAGGAGTCGTACTTGCCGGGGGAGCTCCGCGGCAAGTGGGAAGAGTGGCGTGCGGACTGGTGCTGGATCGTTGAAGACGAGCCGCAGCCCTTCACTGCCCAAGACAGCCGCCTATCGTGGCGCGGCAGAGACCGGAGGAGCTGGATTCGACGACATCAAGCTCGACGCCGCCTCATCCGGATTCTTCTTCTTCGAGGCGAGGCTGTCCGCTGCAGAGGTAGGCGCCGACTTCCTCCGCCGCGCATTGTCCCTCTCCAAGACAGAAAAGGCCGGCTGGGAGTACGGGCGCGCGCAGGGATATAATGAGGCTGCGCCCGGCTGAACTTTAACTTCACGACGCCGAGCCGAGGGGATGGTCCGGGAACTCTTCAAATATGACCCGCCCATCCAGAGTGGTTCAGACCTCCCGGGAGTGGTGCCCCTCTGCAACAGACAGCTCGAGATCGCCTCGCCATGATGCCCAAGGCGACTCGCACGGCGTGGAGCGCCATGGATTCCGCCTGAGCCAATAGACGCCTCAACTTCTTCGACAACCTTGAGGAGGTGGCGAAGAACAAGGACGAGACCCGGGCTGACACGGACACCACGGACCAGGAGCTCGCAGACATAGCTTCTCGGGCCGAAGAGGCTGCTGCAGCTGCAGCGGCAGGAGAGTTCGGCTGTACGCCCGAGGAGGCAGAGGCTGCGGAGGAGTCCTACCAAGCGGAGGCGGCGGAGATCTGCAGACTGCTGCAACTTCCTCCCGACGCGCTCGCCGGGGTCCCCTCTCTGAGGCACTCCGGGATCCCCGGGATCGCGGCCGAGGCCACGGCAAGAGGTGGCGCTGCCGGAGGGAGCAGAGGCGCCGCAGGGAACGAAGGCGCCGGAGGGAGCGGAGACGCCAGAGGGAGAGAGGCCGCAGTGCAGGGCGCTGGGTCCGGTGAGCTAGCCGGGGAGGAGGAGGAAGGGGACGCCGAGGCCGCCGAGGGCTCCGGCGGGTCCACGAAGCTTTACGCAGACGACCTCTCCTAGTCGTCGGAGACCTCCCCGCCCCGGGCGAGCCCTAAGCTGCTTCCATCAAGCGCCCCGCAAGGCTGCGACGAAGCGAGTATGCAGGCCCCGGCAACTACCAGCTCGCGGGCAGCGCAAGCTTCCCGGGAGTCAAGCTGCGCCGAGGGCGACGGTGCACCAGCCACAAGGGAGCGACTCAAGCAGCCACGGCAAAGGCGCCTGCAGGTCGGCGCCGAGCGGACAGGGTCTTCGGAGCGGAGCGGCGGCTCCGCCCGCTTCTCGGTCCCGGCTGCCACAGGCTGGGTCTTCGCAGCCCCAGCCCCGAGGACCGCCAAGCGCCCGAGAGGGTTCGCCTCCTGCCCTCGCGCGACGCGACCTGTGGAGTATGATTTCTCCGCCTTGAGCGAAGACGACGAGGAGGAACAGGAGTAAGTACCCGAGATCTTCATCTTCTTAAATTTCGCCTTGATCATTGTTGAGGCTAATCTTGTTTCTTGTGTTGATTTCAGGACCTTGGTCCGGCGCACGAAGAAGGCCAAGGCGCCGTGGTCGAAGTCGTGGATGACTCGCCTGCCGCGGCGACCCGGGACGTGCCGGAGCCAAGCTTGCCGGACCCGAGCGCTGTCCCGAGGAGCAGCCCCCAGCGCAGCCCCCAGCGTAAGTCTGGGTCCCGCACCTTCGCTTGCCGGGCGCATTTGGAGATTTCGTCTTGTTCCAATATCTTGACGTGTTTGTCTTGACTTGTGCAGAGATGGAGCCGCAGCGGCAGGAGCATCCGGAGGTCGCCCTCGAGGAGCCGGCAGTCCCTCCATCCCCGCCAAGGTTGGACTCCCCGGCAAGGGAGGGCGTCCCGCCAAGGGCGGGTACTCCGCCAAGGGCGAGTACCCCGCCAAGAGCGACCAGCCCGGCGAGGGCGGCCACTCCGCCAAGGGAGGATTTCCCGGCAAGAGAGCCCGCCGCTGACGTCGTCCGCCAAGGTAGGTTCTGCAACTTTGTCTTCTTGGCGTTGTCTTTTTTGGATTTTTGCTTGAACTTCTTTTGCTTTTTCTTCTTCTTCTAGATCCTCCTCCTCCCCCCGAGCAAATGGAGACGGAAGTCATCATTGAGGAGGAGGAGGACGTGCAGGGTGGCGACGGCGACGCCCCTGTTGTCGAGGACGCGGCGGGAGCCGCCGGGCCACATGTGCCAGAGACCGCTCCGGCTGCAGACGCAGCGGCCGGAGAGGGGGATGGCGACCGCACCGCCGGCCCGGAGGCGGCGGGAGCATCAAGTGCTGAGCCGGTCACCGACCCCACCGCCGGAGAGGAGCGGCCCGGCTACTACTTGGAAGCCCCCAACGGCGTCTTCATCCAGGTGCTGTGGGGTTCCTCGTCGCGAGCTCCCGCGGAGGGCGAGGCCTTTGATGGGGAGGTCCCGCCTCCGGGCTTGAAGATCGCCGAGGGATCCAAGGGAGCGGCGGGCCCGAGGAGGAGAAGCTGCTTCACCAGCTCCTGGCCCTTTACCGGGCCAGACAGGCGAAGCTCGCTTCCCGGGAGGCCCTCGCCGCCAAGGCCGCCGAGGAGATGGAGAAGCGCGCGGCGGAGCTCAGCGCCGCCAATCAGGCTGCTCTCCGCGAAGTGGCGGAGAAGCGTGAGCGACTCGCCGGGGAGTATGAAGAGTGGTTGCTGGAGAAGGCCGAGGCCGAAGAGCAGCAACGGCTCGCCGGGGTGGAGCTGTCCCGGCGAGAAGGAGAACTCATCCAGCGGAAGGTCAACCTCGACGCTCACGAGGAAGATCTCGCCGCTCGGGAACAGGCCCTTGGCGGGGAACTGAAGGAGGCGAAAGACGCCGCGGCTGCCGCGGAAACCGCCAAGGAGGAGCTTGCCGCCAAGATTGCGCAGCTGGAGGAGTTGCTGAAGGCGAGCGAGGAGAAGGTTGCCGCGCTTAACACAGAGCGCGAGAAGGACACCCACACCAACTCGGAACTCCAGGAGTGCCTTTCCAAGAAGGGCGACGAGTTGAAGGCCTCCAAGGACTCCATCGAGGGTCTTGAGCTACAAGTCTCTGCGTTGAAGGACTCGCTTGACGCTGCCCGGGATCGGGAAACCAAGCTGAAGGAGGAGCTCCGCGAGGAGCGAACCTTGGTGATCAGCGCCAACAAAGCAGCCGAGGACTTCCGCCGTATCGTCGAAATATGGACCGAGGACTTGGTATCTTCTGCGTCCGCCATTGACCAGGAGCTGCTGGCGCTGAAGCTGGAGCATCTCATCTACTCCCCGGATCCAAACCTTGCTCACAGCGCCAAGCTCAGCCTCTTCTTCAGGGGGATCGCGCCGGCCCTTGCAAATCTGCGGAAGAAGATCCCCGCGCAACTTGCCGAGGAGACTCGCCGGCTGTGCACGGGAACCATGGAGCGCGTGCTGACGAAGATTGTATACCGCAATCCCGGCATAAACCTCACCAATGTTCTTCGCAGCTTGCCGGCCGACGCGAACATGGAGGCTCTGAAGGAGCAGGTCGCCCACATCATTGCCAAAGTGAACAAGATCTCCAGGGTGGAGGGCGACCGCGTAGACTAGGCCTCCTTTATCTTTATCTCTTTTAGTTGCTGCATAGGGTGTTACGAACTCATTAGTCATCGTGACAAGTTATTCCTTGTAAGACATTATCTTTATTTTGTTCAATAGACGTAGAGTTATCTCCCTTGTTCTGATCCTTAACTTTGTATGTTTCAACCCTGCGCTTCTAGGAAACTTGCCGGCAAGGGGCCCTTGCCGCGAGCGCTGAGTGCTGAACTCGAAGCAGCCTGCTGGCCAAGGTCTTACCGGCAAGCAACCTTGCCGCGGGCAGTCGCAACACACTCAGCTTGCTGAGCGGACTCGAAAACGAGACAAGGGCGCGACTATCCATCGGTAGGTTCCTCCGAGCACAGGTTTTCCATACAAAGTGTGGTTGTTCAAGGGAAGCAACTTAAAATTTTAAAATTTCAAGCTGCTCAAATTCTGATAACTTAGCTTTCGTGATCTGTGCGTTGTCCGGCAAGCTTCTCTTCCTTGAACAGCACTTGGTTCATCCTCCATTTCCTTCCCCCCCGGCAAACTTGTGCGCGAGGAACGTTTCTTCTGCTTAAGAGACAAGGAAAGAGAAGAAGGAAACAAGATATGGCCTTCGGCGCGCTATTGCTTGCCGGAAATGTGTGTCGCATTTAAAGATGCCAAATAACTCATGCAAATAGCAAAGAAAAGCATGGGAAAAGGCAAATAGCGCAAAACACGTAAACTTTATCGATGCACGGGTCTGCGCCCGCTTTGTACAAAGGGTTACATGCAACAGCGCAAAGCTTGTACAAAAGGTGGTTGCCGGAGCGGTCACGGCAACCGCGCTTTATGGGTGAAACTTGCGAAGATGCTCTATGTTCCAGAGTTGCTCACCGGTAAGCCTTCTTCGTCTCGAGGCGACAGCGCCGGCCTCGTGACTTGTCTCACCCGATAAGGGCCTTCCCACCTCGGCGCCAACTTGTTGGAATTCTTGGCGGACTGAACACGCCAAGAACAAGGTCGCCTTCCTCGAGACTCCTGGCTTTGACCTTGCGGCTATGGTAGCGGCGCAAGGCTTGCTGGTATCGAGCAGCTCGTCTAAAGAGCCTCGAGATGTCCTTCCTCGAGGAGCAATGCGCCATCTTGCCGCAGCTTGCTCTTGCTCGAGCTCATCATAAGCGAGCACTCGAGGAGATCCGTGATACGAAGTTCCGTGGGGAGAACTGCTTCGCCCATAGACTAGAGCAAAGGTGTCCGTCCGTGGCTCGATTCGTGTCGCTCGATTGACCAAAGAGCCGCCGCAGCTCCTCTATCCAATTTCTTCCGCACTCGCGCAGCTGTCAAAAGTTCTTGTCTTGAGTCCGCGCAGCACTTCAGCATTGGCCCTCTCGCTGACCGCTGCTCCTTGGGTGAGCAATGGTTAAACAGACTTTGGCGCCAAGGTCTTGGACGATCGCATGAAGGTGCGATTAGTGAATTGTGTACCGTTGTCGGTGATAATCCTGTTAGGGATCCCAAACGCACACAATCGACCAAGAACTTGACCGCCGATCGTGGCGTCACCTTTCTCACTGGTTCCACTTCGCCACTTCGTGAACTTGTCGATTGCTACGCATAAGTACTCAAAGCCCCGACAAGACGAGGGAAGGGGCCGAGGATATCGAGCCCCTGCATCGAGAAGGGCGGGATAAAGGGATTGTTTGGAGAGCTTGAGTTGGTCGACGAATCTGCTTTGCATGGAATCGCACGCTTCACACTTGGTTACTAGTGCAGCTTGCATCTTGGAGGGCTTTCTTGCCAAAGAACCCTTGCCGGAAAGCTTTCCGGCAAGTGCCCTTGCGCCAATGTGGTGGCCGATATGCCTCCATGTATCTCGCCAACAGCTTCGGCCCATCTTCCCGGAGATGCACTTCATCCGACACCATTGAGCCTTCTTCAGACAGCTCGTTGTCCACGAACTGGTACATACTTGACTGTCTGGTTATCTTTTCTATTTCTTCCGGGTCGTCGGGAAGTTCTCCAGTTTGCAAGAAACGGACGATCTGCTGCGCCCATGCCGGAGCTTGGGGCTCAACGGCAAGGACTAAAGGCATGAGGGCCGCTGCGAGAACCTGAGCTTCTACGGCAAGGACCCCGCTCTCGCCGAGCTGAAGGTCCTCGCAAGCTCGCCGGGGCGAGGCTTGTCGGGAACACTTGCTTCAACTGTACAGATCGGAGGATCTGCAGGAGCAAACTGTTCCTCAGCGTTCTGGTTGTTGATCTTGGGGACCTTGGCGGCGGCCTCAGAGAGACCCGCCGGCAAGTAGTCGCCGGAGACCAACTTTCTTTTCTTGGATTGTCCAATTGATGGCGTGACAGATGGTTGAGTCAGCTTGAGCAAGAAGGTCCCTGGTTCCACAGGTAACTTCAACGAAGCACACTTTGAAAGGCCATCTGCGATTTCGTTCTGAGCTCTCGGGATGTGCTCCATCTGCAAACCTTCAAAGCGCTCCTCAAGCTTCCTTACTTCATCAACATAAGCTTCCATCAAAGGGCTCTGATAGCTCTTGTTAACTTGCCGGACCACCAACTGAGAATCTCCCCGCACAATACACTTCCTGATCCCAAGTTCGGCCGCAATCCTGAGACCGGCGAGCAAACCTTCATATTCAGCAGTGTTGTTTGTCGCTTGTTCCCTTGGGAAGTGCATCCGATAACGATTTGAGGTGCTCTCCGGTGGCGCGATGAGTACCACGCCGGCACCGGCACCTTGCAGCGAGAAGGCACCATCAAAGTACATTACCCATTCACTTGTCGCTTCTTGTACGGGTGTACTTGTTTCTTGGACTTCTTCATCAGGTGTTGGGGTCCATTCTGCTATGAATTCTGCCAAAGCCCGGCTCTGTATGGTTGAAGTACTTTCAAACTTGAGTCCAAAGCTCGACAGCTCCAGTGCCCACTCAACGATCCTGCCTGTTGCTTCTGGGTTGGGCAATATCCTCTTCAGCGGGAAGCGAGTGACCACTGTTATCTCGTGTGCCTGGAAGTAATGGCGCAGCTTTCTCGAGGCCATGAGGAGGCCGAAAAGCAACTTTTGCACACGAGAGTACCTTGATCTAGCCCCTTGGAGGAGGGAGCTTACAAAATACACTGGGCGCTGCACCATCTTCTTCCGCACCTCATCCTGTTCCTGCGTAGAGTTGTCCTTGTCGGGGCCAGAACTTGTCGGAGCAGCCTCCTTCTTGTCGCTGGACCCGCTTGCCGGTGGTGTAGCCTCCTCGTCGGACTCTCTCTCCGCTACTAGCGCAGCACTAACCACTTGGTTGGTTGCCGCTAGGTACAGCAGCAACTTCTCCTGTGGTCTAGGTGCGACAAGTATTGGGGTGGAGGATAGGTACCGTTTCAAATCTTGCAGCGCTGCCTCCGCTTCCGGAGTCCACTTCATGGGGCCTGCCTTCTTCAAGATTTTGAAGAAAGGTAGGGCGCGCTCTGCAGACTTTGAAATAAACCTACTGAGGGCAGCCACACAACCTGCGAGTCTTCTGACATCCTTGACTCGCTTCGGGGCTTCGATCTGCTCAATGGCTTTAATCTTGTCGGGGTTGGCTTCAATCCCCCTCTGCGACACAAAGAACCCGAGAAGCTTGCCGGAGGGCACTCCAAATACGCACTTCTCGGGGTTCAACTTAAGTTGTATCTTGCGCAGGTTCTGAAATGTCTCTTCCAAATCTTGAATCAGCGATCCTTGCTTTTGCTCTTCACCACGATATCATCCATGTAAGCCTCTACATTTCGTGGATCTGTGGCTCAAAAGCAGATACACTACCCTTGCAATGTTGATCCTGCATTCTTCAGTCCAAATGGCATGCGATGAAGCAATAAGTGCCACATGGAGTGATAAATGCAGTTTTCTTCATCCTCTTGGCCATAAAGATCCGGTGATAGCCCGAGTACGCATCAAGAAAGCAAAGTAGCTCACATCCGCAAAGGGAGTCAACAATCTGGTCAATGCGCCGCAAGGGAATGGATCCTTGGGACATGCTTTATTCACATCGGTGAAGTCTATACACAGCCTCCATTTCCGCTGGCCTTGCGCACGCACCACCGGGTTTGCTAACCACGCCGGATGGATCACACCCTAACTAGGCCTGCCGCCTAGCTTCTTGATTTCTTCGCGATGAATTCTTGGCGCCCACGGCTTGCTTCCTCACTTTTTGCTTGACGGGTCACAAGATGAGGGCAAACGGCAAGCTTGTGCTCAATTACCTTCCTCGGAACACCGGGATGTCGATGGTTGCCATGCAAACACATCGACATTCGCCCGCAGGAAGGCAACGAGCGCTTCCTATTTGTCGTCAAGCGTGGCACCGATGGTGAAAGTACCACCGCTGCCGCCCTCCTTGGCGACACCTTCTTGGTTGCCGGCGGAGCGCCATTCCTTTTTACCCTTGCCGTGGAGCTCGACGGACGCCCCTCGACAAAGCAGCGCAGCACCAAGAGGTGCGGTTGCCGGAGTGGGCCCCGAGCACTTGCCGGACTTGGTCTTCGCCTTCTTCCCCGAGCTTCAGCCGCAAGCGATTCTTGTCGGCCATGCGCTGCCGCATCCCGGTAAATCTTGTCGGTGCAGATAAGCGCATCCTTCTTGTCGCCGTGGACGGTGATGACGCTTATCGGTCCCGGCATCTTAAGCACGCTAAGCATAATGGGAAGCTGCCATGAACTTGGCGAGGCGGGACGGCCGAGTATTCCGCAGATGGCAACGGAATATCGGCGACGCCGAAAGTGATGCGCCAGTCCTGAAATTGAGCTCCCGCCAAAGGTCACCGCAAAGTGATCTTCCCTTGGGCTTGCTCCGCCCCGTTAATTCCTTGAAAGAACCGGTCTCCTCGAGCTCGCCATCCGAATTTGGAGTTTCTTGATCACAGCAGAGGAGATCAAGTTCAGCCCGCCCCGCCAAATCAACATTTTGGTGACCTTGAGGTTGCGGATGGTGGGCGAGACCAGATCGGCAGGCCCCGACCGCTGTGGTGCGGCCGGGTGATCCTCAAGATCAAAGATGATGGGCGGTTGACCATTTGAGGAGCTCGCATGACTCCATGGGCGGCTCACAGCATTCACCTCACGCACCCACCGCTTTAGCTGGCGGTGGAGGTGTGTAGTGAGGCGCCACCGCCGACGCACAGACCTCCGTGGCCTTCGAACTCCCGCCGCTGTCATCCTCATCTTCCATGTCTTCGCTGCCGCCTTCTTCATCCTTGTCGCGTCTCGGAAGGTCGATCACCTTGCCGCCGCTTGGCCTTGCCGGGCGCCCTCCCCGACCATTAAACGGCCGCTTGCTCGCTTCTCCTCCGCCACCTTGTCCTTCTCTCCTTGTCGCGCTCTCGACTAGCTTTTTGCTGCTCGACGAGATAGTCGACGTGCTTACAGTTATAGAGATCGTGGCCCTTGGTGCGGTGGATTTTGCAGTATTGCTTGCCGAGGCCGTCCTGCTTGTCGGCTGCCGCTACAGGGGCAGGTTCCTTGCCGGAGTCGCCAGCCTGTGTTTGCTTGGCGGGAGCCTCCTTGCCGGACTTCTCGACGGCAAGCACCTCTTCCTTGTTCTTTTTCTGATTGTTCCGCCGCCGGCGCTTCTTTGCCGGGGCGGCATCGTCGGAGTCGCTTACTCCTGCGCCAGCATCCTCCTCGGGAGCCTCCTCCCCCTTCCGCGTCAAGCATTTATCAGCCGAGCATAAAGCTCGCCGACATCCCGAATCTTGGTCATCGCCATCTTTCACACGATGCGGCGGTTACGCGACGCTTCGTGGAACGCTACCGATAACCGCGGCGGTGGACGCCGTGATGTTGTGCCGCACACGGCTGAAGCGTTGGATGTACTTGCGCAGGATTCTCCTTCCTTCGGGCCAAAATGTGGAGATCGCTTCGACCGTGGGGTTTGTGGCCGCCAGTGAAGGCGCCAACAAACCGATGGCAAAGGTCTGCCCAAGAAGAAATGGAGCCTTCCGCAAGTGCATAAGCCAAGAACGAACGCTCGCCTAAGCACGAAGCGGAAGTAGTTCGCCAGATCTTCGCCGCGCTTCGCAGCCTCGCACCGCGATGGTGTAGACACCGAGGAATTCCGAGGGTGCGCCTTGCCGTCGATTTCTCCGCACGCCAGCTTGAAATTCTTCATGCTGGGCCACCGACGCGCCGCAGCTCACGGGTGAACGAGGGCAGCTCGCACAGACGGCAAGTCGCCTCGCTCACCGGGCGTGCGCGCGACAGTGCTCCCAGCTCTCGGTCGATTGTCGCCGAAGTCTCGGCGGCGCCGATCGTGGTTCGAAGCGTTTTGTCGCCGCCGCCGAGGACTGGCGTTGATCCCGACGAGCCCGCTGGTCCGACGATGCCGTGGAGCCGCTGCCGGCGTTGTTCCGCGGGCGGCGCTTTCGCTTCGCGGCGGGAGTGCACGGTGGTTGCGCCGGCGGTCTTGTCGCCGCCGCCTTCCTTTTCTCGGCTTGCCGCGCCGTGAGGCCACCGCTGCTGTTGACGGTCGTTGTTGGCGCGGCGACCAGGCTCGATGGTAGCCTCCGCCTCGGCCTTGTCCGCCGCCGAGGGAAGTCGAGAGCATTTGCGCTCTTGTGAGCGCTTCGCAGGAGTGGAGGGAAGCGGCAGCGAAGCGGTGCGGGAGCGGACGCGCCGGACTCCTAACAGTGTTAGAAGGAGCGGGTCCTGCCCGCGCGCCTCGCTGGCTCGTGGTTCGACGGTGGTCCGAATATCCCGCGAGCCTCCGTGCGCCCCTCGCTCCAAGAGGCGGATACCACCTCCCGTGGTATGGCGCTGCTGGTCGCCGTGGCGCTGAGATGGACGTGGATCCACGGAGACCGAGGCGCGGTCATCCGCCCTGCCTCGATCCGTGGCGCCGCGAAGCGCCGCCGCGACCACCCTTTCGACGGCGTTTCCTCCGCCCACCGCTGGCTCCGGTGGCGGCGGTTGAGATGCGATGGGTTCGCAACCTCGAGGCCCTCGCTCGGGGCCATGGCGCAGCTTGTCGGCGAAGTTGCGATTTAAACCGGAGAGGTTGATGAAGAACGCACCCGCCGAACGCCGGATCAGGTCCGCGATAACCTCGACGCCCCTACCGGTGCGCCAAAGATGTCGGGCGAGAGACCGTGTTCGCCCGCCGCTGCCATGAGCACCTATGGGGCCGGGGCCCTTCGCTCTGGCGGTACGAGGGCGGAGGGAGCACAGAGAGCGATCGAGGCGATGCACGCGGCGATCTTTTTACCTAGCCGGGCCGCGATGGTCGCAGAAACCCTACCGCTGCTTTGGTTGTATTGGGCTCTGGAGCTTGAAGAGCTACAGAGCAGCTACACCGAGCGTGGAGTTGCTAAGGATTCAACCCCTCCACGCTGTGCATGGGCCTCCTTTTATAGTGCAAGGGTCACCGACAGTGTCAACGAGGAGAGAGGGGTAAAAGTGTAAAAGAGGTGGTAGTTGGAACAAGTCGGGAACAAGTGGAGCTACAAAGGCGTGAACAAGTGGTTTCTACCTACTTTGAAAGTGGGGACAAAGGCATTTAATGCCCGTCGCCGTCGACCCCAAAAGCTCCCGCCTTGCGCTCTCCGTCACACGGGCGATGGATCCACCACCGTGGAGTGCCACCGCACCCTCAGTTGCACAGCCATCCGCCACGCTGCTCTGGAGAGGGCTCAAGGCGACGCTGCAGGCGATGAGCTGAGTACGGGCACACAACAGCTCTCCGGCAAGTACCTTGCCGGGTCTTGATCTTGCCGGGCCCGGAGCTTGTCGGGCTCTATAACTTGCCGCCCCCGGCCCTTTGCCGACGCCAGAGAAGCGCCGAGGCGTGTCTTCTATGATGTAATCTCCTAGTCTCCCCGGCGAGCTCCTCTCGCCAGGGCCTTGCGTGAGTGATGTAATCTTGAGCCTGGAATGGCCTTCCCGGCAAGCTCCTCTTGCCGGGGTCTCGATCTTCTGTCTTGTATACTTTGTTCTTGAATGGCTTGATATGGAGCAGGAATGGTCTCCGGCAAGCACATGGTAAACCCCGCCATGGAGTTGCGATCGCCTCAGGCACAAGTTGGGGTATTGAGGTACCCCTACCTTAGTACACCGACACAAGTGGCACATGATATCCCATTGTCACCACAGATAATCACGGCAAGACATACATCAAGTGTTCTCATAAAAGACTCAATCCGATAAGATAACTTCAAAGGGGAAACTCATTTCATCACAAGAGAGTAGAGGGGGAGAAACATCATAAGATCCAACTACAATAGCAAAGCTCGGGATACATCAAGATCGTGCCATAGAGGAACACGAGAGAGAGAGAGAGAGATCAAACACATCGCTATCGGTACATACCCTCAGCCCCGAGGGTGAACTACTCCTCCTCGCCATGGATAGCACCGGATGATGAAGATGGCCACGGTGATGGGATCCCTCCGCAAGGCGCCGTAACGGGCTCCCGAGAGGTTTTTGGTGGCTACAGAGGCTTGCGGCTGCGGAACTCCTGATCTATCTTCTGTTCTGGAAGCTTTAGGATATGTGGGTATATATGGGTGAAAGAAGTACGTCGATGGACCGAAGGGGGGCCACGAGGCAGGGGGCGCGCCCCAGGGGGGTGGGCACGCCCCCCACCCTCGTGAGCACCTCCCTTCTCTCCTGACATGCACTCCAAGTCCATCAGGTGGCTTACCTTCCAAAAATAACTTCTCTAGTTGATTTCGTTCCGTTTTGACTCCGTCTGATATTCCTTTTCCTCGAAACACTGAAATAGGCATAAAACAAAGAATTGGACTGACCTTCGTTAATAGGTTAGTCCCAAAAATAATATAAAAGTGGATAATAAAGCCCAATATTGCCTAAAACAGTAGATAAAGTAGCATGGAGCAATCAAAAATTATAGATACGTTGGAGACGTATCAAGCATCCCCAAGCTTAATTCATGCTCGTCCTCGAGTAGGTAAATGATAAAAAAGAATTTTTGATGCGGAGTGGTACTTTGGCATAATTTCAATGTAATTCTTCTTACTTGTGATAGGAATATTCAGATCCGAAAGATTCAAGACAAAAGTTCATATTGACATAAAAATAATAATACTTCAAGCATACTAATAAAGCAATCATGTCTTCTCAAAATAACATTGCAAAAGAAAGTTCATCCCTACAAAATCATATAGTTAGGCTATGCTTCATTTTTTTTTTTTTTGGGGGAAAAAAAAACCCAAAAAAGGGAAAAAAAAGGGGAAAATTTAGGGGAAAAAAAAAAAAAATTATTTTTAAAACCCCCCCCCAAACCGGGGAAAAAGGGAAATTTTTCCCCCCCAAATTAAAAAAAAAAATTTTTTTTTTTTTTAAAGGAAATTAAAAAAATTTTTGGGGGGGAAAGGATTTTCCAAAAAAAGGGGGAAAACCCCGGGCCCGGGGGGGGGGGAAAAAAAAAAAAGGGGGAAAACCCCAAAACCAAAGGGGGAAAACGAAAAAAGGCAAACCTTTAAACCAAAAAAGGGGTTTTTTAAAAAAAACCCCGGGGCCCCCCAAAAAAGGGTTTTTGGGGAAAAATTAAAATTTTTCCCGGGTTTCCCCTTTGGAAAAATTTTTTGGGTTTTTTAAGGCCCCCTTTTTCCTTTTGGTTTTTTAAAGGGTTTGGGTTTGGGGGGTTTTTGGGGGGGGAAAAAAAAAAGGGCCCCCCGGAAAAAAAATAGAATCATTAAACAAGCAAACATATGCAAACAATGCAACCATAACAGCAATCTGTCAAAACAGTACAGTCTGTAAAGAATGCAAGAGTAACAATACTTCCCTTACTCCAAAAATTATGAACTAAAATTCCCACTGTAATAAATTTATCAGATCTCATTATGCAAAAGGTTTCATCATTATATCGTTCTCTGACTTTTCTAGGGAATTTTTTGCTACAGCGGTAAACTTTCTGTTTTCAAACAGCAACATGTATACTAGCAAAATAATCATGGCAAAGGCTATCCTTGACTTTTTTATTGAAACTAAAAATTCAAAAAATTAATATAATTAACAGAAAGCAAATACTAATAAAATAAAATTACGCTCCAAGCAAAACATATATCATGTGGTGAATAAAAATATAGCTCCAAGTAAAGTTACCGATGAACGAAGAGGAAAGAGGGGATGCCATCCGGGGCATCCCCAAGCTTAGGCTTTTGGCTAGTCTTGAATATTACCTTGGGGTGCCTTGGGCATCCTCAAGCTTCGCTCTTGCCACTCCTTATTCCATAATCCATCGAATCTCTACCCAAAACTTGAAAACTCCACAACACAAAACTCAACAGAAAACTCGTAAGCTCCGTTAGTATAAGAAAATAAACCACCACTTAGGTACCGTAATGAACTCATTATAAATTCATATTGGTGTAATATCTACTGTACTCCAACTTATCTATGGTTCATACCCTCCGATACTACTCATAGATTCATCAAAATAAGCAAACAACACATAGAAAACAGAATCTGTCAAAAACAGAATAGTCTGTAGTAATCTGTATCAAACGTATACTTATGGAACTCCAAAAATCCTACCAAATTAGAAAGTCCTAAGAAATGTTTTTACAAATCCAGAGCAAAAAGAATCAGATCAGAAGCACGTTTCTGTGAATTAAACAAACTAATTTACTGGGTGCAAAAGTTTCTGATTTTCAGCAGGATCAACACAACTATCACCGTAAGCTATCCTAAAGGTCTTACTTGGCACTTTATGTCACAGCCCTAGAGTTTGCTTGTAACTAGTGGCTTTGCATCCATGCATCATGTTTAAATTTCATGAAACTTGAAATGGGGATTGTTGAAACCCTAGCACCAAATGAATTCAACTAGGTTCAAAAAAAATATTTTCAGTGATCCCAAATGCCCTTTAGAAAAGTTCATGATTTCTGTTAAAGGTGAAAACCTCTGCCAAAAGTCATGCACATATTTCTAGGCCATTCTGGATTTCTGAATTAAATCCTATAGTATTTTCATTTGGGCATTTAAGTGCTATAAAATATTTTAAATGCTCAAATAATCATAAGCTAAAATGTTTACTGTTGGATATATTCTAAAAAGTAACCATGATTAGTTTCATGATTTTTGGAAATGCCCTGGCATTTTTAATAAAGCCCTGAAGTTACAGAAAAATAGAAAAACATTAACAAGAGAGAGAGAGAGAGAGAGAGAGAGAATACCTGGCGCTTACCTGGCCGGCCTGGCACTGTAGCAGGCCACCAGGCCCATCTGCCAGTCGTCCCCCCCACCTCGCGCCAGAAGGACGCGAGGCATGTGTTCGCCGCACGCCGGCACGCGCCCGTGCCACCTCCTGCTTCCTGCCGCTTTCCCCTCGTCGCCCTGGGCCTCCCTTGCGATGCCACGCAGCCCCGACCACTCTCCCCTCTCTCCCCCGAACGCTCTCCCCCTCCTCTGTTCTCCTCACCGAACGCACCGTCGCCGCCGACGAGAACCACCATGCCCACCGGCCACCCCTCCCCCTGTCGATAAGCCCAGAAGAACCTCCATCGTCTCCTGCATCGTCTACGCCAACCCGTTCAACTATGGGAGCTCTGCAATGTCATCCCCGATTGTCTTCGTTGTTCGGCCGCCGAGATTGCCGGCGACCTTTCGTCTCCATCAGCCCCTCCCCGAGCTTGTCGACCCGCTCTTCGTGCTCGCTGTAAGCCACCGATCGTCCCCACCCTCTTCGTTCTCTCTGACACTCGCGATAGCCGCCGCGCCACCCGCACCCGCACGCGCCGCCACCTCTGCACGCCGCCGTCGTGGCCGCAGCCACGCAGGCTCGAACCCGAGCGCGTCACGGCATTCGCCACACCCCCAGGAGCCTGCAGCACCTCTCCGCATCGCCTATCGTGCATCCTACCGCCAAACCGGGCACGCCTGAGCTCCGGCCGCCGCTGCTGAGCTCGTGGCTGTCGTCTCCGGCGGCCCTAGCTGCTGCTGCTTGCCGCAACGGGCGCGGGTGAGCTTCAGCTCCCCGTAGCCGCTCTCAGCTGTCCATTTGGGCGCCGGAGGAGCAATCCCAAGCCCTCCGCCGCATTCAGCCTTGCTGGCGGCTAAACGTCGGCGGGTTGACCATTTTGACCGCCAGTGGTTTAGCCCCGGTTGACTAGGGGATTTGACCATCCCTGGTCTATGACATGCGGGCCCCACCCGACTAATTAAACTAGTTTAGGGTTAAACTTAGTTAGTCTAATCTAGGTTAGTGCTAAATAAACTACGTTAGTTAGTTAGCCACTGACACGTCGGTCCCACTGGTCAGTTTGACCTGGACCGTCTAAGTTGACCGTGACGTCACACTGACGCCGGGCTGACGCAGTAAATCCTTTTCTGGATTTATTCTTATATAGGAAATTCCATAAAATGTTGCAAACTTCAAAAATTCATAGTAATTCAACCGTAACTCCAAATCAAACAAATTATATATGAAAAATTATCTAGAAAAATCCAATCTATCCATTTGTACTGGTTTCATGCATGTTAGAACACTTTAACCTTGCTGTTTAGGTGAAACAAGTTAATTCACTAATATGACTCTTTAAATGGGTTTGCATTTGAATCTTTGGTTCAAATGGACTCATCTCAATCTGTTCTAGCTTGCATTAGCCCAAAACACATTTTCATTGGCATGTCATAGCATGCATCATATTATGCATTGCATCGATTGTGTTTCTTCTTTGTTTGTCGGTGTTGTTCCCCCTTGGTAGACGTTGTACCGACGTTGAAGACTCAATGCTATCTTCAAAAGTGACAGGCAAGCAAAACCCCCTTGTTCATTCCGATACAATCCTACTCTCTCGCTCCTGCTCTCTTTTACTACATTAGGACAACAACGATTCATCATTACTTGCTGCGGTAGCTGAACCCTTTATCCTCTGCATGACTGTCATTGCCACGATAAATAGATGAAACCCACTAGCATGAGTAGGAGTTGTTTGAGCCTGATGTGCCTAGTCATTCATGCTTGTTTGTCATGCACTCTTGCTTAGAGTTGAGTCAGGTCGATTCATCGGGGATGAATCAGAGGTGTGTGAACATGTCCTATTGTGTGTGAGCTAAGTGTGTGAACATGATTTGGTAAAGGTAGCGGTGAGAGGCCATCTAGGAGTACATGGTGGGTTGTCTCATTGAAGCCGTCCTCAAGAACTGAGTTTTGTGTTTGTGATCCATGAAACAGATACTACCACGCATTGGGCCCGAAACCAATGGACCCTCTCGGCTTCTTAATCACCCTTGTCCTCTGTCCAGGAGTTGCAAGTAGTTTCTGGTGTTTGTAGTATGCTGGAGGCCGTGGGCAGCGCTGACCGGAGGGGTGGGCTGTGATGCGGTAGGCACGTGGCCGGGTATACCGGGTGTCCGTTTGGTGTCACGGAACCATGTACACATCGTTCGGGTCCGTATGTGGAAACCTCGGCCGGACTCCCTGCGGATGGAACCTGAATAGGCGATAAACCTGGACTAGAGACTTGAGTGTTTAGGTAGGTCGTGGCCGACACCCTCGTTGGGCTTCCGCTTGAAGGTTGTCGAGTACACAGCGTATGGCGGCGGTAAGTGGTGAGAGCATGTGTGAAGAAGTACACCCTGCAGGTTAACATCATCTATTCGAATAGCCATGTCATGGTAAAGGACTTACGGGTTGCTGTACAGTTCATAGACAAGTGAAAGTGGATACTCTAAAATCGCAAGATAAGCGTGAGTGCTATGGATGGCGTTCTCGTAGGGAGATGGGAGCGGATCCATAGTGGTGTATTGATATGGTGAATATGTGGACTCGTGTGCGCCACCTCAAAAGAGTTACTTGCATTAGTAGTTTAGGATAGCCACCGAGTCAAAGCTGGCTTCTTTGAAGTTAAATCCCACCATCCCTTTGTTGATAATGATGCATATGTAGTTAGCTCGATGTAAGTCTTCTTTGGGTACATTTGTACTCACGTTGCCTATTTTATGTTTTTGCGAGAGACTTGAGTCTCGCTAGTAGTTCCGCGTGGACTTCGACGTTTAGCTTGTTACCTCAGCTACGATCTTGTGCCCTCGGCAGGATCTGGTAGATAGTCAGGCTTCTCAGCCTTTTTCTTTTGTAGATGTTTGTACTCAGACATGTTAAGCTTCCGCATGTGCTTTGACTTGTATGCTCTGATTGTTGGTCATGAGACCCATGTTTGTAATATCTCGCTCCTTGAAGCCTATTGAATAAAATACTTGAGTGGTAGAGTCATGTTGTGATGCCATGTTGTATTTGCACATATCGAGCATATTGTGTGTATGTTATTGAAATGCTTGTTATGTGTAGGATCTGACTATCTAGTTGTTTATCCTTAGTAGCCTCTCTTACCGGGAAATGTCTCCTAGTGCTTCCACTGAGCCATGGTAGCTTGCTACTGCTCCGGAACACTTAGGCTGGCGGCATGTGTCCTTCTTCATTCACGTATCTGTCCTTGAAAATGTCACGCGATGAATACTGGAGTCTGTTAGCCCTTCAGCCGGTTCACGAGTCTGCTAGCCAGTGCTACAGACATGGATTCACTCATTGATGACCGACATGTTCGATCTTTGGGTCATGGATGCTGTCCTGTAAGTTTGTGCCACTTTGGGTTTACGACTAGCCATGTCAGCCCGGTCTCCTTATCATATGGATGCTAGCGACACTATCATATACGTGTGCCAAAAGGCGCAAACGGTCCCGGCAAAGGTAAGGCAACACCCATGGGAATACCGTGCATGAGGCCGCAAAGTGATATGAGGTGTTACATGCTAGATCGATGTGGCACTGAGTCGGGGTCTTGACACTTTATTGAAACAAAAGCTATAAAACATGATTACTACAGTAGCATAATCATGTGGACACACAAAAACAATAAGTATAAATATTGGGTTGTATCCCAACAAGCGCTCTTCTTTAATGCCTTCCTAGCTAGGCATGATGATGACAATGATGCTCACATAAAAGATAAGAATTGAAACATAACGGGAGCATCATGAAGAATATGACTAGCACATTTAAGTCTAACCAACTTACTATGCACAGGGATTTTGTGAGCAAACAACTTAAGGGAACAATAATCAACAAGCATAGGAAGGTAAAACAAGCATAGCTTCAAGATTTTAAGCACATAGAGAGGAAACTTGATATTAATGCAATTCCTACAAGCATATGTTCCTCTCTCATAATAATTTTTAGTAGCATCATGAATGAATTCAACTATACAACCAGCACCTAAAGCATTCTTTTCATGATCTACAAGCATAGAAAATTTACTACTCTCCACATAAGCAAATTTCTTCTCATGAATATGTAGGACCTTGAGAAGAGGTGTCTAGAGGGGGGGTGATTAGACACTAAGTACCAAAGTTGCAGTTTTTAAGATTCTTCAAAGTTTAAGTGGAGTTTAGGCACAATTTCAACATTCACAATACATATCAAGCAAGCATGCAAAGAGTTTATGAGCAGCGGAAAGTAAAGCATGCAATTTGCAAGAAAGTAAATGGAAGGGTTTGTAGGATTCAAATGCAATTGGAGACACGGATGTTTTTGGCGTGGTTCCAATAGGTGGTGCTATCATACATCCACGTTGATGGAGACTTCAACCCACGAAGGGTAACGGCTGCGCGAGTCCACGGAGGGCTCCACCCAAGAAGGGTCCACGAAGAAGCAACCTTGTCTATCCCACCATGGCCGTCGCCCACGAAGGACTTGCCTCACTAGCGGTAGATCTTCACGAAGTAGGCAATCTCCTTGCCCTTACAAACTCCTTGGTTCAACTCCACAATCTTGTCGAAGGCTCCCAAGTGACACCTAGCCAATCTAGGAGACACCACTCTCCAAGAAGTAAGAAATGGTGTGTTGGTGATGAACTCCTTGCTCTTGTGCTTCAAATGATAGTCTCCCCAACACTCAACTCTCTCTCAATGGGTTTGGATCTGGTGGAAAGAAGATTTGAGTGGAAAGCAACTTGGGGAAGGCTAGAGATCAAGATTCATATGGTAGGAATGGAATATCTTGGCCTCAACACATGAGTAGGTAGTTCTCTCTCAGAAAATGTATGCTGGAAGTGTAGGTTCAGTCTGATGGCTCTCTCCACAAATGAAGAGGAGGTGGAGGGGTATATATAGCCTCCACAGAAAATCTAACCGTTACACACAATCTACCAAACTCGGTGGGACCGAATCGTTAAACTCGGTCAGACCGATTTAGCAAATAATGTGACCATTAGGGTTTTCGGTGGGACCGAAATGCAACTCGGTGAGACCGATGCAGTTAGGGTTAGGGCATAACGTAATCTCGGTAAGACCGATTACACAAACTCGGTGAGACCGATTTGGTAATAAGGTTTCCAGAGAGTTGGTCAGGTAAACTCGGTGGAACCAATTACTCAAACTCGGTGGGACCGATTTTGGTAATAAGTTTCCAGAGAGTTTGCATTTTAATCTCGGTAGTACCGATTTCTCAAACTCGGTGAGACCGATTTGATAATGGACATACACAGAGAGATTACAATCCATCTCGGTGAAACTGAGATCCCTATCGGTAAGACCGATTTGCTTAGGGTTTGTGGCAGTGGCTATGACTTGTGGAATCGGTGGCGCCGGATAGGAAGTTTCGGTGTGACCGATTTTGGCTTTGGGTTTAGGTCATTTGTGGAAGTGGGAAAGTAGTTGAGGGTTTTGGAGCATATCACTAAGCACATGAAGCAAGAGGCTCATTAAGCAACACCTCATCCCTCCTTGATAGTATTGGCTTTTCCTATAGACTCAATGTGATCTTGGACCACTAAAATGTAAAATGAAGAGTCTTGAGCTTGAAGCTTGAGCCAATCCTTTGTCCTTAGCATCTTGAAGGAGTTCCCACATCCTTTTAGTCCATGCCACTCCATTGTTGAACTTATCTGAAATATACTAGATAAAAGTGTTAGTCCAACAAGAGATATGTTGTCATTAATTACCAAAACCACCTAGGGAGCACTTGTGCTTTCAATATCCCCCTTTTTGGTAATTGATGGCAACATACATCAAAGCTTTAGACAAAGATATAAAGAATAGCAAGAAAAAGCTTTGGAAAGACATGTAACAAGCATAGGCTCCCCCTACATGTATGCAATCATGTGAATATGGAATGTAGAAGCCTGTGAGAGCATAAACATGATAGAGCAGGCAATGTGTTACATGTATCTGGGTCATATGCATCAGAGCAAAGAATGTTGAAGAAAATACCTTCATGCTCATGAGTTCTTCTTGCAAACAATATGTACATCAGCAAGAATTCCTCATACACATGATTGTGATGCATATACTTACCTTGTGGTCTTGAGTTGGCTTAGGATGAAATGAACCTGTGTAAACAAGGTTAGATAACACAGATACATCCACTAGCCAGAGCAAACAGAAGAGATCACAAGAATACCAAGACTGGGATGACATGTAGAGAGTGAGTACTAGGTACCACATTGAATTAGACATGTCCCCAAGAGTAAAGATATGCAATGAATTTAAATGATCTCTTTCCCTTAGATGTCTTGCTCCCCCTGAATCTAATATGGGATACTAGGAGAAGATAGGGAACAGAAAATCAGAGCTTGAAAGAAAGCAGAGCTGAAAGATAAGAATGATGATCAGAGCTAATGTTTGGAGCTAATGTAAGTAAGTATAACAGAACATATGAACATGTCTCTCCCCTCAAGAAGACATGTGGACATCTCTCCTCTTGAACACCAAGAATCTTGGACATCTCCCCCTGGAGATCTCTCTCTTCTTTTGAGGGTCTCTCCCCCTAGAAGATAAGCTAACACTAAGCTTTGATGCTCTCTCTAAATGATAAGCTTTGATGTTCTCTCTCTCACCCTTTGACATCAATTTCCAAGATGGACCTTCTGGAATCTGTCGAATGGGCTTGATCCTTGAGACACAGAACAAAGCAATGGTAAAAATGTGATGCTTGTAGGGGACAAGATTCATTTAGTGGAGCTGGATTAGAAGAAACACATAATATGTGACAGAGAGTTTTTCTTGTTATGAAATCAGTGGCACCGAGTGAGTTGCTTCGGTTGGACCGAAAGGGTTCGGTTGGGCCGAAAATAACAAATCGGTGAAACCGAGTTCATTGCAGAGAAAACACTTGTCACTCAGCTCACTAGACTAGTAAGATCTCACAAAAATTTGCAAGGAATTTACTGAAAGATGTGCAATGAATTGGAATGAAAAAAAATGCAGAACAAACAGAAAGAAAGAAACCTAGATGAAGTGAAAGGGGAAACAATTATGCATGAGACAAATGCAAAAAAAACACAGAAAAGAACACAAAAGAACTTCATCTAGAGATGGTCGGTGACAAGGTCACCTATGTTAGAGTATATTGACTTAGGAGTCAAGTGAGATCACTTGATCATAGGTCATACTCATCGTTTAAGCTCAAAATGGGGTTGCCATTTTTCGTTTAAGCATTTTGATGTATTCTCATCTTGTCGAGTTGCTTTAGCTCATGACTTGGAGTAAAGCTTCTCTAAGATGGAATAACATACCTTGATTGGTGGTGTAGTCCATGTAGTTGAACTTTTGTGGGTTGCTCAAGGTTGATGTAGCTCATCAAGAGTTTGGAGCACCACTTGGAATATTAGTCCATCTACCGACATGGGTTAGTTCTTGCAAGGAAGAGCACTTGTGTATCCAAGAATGACAATCATGAAGCTCGACATAGAGTTTGTCAAAGGATATGTTTGAATGGTTTCGTGCTTCCTTGTCTTCAACCACTATAGTGTAGAGACTTGGTGATGTAGAGATTGCTCAAGATATGAGTGGATTACAATCTCATGGAATTTGATTCCACCAAGTAACTATAAGAGTTAGATAACATGCAAGATACAAATGTATCCAAGACATAAGATATAAGAGAAAAACATCAAGGATTAGTCATAAGCTCATGTCTTGCATGTATCCAATGAAGTTTCTACTCCAAGTTTGAAGCATCAATGATGTTCAATTCTCCTCTTAACATGCAAAACACTTTCTCATCAAGAGGTTTAGTAAATATATCCGCTAATTGCTTTTCGGAGCGAACATGCTTAAGATCAATGTCACCCTTAGCAACATGATCTCGAATGAAATGATGACGAACTTCAATATGCTTAGTTCGAGAATGTTGCACAGGATTATGACCAATTTTAATAGCACTTTCATTGTCACAAAGCAATGGAACATGTCTCACATATATCCCATAATCTTTAAGAGTTTGGGTCATCCAAAGTAATTGAGCACAACATGAACCAGCGGCAATATATTCATCTTCGGCAGTGGACAAGGATACCGAGTTTTGTTTCTTGGAGGACCAAGACACAAGAGATCTACCAAGAAATTGACAAGTACTCGAAGTGGACTTTCTGTCAACCTTGTCTCCGGCATAGTCTGAGTCGGAATAGCCAACAAGTTCGAAAGAGGCCCTCTTAGGATACCAAATGCCAAAGTTTGCTGTATGGATTAAGTATCTCACTATCCTTTTCACAGCCTTAAGATGACATTCCTTAGGAGCAGCTTGATATCGTGCACACATGCACACACTTAGCATGATATCAGGACGTGAAGCACATAGATATAACAATGAACCGATCATAGAGTGATAAACCTTTTGATCAACCGGTTCACCATCTTTGGTCAAGTCATTATGTCCACTAGTAGGCACGGGTGTAGACATACCTTTGCATTCTTGCATATTGAACTTCTTGAACAAGTCCTTGGTGTACTTCGTTTGAGAAACAAAGGTACCTTCCTTAGTTTGCTTGATTTGCAACCCAAGGAAGAATTTGAGTTCACTCATCATGGACATCTCAAACTTCTGCGACATTAGCTTCCCAAACTTTTCACTAAAATGAGGGTTAGTTGAACCAAATATGATATCATCAACATAAATTTGGCACACAAATAATTCTAGATTAAGCCTTTTAGTAAAAAGTGTAGAATCAATTTTCCCAATTTCAAAGCCTTTTTCAATAAGGAACTTGGTCAAGCATTTATACCACGCTCTAGGAGCTTGTTTAAGACCATAAAGAGCTTTGTGAAGTTTGTAAACATGATTGGGTTTCTTAGGATTGACAAAGCCGGGAGGTTGCTTAACATAAACTTCCTCCTCTATTTCACCATTTAGAAAGGCACTTTTAATGTCCATTTGGTACAAAGTGATATCATGATGATTAGCATAGGCAAGTAAGATGCGAATGGACTCATGTCTAGCAACGGGGGCGTAAGTCTCACCATAGTCCATACCTTCGACCTGTGTGTAGCCTTGGGCGACGAGACGTGCCTTGTTGCGAACTACTTGTCCATCTTCATCTTGCTTGTTTCGAAACACCCATTTGGTAGCGATGACGTTGTGGTTGTTGTCGGACTTCTCAACCAATGTCCAGACTTGATTCCTCTCAAAGTTATGTAGCTCTTCATGCATAGCATTTATCCAATCCGGATCTTCCAATGCTTCTTCGACCTTCATAGGTTCAATGCTAGAGATGAAAGAATAGTTTTCACAAAAGTTAGCTAAACGAGTTTTAGAGCGAGTGATTCTCCCGGTTTGAATGTCATTGTAGATTTTCTCGACGGGATGATCTTTAGCAACTCTTGCTCGAACTCGTGAAAGCTTTTGCTTGGGTCTTCGTTGAACATCTTCTTCATCTTGTTCTTCTTCTTCTTGGCCTTCCTCATTGTTTGCATTGTCGTTCTCTTGTCGTGGTGGAGAAGTAGGTTGTTGACGTTCATCTTGATGCACTTCCTCGTTTTCTTCATCTTGGTGTGTCCCGCTTGTGGATGCTTCCGTATCAACTCTTGGTTCACCTTGTCGTGAAGTTGAAGCTTCCACTTGGACGGACGAGGTACTCTCCTTGACCTCCGTTGGACGAACTTTGCCAATGGCCAAGTCTTGAATTGCTTCTGAAGGATCTTTGTCACCTACATCAATTGGCAACTGCTCTACTTGCGAGCTGTTAGATTCATCAAACTTCACATCTACCGTCTCTTCAACCTTTCGGGTGAAATTGTTGTAGACACGGTAAGTGTGAGAGTTTGAGCCATAACCTAGTAGGAAACCTTCATGAGACTTAGGAGCAAATTTAGAGCGACGATGCTTATCAAGAATGTAGCATTTTGAGCCGAATACTCGAAAGTATCCAACTTGGGGTTTGTTACCAGTGAGGAGCTCGTATGCCGTCTTGCCGAGTAGCTTGTGAAGATACAAGCGATTTGTTGCATGACAAGCTATCTCAACCGCTTCCGCCCAGAAGTGCTTCGGCGTCTTGTACTCATCAAGCATCGTTCTCGCCATTTCGATGAGCGCCCGGTTCTTCCTCTCAACAACTCCGTTTTGTTGAGGTGTGTACGTAGCCTGGAACTCGTGTGAAATCCCTTCTTCGTCAAGAAAGGTGTCCACATTTGCGTTCTTGAACTCCGTTCCATTGTCGCTGCGAACCTTCTTGATCTTCACTTCAAATTGATTTTGGGCCTTCTTAGCGAAGTTTTTGAAGATCTTTTGGACCTGCGATTTATCATCGAGAAAGAACACCCACGTAAATCTGGAAAAATCATCGACTATAACTAGACCAAAAGAATTTCCACCGAGACTCTTGTAAGAGTTAGGACCAAAAAGATCCATGTGAAGTAGCTCGGGTGGCCTCCTTGTAGTCATGATATTCTTCACGGGATGCCTTCCTCCAACCTGTTTACCTGCCTGACAAGCGCTGCAAAGTCTATCATTATCAAATATGACATCGTTAGCTCCAAGGATATGATTTCCTTTAATAAGCTTGTCAAGGTTTCGCATACCAACATGACCTAATCGTCTATGCCACAACCAACCTTTTGAGGATTTAGCAATGAAGCAAGTTTTAGGTTGAGACTTTTTAGTGAAATCAACAATGTATAGATCACCTCTACGCATACCGATAAAGACCATTTTATGATTATCTCGACGAAACACTTGGCAATCTACTTCAGTAAATAGAACATTGAAACCGAAATTAGCAAGTCTAGATACTGAAAGTAAGTTGTAACAAAGAGATTCAACGAGCATGACATTTTGTATGGAGCTATCATGTGATATGGCCACCTTACCAAGGCCAACCACCTTACCCTTTGAGTTGTCACTGAAAGTAACATACTTTCGAGGACTATCGTTGTCAGCAAGCTCGCGAAACATGTCTTTATCTCCGGTCATGTGATCGGTACATCCACTATCAAGAACCCATTCCTTTCCTCCTGACATGTATCCCCGAAGATTTGCCATAAGACCAAAGTGTCTCATTGCATCATCAAGATCAAAGTCACTATCATCATCCTCATCATAGTATCCATGTTCAACATCGTCATGTGGTGGATCAAGTCCTAGAGAGGGTGATTCATTAGAATGAGTTTGATAATCTTGCTTATGAATTTTTATAGCTTCAGAAATAATATCACCAATAATACCAAAATTTCCATTAGCACGCATAAGGTTTGTAAGCTCAAATAGACGATCACCAAACATAGGATCACTAGTATTCATCTTACTCAAGGCAATAGACTTATGAAGAATTTCATCAAGATTTTTCAAGGAATAATCGGGAAATCGTTCCTCAAGAAATTTCCATATGGTGTAGGAACACTTAAAAGTAGGCAAACATCCAAGCAAGTGTCTAGGCAATCCTCTAATGATAAGATCGGCTGTTCTAAGATTCCTAATCATCTCAATTGACTCATCATGGGTAGGATGCATAGGATCAACATAAGGTGCACAAGGACTAGCAATGTACTTGTTAAAATGATATTGATTGAAAATAACAAGCATCTCATTTTTCCACTCATGAAAATAATCTCCATCAAGAATAGGCACTCTATGTCTAATACTCCCAATAGTAGACTCATCCATCTTCCTCCAATGGTGATTAAACCAAAGCAATGGAGACCAATGCTCTGATACCACTTGTAGGACCTTGAGAAGAGGTTTCTAGAGGGGGGGGGGTGATTATACACTAAGTACCAAAGTTGCAATTTTTAAGATTCTTCAAAGTTTAAGCGGAGTTTAGGAACAATTTCAAAATTCACAATACATATCAAGCAAGCATGCAAAGAGTTTATGAGCAGCGGAAAGTAAAGCATGCAATTTGCAAGAAAGTAAAGGGAAGGGTTTGGAGGATTCGAATGCAATTGGAGACACGGATGTTTTTGGCGTGGTTCCGATAGGTGGTGCTATCGTACATCCAAGTTGATGGAGACTTCAACCCACGAAGGGTAACGGCTGCGCGAGTCCACGGAGGGCTCCACCCAAGAAGGGTCCATGAAGAAGCAACCTTGTCTATCCCACCATGGCCGTCGCCCACGAAGGACTTGCCTCACTAGCGGTAGATCTTCACAAAGTAGGCGATCTCCTTGCCCTTAAAAACTCCTTAGTTCAACTCCATAATCTTGTCAGAGGCTCCCAAGTGACACCTAGCCAATCTAGGAGACACCACTCTCCAAGAAGTAACAAATGGTGTGTTGGTGATGAACTCCTTGCTCTTGTGCTTCAAATTATTGTCTCCCCAACAATCAACTCTCTCTCAATGGGTTTGGATCTTGTGGAAAGAAGATTTGAGTGGAAAGCAACTTGGGGAAGGCTAGAGATCAAGATTCATATGGTAGGAATGGAATATCTTGGCCTCAACACATGAGTAGGTAGTTCTCTCTCAGAAAATGTATGCTGGAAGTGTAGGTTCAGTCTGATGGCTCTCTCCACAAATGAAGAGGAGGTGGAGGGGTATATATAGCCTCCATAGAAAATCTAACCGTTACACACAATCTACCAAACTCGGTGGGACCGAATCGTTAAACTCGGTCAGACCGATTTAGCAAATAATGTGACCGTTAGGGTTTTTGGTGGGACCGAAATGCAACTCGGTGAGACCGATTCAGTTAGGGTTAGGGCATAACGTAATCTCGGTAAGACCGATTACACAAACTCGGTGAGACCGATTTGGTAATAAGCTTTCCAGAGAGTTGGTCATGTAAACTCGGTGGAACCGATTACTCAAACTCGGTGGGACCGATTTTGGTAATAAGTTTCTAGAGAGTTTGCATTGTAATCTCGGTAGTACCGATTTCTCAAACTCGGTGAGACCGATTTGATAATGGACATACATAGAGAGATTACAATCCCATCTCGGTGAAACTGAGATCCCTATTGGTAAGACCGATTTGCTTAGGGTTTGTGGCAGTGGCTATGACTTGTGGAATCGGTGGCGCCGGATAGGAAGTTTCTGTGTGACCGATTTTGGCTTTGGGTTTAGGTCATTTGTGGAAGTGGGAAAGTAGTTGAGGGTTTTGGAGCATATCACTAAGCACATGAAGCAAGAGGCTCATTAAGCAACACCTCATCCCTCCTTGATAGTATTGGCTTTTCCTATAGACTCAATGTGATCATCTTGGACCACTAAAATGTAAAATGAAGAGTCTTGAGCTTGAAGCTTGAGCCAATCCTTTGTCCTTAGCATCTTGAAGGAGTTCCCACATCCTTTCAGTCCATGCCACTCCATTGTTGAACTTATCTGAAATATACTAGATAAAAGTGTTAGTCCAACAAGAGATATGTTGTCATTAATTACCAAAACCACCTAGGGAGCACTTGTGCTTTTAGAATAGTAGTGGGAGCAAACTCAACAAAATAACTATCATATGATTGAAAATTAAGATCAAGATGACAAGTTTCATGGTTATCATTATTCTTTAAAGCATACGTGTCATCACAATAATCATCATAGATAGGAGGCATGCTTTCATCATAGTAAATTTTCTCATCAAAGCTTGGGGGACAAAAAATATCATCTTCATCAAACATAGCTTTCCCAAGCTTGTGGCTTTGCATATCATTAGCATCATGGATATTCAAGGAATTCATACTAACAACATTGCAATCATGCTCATAATTCACATATTTTATGCCAAGCATTTTAGAGATTTCTTCTTCTAGCACTTGAGCACAATTATCCTTTCCATAATACTCACGAAAGATATTAAAAAGGTGAAGCGTATGAGACAAACTCAATTCCATTTTTTTTGTAATTTTCTTTTATAGACTAAATAGTGCTAAAACAAGAAACAAAAAGATTCGATTGCAAGATCTAAAGATATACCTTCAAGCACTCACCTCCCCGGCAACGGCGCCAGAAAAGAGCTTAGTTGACGGGGTGTGAGGGAGTGCCCTTTACCTAGCCTCCCTGGCAACGGCGCCAGGAAAGGGCTTGATGTTTGCTACACAACCTTCTTCTTGTAGAGGTTGTCGGGCCTGCAAGTGGACAGGTTTGTAGGACAGTAGCAAACTTCCCTCAAGTGGATGACCTAAGGTTTATCAATCCGTAGGAGGAGTAGGATGAAGATGGTCTCTCTCAAGCAACCATGAAACCAAATAACAAAGAGTCTCTTGTGTCCCCAACACACCCAATACAATGGCAAATTGTATAGGTGCACTAGTTCGGCGAAAAGATGGTGATACAAGTGCAAAATAGATAGTAGATATAGGTTTTTGTAATCTGAAATAATAAAAACAGCAAGGTAACTAATGATAAAAGTGAGCGTAAACGGTATTGCAATGATAGGAAACAAGGCCTAGGGTTCATACTTTCACTAGTGCAAGTTCTCTCAACAATAAAAACAAAGATAGATCATATAACAAGCCCTCAACATGCAATAAAGAGTCACTCCGAAGCCACTAATAGCGGAGAACAAACGTAGAGATTATGGTAGGGTACGAAACCACCTCAAAGTTATTCTTTCGGATCAATCTATAAAAGAGTTAGTACTAGAATAACACCTTAAGATACAAATCAACCAAAACCCTAATGTCACCTAGATACTCCATTGTCACCTCAAGTATCCGTGGGCATGATTATACGATATGCATCACACAATCTCAGATTCATCCAACCAACATAAAAGTACTTCAAAGAATGCCCCAAAGTTTCTACCGGAGAGTCAGGAATGTGTGCCAACCCCTATGCATAGGTTCCCAATGTCACGAAACCCGCAAGTTGATCACCAAACATACATCAAGTGGCACATGATATCCCATTGTCACCACAGATAATCACGGCAAGACATGCATCAAGTGTTCTCATAAAAGACTCAATCCGATAAGATAACTTCAAAGGGGAAACTCAATTCATCACAAGAGAGTAGAGGGGGAGAAACATCATAAGATCTAACTACAATAGCAAAGCTCGGGATACATCAAGATCGTGCCATAGAGGAAGACGAGAGAGAACACGAGAGAGAGAGAGATCAAACGCATAGCTACTGGTACATACCCTCAGCCCCGAGGGTGAACTACTCCCTCCTCGTTATGGATAGCGCCGGAATGATGAAGATGGCCACCGGTGATGGGATCCCCCTCGGTGAGGCACGGAGCGGGCTCCGAGAGGTTTTGGTGGCTCTGAGAGGCTTGCGAGGCGGAACGCGATCTATCTTCGATGCGGAAGTTTTAGGATATGTGGGTATATATGGGCGTGCCCCCACCCTATGACACCTCCCTTCTTTCCTGACATGCACTCCAAGTCCATCGGGTGGCTTTCCTTCCAAAAATAACTTCTCCAGTTGATTTCGTTCCGTTTTGACTCCGTATGATATTCCTTTTCCTCGAAACACTGAAATAGGCATAAAACAGCAAATCTGGACTGGGCCTCCGGTTAATAGGTTAGTCCCAAAAATAACATAAAAGTGGATAATAAAGCCCAATATTGCCTAAAACAGTAGATAAAGTAGCATGGAGCAATCAAAAATTATAGATACGTTGGAGACGTATCACTTCTCCCGTCCTTCAACCTTCTCCTCGTTCGGCAAGTTGACGGGACACAGCAAAGTAATGCTAGTTCATACTGCCACCTCTCTGGTTAATATGGCTTAATTTCAAATGAGATAAATACACTGTCAATCACTATATATTTGTAAAAATACGGTCAGTGGACTTCATAATACACTCATTGCGCTCAATATATATATATATATATATATATATATATATATATATATATATATATATTCCGGTGTTTATACGGTCACTAGCTCACCCTGACTGAGTATGTGTGTGCATGCACATGTAGGTTGAGCACTTGAGCGTGACCGTGTGTGTTCCGTCGTGTGCTCGGACATGCATGCATTAGGGGTCACGCGCGTTTTTGCGTCCATGTGTGCGTGTGACTGTTGCATACACGTAGGAGGAGTACGTGTAGGGGCCACTAAGGAGTAGTCAAATCACATAGTAAGTTAGTCGGAAGAAGCAACCATCATTTCACTCTTGAATGACACGTACGCAATATAAAATGGTTGATATGGAGAAAAAAAAACCACTATATATACACTAGCAGAGCCTAAGCTACAAGCACCTTGCTTAGGTTGCTCTCTTCACAAGCATAGAACAGCGGGCCTGATCCCGCAAATGGGGAAGGAACAATGTTCTGCGTGAAGCCTTGATCGACATCGGCGAGGAAAAGCCCACAGTCGGTGCGTCCCAATCGGGGGTCACCGCGGTATGGGCCGATGTCGCGTCCCAACCGCCCTTCTAGCTACAGCCGGACGTCCCAGGTAGTCCATCTTACTTTTGGAGCCGGCTTGCTCCACTGCTGTAGCTCCATCTCCATGTCAATCTTGCTCTTCTTTCTCTACTTCTACCGGCTTCTAGTTGTGATGAGTTTATGTCTCATGAACTAGTGCCAGTACTATTATTCTAATCACACTTCTTCAATATCTTTGCCATCAGGGATGCTCAAGTTGATTTTAGTGGAACTGCACAAAAGCATCGTATGATCCGAGGGTGCCAGCCGTCTTTCCTTGACGAGTTCTACGGCGGGAAATTAAATCATGTTTAGGGTTTAGGGTTTAAGTCGTAGTGACCCCATCGGTAGTTTTTCTTTCGTACGCGCTCAAAACTTTTTTCTTTAGTTGTGAAGTAAATATTGGCTATGATCTGTGAATCATTGAGATGCATCAGCATGCATGTTAGTTTTCCTTTGTATTTGATGGAATGTTGTAATGAGGCAACCTTGGAATAGGGATGAAAATGGAGTGGGAAGTTTCCGTTTTTCCGGAGAAAAAATGGAAACGGAGAGAAACCAACGTTTCGTTTCGTTGGATCGCGCCATCGAGCAAAACCAATGTTTAAATCAGGTCTGTCGTGTTCGTGTCTCACCCTCCTCCACGGCTCGACCCCACACGGTCGCTCGACATGCCACTCACCGCAAACCGAGTATACGATAACTTTCACGTGTGCTTGTCGATGGATCGCGCCATGGAGTACTAGCACTACTAGAAGAGATTGACGAGTTGGGGGAGGATAGCTAGCTATAGCACGAACTCCCAAGAACTTTTTACATGCATATGTTGTAGCCGGCTATTGTGACCTTTCAACAGTGAGCAGCCGCGTGCACCCGGAAGCGGCACGGGCGATGCTCTCTCGGCCGGCGCGCCGCTTCAATGCCGGCGCCAGTGAGAGGTCGCGTCCGCTCTGGCCGGGCATGAATGCGGCACTGATTGTTTCGGGCGGAAAGCACGGGCGGGTAATGAAGAGGGTTCGGGTTGGTCAGGACTGGCCGTGGCAGCGGTCCGGACGTGCGCAAACAAGAGATGATGTACGTTAATATTGCTGCGTATATAATTAACAACGTAAATAATTTGCCAGTTGGACAAATATGATTGGAGATGGAGATGGAGATGGAAATGGAATTTTACGTAAACATGGATATGCATTTCTATGTCTATGTGTGTGTGCGCGACGACTCTCGCGACCTGGAAGCGGGGGCGTGTTTTTTATCAAGATTTCTTTCTTGTTACGTTAGAAAATCAGTTTGTCTAATTCACATCTTGATGTTATTTAAGGATATCACATCTAAGCTCCCACAAGTATATAATGTAGCAACAAGAAACAAAAAAAACTAGGACAAAAAAAATAGACCACAAACAGAGTGGACATCAACTTAGATGTGACATAACTATGTCACATCTAGATGTGTCCTAGACAGACCCTTAAAAAATTGTCCGCCAGTTTTCATTTCTTTTTTCCGGGAATGCGCGTATTCTATTTAAAACCACTGCTATGGAGAGATTTTTTTTACTCTATTATAGCCTCTTGTTTGATAGAGTTTCTCGCGTCTCGCTCTCTCACCCTCTCCATATCAAAACAAGATGACAGTGTCCACTCTATCTCTCTCCTCACCGGTGGTCACAGATCCAGCTGAATCCCATCCGCTGCAGGAGGTGAGGAGGTGCAACGTTGATGTTGTCGCCGACGGCGACGGAGGAAGCCGATGCGCACCGTCCTCTCGGAGCCGATGCTGGCGCGGACGAAGATCCTCCACGCCCTTGTTCGCTGCCGTCGTGTGGGCAGATCCCGCCCGCCCGCCTAAACGACATCTCGCCCACCTGAGGTATAACTTCTTGTACTGGTCCAGCTCCCCAGGTCGCTGCGTGCGGGTTTTCTTCTATGCGACTACTCCCCAGCTCCCCATGCATAGTAGCTAGGGTTCGTCGGCTGGTCCAACATCACCTACTAGTACTATATTAGAGGAAATGCCACTCGAAAAGTTGTCCTGATTTATGCCTCGGTGGAGGTATACATGTTGTTTCGAAAAAAAGTACATGGTGGTTGTGCGGTCATTGTCCATATGGTGGTAGTACTATCACTTGTTAAATGAAGAAATGCTTTTTTTCTCGGGTATCCTGGTTTAGTTCCCATCAAGATAATTATGATGCTTCTATTTGTTGGTGTACTTTTCATTAATTCTTATTGACAATTGAGATGTCGTTGCTAACCCTTTTTTATATTTTTTGGAAACAATGATGCCTGTCTCCATACCCGGGCATGTCTTCCTCAATTTTAGTGGAACTGCACAAAATTGGATGGCCATTGTTGTTCCGCCTCACTGTCCTCTACCACGTGGTTCTTCCTTCCTCGAGCTTGATTACTGAGAAGAAACAGACCACAGTGAGGATTTGTCGAACTTCATAGGTGCCTCACTCAAACTTGATGCCAAATGGATGATGCATCACCATGATGACCTATCGATGCTCATGGTTGCGCCTCATGGTTGCGTCGGCTGGTGAAGCTGATCGATTTTCAATGAAAAACAAGTTGTCTTCCATCAGTGCTCTTTGCTTGTTGCGCACAAAGATGATATCCTTCGTAAGTTCACCTTGGTTGCGTTGGAGACGCAATCGTCTTTCATGTTGGTGCAATTTCATCACACAATTGGCTATGAACCAAATGTTTCCTCGAAGAAGGATCGACGTTGGTACTAAGAGCATAAGTTTTGTATTGATTTCTAAGCCTTCTCACAACTTTGTCTCTAGCTCCCCTGTATTTTTATTTGTCCAGCTATTAACTTTGATTTAAAAAATGGTGTGGACTAAAAACCCGGATGGATGTAGTAGCCCTCCATTTTTATTTACTCCGCATATTAGATTTGACTGAAGTGAAACTTTGTCATACTCTCAAACCTTTCCGGTAATTGAAATTAAAATTCTTTATTTGTACACACTCTCACACATTTCCGTTAATTTGGCGCATGTGTGGTTGTTCACTTAAGGGAGGGTACTGTACCACACGTGAAGGACAGGAAGTGCGACAGGACGCGTGGGCGTGGATCTTTAGTTCATCGAAGTAGTACTAGTTTTCTTCACCGTACATTAAATAAAGAGTTTCGTTTCGTACTTATACAATTTAAAACGATTGTTATGGAGAGAATAAGAAAACCACTCCACTATATATTAGTCGTATACACGAGATTACTATATGGACGCAGCTTCATTGACTTAGTGCACCTGCCTTTGAGTTTATGACAGGTGGGCCCAAAATGTCGCTAGCTCACCTGTCATACAGCCAAAAGCAGGTGCAGTGAAGGCACCGGAGCTCCGTCCGTACTACAGTAGTATATATATAAGCGGGACCCTCAGCGCTTGTTTGCTAGGGTTTGCACTCTCCACACGCTCACCGCACTACATATATGTTACACGCTGGAGGCTCAACGTTCATTTGCTAGGGTTTGCTATATTCACAGTCTCTCACCCTCTCTTCACTAGATCTAAACAAGACTGCATTGGCCTCTTGTCTCTCTCTCCCCCCTCATAGCTGGTGAAGGAGGCGTCCGTATCCCACGCACCGGAAAGGGGAGGAGGTGCAGCGTTCACTCTATCGCCTTCGGCGAGGGAGGCAATCCACTGCCGGCTGCGCTGTTCTCTTTCACCCAGCGCCTCTGCGGGAGGGCCACCGACCCCTTCTTCCTTGCTGTCATACGTACTGTGGGCATATCCGGCCTCCCGCCGCACGCCTTGCCACATCCCGATGACCCTAAGGTATAAGTTTCTTTGAAACCGTCGTTGCTCTAACTGCATGTGGATCTTTTTTGATCTGTATTCGAATCTAGGTCTTGGTTCAAAGAGGAAAGAAGGGTGCGGTGGGCTGGAGCAAGAATCTAGGACGTGGTTCAATGAGGAAAGGAGGGGCGGAAAGTAGTATAGACTGGTTATCCAGCCGCTTTGTAGGTCGAAAAGGAAAAAGGGGGTAACCCAGTACACACATCTGTAAGGAACCGATCTCTTTATTGAAAAGGGAAAGAAACAGGGGGTCGGGTAGTTTGTGCAGAACTAGATTTGCTGCCCTCACATAGGAAAAAGGTTCAAAGAGAACAAATATGGGACCAACGCATCTATGCTGCTTGGCAACATACTCTGCATCACCCATTTATACGTGTGGACGCACATGGTACTCGCATGTCCCATACAACTATTTTGCTGTTGTTAATCTAAGAATGCCATCGGAAAATTGAAGCAATGCCACTGTTAAAAGTAAATTACATTTTTTAACGAATGTTGTTTCAAGAGAATGTCTCTGTTAATATGAATCAATGCAACCGTTTTAGAAATGCTACTATCCTACTTTGTTTTCCATCCAAGATAAGTTAGATGCTTCTTTCTGTCACCGTTTGTTTCATCCTCCTTTATCGGCAAGTAATTGTTTCCTTTTTTGCCTCTGTTAAATCAGGGGCATCGATTCAACTTGTTGCTATTGCGACATTTTGCTTCGCTACTCGAAACACTTATGTTTTAAGAGTGTTTTGTGTAGTTCAACTTGAATGTCACATCGGTGACTTTGCTTAATTTTGGTGGAACTGCACAAAAGGAGATCGAGATTTGTTTCCAGTCTTCGTGGCGAGTTGTTTCAAATCTTGGTCTCAACCACATGATGTGCAGTGTGCTTTGAGATGTTGTGCTACTAGTTTTGGTACTGTTTTATATAAATGTTGAATTGAAGCTATTGTATTGCTGTCTTTTCGTCCCATTAAGTAGTGAACAAAAATGGGACCAACCCAGACATGATGCTTGTTGCTTTGTTACAACAAATTCAACATCACCCTCTTTATAAGCCAGTAATTGATGCCACTCTCAGAATTAACTACTGAATCTTATTTCAAAACTACAACACTTGTTAGGGATTGGCGGGATTACCATTTTTGTGGCCGCATGTTTCATCCTCCTTTATTAGCCAATAATTGATTCCTTTTTTGCCTCTGTTTAAACAGGGATATCTATTCAACTTGTTGCTATTGCGACATTTTGCTTCGCTGAAACACTTTGCTTGATTTGATCTGTTGCACAAAACGAGATTGGATTTCCTATTCATGTTGGCAGATTCGTATTTTATCGTGTCCGTCTCATGAAAGGTCAGTACATGCCTTCATCCACATGATTGTGAAGTGTGCTTTGAGATGTTGTGCTACTTGTATTGGTATTGTTTTAAAAAAATGTTGAATTGAAGCTATTGTATTCCTGTCTTTTCCCATTAAGTAGTTAACAAAAATGGGACCAACCCAGACATGATGCTTGTTTCTTTGTTACAACAAACTCTGCATCACCCCATTTATAAGTAGATGGAAGCACATACTGTTGTTGCGCCCACTCTCCCCTGGAACTGTTTATGCTTTTCGTTAATCTAATGCCGCTGGTAAAATTAAGCAATGCCACTCTCATTATTAATTAACTACTGAATCTTAGTTCAAAACTGCAACACTTGTTAGGAATGGTACTATCCTGCTTTGTAGTTCTTTCTACATGTTTAACCAAGGTATTATTAAGATAATGTCTTTGTTAAAATGAATTAGTTGCATTGTTTTAGGAATGGTACTTTTCTGCTTTGTCGTTCTTTATACATGTTGAAACAAGGCATTGCAAAGATAATGTCTCAGTCAATATGAATGAATCACACTGATGGAGAATTGCTACTCTCCTGCTTTGTTTCCCATTAAGATAAAGTAGATCAGTAGATGCTTTCATTCTGGGAGTACAAGTAATCACCGTTGTTTCTCAGTAATTGTTTCCCTTATACCTATTGTTGCTTATAGGGATATCAAAATTAAAGCTCGGTTTTATTCCGACTTTGATTTTAGTTGAACTGCACAAAAGGAGCCAATGTGTCCAAGGCAAACTGCTGCATTACTGGGTCCAGTTGGTCGTTCCACTTTGCAGAAAGAAGCAGTCATTGTTTGCGCTACATTACAGAAGGAATGACCGAGAAGCTTTACAGAGTATTATTAGACACCAGTGACATGACTAGTCTGCAGTGACCATTGGCAATTTAACAACACGTGGAGTGCCCTGGGCAAAAAGTGCCCAAACAAGTACAAGAAGCTACAACAGGACTCCACGATCATAGGCATTACATATTTTGAATGGGAAAAGCTTGTCAAAGTTTAACCATTGATGTTAACAAGAAGACGTTAGTTTAATATATTGGAATTGGAAAACCTTGTCAAAATTTGCTCATTGATGTTAGCCAGAAGACATGCATTTGATATTTTTGAGTGGGACACCCTTGCTATGAGCAGCGTCGAGTGTTTTTTCCTATTCCTATGTTCAGTTTAGAAGTAAATAGTTACTCTGCTGAGATATTCCTGTGTTAAGAGATTGTTCTGAATATTGTCTATGTAATGCCAAGCCTTGTGTTTGATTGCAAAGTTGAGCTTGGAATGTTGTGGCATGCGGCATCACGAGCTGTTCACCGTGCCTCCTGAGAATAATGCTTCGTATTGTTTTGCATGTCGATCTAATGCCAGTGATTTGCTTGTTAAGAAGATCATCCTCTTACATTGTTTCCGTGCTTAAGAAGTTCATCGTCTGATGTTTCATTCATAGCCTATACGACAAGTCGGGTAGGTTAGACGTGAAACCATATGATCTTTCGACCAACTCATGATATTAGGCCGTGATTGGATCGTTGTTTTCCAACCAAAACCGCTTGTAAAACTGACGCTTGTAAACTAAAGCAGATGGTCTCGGGCGAAGGCGCTTGGTTGGTCGATTTCGACTAGTAAAATATCGGAAGTACTTCAGACATAATAAAAATGCTGAACGACACTCGTACAATTGCTAATCCAGCTGTTAGCTGCTATTTCAGCCTTGCCCATGGATGGCATGATACGCATGTCGTGCATGTATCGTCTTGTAATGTCGTCCATATAGCAGTGCTCGTAAAATATACACTGGTCTCTCAAATTACATGCGTAACCCGCCGGTTTTACTTACAGACCTCGGGCCCTTGGTTCATTACGCCTGTAGTTTACGCGTTGTTTTCGATGACGAGTAAATTACACTTGTATGTTAATACAGGTTTGAAATAAACCAGAGCTCCTAAGTGCGGTCTTACCGTTTCATGCCGTCTCAGTTTCTTGAAGGTGCTCATAGGTGTCCGATGATCCTGGCTTCCTGAATGAGTAGAGGGCGCTTTATCAGACCATCCGTAGGGCCCGTGAGGCCCTCTCTGCTGTCCTTCGAGTTGTTGTGATCGCCGTGGCGCCGAGCATTGTTAACATCGTCAACGAACATGAGGATTCAGGAGATGACTTTATTTTGACTGGATGACACTAGGGACCCACTAGGGCCATAGCCGTACGTATGCAAGTGCCTCATTTTTTGCTTTCTCCTGGTTTCCTGACATCACGGTCCCATATCATTGTCAACCTATGTAGTCAATATAAACGAGAGAATTGCACAAGGTGCGGCCGACAGCTGGGACCAAGCAGCTCGAGCAGTATTTGTGTTTTTGAGGCATGAGCACTACAGAGTTTTTCTTGGTGATGATTTCGTTGTTGTTCAGAGGAGAGCAGCGTATTAACTGGGCGGGCTGTGGCCCGTCTAGCCCGAACCGATATCCGTCCCAGATACTAATTTTTTAAGATGAAAATGGGTAGCCCAGCTATCGTCTTTTGAGAATACCGAGCTAGGTCGACTTGTTATTCTCCGCCCATTGGGCTGCAAATCTTTCCTAGGAGGGATGCATTAGGCTTAACAGAAAATGGTCTTTAAAAAATAATAAATGGGATGTAATTATAAAAACTAGGCAAGAACTATAAAAAATGCACCAAACACGAAATTAGTTTATAAAATATTATTTATGGATTTTGAAAATCTTAAATTTTCATTGTTCTTGTATAATGTTTAGTTGGATTTTACGTAATACAAATTTATATTTAATCTGACTACAAATTTCGAGATAAAAATATTTCGGATCCTATCAAAATGTGGGAAATTTTATTGAATTTTGTCTTCAATGGTTGGTTGAAATTATTAATCGTTGTTCTAGCTATAAAATGGGTTGTACTTTTAACAAATTGTAAATGGGTTGTTGTAAATTCCATTAGAATTCAAAAATGGGTTGTACATTCTTACAAAACGCAAATGGGCTATAAGTTCTCTGCCACACACTTATGGGCCTACTAAGTGACGCGTCCCCTAAAAAAATAAGTTGACGCGTATGCAAGGCTTTGTCAACTTATTATAGTCAACACACGGTTCGAGCAGCAGTGGCCGTTGGATGTCTATCCAACGGATGTTGTGCTTCTTCTTCAATCTCGGATATTCTTAGCTTCGGCTGCCCAAAAAATCATTCCTCCCCCTGACATCTGGGGCGCACCGTTTTGGAGGCTGACCTGTGGGCCTACTAAGTTGGAGCATACCAAGGGCTTTGTCAACTTAGTCAATATAAACGATTCTAGCCGGTTGGTATGCGATGTCCATCCAACGGCCGTAGTGCTTCTTCAACCTCTAGTCTTCTTGGTCCAGCCGCCCAAAGCAGCGCCGGTCGTGCCGCCTGCTCCTGCCTCCCGTGGTCGGCTGTGCTACCGCGGAGGCCTCACCGCCCCCATACTACTCCCACCGCTGGCCAGGCCATCCCTCCACTCACCCACACCCCTTGTTATTCTATGGCGATGCCAGCCTCACACCGCAGCCGAACCAGTGAACCCTCGTACTCCCCTCCGCGCGGGCTTCCACTGCTGCATCTTCCCTGGCTCCGCATCGTCCCCTTCCTAGGCCTCGTCGTCGTCCACCGCCATGGTGCTCTCGGTGCGGCGTAGTCAACGTGGTCAACGACCTACTTCCATCGGAAGAGTACTGTACGTGGAGAGGCTGACAGCTGGGTCCACGGCGGCCGCAAGGAAGTGCCTCCTTATTACGGGAAAAATAATTATTCCTCCACCTGACAGCAGGGACCCACCGGACTGGCCACCTTATTTCGCGAAAAAATGTTTCCCCCCTGACTGCTGGGACCCACCGGACGGGCCACCGTATTTTGAAAAAAAAAACGTTCCCCCCCCCTGACAGCTCGGACCCACCGGAAGTGCCTCCTTATTACGCACAAAAAAATGAATACTCCCCCTGCTAGCTGGGACCCACCTTGGTGGGAGGCTGACTTGTGGGCCTACTAAGTTGACGGGGACGGAGGGCTTTGTCAACTTAGTCAATATGAACGATTCTAGCTCTAGTGACCGTACGATGTCTATCCAATGGCCGTAGTGCTTCTTCTACCTCTGGTCTTCTTGCTCCAGCCGCCCAAAGCAGCGCCGGTCGTGCCGTATGCTCCTGCCGGCTGTGCTGCCACGGAGGCCTCACCGCCCCCTACTATTCCCACCGCTGGCCAGGCCCTGCGGCGACGGCAGCCTCACACCACAGCCGAACGAGTGAACCCTCATACTCCTCTCTGCATGGGCATCCACTGCCGCGTCTTCACCGGCTCCACGTCGTCCCCTTCCTAGGCCTCGCCGTCGTCCACCGCCCTGGTGCTCTCGGCGTGGCATGGTCAACGTAGTCAAGGAACGACTTTCATCGGACGTGGACTGTACGTGGAGAGCCTGACAGCTGGGTCCACGGCCGCAGCAAGGAAGTGCCTCCTTATTATGCGGAAAATAATGATTCCTCCACTGACAGCAGGGACCCACCGGACGGGCCACCGTATTTCATAAAAAAATGTTTCCCCCCTGACTGTTGGGACCCACCAGCTACACCTTTGCATGCAAGGAAGTGCGTCCGGGCAAAAAAAAAACGATTCGCCCCCCTGACTGCTGGGACCCACCAGCTACATCTTTGCATGCAAGGAAGTGCGTCCGGGCAAAAAAACCCAAAACGATTCGCCCCCCTGACTGCTGGGACCCACCAGCTACATCTTCGCAGGCAAGGAAGTGCCTGATAGTCGGGACCCACCTGGTCAAAGCGTATGTAGCGTTGTCATTCTGGTCGCAAACGTGTACGTACAAATATACTGGTCGATGTAGAGGCGCGCACGTGGTGTAGTAGAGGCGCGTACGTGTCGTAGTAGAGGCGCGCACATAGCATGTACACATACGTACATCGGCCAGGGTGCAAGAAAGAAAATATGACCACATATGTGTACGTACGGGCGGGGTCTCGAACGCCTACTCGCGCATACGTACGGCGAGGGCTCGTGTACATGGCTGGGTCGGAACGGAGAAACATCATCGCCGTCGTGTTCATGGGGAGGCAACGGAATGCGTCGTGTTCATGGGGAGGCAACGGAATGCGTCGTGTTCATCGGGAGGCAACGGAATGCGTGGGATCCATCCGGCTGGGTCGGAACGGAATGCGTGGTCGTGTTCATCGGGAGGGCTTGGACGGAACAGGCGATGGGAACGAGGGATGGCGTACCGTAGAATGGAGGAAACGGACCTTCTACATTCGGAACGGGGTCCTGTTGATCGGGAGGGTGCGCGTCCGCAAAAGCGGAGAAGCGGACCTCCTACGGTCGAAACAGGGGTCATGTTGATTGGGAGGGTGTGGCGTGCCGCCAAAACGGATGAAAGCGGACTTGTGTTGGAGCACTACGGTCGGCAGGGGTCTGTTGATCGGGAGGGTGTGGCGTACCGCAAAATGGGCCAAGCAGACTTGTGTTGGGCGCTCTTTGTCAAGCAGGGGTCTGTTGATCGGGAGGGTGTGGCATACCGCCAAAACAGACCAAAGCAGACTTGTGTTGGGCGCCACGGTCAAAGGGGTCATGTTCGCCGGGAGGGTGTGGCGTACCGCAAAACAGGACTCCACGGGATACTGTTCATCTCCACCATCGACCTCCTCCAGCCTCCACGGGCTCCTGTTCATCCACCCTCCACCGCGCGCTACTCCACCGGCTACTGTTCAACCACCCCTCCACGGGCACCCCTCCACCGTCTACTGTTCATCCAGCCCTCCACACCACGGGGTCCTATTCAACCACCCCTCCACGGGCACCCCCACCGTCTACTGTTCATCCAGCCCTCCACACCACGGGGTCCCGTTCATCGAAAGGCAATGCCACCGCTCACTGTTTTCATCCACCACCCCCCAACACTCACTGTTAATCCAATCAATCGGCTTCAGTTAGCAGCAGTAGCAAAGGAATCACTCAATCGGGTTCAGTTAACAGCCATCGACCGGTCGCTCCAGTTCAGTAACGTGTAGCCTGCAGTGCAATCGCTCAGGTTTAGTTAGACCCCAACGCCTCGCTCGGGTTCAGTTAGAGCCAACGCCTCGCACACACGCTCATACGTGTACGAGAGAAACGCGCATCGCTCGGCCCCCGACCTCCCACCGTAACCGGGAACTCCCCAAAATTTTCCTCCCCCTCACTTCTACCATGGGTTTTTCCATCATGGACGGCCCAAAGAATGTCATGCAGCTCCGTCCCCGGCCCGCCCAGGACGAAAAGCCCATTTTCTGTCATGATTTTTTGTCATAGAAGTAGGAGCCCACCACATCTATGATGATATCGGGTTTTGTCACAATTATCGTCATAGAAGTGTCATATGTATGATAGAAAAAAAATTCGTTCGGCCCAAAATGTCACGGATGTGTCTTTTTTTTTGTAGTGAATATACTCCCTCCTATCCTTTCTAGTTTACATATAAGTTTTATGTGTAGTCAAAGTATCTCTACTTTGATCAAAAAGGTATCAACATTCAACAACGCCCAATCAATATTGTTAGATTCGTAGGTACTCCTAGATTTGTACTCGAGATGGTTTCCAATTTGTTTTCAACCACGTGAATTTTCTTGTCCTCGTGCATGCTCTTCGTACTAGGATTTCGCCATGTATAGCTAGTCCAATAGTAACTTTTTTAAGCTCCCTGTTCAATAGTACACGTGGAGTACTGACAACATCTGTACTCCCTCCTTCCATTTATATAGGGCCTATGTGGAGGAGAGAGATGTGAGAAAGTAAGGGGAGTGAGCTCTCATGCAAGAGCCTTAGCTATATACGCATTCCTATTTAAATGCTAGTACAATAAATATGAATAAAGAGATAGAGAGGAGATGGAAAAAAATACTAATACAATAGCCAACCTTATATTTTTTTTGCGGGAAATAGCCAACCTTATAGCCCACACTACCGTATGAGTGCATATAATAGATGATGGCTATAGATGACATGGCAGTCCCTCATAGCCATCGACTGGCTATATTATTAACCATGCTCTAATGCATTTTGAAAACCGCATTTGACTATTGACAAGATTAATACTACATGAGATGTATAATGTGAAAATTATATCATTGGAAATTCCTTTCACATACGAATTTGACCGTATGCTTTGTGTAAGTTGCATGTCATATATTATTACTCTAACATTTGGTCAAAGTTAGCCTCGAAAAACACATTAGGCCCTGTATAGTAAATGGAAGGAAGGAGTAGTAGTGGAAGTGGATCCTCTGACGTAGGTATCCCTGCCTTACCCTCCCTTTTGGTCACTTACTGGCGGACCCCATGCTTGCTAGGCCCCGCATGTCATTTACTCAATGGGCTCAGCCACGTCACGGGATCCTCATCCGTAGTATACTCCCTCTGTTTTTATTTACTCTACATAAAACGAAGGGAGTGGTAGTATAATAAATGACGCGGGCGGGAGAGGGGGAGGGACGTCGGTTTGCTCTCAACTGCGATCCCACAAGCGAGCAAAAATGCAAGACGAAGCGCGTTCCATTCGGTGAGTGAAGTGGAGGGTCCAGCGTGCCGGGCTGCAACGCAAACGCGACCAGAGCGATGTCTGATCAAAACCGATTGATCGATTGTCACGGAACCACTATTCACACGTAACCTTGTTGCTCGGCCTATGCCAGCCACGCCTAAAACCACACCTAATCTCAGCCCATTCCCCACCTTTGATCCCTAGCCGCATCAAGCGTCCCTAGTTCCTGAAAGCCATGGTGCGCCGCGAGATCATAATACAAGATCTTGATGCGGGCGCGCCGCAGAAATCGCGGCGGCGGTCGGCGCAACAGACCTCCGTTCCCAAGCTCGCTTTGCGGCGGGCCAATCCCCGAGTTCACTGGAGCCAAGCTACGAGGAGGAGGAAGCCGATCCAATGTTCATGGCGGAGGTCGTGGCGCAGAAGGCCCCCGATGGGTATGAGACGATGGATGTCGACTTCGTGCCGGCGTCCAAGTCCCTCATGATGCAGGCGGACCAGCGGTTCAACATGGCGATACTAAAGGAGGACCAGGAGGCAGAGGCTCAACTCGACGCGGAGCGCACGCATGCCGCTGCCATCGAGGCTCTTCTGCAGGTGGAACCAGATGTCGTGGATGTGAACCGGGCGGCGGAGGCTCAACTTGAGGTGGAGCACGCGGATGCCGCTGCCATCGAGGCCCTCCTACAGGCGGAACCGGACGTCTTGGACTTGAACCGAGCGGCAGAGGCTCGACTCGACGCAGAGCGTGTGGATGCCGCTCTCATCGATGCCCTCCTGCGGGCGGAACCGGAAGTCCTGGACTTGAACCAGGCGGCGGAGGCTCGACTCGACGCGGAGCGCGCGGATGCCGCTGCCATGAGGCCCTCCTGTAGGCGGAACCGGACGTCCTCGACTTGAACCGGGCTATGCTCTCGTCCGTGCAGAGCGCCCGCACGCTCCGCTTGAACGAGTAGCTGTAGGCCTAGGACAACCACGGTGCGGAGACACACGTCGGCAGCTACAGCTGGTTTGCGCCGGCAGCCAAAGACGACGAGGCCGTTTCTTTCCGCGAGCAGTGATAGTTTTTCTTTATGTTGTTGTTTTTTGGATCTTTTGCTATGTAAAAACATATATTTGTTATGCAAGTCGCCTGACTTGGGTCAGTCTACCATTTCAGGCGGTTGGATGAATATCCTACGTCTCCTAACCCTTCTTTCCTTCTTCCTCACCTCTTCTTCTTCCCCAACAGAGCACCGCACGGGCCGCACGGATACTCCCCAATATGCGGTTGGATAAACATACTCTATGAACGAAAATTATGTGTCAGCGATAGGATGGCTGAGTTTGGTTTGTTCACATGCGACAACACGTGTCAGTGAGGGTGCGTTCCCTTGGTTGGGTTTGCAGCGTGCAGGAGCGACCGTGTGAGGGTGCGGTGCGACCATGGCGTCAGGAGGCGGCCGTGTCGAGGTGCGGTGCGACCCTGGAAAGCCGTGCGCAAGTGTACCTCCTTCTCATTTTGAAAACTTTAGGCAAGCTTGGCAAAAATGTGTGGCAAAGTTTGGCATGCAAGGCCTAGACCCAAACAGGATAAGTACGTACATACTAGAAGTACTAGTGTTAAAAAACAAAGGTGGGGTTTTCCTTCGTGGGATTTAATCGATACAAATCCTCGTTTCACGTGTTAATTAATGTGTATTTTTTCTCCAAAGACCAAAGAGCTAACCATCTCACTCCTCATCGCTTGATTAATGCAGCGCCATGCAAACCAACCTTCTCACTTCCGCATACATGCTGGGGATATTAATGTCCTTGGTTGCTAGTACGAGGCAAACCGGATCAATTTTTCCTTGATTAGTGTTAGTGGCTTTTTGCAAATTGTAATTTTGATATACTGACCTTGTGTACAAAAAAATGGAGGTAGTAACTATATTTGACTTCCTTCCCCATTGCGGTGACGTTGACGATTTCTTTTTTTTGTGGTTTGGCTAAGTGCGTTCGACGGAGGACGTCATTGAGGGAGACCGCGGTAATTCGTTCGCAAGTGCCGCCTGCAAGCCGAGACAACCGCCTTATTTGCATCCAGGAAGTCCATTGAACTAGGAGTACACAATAGCGTCGTCCGTCCAGCTTACCGCGGTGAGATGGTTTCTCGAAGAAGATGATGGAGAAGCGGAGTCAGCGAAGAGTGAAATGATGGTTGCTTTGTCCGTGCTTTTGTGATTTGACGCCTCACTGCGTTGTGATTTGTGATAGAAGGGACAGGAGAGTAGACTTTGTGCTCTATACTGTACTACATGCGTCCAAGCATGGGAGAAAGAGGAGAGATGTTGCATTTTTCTATTCCTTCAATCAATCAATCAGGGAGCTTCGGTTCCATCTTTTTGGCTTTCGCAACACCGTCCACAATGGTTCCCACGATGCCAAAAGCTATTTTCACATTTGGCTACACATTGTGGATGCCCTTAACTGTACCACTTGGTTTTGCTCCTGTGTGCTATCTATACAAATCTCAATTATATTGATCTAAAAAATTATAGAATCAAGATTAGTAAAAAGGAGGTGATTTTGCCGCACAGATGGCGGGGAAGGTTTCTTATTTTTAGAGGACGTTGTCCTGGCAGTTTGCTAACATGCGGTCCCACGTGTCAGTGCTTTACCAAGCCGATCCGCGTCCCACATGAGGCAGAACAACGGCAGAAGCAACACGTGGTTAAGTTGAAGAAGATGGGGGAGAAGCGGATTCAGCAACAAGTGAAATGATGGTTGCTTCGTCCCTCCAACTTATTTTTTTAGCATTATTACTTCGTCCCTCCAACTCAACTCTGGGAAAGGTGCAGCTTTGTGATTTGATGCCTCATTACTCATTACTACGCCGGCGCCATGACTGGGGTGCTTCACCCCAGCTGCTCTGCACTGTATTCCAGTATGGCACGTGGACCCGGTAGCTTGATGTCCCACATGTCGGCGAAAGGGACTAGAAGATTTATGAAAGCAAGCGCTCCACTCTTCTGACGGAGGAGTACACGACCTGACAGCCCGATGAATGTCACTTGTCTTGTATAGTACTATAGTTTTGTTGTTTCGCACGATCCATTGATACAAACCCGATTAAACAGGAAAGGGCGAGATTTTCCCGCACGGTAGATGATACTGGCCATACATTTCAAAGGCAATTTTAGTGTATGCAAACTGAATAATTAACAATATGATATCTAGTAAAACTAAAAACACATATGATTTATTGTGTTAGAGTGTAGTAGTAGTGCTGAATTGCATAGTTGTTAGATGTAACATGCAAGAACGTGTAGAGATGTAGTTTTGCAGGGCCTACAGAAAGAAAAGCGTAATACGGTCACCGAACTTCAGAATAAGCTAATTACGGTCACTATATACGTTTTGCGGTGATTATAGTCACTTGCTCACGGTTCAGCATTGGATTGCACTCTGTTGACCGGCCAAATAGTCTGTGTGGCATCATGTTGACTAGTTAAATTGACCACATTCCTTGTGGGTCCCACCTGTCAGTTCGCATAGGGAAAAGGTCAGATAAACACAAATTTATGCAGGCGCGACAAGAATCCAACCCATGCGCGGGAATCACCTGGTTGTGTATGTGTCTGTAAGGGCCTGATGTGTACGCATGCACGTGTTGGTTGAGCACTTGAGCGTGAGAGTGTGTGTTGGTTGTGTGGTGTACTGGTGTGTGCATGCATGCATGCGTGTGTGCGTCTGAGTGTTGCGTGCGTGCGTGGCTGTGTGTGTACGTGTGAGTGTTGCGTGCGTGCGTGGGTGCATGTGTTTGCGTGAGTGTTGCGTGGATGCAGTTCGTGTGCATGCGCGCGTGTGTGTGTGTATAATCACCACACCAGCTCCTGTGTGTTAAAATAGACGGCTCAGCATCCAATACAAGGCCACCTTGTCCGCTGTGCCCGCGGTCATGACTTCGAACCACCGTCCAAATATTTTTTTGTCGTTTGTTTTCATTCTTACTAGCAAGATGCCCGTGCGTTGCACGTAACATTAAGATGCATTTGTATGACTAGTTTATCTTGTGAGAGAAAAGGATGAACGAGGGAAGGCCTTATTCGCAATTGTGGAGAAGTGTGTGGGTAACATTTTGCAAAATTGCCATAGTTTCTTTACTATCCGTCAGATATAAAGTGTGATTCTAGCAGCCGCGAAACCCCGACGGCCTCCGTCCGCCACCCCATCCCACCCATCAACCGCCTCCCTCCTCCATCACGCCGGAGCCGACACCCCGACATCGTCGTCCACCGCAACCTCACCCGCAACGCCCTCCACAGCTGGTAGTTGAAGCCGAGGCCGAGCCGTCCATACCTGAGCCAGTTCAACCACGCCGTCCTGCGCCTCACCGCTGCCGCTCCAACTTCGCCACCCTCCACCGCACCGGAGCTATTCCTACTATGTCGTCCTTCGGCGCCTTGGATCTGCTTCCCCTCCGCCAAATACGGCCACGGCAACACAGTCAACAATTTGGCCATGGGTTCGTCCAAGCCTGCACCCTCCAGAACATCGGTTTCCTCGGTAAAAAGAAGAAGATCGGCGCGACATGTGGAGGTGACCACACCGGCAACCGAAAATGGTACTCCTCTTCCCTTATTCGTGCACACCATACATGTCTGCTTGCATGGTATTCATCCCACAGAAGACACTAGATGACCGCTTCTTCTTGATACTAGATGTTCCTAGTAACTCCCGGTGCACAAGGTTTCTCCTCATATACTATTTCACCTTAGCTAGAGGTTCGTCGCCCCCCTGAATTTCAATTCCTGGTCAGTTGATTCCCAATTAATGAAAGCATTACCCGTTGTAATAGGCGCTAGGCTGCCTATTACACCAGGGAAGCTGCGCCTCGGTGTTTATCTTAGGGGCATGTGGGGCCTAGAGCTACTGGCGCCCGATCTGGAGGTCGCCCGGGATTAAAGGGATGGCACAGGGCGCTGCCAAGCTGCAGCGGTGGTGTGAGGTCGAGGAGGCGGGCGGCGGAGGCAGAGTGCAGACCGGTGGTCACTAGCGGTTCGAGAAAGATCATCAACAGTGACTGGCGGGAGGTAGACGAAGGCCATCTGCACGTTCCTTATAGGTCGGATGGTTCATTAAAAAAACGACTGACCTATTTATTTTCAGTCGACTGTTATCTTGACATGACCACATGTGGTGGTGTGCTGGAGGAGTACCTGCATTTCCTGTGCTCATATATTAGAAAATCATACGGAGTAGAATCTAATTTTGTTTGCCATGCAATGTTGTAGAGCTATCATATGGCTGCTGTCATTTATTTTTCAGCCACCTGCTATCTGCTACTTTACAGTGCACTAGTTTTGCACACACTTCACCCATACTCTCACTATTGTGTTTTTATGCAAGGGTATTTTAGACCCTGCCTTGACAGAAGCACAAAATATAAGAGAGAAGTCGCTCCAGCGTGGTACGCGGCTAAGCCAGACACGTTTCAAGAGTTTAAAGGGTGTAGTGTTAGCAGATGGAGATGGGGAACGTAGCTCTGGAGTTGATGATCTCTCTCGCCATGAACCACCATCCCAGGTGATTGCTTTAACTTCACGGTGTCATATGTGGTTGCATGTTCCATATGGTGTCTAGCTTGTATTTGAAAGGCCGAAGTCGGTCTTTATTAAGATAAGGAAAGATATTTTTTACATGAACCACCATCCCGTGAGCACCAGAAGACAAATAGCTAGTCAGGGCACTGGCCGAGCCAGTGACAGAGGCATCACCTGGAAGCCAACTAAAAAGCCGCGATGGTGGCGAAGCAGCCCGCCTCCCACCAGGCTCTTAGGTCCTAGATGATCATGCTCACCACTCAGCGGAATGTCTAGCTTGTATTGCTTCCAATTTGGTTAAATTGCATCTGCTTAGCTTACACATTATACCTTTGAATATGACATGCCTTTCTGTTTTTGGTACATACTAGTACATCTGTGTATTAACCATGTTCTTACATCAAACTAATGTTCTTGTGTATCCCTCATCAATCACTTATGATGAGGCAGGCAGGCAAGGGGACTACTCCTCATTTAAAGAATGCAGCGTCACCCTCTCGACATGATTCTCAAGAAACAGAAATGCTAGATGAAGATAGTGAACGTAGCTCTGTAGTTGATTACAAAATTTCCCCTACACTAGCATCGCAGGTGCTTGCTCTAACTTGGCAGCGTGATATGTGGTTGCATGTTGCATATGGTGTCTAGATTGTAATTCTTCCAATCTGGTTAAACTGCATGTGCTAGTCTGCTTAGCTTATATATTATACCTGTTAATGTGACATGCCTTCCTGTATTTAGTACATAGTACATCTATCTATTAAGCATGTCCTTACATAAAACTATTTTTTGTATCCCGCATCAATCAATATGACGAGACACCTTTAGTATATGCAGTGCGATATTAGCTGCATCTTTCATATGATTTATAGCATGCGGTGCTTCTAATTTGTTGAAATTCCATTTATGATGGGACGCTTTTAACTTGGCAGAGTCATATTGGTTGCATCTTTCATGTGGTGTCTAGCTTGCATTGCTTCTTATTTGTTGGAATGGTTTCTGCTTAGTTTACATAAACAGTTGTGAACATGCCATGCCGTCTTGTTTTTCGTACATATTCCATCCTGGTATCATGTGTTTTCCTTAAAGTAGTGATTGTCAGTATCATGCATGAATGAGTTCTGAAGAGAGAATTTTATTGCTTTTTCTTGTCGGTTTTACTTGACAATTCAAAATCAATAAAGCGGAAGGAAGTTAGCAAGGCAGCGAATAAAGGTGCTCCTTCCGAACGGAGGGCCTCTATAGTTTCTACTCCTCCACACCCCCAAGATGATTTCCAAGACAACACATGTATAGACACTCAACAAAGTTGTGTTTATGATGAGCACGTCTCCCCTAGTGCACCATCACCGGTGCTCCCTCTAACTTGGCACTGTTATATGTGTTTGCATCTTATGTGTGATGTCTAGCTTGTATTGCTTCTAATTTTGTTGAATTCCATCTGCTTACTTTACACATTATACTTGAATAAGACACGTGTTCCTGTTTCTAGAACATACAATATCTGTCTATCACACCATGTTCTTACATCAAATTACTACTGTTGTGTAACCTGTAACAATCGCTAATCATACGACACGTTTGACTTCGGAGTGTGATATAGGTTACATCTTGCATTCTTTTCTAGCTTGTACTACTAATTTGTTGAAATGGCACTTATGACGAGACAGTTTTAACTTGGTAGAGTGATATTCGTTGCATCTTTCATATGGTGTCTAGCTTTCATTGCTTCTAATTTGTTGAAATGCCTTCTCCTTAGTTTACACATCATAAGCTGTGAATATGCAATGCTATGAATATGCCATGGCACTAATGACGAGAGACCTCTAACATGGTAGTGTGATGTTGTTTGCATCTTGCATATGATTTTTTTTCTTGTACTGCTTCACATCTGTTTAAACGCCATTTATGATGAGACACTGTTAACTTGGTAGAGCGATATTTGTAGCATCTTTCATGTGGTGTCTACCTTCCATTGCATTGCTTCTAATTTGGTGAAATGTCTTCTTCTTAGTTTACACATCATAGTTCTGGTTATCTCTTCCGTCCTGTTTTTCATACATATTACATCCTCCTATCATGTGGTTGTCTAACATCAAAGTTTAGTTCGTCTGCATCACGCATCAATTTGTTCTAAAGAACTAAATTGTTATTCTTTTTCTTGTCGGCTTGACTTAACATGGCACAGAGAAAGAGGAAGAAACACAGAATGGCAGGGAATGAGAAGCGGATGAATCTTGCAGATTCTGCTGGTACTGATAGTGCAATAGAAGGTCAAAGTCCAGCAGAAAATTCTACAAACACGGCATCCCATGCTACACGAGCTGCAAAAAAACACAAACAGAAACAAATAGCTGCCACCAAACAAGTAGAGACAGCCCTAGTTCTTGCAACACCTACCACAGTACTACCATCTGCATGACTTACTCGTGCGTCAACTGAGCTAGCAGCATGTTCCCAAGCTCCCTTGCCACCTGACACTACTTCCCAAGCACTCTTGACACAAGATGAGTTGGCAATATCAGATGAACCTTGTGGGCTTCAACAGTAAGAAGGTAGTTGTTTGAGTCAAATTCTGATTGCATGCTTCTTTATATGTAGTCTCACAGTTTGATGTACACTAACACTTCCTATGTTCATTGTTGGACTAGCACCTAGGCGCAAGAGGAAACAAACATCAGGGATAATGCTCGATAGGTTAACTAAATCTAGAGGAGGAAGAATGGAGATCCGTTTTGAGGCAGGTTTAAAATGGCCACGTGATGCTACAGAGTCAGCCAAGTTAGTATCAGAGGCAGCGGTTGCCGTAAGGTGTCATGTACGTATCCTCCCAACATGGATTCAGTATAGGAATGACAAAGACGAAACTCAGTTCAACACCTTCCTCGACCCTTTATCTGTAAGCATGGTTATGTATGGAAACTAGTAATATCGTCTTGCTTTGTCCCATACTTTCTTGGTTGCTGATAATGAGACTCCCATAATTTTCAACAGATGAGGTTCAAATTGGATAGCCAAGATGATGCAACCAGACAAGCTTGCACCCATGTTTTCAAGTCTGCTCTGCGACAGTATCGGCATAACTCGAGGAAAACTCACTTTGAAGGCAAGGCTAACAGTGAACTTTCCCAAACATCTCGATGGAAAATATATCGGATGAAGACCGGAGGGCCTTGTTAAACACTTGGTGCGATCCAAGTATCGGTACATTATATATATGTGATCAGATCACATGTTGAAGTCCTATTTACGCATGTGCCACACAAATCTATCTTCTTGTAGGTGAATTGTTCAAAGAACAAGGCCAACCGTACGAAAGTGAAATTCCAACAAACGACAGGATCTCGTAGCTATATTGCACACTGTGAGGCTCTTGTAATTAGCTGTTGTTTCACTCTTTTCGTTCGAAATGCAGAGGAAAGCCCGCAAGGACCAAAAAGTACCTGAACCAAATGCTGTGGAAATCTTCAAGGACTATCACACCAGCAAGAAGAAGGGCATGACTACACCAGTCAAAGCCGCTGTTGTAAGTCCTTAATCCTCATGCCTTTTAACTACTACTTACTCTGACTTGTGCCTTGAACTGCATGGTTTGCAGCCAATGTCTATTACTCTTTTCAATTTTATACACAATTGTCTTAGCGTATCATTGCACCTTACAAGGTTTAAAAGAGAGGAGTGATGTTCCTTTGATCTTGACCCGTAATCTAGTTCCTGCTGGACTTGCCCACATAGCGTTACAATTACTGTTTATGCATTCTCAGTTGTTTTGTGATATGAATGATGTCATACTATGCTTACCGTATTATCAACTTCGTCTCTTTATCCTTAGCCCTCAATACAATGTGAATAAAATAGACAATACATTAGCGATGTTACATGGTCATATGTTTGGAACCTGGTTTTATTATGTACTTTGCAATAAAATACAACTAATATTTTACATGGGTTCACCAGAATAAGTTCTGTATATAGACCAAAGCTATTTTGTTTGGTTTTGCTGCCTCCTTAATATCTTCTGTTCTGGTACTACTAATGTAAAACCTCAACTTTTTAGCGAGCTATGGAAAAAATGGTGGAACCGCCAGCTTCTGAAGGTGGCAAGGCGGCTATAACTGCAATTTCAGCTCTTGCTGCAGTGGGTCAGTACCTGCCCACTAACAGTGCCAAAAGCATGTTCCTGTGTAATACTGGGTTGGTTGTTAAGGCAATATCGTCCAAACTGCCTCATGATCAAGATGTGCAAGCTCAAATCAATGTTGTATCTGCGCTCCAGACACAAGTCCATTCCCTAACAGAGACCCTTTGTGAAACAAGGAGAGACATTGTTCGATGTCGTCAAGATATGCATGGTTTTGAAACCAGACTATCAGACATTTGCTATGTTGTTCAGAGCCTAGGGAAATGAAGGCGAGGGTTATGGTGCTCCATCGGACAATACTGACATGAAAACGCAGATCGGGTCAAATGAACTGAGCTTCTGAACTTCTAGTGGTGCATTTATCTGGTAGACTGTTAAGTTTTATGCCAACCTTCCTTTTGTTATATAGTTGTAATTTGTTTTGGTGCGGTACAAAATTTATTCTTAATGTGCAGCCACCGGCTGAAGAAAACAGCAAGCCATTTTTGTATAGTGTAGGGCGTTCCCTATATTTGCAGTGGTGGCGATCTTTGATGCCGAGTGGATGTAATCTGTGCAATTGCCTTAATAGCCTAGCATTACTTTCGGCCTTATTTATTTCCTAGTCTTCTCTTTCCCTGGTTTGCTAGTGGCCGCAACAACCATGGGCCATATACGGGCCGTAGGATCCATGGGTCTCCTACGGGCCGTAGGATCCATGGGTCTCCTATGGGCCGTCGATAAATGGGCCTCCAACAGGGCCGTAGAATCGGTGGGCCTCGGGCCGTCGGATAAATGGGTCTACATGGGCCGTAAACGGGCGCAATTGGTATCGGCCCAGCACGGTAATGGGCCGTTAACAGGCCGTAGGACAGTAAAGGATTAATTCTGTCATAGGCATAACAGGTCGTTAATGGGCCAGAATATAGGACGGGCTGGAAACGGCGCAACGGGTTAACAGGCCAGAAACGGGCCGACTCTTGCCATGGGCCGAATTTGGCCCATTCGGGTAATAGGCCAGTAATGGGCTGACTCTTGCCATGGGCTTAATTTGGCCCATTAGGGGAACATGCTAGTAACGGGCTAGAAGTAATCGAGGGCCGAAAAGGATCCCAAGAACGTATGGGTCGTCAATAGGCCGAAAGCTAACACAGGCTGGAAACAGCCCATGTAAATCACGGGTCGTTAACGGGTACAAAGAAAATTACTGTTCATTATGGGCTAGAGTCATCGTGGGCCTGTAAAGGGCCGAAAGATACGAAGGCCTGATATGGGCCGAAAGACGTCGTGGGCCATACATGGGCCAAAAGTGAAATGGGTTGGTTTATATTCGACGGCCCACATGACATTGTTGGGCCGATTTCCTTTAGGGCCTAATGGGCCGTAAAATGGGCTATTAGCGAAGAGACCGCTAACAGGATTTTCATGGGCCAGCCTGTTAACTTTTGACCAAGTCAAACAGGCCGGCTTTGTAAGCTAAATGGGCCAGTGGTGGGCCGTGGCATGTGTCGACATATCATAGGCGCCTATCTGACCCACTAACAAGCTGACACGTGTTTCGTCCGGCCAATAAGAATTTTACACGTGGAAATTTCCCATTGGTCGGGGCATTAACGGGTTATCGGATCAAAACCCGACCCGATAGCTTAACGGCGTTCGTTCACGGTGGATGCCGCGTGTCGGTCATGCTTGACGAAAGCACTTCGTGACGCGTGATTTATCGTCATGGAAGTGGACACTTCCATCTTGATAATTTTGGTAATGTCATGGAACACTTCTCTGACAAAGACACGTATGACTATCTTGATTCTGTCATAAAATCGTCATGGATGTACATGCATGACAAAAAATGCGACCTACTGTGACAAACACGTATCATCACGGAAGTGTATTTTTCTGTAGTGTCTGCAGCTGTACTGCACTTGAGTTCCTTCGTCTTCAGGCGATGAATTGGTCAAGTACCTTGCACATCACCTCTAGGACTCTCCGGACTATTTATGTGTGTTGCCGGTGCTGCAACAAGAGATCACAAAAGGTGGACCATAATATGGTCATCTAGGACACACCTTCACTTGAGAGATTATTTGTAGTTGATCAACAAGGTCCAACAAGAAGCAATGTCATTTCTGTGCCGAAATTGAAAGTGGTGGGCTACTCGTCTGTCAAATACTACAACTTTCAGGTACAACAGTCGCCTTATACATCTCTTCTTGATATCAACGTTGTTTCTAGTTTTGAAGATGTATGTTCGTCTGTCATGCAGCGAAGCTTCACCCAGACTCTGGGAATAGTGAAGGTCTTGGCACTAGAATCTATCGGCCCCAACCTGGATCAAGTTGTCAGTTGCCTGAGATGCTTTCCGTGCCTGAAGAAGTTGTATATCGAGGTGATGTTCCTTTCCTGTTAAATGTTAACCATAAGGGAGTTCAATTTTTTGCACCTTTTCCCAAGTTTACAATGACAATGTACTACGATTTCTGAAGGAATTTGGAGGATTTTAGGACATACACCCCCATCCCATATTGGTTGCTTCATTCATATGGTTACAATCGTCCATAAGGATTTCTCCTTTGGATTCATCTGTACTAGTTTTCTTAGGGAATTTTTCATCCAATCCAACCTCTTGTGAAGAAGGCTACATGTTTCTAGATTGTAATCAAATGCCCATGTTAATCATGCCATATCGAAGATGGCACGTTGGTGCATTTTACAAATCCTGCAAACTAAATGGGCGTGTAGAAGTGTTCAAAACTGCATGTAGGCACTAACACGTTCTCTTCTTTTGCAGATAATAATAGGCCCGGAGGTGGATAATATTTATAACGACAATCACATCGAATGCCTGGATCTGCATCTCTCAAATATTACTTTGAACTCCTACCGAGGGACCTTCGGAGATTACACTCGCCGAGTTCTTTCTTGCGGAGGAAAGGTCTTTGAGTGTCTTGAGGTTGAACACACATTTAATTAGGAAAGATGAATGGTATGATTATCAGAGCCGGCAGGTACTACGGAATGGAAGTGCCTCCAAAAATGCCAAACTTCGTATTGGAAGAGCATATGGCAAAGCAATTGGAAGTCATTGTGTCAAACCCATACATGACTTGTCAGCGGCTGGTCCCTTTTCAGAAATGACACAGTTTGCAATGTTTGAATTTGGGCGTTGTAATCTTTGAATTTGAACCTTGCAATATTTATGGTATTTGTTATATTGAACCGTTTCAGTTCTCTTGTCTCAACGCAAACAGTTCATCCGAGTGAACTGTATGTCGTATATCGCACACACCTTCATCTGGCTGCCCGTTTCTGTTGTTCCGCCTCATCACAAACAGTTCATCTGAGTGAACCGTATGCTGTGTATCGCACATGCCTTCATCTGGCTGCCCATTTCTTTTGTTCCTCCTCATCGCAAACAATTAATTGAACTGAACTGTATGCACTGCATCGCACACGGAACCAAAACCTGAACCGTGTTTGATGCATATGTCATCGCAAGCGTTTTGGACATTTTTGACTGTTCTCTGACACCACCATTTGCGATTATTGCATCGCACACAGTTTCTCGAAGGGTCTCTGATCGTAGTGTCACGTTAGCAGCATCCTACAGTACTGCTGCGTCGCTTGCCATTGTTTAGAGCACCCGGGGTTGGACCTGGGTGTTGGGGAACGCGGTAATTTCAAAAAAAAATCTACGATCACGCAAGATCTATCTAGGTGATGCATAGCAACGAGAGGGGACAGTGTGACCACGTACCCTCATAGACTGAAAGTGGAAGCATTTCAATAACACGATTGATGTAGTCGTACTTCTTCGTGATCCAACCGATCAAGTACCGAACGCACGACACCTCCGCGTTCAGCACACGTTCAGCTCGATGACGTCCCTCGTGCTCTTGATCCAGTTGAGGACGAGGGTGAGTTCTGTCGGCACGACGACGTGGCGACACTGATGATGATGCTACCAGGGAGGCCTTCGCCTAAGCACTACGATGGTATGATCGAGGTGTGTAACTGTGGAGGGGGCACCGCACACGGTTGGGAGAGAAACTTGTGTGTTCTAGGGTGCCTGATACGTCTCCAACGTATCTATAATTTTTGATTGTTCCATGCTATCATATTACCCCTTTTGGATGTTTATGGGCTTTATTTTACACATTTATATCATTTTTAGGACTAACCTACTAACTGGAGGCCCAGCCCGTATTGCTGTTTTTTTTTGCCTAGTTCAGTATTTGGAAGAAAAGGAATATCAAACGGAGTCCAAACGGAATGAAACCTTCGGGAGCATGATTTTTGGAACGAACGTGATCCAGAGGACTTGGAGTGCAAGTCAAGAAGCAGCCGAGGCGGCCACGAGAGGGTAGGGCGCCCCCCCCCCCTATAGGGCACGACCCCTGTCTCCTGGGCCCCTCGGGCGGCCACCGATGTACTTCTTCCTCCTATATAAGCCTACGTACCACAAAAACATCGAGGGAGCCACCGAAACACAATTTCCACCGCCATAACCTTCTGTATCCGCGAGATCCCATCTTGGAGCCTTCGCCGACGTTCTGCCGGAGGAGGAATCGACCACGGAGGGCTTCTACATCAACATCCTTGCCCCTTCGATGAGTTGTGAGTAGTTTACCACAGACCTACGGGTCCATAGTTATTAGCTAGATGGCTTCTTCTCTCTTTTTGGATCTCAATACAATGTTTTCCCCCTCTCTTGTGGAGATGTATTCGATGTAAACTCTTTTTGCGGTGTGTTTGTCAAGATCCGATGAATTGTGGGTTTATGATCAAGTTTATCTATGAGAAGTATTTGAATCTCCTCTGAATTCTTTTATGTATGATTGAGTTATCTTTGCAAGTCTCTTCGAATTATCAGTTTGGTTTGGCCTACTAGATTGATCTTTCTTGCCATGGGAGAAGTGCTTAGCTTTGGGTTCAATATTGCAGTGTCCTTACCCAGTGACAGCAGGGGTTGCAAGGCACGTATTGTATTGTTGCCATCGAGGATAAAAAGATGGGGTTTATATCATATTGCATGAGTTTATCCCTCTACATCATGTCATCTTGCTTAAGGCGTTACTCTATTCTTATGAACTTAATACTCTAGATGCAGGCAGGAGTCGGCCGATGTGTGGAGTAATAGTAGTAGATGCAGGCAGGAGTCGGTCTACTTGTTGCGGACGTGATGCCTATATACATGATCATGCCTAGATAATCTCATAATTTTCGCTTTTCTATCAATTGCTCGACAGTAATTTTTTCACCCGCCGTAATACTTATGCTATCTTGAGAGAAGCCTCTAGTGAAACCTATGGCCCCCGGGTCTATCTCTTATCATATTTGCTTCCAATCTACTTTTATTTGCATCTTTACTTTTTTGCATCTATATTATAAAATACCAAAAATATATTTATCTTATCATACTATCTCTATTAGATCTCACTTTATGGCTGGCGTGAAGGGATTGACAACCCCTTTATTGCGTTGGTTGCGAGTTCTTTGTTTGTTTGTGTAGGTGCGTGGGGCTTTTGAGGAGCCTCCTACTGGATTGATACCTTGGTTCTCAAAACTGAGGGAAATAGTTACGCTACTATTGCTGCATCACCCTTTCCTCTTCAAGGAAAACCAACGCAAGCTCAAGACGTAGCAGTGCCCCCTGCCCCCGTATATAAAGGAGCAAGGGGAGGCCGGCCGGCCCTCCTAGGCGTGCCCCGAAGAGGGGAATCCTACTAGGACTCGAAGTCCTAGTAGGTTTCCACCCAAAGGGAGAGAGGGGGAAGGAAGGAGAGGGAGAGGGAGAAGGAAAGGGGGGCGCCGCCCACCTCCTAGTACAATTCGGACCCAAAGGGGAGGGGCGCGCGGCCTGCCCTGCCACCCCTCTCTCGCTCCACTAAGGCCCCCGGGGGTTCCGATAACCCTCCGGCACTCTGGTTTTATCCGAAACTTCTCTGGAACACTTTCGGTGTCAGAATATAGCAATCCAATATATCAATCTTTATGTCTCGACCATTTCGAGATTCCTCGCCAGGTCTGTGATCTTATCCGGGACTCCGAACAAACTTCGGTCATCAAAAACACATAACTCATAATACATATCATCATCGAACGTTAAGCGTGCGGACCCTACGGGTTCGAGAACTATGTAGACATGACTGAGACTCATCTCCGGTCAATAACCAATAGCGGAACCTGGATGCTCATATTGGTTACTAGATATTCTATGAAGATCTTTATCGGTCAAACCGCATAACAACATATGTTGTTCCCTTTGTCATCGTATGTTATTTGCCCGAGATTCGATCATCGGTATCATCATACCTAGTTCAATCTCGTTACCGGCAAGTCTCTTTACTCGTTCTGTAATATTTCATCCCGCAACTAACTCATTCATTACAATGCTTGCAAGTTTTATAGTGATGAGCATTAGCGAGAGGGCCCAGAGATACCTCTCCGAATCACGGAGTGTCAAATCCTAATCTTGATCTATGCCAACCCGACAAACACATTCGGAGACTTCTGTAGAGCATATTTATAATCACCCAGTTACTTTGTGACGTTTGATAGCACACAAGGTGTTCCTCCGGTATTCAGGAGTTGCATAATATCATAGTCCGAGGAACATGTATAAGTCATGAAGAAAGCAGTAGCAATGAAGCTGTAACAATCATAATGCTGTAACGATCATAATGCTAATGGATGGGTCTTGTCCATCACATCATTCTCCTAATGATGTGATCCCGTTCATCAAATGACAATACATGTCTATGGTTAGGAAACATAACCATCTTTGATTAACGAGCTAGTCAAGTAGAGGCATACTAGGGACACTATGTTTTGTTTATGTATTCACACATGTACTAAGTTTCCGGTTAATACAATTCTAGCATGAATAATAAACATTCATCATGATATAAGGAAATATAAATAACAACTTTATTACTGCCTCTAGGGCATATTTCCTTCACTCGGAAGAGAAGGGATGGCTTGCGTGGATTGTCAAGGGGGGGGAGGGGTCAAGATGCACTTTGATGTAATCCTTGGTTGTGTGCTTATAAGTAAAAGAAAAGGGGGTCCACACTTCGACGTCTCGCCATAAAGCGATTCGATTCCCCAGAAGGCGCGATGATCAAGGTCTGGGATTAGAAGCCACATGTAGTGGGACTGGACCCCAAGTAAAACGGCCGATCAAATCAAAGACTTCGAGACGGAGCTAAAATATAATGCGTGGGAACTCGCCTGTCAAGCCAAGGACTCCGAAGCCGAAGTTCAAAAATGTTGTCCTCGATGTCGAAGACCAGTTCAGGGGCTACTGACGGTGTCCTAGACTACGGGGTGCCAATCTAGTCGGCTATAGTTATCAGGCTGGGCATGTAGGCCCTCATTCTCATTCGGGTGGACTCCGGAAGCTACACGCCTGAACGTGATCAAGACCGAACCTATCGAAGACTTGGCGTATACTCCAAGACATCTCCTGCCGCCTCCATGTGCACCCCTGTATACCGACCATGTAACCCTAGATGTCCTACCTGGCGTGTATATAAGCTAGAGGGTTTAGCCTGTAGAGCGGATTCAATCACAACCACATTCACCTAGCTCTAGGGTTAGATTTTTCCTTACGATCTCGACGTAGATCAAGCTTGTATTCGATACATCATCATCAATACAATCAAAACATGACGTAGGGTATTACCTCTTCGAGAGGGCCCAAACCCGGGTAATAATGTCTACTTCATCACTGTTACCACCGAAACGAGATCCACAGCTCAGGACCCCTTACCCCGAGCTCTGCCGGTTTTACTACCGACATGAACCATTGAAATACATTAGCTTTTGATGCAATAAGCGAGTCAAAATGTTTCGTAATACGAATTGCAACAATTGATGAAGTACGAAAACTAGACTTTCTGAATTGGAGACTTAGGAGAAGAAGAGAAAAACATCTGAATTTCTCTGTTTTGTTTCTATTTGTATACTTTGAATTTGGATCTGAAATTTTTGCAGGTTGTATACATATTTGTTGTGAACATTCACAAATTTCTTGGAATTTTTAAATTTGACTCTTTGAATTGGTATCATGTGAGCATGAAAGTTGGTAGTATCACCTGGACACAACTGTTCTCATTCCGAGCTCATGTGAGCTCGAATAAACAGTAAAATAAAAGTGATTTTTTTGAAAAAAAATCTGAATTCTTTTTGTGACAAACATTGACAAATGTTTACTCTCCAAAATGTTATTTTCGAAATAATATTGGAGCATCAAAAAAAATTGCCACGTTTTACGCGAATGTCACCTAGTGAGGAAACTTTGCAATCAATGAAAGCATTTGTCAAAGTTTGACACCAAAAATTTCAGATTTTTTGAATTGTTTTTTATTTTACTGTTCACCCGAGCTCACATGACAACATCACTTTCGGTATCACCTGATATTCACCCGGGGACAATGTCATGGGTGGTTTTCTTTCTCTTTTCTAGTGTGCTCTGGTCCTCATATGGCGCAAGGTGCACAAAATATATCATTCTCTACACCGGTTTTAGAATACTGATACTCATGATGTGCACATCGCAGTGGCTTGGATGGTGGTGGCAAAGATTTCAACTTTTTTCATTACAAAAATTACCAGCGCCGTTCATTTGCCGCCGGCCGCGCGCCGCGATGTGGCTGATGTCAGGCCTTACGAGTATTACAAAACAGTAAAATGGAGCTACTCACGGCCCTCCACAGCGATTTGAGAACCTTAACCGTCCGATTGAGTTATGTGTGCACCAGATTGCTCGGTCGTCCCTCAGCCTCACTTAAACTGAAAAAGGGCCGCTGCTCGGCTGACCGTGCTAGGGATCATCTCGTGAAACGGGCCGTACTGGTGCCATGGGCCACGCCACAGTGAGGACTACAACGGGGCTATCGGTATTACTCAAAAAAAAAAACTGGGCTTTTGGTGCAGATTGTTCTCGATGTCCGAACGGAGACGTCGCTTTCATCCCTCTTCTCTTCAACTTGCGCTCTATTCTACCCCTAAAAAAAGGCTTGCGCCCGGCGGCGGCGTAATAATCAGGATGAAACTGATACTGGTAGTGCCATGGCGTTACAGATACAGCGTCGCGCGCCTCTTCTTTCAGCTGGTTTGTCATCTCTTGTCTGGATATCTTATAGGGTGGAGCGAACCTTGGGTACATCCAACACCGCCTCATATCTTCCCAATGGCGCCCATATCCCTCCTTTCCCTGCCACAGGAGCACCACCTTTCCTGACTGATGGTTATGTGCTAATAATCACAACCATGCATCTTCGTACATGCCACATGTATTCTATTTGTTTTTATGCTGTCAAAGCAAGAGTCAGGTCGGGTATGGTTTGGTTTGGTTATTAGTAGACGCCACCCTTGCTCTGTACCATTGACACTAATGATGTTGCATCAATTCTTACTTTCGTGTTTGTGAGGAGAAAGAATACCAAGAGGTGTAAGACATGTGATGTAGATAAGAAGATGACCCTGCATATGTACAGTTTTTTTGGGGGGAGAAGAACAATTTATACTGCCATATGTACAGTTTGTTCATAGATGCTTCTGTTTTCTCCATACAATTTGTCAAACTTGTTCATGGTATTAAATTACCTTCTGCATTCTTAAGTGAGAAGTGAGGCTGATCAACCAGAGGATGAAGTTTATGGACAAGCACAAGAGTGCCCTTGTGAATTGCAAGAGTGCTATCAGAAGTGTACTTTCTATACTGCTGGAAAAAAAAAGTTTCCAAATTTCTAGATTTGTCCTCAACTTAAATATGGTATTCTGTTGAACTATTTTAGGGAAATGCTTTTGGAATTTATGTAAGCCTTACTATGACTTCCTGTCATTTATGTAATTTTCTGGGATGATATATGCCAGTTTTATTATGTCGTGGTGGTGCTGGTGTTAGTTGAATAAAGCACTTTTGTATGATTTTCTCCTTCATAGATGACAAAAGTATTGCTAGAAATTGTTAATATAGTGAGTGTTCCCTTATTTTCTTGAATTAAATATTTAATCAACTCTTTTAATTAACAATCATGTGTTTTTCTATGAAAGCAAAATCAACAAGATAAGGAGTAAGAAGATAAATCAGCGATGTGTTACATATGCTGAATGCACCGATAAGGCAATGACCAATGAGTCCCCATTGGCCATCGACAACACTGTGAAAGCCTTGTTGATCAGAGTTTCTCATGTGCACCGTATGCGAAACAACCAGAAACTCCTCAGCAATTTAATTTTGAAATTTTGAGTTCACAATTGTTCATGAGTTGAATTCTTGAGCAATTAATTCATTGATGAGCATTGCTTATATCAATTCTATTTCGCTATTATGTTGTTAGATAGTTGACTTTTCAGTGGAAAAATGGTCTGTTCTTGACTTCTTGCTGTAGAGGATGGATTATTTGTAGGTTTCAGTTCGTTCTTGCGTAAATCAGAGATGTTTTGCCTACACATATTCTTATGTTTCTCTAATTACGAGGGTTCAAGGTCGGGCGCGGCAAAAGGGCGCCTTCATGGTCTAGTACCTAACATGAAGCCAAGGTCAACAAGCAGATCATTCACTAGCTTAGCTAATCCCAGAAATAGAAAGTAGACACATCGGTCTATCGGCGATGGCAGCAGCAGCATGCAGAGAGGAGCGGTGGAGCCTCGCCGCAAGACAGCCCTGTAGAAATAGGTTCTGAAGCGCATGCATAGGCGGGGGCGCGATGCATGTTTATATAGCCACCAGGGCCGGCGGCGCACAAGGAGATACAAGGTTAGGGTTTAGGTTAGGTGGAGATTGATCTCTTAAACTAACTAGTAGGATCTTATCTCAACACCTAACCTATCCTAACAAACTACAACACACGCCATATATAGCTAACACGGTTTATACAAACACCGTGAGTACAATGTTTAACACTCCCCCTCAATCACAACTATCTAAGTTGAGATTGCGCCGAAAGACCTCTAGCTGCCGTAGTGACAACGGTTTGGTGAAGCCATCTGCCACTTGATCACCCGTAGGCACAAACCGAATGTTTAAAAGCTTGTTGGCAACCCTTTCACGAACAAAGTGATAATCAATCTCAATATGCTTTGTCCGTGCATGAAAGACAGGATTGGCGGAGAGATAAGTGGCGCCAAGATTGTCACACCAAAGAGAGGCTGCACGCAAATGGCGAATACCCAACTCTGTCAGCAAATTCTGTACCCAAATAACTTCTGTTGTGGCATTTGCTAGGGCCTTGTACTCAGCTTCTGTGCTTGACCGAGACACAGTGGCTTTCTTACGTGCACTCCAAGAAACCAAGTTACCTCCAAAGAACACAGCAAAACCTCTAGTGGATCGCCGATCATCAGGACAACCTGCCCAATCTGCATCTGAAAAAGCACTGACAAGTGTGGAGTCTGACTTGACAAGTTTGAGACCATGACTCTTGGTGGCTTGGAGATAACGAAGTATTCGCTTAACTGCCGTCCAATGAGTACTAGTAGGTGCATGCAAAAACTGACAAACCTTGTTGACTGAAAAGCATATATCTGGTCTGGTCAACGTTAAATACTGCAAAGCTCCTACAACACTCCTGTACCTGGTGGAGTCTTCAGCTCCAAGCACGTCTCCATCATGAAGAGATAATTTTTCTGATGTAGACAATGGAGTTGACGAAGGTTTACAACCTTTCATGCCCACTCGCTCAAGGATATCTTGCACATATTTTTCCTGAGATAGAATAATGCCACTGCCCACATGTTTCACCTCAATGCCAAGAAAGAAATGAAGATTACCCAAATCCTTGAGTGCAAAGTCCATACGAAGATCCTGAAGAAGAGCTTCAACTGCCCGAGGGGAGGAACTGGTGACGATAATATCATCAACATAAATAAGCATGAATATAGTGACTCCATGCCGATGATAAAAGAACAATGAGGTATCTCCCTTGGAAGCAGCAAAACCAAGGGACTGCAACTTGGAGTACAAACGATAGTACCCTGCTCTGGGTGCCTGCTTCAGGCCATAAATTGCTTTATCAAGCTTGCAAACATGTCGTGGTAAAGCTGAATTTTCATACCCAGGAGGCTGCCTCATAAACACCTCTTCTTCCAGACTACCATGCAAAAACGCGTTCTTTACGTCTAGTTGTCGTATACACCAACTCCTAGATATTGCAAGGGAAAGAATCAAACGGATAGTAGCAGCTTTTACCACAGGACTAAAGGTATCCTCATAATCGATTCCATACCTTTGCTTAAAAACTTTGGCCACAAGACGTGCCTTGTACCTGTCAATCGTGCCATCAGATTTTCGTTTCACCTTGTACACCCATTTGCAGTCAATCACATTCCTCCCTCGAACTGGTGGAACCAAGTGCCATGTCTTGTTTGCTACAAGAGCTGAGAATTCTTCATCCATAGCCTGCTTCCACTTAGGATCACCAAGAGCATCATTCAAATTCTTCGGTTCACCTGTGGCACAAAAGGAACCCCATCGAACACAGCCATCTTTATATACCTTTGGTTTTGCAATACCACTCTGGGACCGGGTGTGAGACCGAGCCGGAGGTGGAGGAACTGGTCGAGCTTGTTGGATCTGTAGGCAATCATGTGTAGATGAGACGGCCGAGTCGGACGCTGCAGACGCGGATGCAGAAAATCCCGAATCCGCTGCCTGCATGGAGCCAGAGGGATCCGGTGCGGCAGCCGACGGTGAACTGCCACCTGGCAGTTCCGGGTTGGAGGAGGACCGCGCACCAGGATCCCCCCGCTCCGCCTCGTGGGGGGAAGACCGCGCCGCACCAGAATCCGTCTCGTGACGCGCGGATGGCCCACTCCTGGTCGGCCCGCTGGGGAACCGCATGCCCTCTTGGCGTTGGGACGGGGCGACGGGACGCGCAGATGGCCCACTTGGCGAATCGGGGCGCCCGCCTGGCCTCCCGCCCGTGGGAACAGATCCCGGCGTGGATTCGCCTGGCACAGCAGGCACGGATCCCGCGGTGGATCCGCCTGGCGAAGCTGCAGCCAACGATCCCGAGGACACCTGAGGATCTTCTGCGGCTGGTTCATTCACTACTAGGAAAAGGCATGCTAGTGGCGCACTGGTTTTGACTTCTAATGGCACATGGCTGGTGCGCCACTGGCATCACGCCATTAGAATTTTTTTCTAATGGCGCACCACCGATCGCCATTAGAATCTGGTATTCTAATGGCGCATGTGAAGTCGCCATTAGTACTGCTCATGGTGCGCCACTATAATCTGCTATTCTTCTGTAAGCACACATTGTAGTCGCCATTAGTAACAACTTTTTTAATTCTTTTCTTAATCTCAGGTCACTATTTCACATATGAGATATTCAACACATATATATATACAACAAGCATCCATATAGCAATCATATCCAACACACAAGTTTCATCATATATACATACATAGCCAACACATAGTTCCGTCGTTACAAAAGTTTCACATTGTTCATCCAACACCGTTATCCATCAATTCACAAAAGTTTCACATTGATACAAAATAAAAACACAAATGGAAAAGAAGCACCCCATCCACGCAAGCTTCCGTCAATTAAATCAAATCTGCAAAATGATAAACAAGAAGTTAGAAGAAGAAAAAGAAGAAGACTAGAAGAATACTAGAAGAGGAAGAACACTAGAAGAAGAATAAGAAGAGTTTTGGAAAAGAAAAAGAATAAGAAGAAGACTATAAGCTTATTATGTAAACTTGATCATTTTGTGCTAACATAAGTTATTTTGGAGCTAACCTATAGGAAACTAAGCATATAAGGTCTAAGTTAGTATATTAGAGCCAACTTAGGTAAAATGAAGCTAACCTATGTCATTTTGGAAAAGAAGAAGATTAAGAAAAAGACTATAAGCTTATTATGTAAACTTGATCATTTTGTGCTAACATAAGTTATTTTGAAGCTAACCTATAGGAAACTAAGCATATAAGCTCTAAGTTAGTATATTAGAGCCAACTTAGGTAAAATGAAGCTAACCTATAGGAAACTAAGCATATTAGAGATAACATAGGTAACTAAGTATATATATATCATTTTGGATAGCTAACCTATAGGAGATCGACATACACGACAAAGTAGGCAGTTCTTCTCCTTCTTCTCCTTCATCTCCTGATCGCCTAGGCGGCGGGCGGTGGAGGCAGTGGAGGTAGTGGGATGTAGTCTTCTACCACAATTGGCGTGGTCATGTCGCCCACCTGTGGGATCGCCGGCGCCACCACCGGTGCGTGGTCATTGTCGAGCACCACCACCATCGCGAGGCCACCTTGAGCACGACCATCGCTAGGTCATCCTCACCACCTCCATCTCTTGCCCATGGTCACCACCACCATCTCTTGCCCTTGGTCACCACCACCAGCGCTAGGTCATCCTCGGCTGATGCCCATCGTCATGATGTAGCTCCTCATCCTCACTCTGCTCCTCTTCTCCGCACTCCAGTCCGGATCATCCTTCTTGTTGTCTATCTTTGGTGCGAGAATCGCTGCTGCTTCGCTCTGACGAGAATCGCTCTTTGCTTCGCTACAGCCATAGTCGCCGCTGCTTTGGTCTGTAGCTTGATGTCGCTTCTTGCTGCTCCTACCTGTCCAAAATGCAACAATGACCGTTAACAATCGATGTGAGACAAAGCCAAATGTAGAGGAATAAGAAGAGGCGAGCGTCTGGCATCATCATCGGCAGCGATCGCATGCGACACATAGTCTTGTTGTACACCTTCACGATGAGCATGTTGGTGTCGCTGTCGCGCACTGAAGACAAGGAAGTACCCCAGCTGCAGGTCGTGAGGCACGGTAGAAGTTCTCCCACCCACGAGACAAGTACATGTGGCCCTTCTTGATTGCCAACTGCACATCCCATGCTGCGAAACCCGCTGCCGCCTATCGCAGCTTCACATTATTTGGCGGATCTTCACCCATCAGCATGTTCATAAACCTGTCGGGCAGCCTCTGCGGTTTGGGAAAATGAGTGATGTAGCAAACAACAGATATCATAATGAGATGGGTGAAGGGAGATCTCTCGTTTTATATACCAGCGTCATGGATCAGCTGAAGCCTCAAGTATGATAGTGAAGAACTGGAAGCATCCAACTCGTCTGCTGTGTTATCGCAAATCGGCGGTGGCTGCTTCCGCCATCTCGATAAGCAGCGAAGAGACCAATTAGTACCCTTACAACAGATCATAAAACATGCATTAGTCATAAGTACCCCATATGTCCTATTTTAGCAAAGTCATGCTAAAATTCACGGAAAATTTCAGCATGACCTTTGCTGAAAATAGGACATATGGAGTACCCGAATTTGCCGGAACGGAAGTTAATCGACATTCCGGCAAACTCAAGGGCCTCTCGGGTGGACAAGGCAAAAAAAGGCCTCCATCATAGCATGGAAAATACATTGGCATGTTTTTGCTTATAAAAAAGCTAACAAGTGTAAGTCAAAACAATATACCACCAAGTGAACCACCACAACATCTAAAAGCTAACAATTGTTTTTGCTTATAAAAAAGACCAATGGCACATAATGCATCCAGAAGCACAATTCCTAGTGATTTCCTGCTTGAGGCAATCTGCTTTCAACCGGGGTGCACAATCTTCAACATGAGGCTTGTGTGCCATGCCAAGTGAAAGCAACCCAAGTAAGTAGCTAGCCAACCACATAAATTGATTGTAAAGAATTATGGATTGCCTGACATGCATGCACCAGTCAATAAATCAATGTAATGGTCAAGTGAGGTCGCAAAAAAGGAAGAACAATCGGTTCCAGCAAAGTTAGTTCCAAGAAAAGAAAAAACATACATACATACATCTGTTTTGCTGAAAATTTACACCTCGACAAGAAATTGTATGAAAATATGATTAGTTCAAGCTTGTCAATCATCACCCTACTGTCACCTTTCGATATAATCTTGTGTTGTTAATTAGCTGGAGCTTGTCTTTTGGCCGCTTTTTTGGAACCTTGAAAGCTGACTGATGTAGTAATTCTTACAATGGACATCAGGCCAGAAAACATTCAGCTTAGATATAAACCAATGAACTTGATATGTCATATGGTAACTAAATATATGTGAGTTCCAGGTCTAACAAGCCAGAATATCTATTTGTGAACATACTGAATACAGAATTTGTTGTATCTGAGCTTGTGTTACTACCTTATAATGTTCAATATGCTTATCACAGTGAGAACTTGTTATGCAATCTCACTAGTTGTTTATGTATTAGGCGCATTTGATGGATCTTTACGCAACAAGAAATTGTACATATGAAAAATATGCTTAAACCAAGCCTGTCATTTGTCATTAACCAGTATATCTGGATCTTAACATAATCGATCATTCGAACTTGATTCTAAGGATTTGAGTTCAATTCGAAGGTGCTCAGCCCAGCAAGAACCGGAGCAGCTTCATCCAACTGCAAATGGGCAACGGCTTATCAGTTCACATCGTCGCAGGCCACACAGATGCTGGAATAACAGGAAAAAGGCGATAGTGACATGGCCTGTAAGTCTTGGTGATATAATCTTATTATTACAAGCAAGATGTTGAGTGGATCTTAGACGTGCCTGTGCCATTTTCCTTTCCTCTCTACGACTCAAATCCGATCCATGTCTCTGAACCATCACCACTATCTCTCAATTTCCCATTTCGCACTTGGCATCAATTACCCTACCACTCTAACCCAATCGCATTCCTCCTTGCAGACTCTTAGGAATACGAGGTCGGCGGTGGTGGATCGAATGGAAGGGCGGGGAGGATAGTTGGATACGTACTGGGCGAGGCGTTCGATGGGCCGCACCACGGGCGTGGCAGCGCCGAGGCGACGGGCAGCGCGGCGGGCGGCGTCGAGGCGGCGGGCAGCAGCGAACAGCGGCGTCGAGGCGGCGGGCAGCGGCGAAACAGCGGCGCGAGCGCGGCGGGCAGCGGCGTCGGGGAAGGGGATCGAGGGCGAGGGCGAGGGAGAGAGAGGGGATCGAGGGCGAGGGAGAGAGGTGGGCCGCCGGGGAGGACTATGGATGGATGGAGGCACAATACTAATGGCGCACCAACCCGCAGTGCGCCATAAGTGCATCCACACTAACGGCGCACCTCACACTGGTGCGCCATTAGTATTTTTTTTTCTGCTCGAGCCAACAGGTTATATTCCACCTGAACTGATCCACATCAAGTCCCCTCTACTAGCTCGACTGGTCAGCAGCCAGTTCTCACACTAGGAGGTCCTGGGTTCGACTCCCAGGATCCCCAATATTTTTTTATGCATTTTAAATGGTGTTTTTTATATTTATTTGTGTTTAAATATGTTCAAACTTGTTTAAATCATAACAGTAATATTTTTTATGCATTTTAAATGCTGTTTTTTATATTTATTTGTGTTTATCAAACTTGTTTAAATTATAACAGTGTAATATTTTTTATAAAAATAGTAAAAAAAATAAAATATGTTCAAAATGTGCGGGTTCTTGTGGGGCCGGCCGATGCTCGGTGGTGGAGTGGGCGAGGTTGCGATGGGTAGAGCTAAGCGGGAGGGTCTTGGTCGATCGAGATGGAGGATCGAGATCGAGATGGGGATCGAGATCGAGATGGAGGGATCTGATAATATGCATTTTAAATATGTTCAAACTTGTGTTTAAATATGTTCAAACTTGTTTAAATCATAACAGTAATATTTTTTATGCATTTTAAATGCTGTTTTTTATATTTATTTGTGTTTATCAAACTTGTTTAAATTATAACAGTGTAATATTTTTTATAAAAATAGTAAAAAAAATAAAAATATGTTCAAAATGTGCGGTTCTGGCGGGGGGCCAGGCCGGTGCTCCGGCGGTGGAGCGGGGAAGGGTTGCGATGGGTGGAGCTAGCGGGGAGGTGCTTGGTGCGATCGAGATGGAGGGGGGTCGAGATCGAGATGGAGGGGGCCGGATCGAGATCGAGATGGAGGGGGATACAGTAATGGCGCACATCCTAGACGGTGCGCCATTAGAAGTTATATATAGTAATGGCGCATTCTTTGCTTCATGCGCCATTAGTATGTATGGGAAAATGGAAAAAAAAGAAATTCATACTAATGGCGCACTCTGTCCGCCGTGCGCCATTAGTGTCTTCCACTCTAATGGCGTATCAGGAACAGGTGCGCCATTAGTATATAGTAGTGGCGCACTGCATCCACGGTGCGCCATTAGAATCAATCCTATCTATAGCCCTTTTCCTAGTAGTGATTGTCCTGCATGAAATCATATGAATTTTCACCAAAATTCTCAATGTTCGGCTGCCCTGTTTCCTGCACACTTTCAGCTGGGTCATTAGCATTAGACAGAGACATATTGTCAGCAGCAAAATCCGCTCCCCCTTGAGCAAAGTGCGGAGATGGCAAGAGATGGGAGGGAAGAAGAAGCAACTCTTTGCGAAGTTGTGCACCAGCATTGGAGTGGAAGCTTGCAAAAGGAAAAACTTGCTCATCGAAGACAACATCACGGGAAACATAGACACGTCCAGAGGAGATGTCAAGACACTTGTAGCCCTTATGAAGAGTACTATAACCTAGGAAAGCACATTGCTTGGACCTAAATTCAAGTTTATGTTTGTTGAAAGGGCGCAAGTTTGGCCAAACAGCACACCCAAAGATGCGGAGAAAGGAGTAGTTGGGCTTGGTGCCGAAGAGGCGTTCAAGGGGAGTTTGGTTCTTGATGACTCGACTAGGCATGCGATTTATAAGATAGACGGCAGTGAGGAACGCTTCGTCCCAAAACTTGAGTGGCATAAACGCATGCGCAAGTAAAGAAAGGCCAACTTCTACGATGTGGCGATGTTTTCGTTCTGCGGAGCCATTTTGTTGATGAGCATGCGGGCATGAAACGTGGTGCGTGATACCAATGCGTTCAAAGAAAGAACTCAACCGTTGGTACTCCCCACCCCAATCAGTTTGCATGGCAATGATCTTGCGATCAAAGAGACGTTCAACATGAGCTTGGAAGAGACAAAAAATTTCAAAGACATCAGATTTATTTTTGGGCAGATATATCCAACTGAACTTGCTAAAATCATCAATAAAACTGACATAGTATTTCTGTCTTCCTACAGAGACGGGTCCAGGACCCCAAACATCTGAAAAAATAAGCTCTAAAGGAGCTGTGGACTCACTAGTTGAACGCGGATAAGGCAACTGGTGGCTTTTGGCCATTTGACATGCATCACACACTAGTTGGTGATCGTGTTTATTCGAGACAGGAAGATTGAAGTCGCGAAGAATCTTTTGAACTACCGGAAAAGCTGGATGCCCTAGGCGTTTGTGCCACTGAGACGTGGAGGGTTTGATGGTGGCAAGAGCTTGGCGTTGAGGGGCACTTTGCCGTCCGGTCACGGGAAACAAGCCCCATCTACTCTTGTTTTGAAGAATTGTTCTCCGGGTAGCCTGATCCTTAACAAGAAAGAATTCAGGGTGAAGTTCAATAAAGACATCATTATCTCGCATAAGATTATAAGCTGAAAGAAGACTTTGGTCTACACTAGGAGCATGTAGGATGTTGTTTAAGTGGAGGGAACCAGAGGGAGTAGATAATACTGAATGGCCAATATGTGCTATGTCCATACCTTGCCCACTTGCCGTGTGGATCTGGTCGGTGCCGGTGTAGCGGTCGCGAACCGCCAGCTTCTCTAGCTCCCCCGTGACATGATCAGTGGCGCGGTGTCGAGATACCAGTTGGTATCTACACCATAGGAGTGGGCGGAGTTGGCGGAGCGAGGGTTGCCGCCGCCACCGCCGCCGCCGCCACGCCCAGCAGCGCCGCGTCCGCCGCCACCGCCACCGCCTGCTGGGTTGCGCACGTTGTTGTTGTAGCCCTTGTCGTACCGTTTCCTGCAGCGCCACGCTCCGTGGCCTTCCTCCTTGCAAATCTGGCAGCGCTCGCGGTCACCGCGCTCACCGCGGTCACCACTCTGTTGGCGCGGCGCACCGCCGCCTGAGTTGTCGTTGTAGTGGCCGCCGTTGTAGCCGCCACGGCCACCACCCTGGCCACCACGTCCACCGCCGTAGCCGCCTCGGCCACTCTTGCAGCAAGGTTGGCGGAGTGATGGGCGGTGTAGGCAGCGTGCTGGGCGGCGATCCGTTACTCCGCGGAGAGCAGTAGCGAAAAAAGCTCGCTGAGGCCGATCGGTTGATCGGTGATGGCGCGTGTAGAGATGGCGGTGACAAACCCGTTGTAATCGGGTTCATACATGAGGCCCTCCAAGATGTGTGAGACAACGTCGTCTTCATCAAGCGGTTTCCCGGCAGCGGCGAGCTCATCTGCGAGCCCCTTCATCTTGGTGAAGTAGGTGGCGGCAGAGAGATCGCCCTTGCGTGCGTTCCCAATCGCCGAGCAAAGCTGAATTTGGCGTGCCCGCGACTGCGCGGAGAAGCTTTCCACCAGAGCTTGCCATACTCCCGCAGCGGTGCTGTGGTTCGAGACCTGCATCAGGACCTCTCGGGACAAGGAGGCGAGCAAAAAAGTGAGCACCTGTTGGTCCTGGGTGACCCAGATCGCATGTTCTGGGTTCGGTGTCTCGGTGAGCTCCTTCTTCCCGGCGTTGTCCTTCTCGGAGATGATGACGGCGGCTGGTTCCTTGATCGAACCATCAAGGTACCCCATCATCGCGGCGGCCCTGACATGCGGGAGCACCTGAGCCTTCCACACCAGGAAGATATCGCAGGTGAGCTTCTCCGTGATGGTGTGGCCGAGAGCAGCGAGGGAGGGCATGGCCATGGCGTGAGATGAGGAGGAGGACGACATAACCTAGACGTATGGAAGAACTAGGCTCTGTATACCATGTAGAAATAGGTTCTGAAGCGCATGCATAGGCAGGGGCGCGATGCATGTTTATATAGCCACCAGGGCCGGCGGCGCACAAGGAGATACAAGGTTAGGGTTTAGGTTAGGTGAAGATTGATCTCTTAAACTAACTAGTAGGATCTTATCTCAACACCTAACTTATCCTAACAAACTACAACACACGCCATATACAGCTAACACGGTTTATACAAACACCGTGAGTACAATGTTTAACAGGCCCTCGTCACCGGCGGAACCAAAGGAATCGGGTACGCCCTGCCCCTGTATGCATGTGTCTTTCATGCCGCTAGTTTTGTGACTCATCACACACACAATCTCACATGCGTAGTATTATGCATGGCTCAGGCGCGCGATCGTGGAGGAGCTCGCGGGGTTCGGCGTCCGGGTGCACACCTGCTCGCGTAGCGACGCCGACCTGCAGGAGCGCCTGCGCGGTTGGCAGGCCGACGCGGACGCCGGCCGACTGCGCGACCGCGTCACGGGCTCCGCATGCGACGTCTCCCTGCGGGCCGACCGGGAGGCGCTCATGGCCACGGCCCGCGCCGAGCTAGGGGGCAAGCTGGACATCCTCGTGAACAACGCCGGCCAGTCCTTCTACGGGGCGGCCACGGAGCGCACGCCCGAGGACTACGCCCGCCTCATGGCCACCAACCTCGAGTCCTGCTTCCACTTCGCCCAGCTCGCGCACCCGCTCCTCGTCCGTGCGGCGGGCGGCGGCAGCGTGGTGAACATCTCCTCCACCTGCGGGCTCATGGCCAACTCGCACATGTCGGTGTACTCGGCGAGCAAGGCGGCCGTGAACCAGCTCACGCGGAGCCTCGCCGTGGAGTGGGCGGGCGACGGCATCCGCGTCAACTGCGTGTCGCCGGGAGGCACCCGTACCGAGCTCGCCAGTAGCAGCGGCATACAGCTTGACCCGGAGATGGCGCAGAAGATGGGGGAGGCGGAGAGCGCGCGCATCCCTTTGGGCCGCATGGGCGAGCCCGAGGAGATCGCGTCGCTCGTCGTGTTCCTGTGCATGCCGGCGGCGTCCTATATCACGGATTCACGGGGCAGGTCGTCTGCGTCGACGGTGGCCGCACCATAGCCGCCTAGGCCAAGCTTTGCTCCTTCCTTGGCTGCGCCGGCCTTACACCCATGCCGGTGTTTCACATGAACTTTATTGTGATCACATCCCTGGATATTACTCCATATATGTTTCTGGTTTTATGTTTTATACAGTACCTTGATACGCACTCCCTCCGTCTCGTAATATAAGTGTTAAGAACGCTCTTTTTTTTTAGAGAAAAGGCCAGAGCGGCAACCACCAAACCAGCCACAAAGTATCAACGCCACTACGAACCAAACTGAAGTTTAACGCACATGGCTCCCAGGCCAGTACCCGGCACGCAGGCCGGAGACTCAAGAACAACGATAGCAGGGCCAACAACTCCTAACTGCCGGTCTGAGCTCAAGAGAGGGAGGTAGCTGTAGCCCGAATCTTGGAAGCCATGTCATCAAAAGCATCCCGATCCTCCTCCTTGGTCAATAATCTTCACTGCTGCAGGAATATGCAAGTTTTAAATAAGCAATCAGCAGGTTTGCAGGAAAAACATGTTCAATGGTAAATTTGTTCCTAGTCGTCCAGAGGGACCAGCACACCGCTGCAAATCCCACCCAGAACATTCTTCTCTGGGCCCCAACCAGGTTAGAGGCCAAGAGACGAAGGTCTGAGAAGGAAGCCGGCCTTCAAGAGACATGTAGCCACGATCTGATACAACACCGAAAGAGTTTAGCCAAGACACAATTGAAGAACATATGAGTCGTGTCCTCTCGTTGGCCACACAGGGCACAACGATCAGAACCTGGACCATTGCGCTTGCGAATCTGGTCAGCAGCCGGCAGGCGCCCACGGGCAGGGACGGATTCAAGGGGGACGGGGGGGCGAGACCCCACCTAACGATCGCGTCGCCTCGTTCAGAGCGATCAGTTTTTCCCTATTTTTTCTCGTACCCAACTGCTCGTCCCTTCCTTCGCCCCCCCCCCCCCCTCGCGAGAGCTCCTGTTCGGCGCCTGTTGCGCCCGAACCGCTCCCTGGCGCACACTACAGCACCCTGTTGGGCCGGCCCATGAAGGAAGTGTGGAACGAACTGTAGCACAAGAAAACCTGCAAAAAAAATTGCCATCACCAGGAATCAAACTCGCGTGACTCAAACAGAGTCTCAGACCCGCTAACCACTAGAGCAACTGGACACTTTTGACCAATATGAAGCACCAACCCTATAAGAGTAAGTGTGTTCGAGCTATTTATTGCAGAATACCCTCTATTATAACACTTAATTTTCTAAATTATTTAGAAAAAATCGTGAATTTGAAAGGGTTCCTCGATTTCCAAAAAATCATCATGTTTTCAGAAAAGTTCACAAACTTAAAAAAGGTTCATCAATTTTGAAAAAAGTTCACCCGGTTTGAAAAAAGTTCATCAATTTTTTTAAAAGTTCACAGAGTTTGGAAAAAGTTCATCGAGTTTGAAAAAAGTTCATCAAATTTCAAGAAAAGTTCATCGAGTTTGAAAAAAGTTCACAGAGTTTGAAAAAAGTTCATCAAATTTCAAGAAAAGTTTATCGAGTTTGAAAAAAGTTCACCGCTTTTCTAAAAAGTTCACCAAGTTTTGAAAAAGTTCATCGAAATTGAAGAAAAGTTCATCAAACTTGAAAATGTCATCGAATTTGAAAAAAAGTTCAGCAATTTTGAAAAAGGATTATCGAATTTGATAAGAAGCTTATCGATATTTAAGAAAAAAAATCATCGAATAAGGAAGAAGAAAAGGTAAAAAATAAAGTAGAAATAAGAATAGAAGGAAAAGATGAAAGTAGTCACCTACTAAATGGTGGCGGGATGGCTAGTGCGAGCTGGTTCGACGCAGGAGGTCGCCTGTTCGACTGTCAGCTCAGCCGCATTTTTTGTTCCCGTTGGGAAACAGCAAAAAACAGAAGGAAAAAAAGCAGATGGGCCGGCCCAGCGCAGAGTGGGGGTATGCGCCACTTTGCAAAAACGCCTATAACCAGCGCTAAAGGCGCCGAATAGGGTTTGCCCCCCCTCGCTGTGTCGTTCGTAAAGCCTAAGCCTTAGGATCTAAACAATTAACTAGCAGCCCAAAAGCCCAAAAGAACAAAGCATCACGCAGCCCATCATAGGTGAGAAAGGGTCCAATTAGCAGGGTAGCAGCACGCAGCCACGCGCCCACGCACACACAGGTCGTGCTATCGCCTCGTTTCCCAGCCGTCTGCTGCGATTGAGATTCACATCTGCCGCCTGCCAACTGCCGCCGCCTGCTATCACCTATGGGATCTCTGCACGACTCCGCATAGCCATCAAGAGAAGCAGAGAAGCGACGGCCGTGGGCGAGCGCCGATCCGCAGGCTATTTGCCGGTAGCCGGTAGGCCGCCCCGAGGATTAGCCGCAATAAAATGAGGAAAAAGGTACTTTATTTTGATTTGATAGATTCATGCCTTGATTAGATTAGTCCGCGCTTTTTAGAACCATATAAACGTATAGTTGGAAAAACTACAAACATCGGGGAGGAGCTAGCGGCAAAGTTTAGCTTGAAGAAATAATTGATACCTTCGATACCGATGCTCGTAAACCTGACTTCATATTAATACACATGTAATTTTACTTTTTATCTTAGAACAACAGAGATGCATTTTACCCCACAAAAAAATACCACTATCTAGATCTCATGATATTTACTACTGTATGTGTTAATGTTCCCTACGATTTCGATCCTTCTAGTTCGTGCCCCCCCCCCCCTATCACAATTTTCTGGCTCCGTCCCTGCCCACGGGAGGCCTGCCATAACAAGATCTTAATCTTAGGAGGGATGTGGGCCCTCCAGATCCACTTAAATTTGGAAGTGATCGAGCTAGAAATTAGTTTCCCATATAAGGTTTTCACAGAGAACCGCCCAGACGAAGAGTGGGGCCAGGCCACCTAGTCCTCCTCCTCCGAGAGCACAGGGAAGTGGGCAACAAGACGCTGCCAATCGACCAACTCTTTAGGAGACAAAGAATGCCGCGGCTGAAGGTCCCATTTATTGTCAGAGCTCAGAGATCGAGATCTCAGGATCAGGGCAGTAAGAAAAAAGCACTGGGAAAGCAACAGCAAGAGTGGTAGGACCGCACCACCAACTGAGCCAAAACCTAGTAGATCTACCATTATGCACCACGAACTTGACTAGGCCTTGGAACACTGGCCTGAGCTTGACAATGTCCTTCCAGAACTGAGAAGCGCCTGAAACGGAGGCAAACATAGGAACGGAAGAAGGGAAGTATTTGGCCTTGAGGATATTTTACCAAAGGGGTTTGTCCGGGGTGGACATGATCTTCCACCACCATTTGATGATCAGGCATTTGTTCATGACTAAAGTAATGATAATACCTAGCCCCCAAGGCTCTTGGGTCGACAAATGTGGTCCCACTTGACCATACGATATTTGCGCTTGTTATCAGCCGCATTTCAATAAAAGGCACCTCTATATTTGTCGAACCCGGCGTGAGTGCCATTAGTAAGAAGATAGAACCCCATCACCAACATAGGGAGGGAAGAAAGACAAGAATTTATTAGGGCAACCTTTCTAGCTTGAGTATTATATCTGCCCATCCATGGCATCACACGATTGCCCACTTTAGCCACCGTAGGGGTGAAATCCTTCGCCAAAAGTTTGTCAGAAGAAATAGGCAGCCCGAGATATTTCAAAGGGAAGGAGCCTAAAGAACAGTTGAGCAAATGGGCAACACGCAAGGCCTCGGTGTCTGTAACCCCAGTGACGATCACTTCACTTTTAGCAAAGTTAATTTTTGGACCAGACAGTGCCTCGAAGCATAGACGAAGAAATTTAAGCTGGGAGAGACAAGCGTCATTAAGTTCCACCATGATTATCGTGTCATCAGCATATTGGAGGTGGGTAATGTCTTCTAGGATAAGATGAGAGCTAACAGGGGATATGTGTCCAGCCAGCGCAGCTCTGGACAGAATGTTAGAGAGGGCATCCGCAGCGTAGGATTTTTTTTGAAATTGCATGCTAAGTTCCCCAACACGTCTCCTCCCACTGAATGCACATCGCCGGAAATCCCGAATGCGAGCACCATGACTTGAACCCTGGTGGGCTGGGGATACCACTGCCTTCCTAACCGTACAACCACAGGTTGGTTCGCTCATGTTTTTATCAGTTGATAGTTAGTATTGGGGATAACTGTAAAGTGGAAATTTGGAGCACGGGGCACTGAAATACGTTTTTAACCCCTTTAAGTATGGAGCTTAAAAGTTTCAATTCTTTTAACATGGATGTTCAATATGTATGATGTGGTCTAAGTACATGTTAAATTTCGGCCCAAAATAATACTCCATCCGTCCCGAAAAGATTGTCTTACATTTTCCTAAATACAACTATATGTAGACACATTTTAGTATTAGATACATCCGTATATAGATAAATCTATGAAGTTTTTTGGGATAAAGGTAATATGTTGTATTATATGCTACTCAAAGAAGATAAAATTCCAGCCCTAAATCAACCAAAAAGCAAACCTATTTTTTCCATGTATCTATATTTTTCTTTTATATCTCATACATGCAAGCACGTATATTGATGAAATTGGCACAGTTATGCTACGGCAGTGTACATGCATGCACAGAAATTTTCAGCTTTTTCCGGACCGCCAAAGACCATATTTTTGACCTTCAAAATAATGGGGTGCAATGTGCCGCGCTCATATATACGTGCATACACTCATCTCTATGAACGCACACACGCACACAATACCTTTATGAGCACCTCCGAGAGAATGAGCCGGCATGTCATCTTGAGATTTTACGAAGTTACCGTAGAAGCATGTCCTCCTAGCCATCCAACAACAGGTTGGTTCGCGTAGTAGGTAGCTTTTGATAGGTGTTGGTACTGTTGCTTGTTGTAGAGGACTTCTATCTGGTTTCTAAATGAAAATTTGAGGGAAATCCTTTGGCTAAAAATAGTTCCTGAATATTTTCCTAGTCTTGTCCTAGGTGTCAGACTTGTTCTTGCAAAACTATAGTGATAAACATTCTACTTGATTAATACACATCGGTTATTTCAAAATATTGTGCTTTGAGATCGATATTCTATTTTTAGAGGTACCTTTCGTTTTTATCGAGCAATTCCCACAATATATAGTCCATTTTCAAACCCACAAAGACTATAGCGGGTTTGCTCCTCGCTCGCCCTTATCGATCCTGATGGTCAAACTAAATCTCGAAATAAGTATTAGGGCCTATATATCTAGATTGACGGAGTACATATAACCATTACCATATTTGTCTGTCTCATTCGATCTTGTCGACACTTGTGCCTTTCATTTTCATGGACCTTTGTGCTTGCTTCTATTGGCCAAGTTCCTCTATGTAATCATCATGGAACAACAACCTTTGTAGCCGCCGGATCCCTTCTGACGTGGTAGCCTTTCCATTTCGTAGACTTGTATGATGGCTCCCCCGGTAAATAATTAGTGTACATGCTGACTACTCCGCTTCAGTAGTGTGTTAATTAGTAACCTGATTACGAGTATGCGAACTTGTCAAAATAAGGGTGGCAGCTACTACTCCCTCCCTACCGGATTGTAAACCAGGAGATGGAGATGGAGGGCCTGAAGAGCTATCTGTAACAAACATACATGATCAGGTCTTGTGCAAAGCTATCTACTCTAGCTCTAGAAGAAATGACAAACAGAACATGTCTATGTTCGGTGCTACGAAGTCGATAGTGTTGCCGTCAGCATAGAATAAGATATTCTTGCCTTGCCCTTGTTTGTTTCCGGTGATACTTCTAATTTTTTTGTATCGTTGGAGGTGTACGAAAAGATGACGTGTGTCACATCTGGTTCTTTGGGCCTTCAGCGGGTTTGTTTTGATCATGTTGTCCTACAAAGCGCACAACACTGTTGTGCATCAAGGTCCTCTGGCTCCAATTCCGACAAACGAAAGTTGGCTACCCTCAGCCCCAAGGGGAGCATGTAAAATTTGTGTTTCCCCGCTTTGTCTAGCTGAGCCTGGGGTATTTTACATGCCCTCTCTGGCGTTTTCGCTCTAAAGCGACGACCTTCTACGGAGACCGTGTCTGCCGGTACCTTGATCAAAATTGAAGACACAAAAATGTATTTTTAAAAATTTATATAAGGATGCTTTTTGTAAGAGTTTGGTCTATTTAAATATGACCTTTGTTGTTTGCACACAAAAAAAAAACAGGTCGGTGAAAGTAAATCACCGACCATCAATGCCTCCATGCTCATTTGCGTCAAAAACGTGAAACAGAGTTCAATTTAGACATACACATATGCACTCTCGCATATAATCTAACATATCAACCTATCATATCATCTACTGAAGGACATAGCCGTTGAGCTTTAGAATTCACAAAATTGTCGTATTATTTCCATGTCGAGCTAGCATAGCCCGTGGGCTTCCAGCAGGAAATTCCCGGGGGCACACACCTGCCTAGCCGTAACTGGACACACGATTGTCTCGCGATCCGCAAAGTTGTTGAATTTGGCATATGAGCACATTAAGTTTTAAGTTTCAGTTTCTGAAACTTGTGTTTTTTGTAGTTCTTTCTATCTAGTTTTAGCAGGTGAAACTTAAAGCAATTTTGAAAACTCGTCAAAACATATGCAAATGGGTCTTATGAAAGTCCTCATCACTAGAAACATGAATAGGAAAAGAGAACATAATTTAGACTTTTGATTCATAAGATACAAGAGATTGAAAATCAAAATCCAAAAAAAAGGGGTCGATGCCCCTGCCCCTGTGGGATCGAGCTTCGGTGTCGTAACTGCAGGTGCCTTTGGGTCTGACATGTAGACCCAACGGGCGCTTGGCCCACATGTCACAAACCCAAAGGCACCTACGACAACGAAGCATCGTCCGGCCCTGTATACCACAAATTCCATTCCGGCTTCAACCCTCTTTTGAAAGGAAAGGTATTATGGGGCTCGATCCAATGTTATTTTTTAGCCGAACAAAGCCCGCCTTAAAAAAATGACCATGACCCGGTATATATACGAATAGTTCTCTCTTGTCTTCCCTAGAAAAAGGTTATTTCTTGTACTCTAAAAAATTATTCCTTGTAAACAATGGATAGACGCCGGATCAAGACTGTCTCATCTTTTGCACTTGCGTCAATCCTAAAATAACAAAATTGCACAAAAAAGCAAAGGCGGCAAACAAAAAATACAAACTGATCAATCATGAATACTTGATCGATCGCCTAACACCGCCAAAATGAGACATTTATCAACTACTAGTGTTAGGCCATCTCCAACACCGATCCGTAAACCTCTCGCAACCGTCCAGGCCGGGTTGTCCGGACCGCGGAAGTCATCTAACAAGGCCATGTATTGGTCCGCAGAGCGGTCCGGACGTGATTTCTCCCGCAAACCAGAAACAAAGGTGGGAAAGGGAGTCCGGACTGATCCCAAGCCCATTTCTGATCGCCCTGGCCCACCAAAAACCCTCACCCTTCCCACGCGTTTTCATTCAGCGACGCTCCAGAGCATCAACGCCCGCATTCCTGCCGGTCCAGAGCGGACGCGACCACTCACTGGCACCGGCATTGAAGCGGAGCGCCGGCCGAGAGAGCGCTGCCCGCGTCGCTTTCCGGTGCAGGCAACTGCCGCGCGTTCAAACGACACAACGGTCGCCCGTACGTCCGTCCGTCTACCACTCGCATTGATGGCATGCGGTTGCCTAGGCGTCTCCTATGGTGCCACTTGCCCATCTGTCTACCGCCCACCGGTGCTATATAAACCATTGCCCTGGTGCCCCGGGCATAGCCATAGTCATCCCTCTCCACACCACTCCGCCATGGATCCCTCCGCGGTCAAAGCTCTCTGGGACAGGATGACGTCGGAGTAGAGGAAGGCCATGGCCGCCATTGCTGCCGACTGGTAGCCAGAGGACGTGAAAATGGAGGATGCCTCCGACGACGAGCCAGCGCCACCCCCTTCTTCCTCCATGGCACCCTCGCCTGTGCATTGCACCCTGGCCATCGGCGAGGCCCATGCCCATTATATGAACATGGTGCAGGAGCAGTGGGAGGAGCAGTTTTGGGAGGCGCAAGCCGACGCCAACTACAACCATAGCCTCCTCTAGGAGCATCTACAAGCGAAGGAGCAGGTCGCTGCCAGGCACGGACCTGGCGGAACAGGAGGCGCTGCTCGAGTCCTACCGCGCCTCCGGCGAGATCTGCCTCGCCCGCTGGCGGTACCGGCAGCGGGCGGCAGAGGTGGTGACCACCAGCAAGGAGCGGGAGGACGACGCGAGCAAGGCGTTGTTCGACAACACCGAAGACGAGGAGGCCGCACCCTGGCGCCACGACCACGAAGAAGCTGGCATGTCCGCAGACGTTGCCGGCAGCAAGGAAGAGTAGTGCATGGTAGGTTGCCGCCGCTCGGGTCCCAAAAAGGCCACCGCTCATCCCCTCCCATCAACGCCAAGCTTGGTGGGCTCAGCATCGACGGCCAATTAGTCGCTTGGCGGCAACGTCGAGGCGGACAACTTCACTTCCCGGGCTCCGGAGGCGGAGCTGGAAAAGGCGAAGCTTCCGTTCTTTGGTTCATGGCCGGAGATGGGGACCGGACGCCAGCGATCATTTAGATTAGCCCGCCTAGGACCGCTTTCACGTATTTGTAATGAAATCCATCATGTTTATATAAAATCAGATCATGTTTATAGGAAATCCTCACTCGTTTGCACGAATTTTCTCTGGTTGGTTTTTTTGAGGGGTTCTCTGGTTGGTTTGAGTTGTTGTGACAATGTATGCGGCTAGTGTTGGATGATTGTCTCCCACATTCGTGTCCGCGAAGTGGTCCCCTTGTTCGCGGACGGATGCGGGAGGTTTGTTGCGGGTTGCCGTTGGAGATGCCCTTATGTAGTCGTTTCCATTGGTTATACATAGCTCCTTTTTTAACCACCCCTAAAAAAACTCCTTTTAAAACCAATTCTTGATTGGATCCTCAAACAAACCTTAATTTGCCCGGCCGAGCACCGTGCGACTGCGCCAAGGGATTTGTTAGTTATCTCCACCTTGCTAGCGTACTCATCGTACAAGACAAAAGTTCCTCGAAGGAAGGACCAACTGACTGTGTCGTAAGCCTTGTGGAAATCCAGTTTCAGAAAGACTGCCTTGAGGTGTTTGGAATGCACCTCATGGAGCGCTTCGTGAAACACTAGGACTCCGTCCAAGATGTACCAGCCCTGGATAAAAGCCGACTGATCATGGTGAGTGATCCGGTCGGCGATTTGGGCCACCCTAATGGTGTACCCCTTTGCGAGGATGCGGAAGATGACATTAATCACCGTAACTGGGTGAAATTGGCGGATATCCGAAGCCCAATTACTTTGGGGATGAGGGTGATTATCCCAAAGTTCAGCCTGGTGAGGTCGATGGACCCAACAAAGAACTCCTCAAACAGGGCCATCACCTACAGCTTGATTACCTCCCAGAAGGTCTGGAAGAACTTCACCGGGAGGCCATCCGGACCGGGGGCCGAAGAGGGGTTCATGCTCTTAATGGCCGCCCACACTTCCTGCTCGGAGAACGGGGCCGTGAGGGCTCCGTTGTCCGCAGGCGAGACACAACAGTGGGCCGGCCAGATGTCTTGCACAAGGGCAAGCCCTCCCCGAGGGGAGGCAGAGAATAGGTCTCTGTAAAAGCCTTCTACATGGGCCCGGATGTCCTCCGGCCGCTACAGGAGTGTCTCTCCGTCCCAAAGAAGAGGGATGGAGTTACGGCAACGACGACCGTTAGCGATGGCCTGGAAGTAGGCGGTATTGGCATCCCCCTTGAGGACCCAATTCTGCGTACGCCGCAAGCGCTAGTACGCCTCCTCATCTGTGTAGATGTCCGCGAGCTGGTCTTCCAGGTCGTACCTAAGCATCCATTCCTCCGCTGAGAGGCCTGCGACATCATCACGCAAATCGATGGACTGGATGGCCTCAAGGAGGGCTTTCTTTCGCTCTCGGATGTCCCGACCCACGTTTGCACCCCATCCTTTCATGAATTGATGTGACCGCTTAGCACATAAGTGCCAGGAGTCAACGGCCGAGAGGGATCGATGGGGGGCATCGCGCGCCTCACGCCACCGGGCGACCACCGCCACGGCAAACCCCGGCTGGCGCAACCAGGAGGTTTCGAAACGGAAGCGGGACGGTAAGGGGGATGCTCGTTCTCCGAAGAAAGGAGGAGGGGTACGTGATCGGAACTAATCCGCGTAATCGCCCGGAGCAAGGCTAGGGGCAATGAATTAGATTGACAAAGTCACCATAGGCACCTCGTAGTCAACGGGAACGTCTCCTCCCACTGAATGCACGTCGCCAAAAATCCCGAAATAAGTCGAGGAAAATGCGAACACCATGACTTGAACCCTGGTGGCCTAGGGATACCAGTGTCCTCCTAACCATACAACCACAGGTTGGTTCACTCATGCTTTATCAGCTGATGTTTAGTATTGGGGCTAACTGTAAAGTGGACTTTTGGAGCACGGGGCACTGAAGTATGTTTTTTGAACCCCTTAAATATGGTGCTTAAAAGTTTCAATTCTTTTAACATGAATATTGAATATGTATGATATGGTCTAAGTACATGTTAAATTCGACCCAAAATAATACACCCTCACTCCCAAAAAGTTTGTCTTACATTTGCCTAAACATAAATGTATGTTGACACGTTTTAGTGTTAGATACATCTATATACAGATAAATCTATAAGACAAGTTTTTTGGGATGGAGGTAACATGTTGTGTTATATCCTAAACAAAAAGATAAAATTAGAGCACAAAATTAACAAAAAACAAGCCCATTTTTTCCATGTATTTGTACTTTTCTTTTATACCTCACACATGCAAGCACGTATATTGATGAAACTGCTGGCACATTCATGCTACACCAGTTTACATACATGCACAGAAATTTTCGGCTTTTTCAAAGGCCGCAAAAGACCATATTTTGACCTAAATAGCGGGCGCAATATGCCCGCACTCCAAAACCGTTATTCGTGCTGATAGCTGGTTGTTAGAGTAGTAGGTAGCTTTTGGTAGATGTTTTTTTTTTGAGCATCAGTACAGACACAAGCGCTCATATACACGCGCATACACTCACCCCAATGAACGCACACACGCACACCCTACCCCTATGAGCACCTCCGAGAGACTGAGCCGGCATATCATCTTGAGATTTACGAAGTCACCGTAGGCGCCTCGTCGTCGACGGAAACATCTCCTCCCACTGAAAGCGCATCGCCGGAAATCCTGAAATAAATCCAGGAATAATGCGAGCACCAGGATTTGAACCCTGGTAGGTAGCTTTTGGTAGATGTTGGTACTATTGGTTGCTGTAGAGGACTTCGATCTGGTTTCTAAATGAAAATTGGCGGGAAACCCTTTTGCTATATGATAGTCCCTGAATATTTTCCTAGTCTCTTCCTAGGTGTCAGACTTGCTCTTGCAAAACTACAGTGATAAATATTCTACTTGATTAATACACACCGGCTATTTCAAAATAATGTGCTTTGAGATTGATATTCTATTTGTAAAGGTGCCTTTCGTTTTTATTGAGCAAGTCCCACAATACAGTCCATTTGCAAACCCCCAAAGACTAAGGCCGCGTTCGGCAGTCATCCGCGGAGCGGAGCGTGCGGAGCAGGCTTTAACTAACTCCACAAATTATGGCCTTAATTAACTGGATTGCCGCTCCGCTCCGGCGAGGAATCCAAACGCGGCCTAAATGAGGGGTTGCTCCTCGCCTGCTCGCCCTTATTGATCTTGATGGTCAAAGTAAATCTTGAAATAAGTATTAGGGTCTATATATCTAGATTGACTGAGTACATATAGCCATTATCATACTTGTCTGTCCCATTTACATTTTCACGGACCTTTGTGGTTGCTTCTATTCGCCAAGTTCCTCTATGTAATCATCATGGAACAAAAACCTTCATAGCCGTCGGATCCCTTCTGACGTGGTAGCCTTGCAATTTCGTAGACTTATATGATGGCTCCCCCGGTAAATAATTAGCGTACATGCTGACTACTCTGCTTCGGTATTGTGTTAATTAGCAACCTGAGTACGAGTATGCGAACTTGTCAAACTAAGAGTGGCAGGTATCTCTATCAAACATATATGATCAGGTCTTGTGTGAAGCTATCAACTCTAGCTTTAGAAGAAATGACAAACAGAACATGTCTATGTTCGGTGCTACGAAGTCGATGGTGTTGCCATCGGCATAGAATAAGATATTCTTGCCTTGCCCTTGTTTGTTTTCGATGATACTTTTTTGTATCGTTGGAGGTGTACGAAAGATGATGTGTCTCAAATCTAGTTCTTTGGGCCCGACCTTTTCTTCAGCGGGTTTGTTTCCACCATGTTGTCCTACAAAATGCACAACGCCGTTGTGCACCATGGTCCTCTGGCTCCAGTTCCGACAAACAACAGTTGGCTTCCCTCAGCCTCGTCGGGGAGCATGTGAAATTTGTGTTTCCCCGCTTTGTCTGGCTGGGCCTGGGGTATTTTACATGCCCTCCCCGGTGTTTTCACTCCGTAGCGATGATTTTCTATGATCCTATCCGCCGGTGCCTTGACCTAAATTGGGGACACACAAATGTATTTTTTAATTTCTATAAGGATGCTTTTTGTAAGAGTTTGGTCTACTTAAATATGACCTTTGTTCTTTTCACGCAAAAAGAAAAAACAAGTCGGTGAAAGCAAATCATCGATCACCAATGCCTCCATGCTTGTTTGCGTCAAAAACATGAAATGGAGTTCAATGTCGACATACACATATGCACTCTCACATATAATGTAACATATCATCTACTGAAGGACATAGCCATTGAGCTTTAGAATTCACAAAGTTGTCGTATTATCTCCATGTCAACGGAACATGAGTGATCATGTACTATCGAGCTAGCATAGCCCGAGGGCTTCAAACAGGAAACTCGCGCGGGGCACACACCTGCCTAGCCGTGACCGGATACACGATTGTCTCGCGATCCGCACAGTTGTTGAATTCGGCATGAGGGCACATAAAGTCTTAAGTTTCAGTTTCTGAAACTTGTGATTTTTGTCGTTCTTCGTATCAAGTTTCAGCAGATGAAACTTAACACAATTTTGGAAACTCGTCAAAACCTATGCAAATGGGTCTTATTTGAAAGTCATCATCACAAGAAACACGAATATGAAAACGGAATTTAATTTAGACTTTTAGTTCATAAGATATGAGAAATTGAAAATCAAAATCCATAAAACAGAGGTTGATGCACGTGCCTATGTGGAACTCAACTTTGGTGACGTAATTGCATGTGTCTTTGGATCAGTGATATGTAGGTCCAACAGGCGGCTGGCCCACATGTCACGGACCCAAAGGCACCTACAGTTACGTCATCGAAGCAGCTTTCGCCCATGTATAGCACAAATCCCATTCCAGCTTCAACCCTCTTTTTGAAAGAAAAAGGGTATTATTGGGCTCAATCCCATGTTGTTTTTAAGAAGCAAACAAAGCTTGCCTTCAATAAAAAATGACTATGACCCGGTATACATCCGAATAGTTATCTCTTGTACTCTTCCCTAAAAAAAGGTTATTTCGTGTACTCTCAAAAGTTATTCCTTGTAAACCACTGATAGCCGCCAGATCAAGATTGTCTCATCTTTTGCACTTGCACCAATCCTGAAATAACAAACAATAAAAGCCAAGGCGGCAAACACAAATACAAACTGAACAATCATGAATACTTGATCGATCGCCTAACATCGCCAAAATGAGACATTTATCAACTACTAGTGTTACGTAGTCGTTTCCATTGGTTATAGTATTGGATGTGAGAATTGCACGATGTATTGATTCGATGCAATGTGCATGGTGTATATGAGTACAATGTCGGGCCTCTACTTCAATCTATACAACAAACTAGAGAGGTGGGCCTAATGTACAAAAGACAATATACATGCACAAATAAGACTGGACCGGAACTCCTCAAATGACGTCGTAGGCAAACCCTTGTTCATGATATCTGCAAATTGGTGGGAAGTAGGGACGTGTAAAACACGAATATGACCAAGAGCCACCTGTTCCCGAACAAAATGAATATCCAACTCAATATGCTTGGTCCGTCGATGATGCACCGGGTTAGCAGAGAGGTTGACCGCCGAGACGTTATCGCAGCAGACCACCATGGCACGGTTAATAGGGCAAGACAGCTCCTGAAGCAGCTGACGAAGCCAAGAACACTCAACGACGGCGTTGGCCACCGCACGATACACAGCCTCAGCACTGGAGCGTGAGACCGTAGGCTGCCGCTTGGGCGACCACGAGATAAGTGAGGGTCCAAGGTAGACACAATAGCCCGAGGTGGAGCGACGTGTGTCAGGGCAGCCCGCCCAGTCTGCATCGGAGTAGGCTGCACTAGTAGAAAACCACCAATCAGTCCCGGTTCGTAAGGGCCTTTAGTCCCGGTTCGGGAACCGGGACTAATGGGTCGTTACTAATACCTCAACCCATTAGTCCCGGTTCAAACACGAACCGGGACCAATGAGCCTCCACGTGGCCTGTCAGGCGCCGAGCCCAGTCGAGGGCCTTTGGTCCCGGTTGGTGGCTCCAACCGGGACCAAAAGGCGCCCACGTGTCTGCATTCCATGGCCTGGTTTTTGTTTTTTTGAAAGGAGGGGGTTGGGGGTTTTGGGGGTTAATTTAGGTGTTTCATTAGCTAGCTAATTAATAGAGAGAAGTGTCCTCTCTTAATTATGTCCGTGCTTGCTCGACGCCACGTAGTAAATATACATAAGTGATCGAGAGAACCATTCAGTACAGAAGTTCGTCATGCATACCGAGAGAAGTGATCGATCGACCTCTCCTTCTACGAGAGATTGGTCGAACAACAAGTTTTACTGGCTACATACATGTACAATCTATATAAGATCTCTTAATTACAAACCACTAGCATTTGAATTCAAGTTCCACATGGTATTCTCCGCTTTATTGATGGCGTGTTCAAGAAAGAATCCCGCCAATTCCTCTTGAATTGCTTTCATGCGATCTGGTGGTAGGAGTTCATCCCGCATCTGCCAAGTCTAATTAATTTGAAGAAGGGGGTTAATTAATACATATATATGAATGAAACTCAACAGAAATGATGGTGTAATAAAATGAAATTGCGAATATTATTGCTTACGCACTTCATATTGTCTTCTAGAGTAGCCCGCTTGTTTTTCAATGTCGCGTTGTGGATGAACTCGCACACGTAGTATCCACGTAAATCATTCCTTCCTCCTGCCACAAGCACTTTACGAGAAATAGAGGTCAATCAAACTGATAATGAAGCATTATATAAATGGCATTGATGAAAGTATAGCTATAGAATCAACGGAGATGCGCGCCATAGTACTTACTTTGGTATGTATATCGCAGCTCCTTGGCAGTCCCGAGCTTGTGCGGTGAACTGTTTCCAAACCCTGCAAGACAAAGAAAATATTTGTTATTACTTGAGATATCAAGAAATGAACAAAAAGTTGCCGATATGGTGCGATAATGATCGATTGAACTTACTTGCTGAGCATTTCAGTCATGTCCGCATAGGTGCTGGGATCTTTCCGTCAGAGTCTAAGGCGGTTACTAGTCCACGCCAAGCTTAATCTCCGAAGAATATAGTGGTACCTACACGCAAGCATAACTCATCAATTACATTAACCTCGCTCGAGTAATAAGGAAAACCGAATATGCACACGACAAGAACACTCACGGGCCGTGGTAAGGAAAGAGTATGGTATCTTTGTTTTGATTTTTGATCAATGATTGTAGCAAGTTGTCCTCGGCCTCTTGGTAGCGCTTTTCAACCAGAAAACATCTATGATATTTGTGTTAATGAACCCAATATCATAGATTTCATTTTTTGCACTCGACGATCTTCAATCTACATAATATATTGAGGATAATTAATTATAAATACATGCAATGAAAGAGCCGAGCTATATATAAAGACTAATGACAGAAATAGTACTTACAGAGCAGTAGCAAAAGACCATTAATTTATCGAGGGCCTTTTGATTGAAGAACTCAAGAACTCCTCAAATGGAATAGACAACAGATCATTTGAAACGAGGTCGTGCTCCTCTTTAATATTCAGATACAAAGTGTTCGTCCCCTCAGACTCTCTGCAGGTTTTCATGTACCAACTGTGGAATCTTCGCATCATTGTTGTCAGAGACTTTTCATCTTTGACGAGAGGCTTCCCGTACTCGTATCTGAATAAGTCCACCTCCATGAAATCAGGAAGTGCATCGTCAGGCAGGTAATCTTCAAGATTGCCATAACCGGCCACCGTCCCCGGAGGATTAGACACATTCAGCGGGGGGCACGATTGCTGTGCTTGTTCGCCGAGCTGGGCAATTTTTTTCCCCTTTGCCCGTTGTTCTTTTAACCTTTTATCAGCATAGTAGTTCCCGACCGCTTGGCTTGGAGATATGTCTGCTCGATGTCGCTCATAGTTGGTTCTCAGCGGAGACTTTGGTGGTTTCCTCAGGGCATTGAGAGTGCGCTTTGCTTTCACCGGATCGACCTTCTCCTCCGGAGGTGGATGTATCTTTGCTTTAACCCCTTCAAAGAACTCCTTCACTTGGGTCTGCACGATCGCATCGTTTTCCTCCTTGCTCCTCTCATACGGTAACTTCTCTACAGGCTTTAGAGGTGGACCGTATCTGTATTGCCTCTCTCTTCTTGTGCTGCTAGACGCCGGAGCAGACGGAGCGGCTGCGGCGTCTGTCTTCCTTCGTGCTTGCTTACGAGGCGGAGGAGAAGGACTCTGACGATCGGAGCAGCCGGGCGGGCGGGTCTCTTCCGCCCTTGCCGGGCGAGGCGGAGAAGGAGGAGGCGGAGTGCCGCCACGCCGGAGAAGGGGGCGGAGTGCCGCCACGCGCGTGCCTGATCTTCACTCGGAGGAGGAGGCGGTGGAGGAGGCGGAGTGCCGCCATGCGTGCCACGATCGTCACTCGCGGGAGGAGGAGGCGGTGGAGGAGGCGGAGTGCCTGACTCGCGGATGAGGAGGAGGAGGCGGAGGCGTCCAGCCGAAGGTCGATGAGCTCCTTCCGCCATAGGCATGGAGTCTTGAGCGAACCCAGCCTAGTCTCCCCTTCACCGGTAGGGTGCTCAAGCTCGAGGTCCTCAAATCCTCCGTTATTTCATCCACCATCACCTTAGCAAATCATACGGAATCGGTGGCGGTGATAAGTTGTGCGGGTCCACTAGGATAAACTTGGCCAACAGCCGCCTTGACCTTCAAATTCATGCATCGCGCCATAATGTGGCAATTTTGAGACTCCGTGATACCATCCACAGGATAGCTGGCGAGAGCCGTCAAGACATGCTCCGGCTGAAGCAGCTCGGTGGAAGCAACGCTGCTTCGCTGAGATGGCGGGGTAACCGGGGAAGCTTCGACATGTCGTTTGTTGCGATCTGCCGCTTCTCGTTCCTCTTCTCGATCCTCTAGCCCCATTACCCTTCCAAGCAGCGCTGCATTTGGTCATGCTCCACTTTCTTCCTCCTCTCGTGGGTTTTGTAACCCCTGCGTCCGAAAAACCAACCTTCCACGAAGCGAGCCTGGCGTGCCTCGTGTCCGTCCGGGGTGCTCGGGATTCCCAAGGGCCATTGTGAGCTCATCCTTCTCCTGTTTGGAAGGAACGTCCCTCGCTGCGCAAAGATCAATATATTGTCGAAGTTTCTTGGTGGTGTTTGCGATTGCTCGTTCGTCCATCGACATTTGCCTATTACGAGGTCCAAGGTTCCGCCAGCCCGAAGAACCAAGTCCGCAACGGTCCGCCAGCGATCGCCTCGGTTCGATCCCTTTTCAAGCGAGATCATGCTCAGCCTTGGACCACTTAGGCCGGGCTTTGAGGTAGCCACCTGAGCCCGTGCGATGGTGAAGCGTCTTCTTCGCAGCATTTTTCTTGTTTGTCTCCGACATCTTCTTACTCTTTTCCGATGTCATGTGGGCCACAAATGCGGGCGATGATCTTTGATCTTCTCATATTTGCCGATGAATTCTGGTGTCTCTTTTTTCTTGACAAACTGGTTCAGCTCTTTCCTCCACCTCCTCATTAGGCCAGCCATCTTCTTAAGAGCACAAGACTTGATTAATTGCTCTTTAACTGGCTTCTCCGGATCCTCCTCTGGCGGTAGGGTGAAATTTGCCTTCAGCTCATTCCAAAGATCTTCTTTCTGCATGTCATTGACATAAGACACCTCAGCGTCTTCATCCTTAGCAGGCTTATACCATTGCTGGATGCTGATCGGGATCCTCTCCCTAACAAGAACCCCGCACTGAGCAGAAAATGCCTTCTTTGTCCGGTTGGGTTCAATCGGTTCGCCGTCGGGCGTGATTTCTATGATCTCAAACTTTTCATCCGAGCTCAACTTTTCTTGGGCCTCGTCTCCGTGCAAGTTGTGCTCGATCCGGAGGGCTAGAAATTATAAGGAAGAAAGACGACGATTACTTAATATGTGTACATATACCAAAACAATGGATGCATCAATTAACTTGTCAAGACGGGCTTAACTAATATATATATACCTGGCGGACTTGGTTCGGTGACTCGCCTCGCACGGTCTCCTTCATCTTGTACCTCCATTGTGTCACCGGAGCCATCATGAACATAGTCCTCCTCTTGTACCGCATTAATGATTGAAGCCATCATAATCATAGCCCTCTTCTTCATCCATCGACCAACGGTGTCGATGAGAAATGACGCAACATCATCACTTCCATTTGCGATTATTTCCCCAACATCGCTTCGCTTTCTTCGTCTCGGGAGTGCTCCATAGTTTCGCAAATATTGACAACATGTCAATTATTATTCAACATCGTTTTCTCTCTAGGGTTTGGGTGTCCTCGAGAGTTTTGGTCGAGCGAGAGGGCCGAGGGGCTGCTGCAGTTGTATCTAGAGGGGTTAATTATATCGACAACGACGCGACATACATATACATATCGGGGAGGGGTATCGGTACCACCCCTCGTGTTTAAGTTTCTTCTTTCTCCTTTCCTTTCTTTCTTCTTCTCCTCTTCTTTTCTTCTTCTCCCTCGAGAAAGGAAAATAATTAAGGAAAAGGAAGAAAAGAGGAAGAAGGAAGAAGGAAGAAGAAGAAGAAGTAAAGAAGAAAAAAGAGGAGAAGAAGAAAGGAATAGAGGAGAAGAAGAAAAATAGAATTTCTCCTTTCTCCTCTATTCCTTTCTTCTTCTCCTCTTTTTCTTCTTTTTCCTCTTCTTATTTATTTCTCCTCTTCTTCCTCTCCTCTTTTCTCCTTTCTTCCTCTTCTTATTTTCCTTTTCCCTCTCATTCTTTTAGTATTGCTTGTTTTAAAAAATGTTCAAATAGAAAATTCCAAAAAAAACAAAGGTTTTGCCTAATGCATTGTTCATATGAACAGAGCATATATATACATACACATATATGAACAGAAAAAAAAACTAATAAAATGAAACATATACATAACATATATGAACATATATACATACACATACACATATATGCATTTATATGAACAGAAAAAAACTAATAAAAATGAAACATATACATAACATATATGAACATATACATACACATACACATATATGCATTATATGAACAGAAAAAAAACTAATAAAAATGAAACATATACATAACATATATGAACATATATACATACACATACACATATATATGCATTATATGAACAGAAAAAAAACTAAAATAATAAAATGAAAAAAAGCCCTGGCGGTGCGGCGCGGCGGCTCACAGCGGTGGCGGAGCGCGGGGGCGGGCGACGGCGACGGCGACGGCGCGGGGGCCATGGGCGACGGCGACGCGGCGGAGCCTCGCAGCGGCGACGCGGCAGAGCTGGCGGCGACGACGGCGAAGCGCGGGCTCGGAGGACGGCGACGACGACGGCGCGGCGACGGCGACGGCGACGGCGGCGGCGACGGCGGGAGCGGCGGGCGGCGTCGGGGCAACTGGCGGCGTCGATCGTTCGGCGTCGTCGAAGCAATGTGGCGATGAACGCAAAACGCAAAGTGCCACTTATATACAAAGCGCGTGGTCGGTTGGTGGCACCAACCGCGACTAATCTATTTTAGTCCCGGTTGGAGCCACCAACCGGGACCACCTCAATTCGGCAGCCCAAAGGCGGGAAGCTGCGCTTTGGTCGGTTGGTGGCTACAACCGACTAAAGCCTTTTAGTCCCGTTGGTGCCACCAACCGGGACCAAAGGCCTCACGCCCAGCGTCGGGGCCAAAGTTTAATCCCACCTCGCTAGTTGAGAGGGGCGCATGGTTTATAAGCCCCACCGCCGCCCCCTCTTGAACTCCTTTGAACTGCAGGCTTATGGGCCTACTTGCTCGCCGTTGCTGTTGGACCTTCTGGCCTTCATGGGCCTGAATCTCGGCCCAAATAGGGATACCGATCGTATTCAGCCGTGGCGGCCCAATGGGTGGCATTTTTTTCTTGCTATATTTAATTTATTTTGTTTCTACTTACAACAAAATACTTATTATTGTTTTTTTGTTTTGTTTTCTGCATTATTTATTTTCTTTTGTTTTTTGCTCTATTTTTAAATCTTTTTGCTTCTAGTTTTAGGAAAATTATAAACTTTCTGTTAGTGCCATTACTAATTTTCAAATTTGAAAACACTTTTTTTTGTTTTCTTTCTTGCTTTATTTAATTTATTTTGTTTCTACTTACAACAAAATACTTATTGTTGTTTTTTTGTTTTGTTTTCTGCATTATTTATTTTCTTTTGTTTTTGCTCTATTTTTAAATCTTTTTGCTTCTAGTTTTAGGAAAATTATAAACTTTCTGTTAGTGCCATTACTAATTTTCAAATTTGAAAACACTTTTTTTTTGTTTTCTTTCTTGCTTTATTTAATTTATTTTGTTTCTACTTACAACAAAATACTTATTGTTGTTTTTTGTTTTGTTTTCTGCATTATTTATTTTCTTTTGTTTTTTGCTCTATTTTTTAAATCTTTTTGCTTCTAGTTTTAGGAAAATTATAAACTTTCTGTTAGTGCCATTACTAATTTTCAAATTTGAAAACACTTTTTTGTTTTCTTTCTTGCTTTATTTAATTTATTTTGTTTCTACTTACAACAAAATACTTATTGTTGCTATTTTTAATTATTACGAGGGCGAACCATAAGACATTTCAAATGAACTCTGAAAAAGTTGAAAGTTGGCATGGTATCATAAATTGACCCACACATAGCATGTGCATGTACAAAACGAAAAATGGTATCATACTCATCGCCACAATATAATGGTATCATAAGCGAACAATAGTTGCGGAGAAAGTCTTCACTTTTTCTTCGCTTGTGTCATTTGCTTATTGCGCCAGTAACCATGGATAATCTTCATCGTTTATCGGGATGTCAGGGTCAGCCTTGACTTTAAAGGAGGAATTTCATGAAACTTTTCATAATCTTCGAGACATGTCATCTTGTCCTCCACTCCCACGATGTCCCTTTTTCCCGAAAGAACTATGTGGCGCTTTGGCTCATCGTATGATGTATTTGCTTCCTTATCTTTTCTCTTTCTCGGTCTCATGGACATGTCCTTCACATAGATAACCTGTGCCACATCATTGGCTAGGACGAACGGTTCGTCGGTGTACCCAAGATTTTTCAGATCCTTTGTTGTCATTCCGTCTTCAGGGTCTACACATTCCCGCCTCCTGACAGATTGACCCATTTGCACTTAAACAAAGGGACCTTAAAATCATGTCCGTAGTCAAGTTCCCATATGTCCACTATGTAACCATAATATGTGTCCTTTCCCTCTCGGTTGTTGCATCAAAGCGACACCACTGTTTTGGTTGGTGCTCTTTTGATCTTGGTCAATCGTGTAAAATGTATTCCCATTTATCTCGTATCCTTTCCAAATCAATACGGTCAAAGATGGTCCCTGGATAACAAGTACAGCTCCTCACAAACAGTCTTGTCACCTCGACGTGCTTCCAACCAAGCTGCTGAAAGTCTGATGTGTTCACATGTAATCCGATCGTCGCCTTTGCTCCGGGTGTTTGAAGCGCAGATCGTTCTTGTGTTCATCGACATACGGGTCACCAAGGTAGAGTTTTGTAGAAGCGTGTAGTGGGCTTGAGACCAAGAATATCCGTCCTGCATATTATTGAGTCCTTTCCAAGCGTGCCTTTTCGGTCAGTCTCCCCTCATACCGCGATTTAGGGAGACCTATCTTCTTAAGGCCAGAATGAAGTCAACACAAAACCCGATGACATCCTCTGCTTGATGGCCCATGGAGATGCTTCCTTCGGCCTAGCGATTACGGACATATTTCTTTAGGACTCCATGAACCTCTCAAAGGGGTACATATTGTGTAGAAATACGGGGCCCGAATGACAATCTCGTCAACTAGATGAACAAGAACGTGCGTCATGATATTGAAGAAGGATGGTGGGAACACCAGCTCAAACCCGACAAGACATTGCACCACATCACTCCTTAGCCTTGGTATGGTTTCGGATCGATCACCTTCGAGATATTGCATTGAGGAATGCACATAGCTTCACAATGGCTAATCGGACGTTTTCGGTAGAAGCCCCTCAATGCAACCGGAAGCGATTGCGTCATAATCACGTGGCGATCATGAGACTTTAGGTTCAAACTTTTTCTCGCCATATTTATTATTCCTTTTATATTCGACGAAAGCCAGTCGGGACCTTCATACTAAGCAGGCATTCAAAGAAGATTTCCTTCTCTTCTTTGGTAAGAGCATAGTGGCGGGACCTTCATACTTGCTTTGGAGGCATGCCGTCTTTTTCGTGCAAACGTTGCAGGTCCTCTCGTGCCTCACCTGTATCTTTTGTCTTCCCATACACGCCCAAGAAGCCTAGCAGGTTCACGCAAAGGTTCTTCGTCACGTGCATCACGTCGATCGAGAGCGGACCTCTAGGTCTTTCCATGAGGGTAGGTCCCAAAATATAGATTTCTTCTTCCACATGGGTGCGTGTCCCTCGGCGTCACTCGGAACAGCTAGTCCGCCGGACCCTTTCCAAAGATTACGTGTAAATCATTGACCATAGCAAGTGCGTGATCACCGATGCGCATGGCGGGCTTCTTCCGTGATCTGCCTCGCCTTTGAAATGCTTGCCTTTCTTTCGACATTGATGGTTGGTCGGAAGAAATCGACGATGGCCAGTACACATTCTTCCCGCAGCTTGCGGTACATACTATCGATGTCAAGTAAGCAGTGCGTGCATGCGTGGTATCCCTTGTTTGTCTGTCACGAAGGTTCTTGAGAGCGGGCCAATCGTTGATGGTCACGAACAGCAACGCCTTTAGGTTAAATTCCTCCTGTTTGTGCTCATCCCACGTCGTACACCGCTTCCATTCCACAGCTGTAAAGTTCTTCAACTAATGGCCTTAGGTACACATCAATGTCATTGCCGGGTTGCTTAGGGCCTTGGATGAGAACGGCATCATAATGAACTTCCGCTTCATGCACATCCAAGGAGGAAGGTTATACATACATAGAGTCACGGGCGGTGTTGTGATTGCTGCTCTGCTCCCGAAAGGATTAATGCCATCCGCGCTTAAAGCAAACCATACGTTCCTTGGCTCACTTGCAAACTCATCCCAACTTTCTCTCGATTTTTCTCCATCACGACCCGTCGTGGGTGCTCTCAACTTCCGTCTTTCTTACGGTCCTCACTGTGCCATCGCATCAACTTGGCATGCTCTCCGTTTCGAGCAGACGTTTCAACCGTGGTATTATAGGAGCATACCACATCACCTTCGCAGAACCCTCTTCCGGGGGCTCGCCGTCAACATCACCGTGGTCATCTCGTCGATCTTATCTGAATGCACCGCATACCGGCATGCGTTCAGATCCTTATACGCACCGCGTAGAGGATCAATCATTAGGGCATGCATGTATCTTCGCACCTCCAATCCTAGAGGGCATCGACCTTCTTTGCTGCGTATGTCTTGTCGGGCAATTCGTTATCCTTTGGAAGCTTCTTCTTCAATATTTTAAGTAGCTTCTCAAATCCTTTATCGAGCACAACATTCTCTGCCTTCCACCGCAGCAATTCCATCGGTACCTAGCTTTGTGTTGCCATCTTCGCAATTGGGGTACAACCCTTTTTGTGGTCCTCTAGCATGTGATCGAACTTCATCTTCTCTTTTGACTTTCGCATTGCGTCCTTGCATCGACAATGACCCGCGGAGATCATCATCATCGGGCACATCATCTGGTTCCTCTTGATCTTCAGCAGCTTCTCCGTTGCAGCATCATCGTGCACATCATCTGGTTCCTCTTGATCTTCGGAGCATCACCGTATTCAGGGGCACATAGTTGTCATCGTACTCTTCTTCTTCGCCGTCTTCCATCATAACCCCTATTTCTCCGTGCCTCGTCCAAACATTATAGTGTGGCATGAAACCCTTGTAAAGCGGTGGGTGTGCAGGATTTTCCGGTCGAGTAAGACTTCAGATTCCCACATATAGGGCATGGACAAAACATAAAACCATTCCTTGTTTGCCTCAGCCACTTCGAGAAAATTATGCACGCCTTAATGTACTCGGAGGTGTGTCTTGAACCGTACATCCATTGCCGGTTCATCTGTGTGCATTATATATAATTAAGTGTGTCAAAAATCATTAGAGAGATCATGAATAGATAATTAATTAAGTGACCAAATTAATAGAAGTTCATCATCACATTAAAACCAAAGTACATACATAGTTCTCATCTAACAACATAAAGCTCTGCAGAGCATCTAAATTAATTAAACCATACACTGAAACTATGTAAAACATTTCAATGCGAAAACAAATGCGATCATAATCGCAACCAATGTAACAACCGATCCAACGACATAATGATACCAAGCCTCGGTATGAATGGCATATTTTCTAATCTTTCTAATCTTCAAGCGCATTGCATCCATCTTGATCTTGTGATCATCGATTTACATCCGCAACATGCAACTCCAATATCATCTTCTCCTCCTCAATTTTTCTAATTTTTCCTTCAACAAATTGTTTTCTTCTTCAACTAAATTTAACCTCTCGACAATAGGGTCGGTTGGAATTTCTGGTTCAACAACCTCCTAGATGAATAAAATCTATGTCACGTTGGTCGGCATAATTGTCATAAATAATAAATGAACCAATAGTTATGAAAAGATAATATATACCACATCCGAATCATAGACAGGGGCGAGGGCCGACGGGGCGGATACCAAAACCATCGCACTATATAAGATGCAATAATAAAAGTAAGAAAATTATACAAGTATATATCTATCTAAACATACAAATAAGAATATTTTTCCTTTCGGAAAGAAGATAAGAACAAGAGGCTCACCACGGTGGTGCCGCCGATGAGATCGGTGCGGGTGATCGGCGACGTTGAAGACGGGATGGGGCGTGACGGACCGCTAAACCTAGACAAATATGGAGGAAAATGGAGCTTGGCGGTCGAGCTTGGAGAGGAGAAACCTTAAGTAGTGTGGCTCGGGCATTCCATCGAACACCTTGTGTGCATATGAGGTGAGCTAGAGCACCACCAAGCCCTCTCCCCTCGGCCGAAAAAAACAGGCGGTGTGCTCTGCTCTTGCGCCGAGGGGTATATATAAACACCACCATTGGTCCCGGTTGGCCACATGAACCGGGACTAAAGGTTTGTTTTGGTCCCGATTCGTGCCACGAACCGACGAATGGTTAATGGGCCAGAGGCGGGGATCATTGGTCGGTTCATCCCACCAACCGGGACCAAAGGTCCAGACGAACGGGACCAATGGCCCACGTGGCCCGGCCGGCCCCCGGGGCTCACGAACCGGGTCCGATGCCCCCATTGGTCCCGGTTCTGGATTGTACCGGGACTAATGGGCTGGACCGGCCTGGACCATTGCCCCCTTTTCTACTAGTGTCTGTGAGGGCGATGTCGGCGGAGGCATGAAGCATGACTCCAAGATCCATAGTGCCACAAACGTAGTGGAGAATCCGCTTGACAGCGGCCCAGTGAACATCCCGAGGAGCATGCATATGAAGACACACCTGCTGCATTGCATACTGGATCTCTGGTTGAGTCAAAGTTAGGTACTGGAGAGCACCAACAATAGACCGATAGAAAGCAGCATCCGAAGTAGGGGAACCATCCGTGGCAGAGAGCTTGGCCTTCGAATCAACAAGTGTGGCGGCGGGCTTGCAGTTAAGCATGCCAGCGCGCTCCAGGAGCTCATGAGCGTACTTCCGCTGATGAAGAAAGAAGCCATCCAGACGGCGCACCACCTCAACACCGAGGAAGTAGTGAAGAGGACCCAAGTCCTTGATGGCGAAGTCAGCGCGAAGACGAGCCGTGAGTTGAATGAGAAGGCCAGCCGTGCATGCTGTCAGGATGATGTCGTCGACATATAGCAGCAAGTAGGCCGTGTCGGAGCCCTGGTGATAAACGAAGAGCGATGCGTCCGAGCGAGTGGAGCAGAACCTAAGCTGATGAAGAAACGCCGCGATACGCTGGTACCAAGCGCGCGAAGCCTGCTTGAGTCCATACAAGGACCGCGAAAGCAGGCACACGTGGTCGGGAAGTGCCGGATCAACGAACCCAGTGGGCTGCTGGCAGAAGACCTGCTCCTCGAGGTGACCATGAAGGAAGGCGTTGGAGACGTCCATCTGGTGCACCTGCCAAGCACGGGAGACCGCAAGGTGGAGAACCGTGCGTATCGTGCCGGGCTTGATGACCGGAGCGAAGGTGTCGGTGAAGTCGATGCCAGCACGCTGTCCGAATCCACGAACGACCCAGCGCGCTTTATAGCGATCAAGGGTACCATCGGGACGGAGCTTGTGTTTGAAGACCCACTTCCCGGTAATCACGTTGGCGTGCCGGGGACGGGGAACAAGCTGCCACGTCCGGTTGCGCAACAGGGCGTCAAACTACTCTTGCATCGCAGCCATCCAGAGCGGGTCATGAAGAGCGGCTCGGACGGAGGATGGCAATGGCGACGGCTCAGAGGTGGGCGCCGCATGGACGTAGTCATCCGCGGCGTAGCACGAGCTCGTGCAAAAAGCGCCCGTACGAGCACGGGTGACCGGGCCGGCCACAGGTGCCGGGGCGCCGGGAGGCCGGGCGCCGAGGAGGCCGGGTGCCGACGGGCGCCGGGCTGGGGCGCGCCAGGCGTCGAGGGGCTGCGGGGTCGCAGGTGCCAAGGGGTCGCGGAGGCCACGGCCAGGAGGCGCCGCATGAGGCGCCTCAAAGCGGGGGAGGGCAAGAGAGGCGCCAGCGCCTGAGCGCAGCGTCGAGGAGCCCGCGTCACGGTGACGGAGGAACAGCGGAGGTACCTGCTGAAACGGAAACACATGCTCATCAAAGTAAACGTGCCGGGAAGTGAACACACGGTGGGAGACGGGATCGTAGCACCTATATCCCTTGGAGTTGGAAGGGTAGCCGATGAAGATGCAAGCGACAGAACGAGGTGCGAGTTTGTGAGGAGCGGAGTCCGCAGTGCTAGGATAGCAAAGACACCCGCAAGTCATCATATGAAAGGGGCGTACCGAAGAGAAAATGGTGAGGTGCATAGTTTCACCGTGGGCGGCAAGTGCGAAGGTTAAGGAGAAGTGAAGCAGTAGCGAGTGCATCCGGCCAAAAACGAGGGGGCACATTAGCGTGCAACAGGAGTGCTCTGATACCATATTGGATGTGAGAATTGCATGATGTATTGATTCGGTGCAATGTGCACGGTATATATGAGTACAATGTCGGGCCTCTACCTCAATCTATACAACAAACTAGGGAGGTGGGTCTAATGTACAAAAGACAATATACATGCACAAATAATATCCTCAACATATAGTATACGTAGCTCCTTTTTTAAAACCAACTCTTGATTGGATCTTGAAAGAAACCTTAATTTGCCCGGCCGAGCACCGCGCGACTGCGCCAATGGATTTGTTAGTTATCGCCACCTTGCTAGCGTACTCATCGTGCAAGACAAAAGTTCCCCGAGCAAAGCATCTATGCACCTCGTACTCATCGTCGTATATATATAAAGTCTACCCAGTGAGATAGACGCATCGGTCGACCCAAGATGGCAGCAGCAGCAGTAGCAAGCCGAGAGGAGCGGTGGAGCCTCGCCGGCAAGACGGCCCTGGTCACCGGCGGAACCAAAGGAATCGGGTACGCCCTGCCCCTGCATGCATCTTTCTTTCATGCATGCCTGCTACTGTGTTTTGTGACTGATCACACACGCTGACACACTCACTTGCGTACCATGCATGCATGGCTCAGGCGCGCGATCGTGGAGGAGCTCGCGGGGTTCGGCGTCCGGGTGCACACCTGCGCCCGGAGCGACGCCGACGTGCAGGAGCGGCTGCGCGGATGGGCTGCCGACGCCGACGCGGGCCGCCTGAGCGGCCGCGTCACGGGTTCCGCATGCGACGTCTCCGTGCGCGGCGACCGGGAGGCGCTCGTGGCAACCGCCAGCGCCGAGCTGGGGGGCAAGCTGGACATCCTTGTGAACAACGCCGGGCAGACCTTCTTCGGGGCGGCCACGGCGTGCACGGCGGAGGACTACGCCCGTCTCATGGCCACCAACCTCGAGTCCTGCTTCCACCTAGCGCAGCTGGCGCACCCGCTCCTCGTCGCCGGCAGCAGCGGCAACGTGGTGAACGTCTCATCCATCGGCGGGCTCCTGGGATACCCGATGCTGTCGCTGTACTCGGCGACCAAGGCGGCTCTGAACCAGCTCACGCGTAACCTCGCCGTCGAGTGGGCGTGCGACGGCGTCCGTGTCAACTGCGTCGCGCCGGGAGGCGTCCGCACGGACCTCCTCGACAGCAGCGGCATTCAGATGGACTCAGAGGCGGCACGGAGGATGTGGGAGGCGGAGAGCGCGCGCGCCGCTTTGGGCCGCCTAGGCGAGCCGGAGGAGGTGGCGTCGCTCGTGGGGTTCCTCTGCATGCCGGCTGCTTCCTACATCACCGGGCAGGTCATCTGCGTCGATGGCGGCCGTACCGTAGCCGCCTAGGCATATGTAAGGAGAGGATACAAGTTGTTTTTCAGATTTTAAGGTGTATTTCAGATTTTAAGGTGTACTTCCTCTGTAAAGTGACCTAAAACATCCATAAAAGTTTACAAAGGCAGTAGTACACTACATAATAATTGATAAAATGGTTTTTATGGCTGGATTGAAAATTTGGCACAAGGACAATTCAGTAATTTCCTATTTGGCTGACGATGGGCTAGTTGTGGTACTACCTCCGTCCTGGTTTATTGGCGCCCTTTATATTTTATGTCAAATTGTGATCATAGTTTAACTAACAAAATGCAAATTCATGTCATAAAAAATTATAATGTTGGATTCGTATTTGAATATAGTTTCCAATGGTATAATTTTGTATGACATGCATTGATATTTTATTAGTTAAATCTATAGTCAAAAATTGACACAAAATAGGAAGAAGACCAATAAACCAAAACAGAGGTAGTATATTTGCCTTTCTATTAGAAAAATGCATATGGCATGGGATGAAGCGCTCGTTGCCAGAGCGAGCTGTGCTGTGGGGCCGCAGGCTGCGGTGGCGGCCGCGGCACTGCTCCTTGCGTACACTGCGCTGGCCATGGAGCATGCCGACACGACGTTCTGCAGGCCTTGCCCACCGCTCTCTGGTTTCATTGTGCAAGCGTCTAGTTAAAGCGTGCATCATTACCTCTGGTTCCAGACTTGTGGTATCATAGGCAACCTGCTCAAGAAACAGATCTTGAGTATATGAAACACCTAGATCTAGCATAGGTGTCCAGGATAAGGGCATCGTCAACGTGGGTTGTCGTAACCATCCGCATCTGTCCGGATCGAATGGTCTGGACGTTTCACTCCATCCTTACCTCTTCCTTTCATCTGCACCCTCGTCTGAGTGACTGACGCCGTTCTAAGCTTCTATTACAGCAAGGAACTATGTATATGAAATAAAACATGTAATCAGCTTTCCCCGGGTGAAAAATCTTCTACTAATAACCAGCCTCAGGAACATCCTACCCAGGTTACTTCTATCGCTAAAAGACCCGGTCCTTCAGTTGCTCTCGATTTATCAATGAAGATATAATGCTTTATTTTGTTTACAAAAAAAAAATGTAAACCACAAGTTATTCGGGCGGTTAGTGACCAGGGAGTCCGGTTGGGCTTTTGAGAGGGGTTTGACTGGTTAGTGACCCGGTTGTAGATGGATGCTCTTACGTGTAGCGTCATTGATCCTGTTCAGCTAGTGCATGTGGACATGTTCGAGATCAGACGCATCGAGGCCATTTATCTCAGCGAATCTGAGCTTGAATTGCCTCTCTTGCTCCTCGTAACTCAACCTCAGGTCATCGAGTTCGTCGCTGGACCAGTCTCCAAGCCCGCACAAGATCCCGTTGTATTCCATCATCCGCTCCGTGAACTTGGGCTCTCTCATTAGCGCGAGGAAGCCGTGGAGGAGGTCATCAGGCGATTTGGCGGCCTTGGTGGCTGCAAACAGCGGAGGCTCCTCCCCACCCAGAGTTCGCCACTCCGCGAGAAATTTGAGGTCGTACAGTTCCGGAAAGTGAATCCGGATCAGGCGGATGAGCCCGTAACGGTTTTTGTTTTGTTTGGGATAGATCCGCGCACCGTTCCATAAGCAATCCACCAAGTGGGCGACATCCTCGGCGCCGTCCGAGGTCACCCAGGTGACATCGGTTACCATCACGGCGCGGCAGGCCTTGAGAGCGTTGGCGAAGCGGACGCGGTTGACGCGCCCTACGCAGGGCTCCACGCCCAGCTTCAGCATGAATCGCTCCTCCTCACTGTTTTAAATAGCCCGCTATAGCTCCGCTATAGCACGCTATAGCGTTTACAAAAAGTCTTGCGCTAAGAGAGTTTGGTCCAAACAAATGCAGAAACATTTTAAATAGCGCGCTATAGCTCCGCTATAGCACACTATAGCATTTGGAAGGGGTCCGCCGCTAAGATGCTTAGCGCGCTATTTAAAACTATGCTCCTCCTTGGCCGACGGCACGTCCAGGTGGAACCGCCAGACGCGGGCGAGGTCACCGTCACGATTGACCAACGCCAGAGCCATCTGCAGAAACCGCACACCTCTGACCCTGTTGGAGATGTGCTCGCAGTTGGCGTCCATGTTGCGGTAGTACGGCATGTGGCCAGTGATGTGATAGACGCCGTCGGCGTCCGTCGTGAGTTCGCGGGTGCAGGCTGGGACCGGGAGGCGGCGGGGAGGGATGTCGTAGGACGTGGCCACGACGACGATGGGGAAGTCCCGGAACATGTCCGACATGCGAGCCAGCTCTGCCTCCTGGTTATGGGCCCAGACCTCCACCACTCGCGCCTTGCCCATGGCCCTGCCCCTGCCTGCGGCGGCTTCAGCATGCGGGGGCGGCGGCGGCCGATGCGACATACTCTCCTAGCTAGGCCTGATTGATCTATTCTATTGGATTATTAGACGAGGAGGAAGACGTCCCCTCGATCGCCAGGATTTTATAGAGGATACGGGAGTCGTCTTGTGTTGTGGATCGGAAACCGTTGTTGCGGAGAAATAAACTGGGACTTCTCCGATGAACACTAGGACTGGGATCCGTCGTCTGATCCGTGCGGCCGCCGCTGGCTCTGAGTGGGCTAGCGATTGCTTTCTAAACGGGCCGCGGGCATGAGTGGCTCGCGATTTTTTTTCTTTCTAAACGGGATGTACGCATGAGTCGCTAGCGTTTTTTTTTTCTTTCTAAATGGGCCGCAGGCGATGCTTGGGGGACGTCTAGCGGTAGGGACGCAGCAGGAACGATGGCTCAGCCCATCGCGAGATGTGCGCGGCAGGGACGAGCATTGCATTTCCTTGTGTTTTTAGAAAAATTTGAGGCGTTTCCTTGTGTTTGGAAGACAAATCAAGGCACCTCCCTTTTTTTTTGAGACAAATTTAAGTAGTTTTCTTGTTTTTTCGAAGACAAATCAAGGCGCTTTCTTGCTTTTGGAAGTCAAATCAAGGCGTTTCCTTATTGTTAGAAGCCAAAGAAGGCGCTTCCCTTTCGGGAGACAAATTAAGGCGTTTCCTTGTTTTTGGAAAACTAAATCAAGGCCCTTCCTTGTTTTTGGACGCCAAATGAAGGCGCCCCCCTTTCCTATGGCAATAAATTAATGCGTGATTGAAAGTGTGGCAGCGTACGGTTTTTAATAGGGTTTGGTTTTTTAATGGGAGAGAGAAAAAATCAAGAGGGAGGGGTGGTGGGAGGTGAGGTGAAAAAAACCGCGGATACCGGCCTACCAACTTCTCCTTTAAAAGTAGAGATTTATAAACCTATTTAAGACACCAAAAATGACGCCCTAGCAGCTTTGCTTGTTTGGCCAAAAAGAATGTTAAGCCTGTGTTAGGTTCAGTCATACTACCATGATCAGTGACTACTAATATGCTGGTTCAGTTCATCTATGTTTTCTATCCAAACGGCGTTCAAACATGGGAATGAGGTCACAGCTATATTTGCAGTGTCGCAGGAGAAAGTAAATTGGGCGTAAAACAACACCGGTGGAAAATAATATCGTGTGTTTTTAATTTAAACCATATGCATTATAAGATTGAAGCCTCGCACGTGTTTTGTCGCCTTGTTGGATGACCCATAGAACATGACTCCTAATCTATTTCTTCTAGAAGAATGATAAGCTTTCAGCATAAACGGTACATACTTGTAGTACTACATGTTACACATACAGTAAAACAATTTATTTACTTGCATTAATTTCTTTCACCCAGCATAAATTTAGCATTTCCCATATACACCTACTCCCTCTTCCTAAAATATAAAAACATTTTTAACACTACACTAATGTCAAAAACGTTCTTATATTATGGGACGGGGGGAGTAAAATAAAGTCACGCACAACTCATTGCGTCTGAAGTCTGATTATATAACTCACTGTTGAGCATGGGGTCCTGCATCGTCGACCTCACTCCGAGCATTGTTGCCATTATTTTTCAGAAAGCCGGAGTACCAGCGAGCAGAGAGCCTGGCTTCCCGTGGCCGCGCTTCATCGTCGAAGTCGACACGATACATGCCGAACCCTATCTTGTACCCTGCTAGGAACTCGAAGATGTCCAGGAAGTTCCACACGAAGTAACCTTTCACATTGGCTCCGTTTCTGCAGAGCAAAAACTGCATCATAGTAACTGAACTCTGAAGGTTTCACACAAATTCTTGGTGGAATTTGCTTGAATGACTAACCTTAATGCATCCAGTGTGCTCCCTATGTAGGTCTTCAAGTATTCCACCCTGTCGGTGTCATCGAGAATGTCATTCGCGGATGCCTTGCCTGAAGAGAGATCATGTCTAAACTTCATCAAATTTACTGAATCGATTAATTTTAGATGAAAACTGAATCAACAGTTTGCAAATCGCTGTGACCAGAATAATGTATATCGACTTGCCATTCTCTTGGACATAAATGGGGAGGCCCCCATAGGCTTCTGTCAGGTACTGCAACACACATCGTAATCCTTGTGGGTCGTCTGGATAAACCGTTGGGACGTACTGCACTCAACAGAAAAAGTTGCATGAACCAGAATTCTCAGTTCAACTACTGCATGTTCAAAACAGTTGAAGCAAGTGGCATCTTTGACAAACATAGTGGAAACGCTTACCTCGCTTGTTGCTGGGTCTGTTCTAGAACCTGCATCACGGAAGCATATATCCTATAAGTATATGTTTCGAGAGCTTCGACAGACTATTTGGTCAATATATATGCTTAATGAATCAAATTCTCACTGAACTGATGTACAATGCAGGAATATGCCGATGCAGATACAAAATTTGCTTACCTCTCTGGTAAACTGACATGTCTGCAGCATAGTCACGAACACCTTCCTTTAGAGGGCGGTCGTTCACATAGACAGAATAGTAATGGTTTATTCCTATGAAATCAATAGCACCCTTAACAAATTCAGATTGGGATTTTGTGAAGGATGGGAGGCGAGAACCAACATTCTTCTTCATCACTTGCGGGTAATCTCCAAATACCAAAGGTCCTAGTGTCCTATACAACAACAAAAGTTGGTTGCTTAGCTCCATGTTTGCCTCACATTCATTGCAGAATCCAGAAGCAAAGCTGAGAGGCTAAATAACACACCAGCCAAACATGAAGTCTTGATATCTTTTAGTTGCTTCTAAATCCACAGTAGAATTTGTCAAAGGATAAGTCCAAAATGAGTAAACATTTATGCCAACGACTCCATTTTGCACAGCCTACACCCAAGACAATTTTTGTGACAACACAGATTCTCGCATTCTGCTGAACTAAAATAAGTATGCTTTTGTTTCTTTGAACCTTTAAAATAAGTCTGTTTGTGTAATTCATGAGATCTTTTGTCTAAAAATTGGGAAATCTTGTACAGAAAAATTGCAATCATGAAGACACCATCAAAATTGTAAAGTTAGCAAATACTATTTTCTTTATTGATTTGATAATACTGATGTTTCTGAATTACTATTAGATGAAAACTTAAATCTTAATACATTGCTCGTTGATAAAAAGTTGGCGAATGTGCTGGCAAAAGGAGTTATTGTTAATTTTGGGCACACGATAACTCACTTGATATTGTTCTCTGTAAAGTCTAGTAGCTGATGCATTTGCTAATATCATGTTATGAGCTGCTATGTATGGTTCCACGGTCGAGTTCCCAACGGTGCATTTTGTTGTTCCAAAAGGATCAGAACAACGTCCAGGTGCAAATATTCCACTATCATAAGATCCGATTGGGCCGACATTAGGTTCGTCTATCGTGGTCCAGTACGAAACTCTGTCTCCAAACTCTCTGAAGCACACATCTGCAAATGCTGTGAAATCCTCCCTGCATTTTGCAGTGCCATCAGTGAGGGAATATCACTAGTAAAGTAGGAAAAACCATTTTGATTGGTTATTCTCAGCTTTGGTTATTATCATCAGTGAGGGAATATCCAATTTCTGTAAAAAGGTTGGTTATTCTCAGCTTTGGAGCAATTTCATCCACAGAGGAAAAGGCACAGGATCTTACACAATTCTAGGGCTTAACCATCCTCCATACTCATCTTCCAAAACTTGTGGGAAATCAAAATGGTAAAGCGTGACATGGATTTGAATCCCTAACAAAACAAGAAGGCCGTATGGTTTAGATAGTGAAGTATTATAGAACAATTACTTTTAGCCAACTATGATAAATTTCCACGGCTTGTCATGTATTATACTTCCCCGCAAAAAAAAAGGTATTATACTTTCGAAAGATGAAATATCTTGTCAGTACAACATAATTTAGAGACTTCTACAAATACGTTTACCATGTTTCACTAGCTCATTTATGAGGTTATTGCAGTACTCTAAACCCTTTGGATTGACAGCCCCCCTCCCGTCTGCAAATTTCAGTATCAAACCAAAGATCAGCCATTATTATTGTAGAAACTCATAGTATACCCAACGAGAAATATGGTGGAATTTTTTTACTTGGAACTAGCCTTGACCAGGAGATGGAGAATCTGTAAGCCTCTAAGTTTGTGTCAGCCATGAGCTTGACGTCGTCCTGAAACATCAGGTGATGTCATTAGTGTAAACCAAAACAAACAATCCTGAGTTTCCTTCCACAAATATGTTCAGATAATTCAATGAGAAACAAGAAGGGTAACGTGTTATTTTCTCCTGAGATCAAAGAAAAAACGTAGAAGCAATTCAACCATGGTTTTCTGCGAGAGGGAAACAATGTAAACTATGACGGCGATTACCTTGTAATTGTGGTATCCATCAGAAGCGATATCGCCTGTGCTTTTGTCTGGCATTTTCCCTATCAAAAATAGAAGAAATTGCCAATGAAAAAGGAGGGAAAAAAACAGAATGACAAGGATATATTTTGTCTGCCATTTTCCCTGCCAAACAAGCCTGAGTTCATTAGTTACCAGCGTGGGTGAAGGTGTCCCAGATGCTTGGGCTCCTGCCGTCCTCGGCCACGGCACCCTCATACTACACCAAGAAACAGGGAAGTGCACAAAGTTACCTTGTGAATACGATTGAGGCCCCGCGTAGCCCTCCCGCAGGCGACTCGGGCGCTAACCCTAGCCGCCCCAAACTCCACCTCCCCTGCCGCCTTCCTCCCCGCCGCCGCCGGCAAGCGCCGCCGGGCAAAGCCCGCGTGGCGTCGGCGGCGGCGGGCCTCTTAGTTTTTCACCACTCCTGTGCAGCTCGGGCGGTGCGGGGCGCTCGTCCCTGCAGGGAGTGCTGTGGTCGGCGCGGCGAGCTGACGGAGGCGCGCGGGCGGGTGCTAGCTCGTGGAGGTGCGCGGCGACGGGCGCGCACGTGGCTCGTGGAGGCGCGGATGGGCGCGGCGAGATGGCGTCGTCGGGCGCGCGTGGCTCGCGGAGGCGCCGATCTGGGCGCGGCGAGCTGGCGTCGGCGGAGGCGACGGGCGCTGGGCGCGACGCGCAGGGCGCTTCGTCTGCAGGGGAGCGCGGCACGCGGTGCTGCGGCATGGCGCGGCGGCCAGATCCGGGCGCCGCATGTGGATGGTGCTCTGCCGTCGCCCCCGCACGGATCTGCGGTGTGCCGGTCGCGGGTGGCGTGCGTCGGGCTCAGGGACACCCGGATCTGGCGCGTAGGAGTCATGCTGGGCGGGAGAGCTCCGGGCAGCGCGGATCTGGACGTGGTGGCACATGGTGACTGCGGGCGGTGCTGGGGCAGAGGGGCCCGGCCGCGGTTCGGATGCGGGGTGCAGGACCTATTCTGGTGTCTGCAGACCCGTCGTCGGGGGAGGCTTGACGGTGGCCCTGCACAGCGATGGCGCGCTTGCTGTGTGTGGGGTGCACAGCCCAGTGGAGGCAAGGGTCGACTTCGGCTGCTGCGTGGGAGTGGCTGTCCCGGGCGAAAGCCTGGCCGGTGCTGGCCGGCCGACGGCAACGGCGCCTGTGGGCGTCGCCAACCTCCTTGGAGGCGTCGTCGGGAATCTCACAGCCGGATCTCTCGGATCAAGTACTTCGGGTGAAAACCTAGACCCTGCTGCTGGGTCGGACGGTGGCGTCGTCTTGAACGTTGTTCCCCTCTTTAGGGCGCCGTCTTGAAGACTTTGATCCCTGTAGTGCCTTCCTACGACTGGGCGTGCACGGTGGCTTCTGTGGCAACGATGACGATGGTGGGCAATGTCGGAGGTGTGGCCTTGGTCGTGGTAGCTGGCTCTTCTTCTCCGGCGTGTCCGTGGGAGTGCCTCGACTGTCTGTTGTTGTGAAGTCGAAGCCGCGGTGGGAGACCGGTGGTATACGATGACGCGTGACAGGTGGTTCGTTCGGTAATCCTCCGTGACGCCACCCCTGCTCATTTCCTTAGTAGTCCATCAACGGAGTCGGAGCTGCGATGTCTAGTGTGGTTTGTAAGGAGTGTTGTGCTGCAGCTTCTAGAGCAGCTGTTTTTCTTTTTGTCTTTTGATCTTCGGATCCTTTGGTCCTAGGACTTTCATCACCTTGTTGTTTTCCGCTGCTTCCTGCTATTATCAATGAATGCCAGCAATGCTGGGTCTTTCAAAAAAAAAACACCAAGAAACGGAGCAAATTAACCCGAGAAGCAGAGCAAGAGAAGCCAGCTACCCCAATTGACCAAGCAAAACAAATGCACGGTTACTTGGTAGGCGGAGGTGGCGGCGCCGAAGACGAAGTCCGGCGGGAAGTCACTCTGTTTGAGGCCAAGAGCAGGGGCCGCGCCATGGGCGAGAAGAAGCAGGAGGAGCAAGAGGGAGGATAAGGCCATGGCACATCGCACATGCAAATCGCGACCACTACATGGCTTACCTCTTATCTTTACTGTACCTGCGTGTCAAACTGCTCCAACTGCATCGTCCACAGCTTCGTCTCCCGGACTCAAATGGCCGGTGCTGTCCTGTCTGCTTGGTCCAGCCCCTGCTTCGTCGACACCTTGATAGTACAAGTCGTGCTCCGTTTGGTACTTGTGTTGGGTCCCTTTCCCGCTTTGTAGGAACACAAGAAACAAACGCACTACCGAACGATTTTGTAGACTAGCCTTTTGGAAGAGTAGCAGGGTGGCTGTTTTTCCACAGCACAGTCCACCAACCACAAAATCGAGCCGAGTAATGCTACACGTACAAAAAGATACATGCTTTTACATAAAGATGGGTTTTGATTGAAAATTAAGGAGGAGAAGGGGCCCACATTCATGAAAATCGAGGGAAGGGGGAAGGTTAGTTAGTTTAAAAAGATTTTAGTCAGCGTGTAAAAGCAATGTAAACCTTTCTATATTTTGCATTATTGAATCGAGCCTCACAGTGCAAGGGAGAATCACATGATGAGATCGTACTTCTGTGGTGATAATGGACCCGACGACGATATTGCCCTAGTCAATTTCCCTAGAAAGAATAGCACCAAACCTGGCACCCCTTGTATTGGATTTCTTCTACTAAATCTCATGTAACGCCCTCGATGCGGCTATATCTCCCACGTGTCGAAGCACGACTTAGAGGCATAACCGCATTGAAAGCAATGTCGCAAGTGAGGTAATCTTCACACAACCCATGTAATACATAAGGGAAAGAGATACATAGTTGGCTTACAATCGCCACTTCACACAATTACATGAATAAAGCATTACATCATTCAGATACAAACAAGGTCCGACTACGGAACCAAAATAAAAGAAGAACCCCAAATGCGACAAAGGTCCCCGATCGACCCCAACTGGGCTCCACTCTCGATCAACTAGAGCGAAACAACACAAGGACAAGATCTTCATCGAGCTCCTCCTTGAGCTTGGTTCGTCACCGCCGGATAACATAGGCACCGCAAACTGGTTTTGGAAGTATCTCATGAGCCACGGGACTCAACAATCTCGCACCAGCGAGATCAAGACTATTTAAGCTTATGGATAAGGTAAAGGCATGAGGTGGAGCTGCAGCAAGCGACTAGCATATATGGTGCCTAACATACGCAAATGAGAGCGAGAAGAGAAGGCAATGCACGGTCGATAAAAGTATGATCAAGAAGTGATCCTATAGCAACCTACGTCAAGCATAACTCCAACACCGTGTTCACTTCCCGGACTCCGCCGAGAAGAGACCATCACGGCTACACACGCGGTTGATGCGTTTTAATTCGGATCTGGTGTCAAGTTATCTACAACCGGACATTAACAAATTCCCATCTGCCACATAACCGCGGGCACGGCTCTCGAAAGTTTATACCTGCAGGGCGTCCCAACTTAGCCCATGACAAGCTCTCGCGATCAGCGAAGAATAGACCTTCTCCGGGAAGACCCGATCGGTCTCGAATCCCGGTTTACAAGACATTTCGACAATGGTAAAACAAGACCAGCAAAGCCGCCCGATGTGCCGACAAATCCCGATAGGAGCTGCACATATCTCGTTCTCGTGGCACACCGGATGAGCAAGACGACGGGTTGGCATAGACCTGGTTGCCAGGGGCGCCGGACATCGCTTCGAGTTGGACCAACACTCGAAGGAGCACCGCCCGGGGGGTAAAATAAAGATGACCCTCGGGCTCCGGAAACCCAAGGGAAAAAAGGGCTAGGTGAGGCAAATGGTAAAACCAAGGTTGGGCCTTGCTGGACAAGTTTTATTCAAAGCGAACTGTCAGGGGGGTCCCATAAATCACCCGACCGCGTTAGGAACGCAAAATCCGGGAACATAACACCGGTATGACGGAAACTAGGGCGGCAAGAGTGGAACAAAACACCAGGCATAAGGCCGAGCCTTCCACCCTTTACCAAGTATATAGATGCATTAATTCAATAAGATATATTGTGATATCCCAACAAGTAAACATGTTCCAACAAGGAACAACATCTCCATGTTCCAACAAGGAACAAACTTCATCTTCACCTGCAACTAACACCGCTATAAGAGGGGATGAGCAAAGCGGTAACATAGCAAATCAACGGTTTGCTAGGACATGGTGGGTTAGAGGTTTGACATGGCAATTTGGGAGGCTGACAAGCAAATGGTAGGCATCGTAGCATTGGCATAGCAAAAGAGCGAGCAAACTAGCATAGCAAAGATAGTAGTGATTTCGAGGGTATGATCATCTTGCCTGAGATCCCGCAAGGAAGAAGAACGAGTCCATGAAGAAGACAAACGGACGTAGTCGAACGAATCCTCACAACTCCGGAACAAAACCGAAGCTAACGAGAGAAGCAACCCGGAAAGAAACAAACAACATAGTAAACAACCATCACATAAACATGGCATGATGCGCAAACAAGTATGATGCATGCCCGGTTTAAATAGCATGGCATGGCAATATGCACAAACAAAACTACAAGTTAAATGGAGCCCAATATGCAACGAGTTGCATATTGACGAAACACCACATCAATTATTTAGTTCTCTCTCGGTTATGCTACTCATCAATATTAAATGTTGTTAAACATGGCAAAGGGTGAAGCATAATAAAAACTATACCACCTAAACAATTTAAATGGGACCGGATATAAAAACAACAAATCCGGTAAATCCCCATATGCATTTAGCAATTTAATGCAACAACAAGTTTAAACATTTAAATTGTTGTTATCATGATGCAGATGACATATACAAGTTATATGCAATTTTTATGAAAATGTTGACATGAGCATGATAAGGAGCATTTGGTCGCCATGGCGGAACGAAAAAAAGGGTGCCACGGCGGCGAAACAAAAATGGTGCCACGGCAACATATCGTTTCCGGTAGCTCACGGAGATACCGGTGCAAAAGAAGTGGGCGTGAACAAGTCATGCAAGATGGTAGGGTGATCCCGGATTCCGGGTTCCCACGGGTTAGTGGCATGGAAAACGAGTGACAATTCGGACACGGTGCAAACACGGGCATCTCATACAACACATGCACTCGGTCCACAGCGGTCGTTTCGGGTTATACCTTCGAAGCGTTCAAACGGGACGGTTCGCGTTTCGTAGAGGGAAGTAGTGGTTCACGGGCCGACGGTAGTGGAAGTAGTCGTACACGTTCGTCGTGGAAGTAGTCGTTCACGTTTCGGAGAGGAACTTGACGCATCCAAGTCCTTCGGGGTTCCTTGTTGGACTTGCATTTCGGTGCGGTACTTAGCGATTCCAGGATGTCGTAGCCGTGTAGTCGTTCATGTATCACCGTGGTGTAGTCGTACTTGGCGTCCGCAGCAACATATCCATGATGTCCAAACAAACCAATAGCGACAGAAGGCAGCAGGGTGCGAGGCAAGGCTTGAGCGGGCGAGCTGCTGCTGTTGTCCGAGGCGAAGCAGGGGCACGTGAGGGAGTCCTGGACTAGGGGGTGTCCGGACAGCCGGACTCCAAGACTACGAAGATACAATATTGAAGACTCTGTCCTGTGTCCGGATGGGACTTTCCTTGGCGTGGAAGGCAAGCTTGGCAATACGGATATGTAGATCTCCTACCATTGTAACCGACTGTAATAACCTAGCCTCCTCCGGTGTCTATATAAACCGGAGGGCTTTAGTCCGTAGGACAACATACATTACAACAATCATACCATAGGCTAGCTTCTAGGGTTTAGCCTCCTTGATCTCGTGGTAGATCCACTCTTGTACTACCCATATCATCAATATTAATCAAGCAGGACGTAGGGTTTTACCTCCATCAAGAGGGCCCGAACCTGGGTAAAAACATCGTGTCCCTCGTCTCTTGTTACCATCCGCCTAGACGCACAGTTCGGGACCCCCTACCCGAGGTCGAAGCGAAAAGGTCGGCAAAGACAAACGATCTACAATCCGGCTAGAAGGCATTTCACATGTCATTTTAAAGGATAACATACATTGTCAAATTTACTGATTGTATTCCTCCTCAATCCCATCTAACAGGCTGTCTAGTTTACAGTCCCGTTGGGAAAATTTAGCAGCCAACTCTACTTGGCTGTATACTAAACTCACAGGGATCTCCTTCCCATCGGGCCCCACCGGTCCAACTTCGGCCATGTGGTTGGGATCCGCCTTCTTGTACCGCGTCTTCACCATGGCCCAAGCCTCCCTGGCACCTTGACGGCAAGCCGAAATCTTCCACAAACGGAAGCGCTGCCGCACTCCCTGCAGCTTCTCCGCAAGCTCCCCGAGGCCCTCGGGTAGGGTGAGGGCTGGCCATAAAGCCTGAACGACGCCGCTCATTGCCTGCCGAACTCGTTCGAGTAGCTGCAACAGTTCGGGAAGTTGATCACCCGTTGATATGGGCATCTCCTCTGCAGGACGACCCGTGAGTATACCTACAAGACATATCATGTCAAAATACTTCCTCGCCGAACTCTTCTTTTCAAAAGAGTTCGCTCAAGCACTCTTCAGAAATGCCGCAAGCCGCTGATTCTCCTTAACGGAGCCGGACAGCTCGGCCCGAACGCTTTCAGCTCTTCTCCGAGCTTGGCGTTGGCATCCTGGAGCTTGTTCCTTTCTGCTGAACCTGTTCAAGACACTCTCACCACCTTTAGCCGGCGTAGCAATGCTTGCTGTCCGGATCTTGTCCGGCGGTACCTGCAATGTCATTATTAGACTTCATGCAAGCACGCAGCACAGCGCTTATATTTATTAATAAAATGTGTTACCGGGAGGGTCTTTCCGTCTCCTCCTGCGGCGCAAGTTGACCTCAAGTTGGGCCTTGCAATCTTGCAGCTCCGAGACAGTGGGCGTTCTTCTCGGTAAGTGCTCATTTTCAAATGATCCTTAAATCAGTTAGCATAACTACTTTAAGTCTCGGGGCTCTTGGTATATACAACCATTGAAATTCCCTTACCCGTGTGTCTTTCACATACTTGCTCCGTGGCTCGGTAAAACCATTTTGAGCGGCACGGAGATGCACGCCCTCGCATTAAAGGCATCCAATGCCTCGGGGAAAAGCACGCTTCACGAAATCTTGTCGTGGCGCCTATGGTTCATGGCGCTCTCCACCTCGACTTGGTGGCGGACACCGCAGCGGTATCCTTCATTGGAGAAGGATCCGCTCGCGTCTTCGCTTGCCTCCCCCTCGGGCGCCGAGCTGGCCGGTGTTGGTCGGATCGACAATTCCTGCGCTCGCAGATCCGAAGCGCTTTTCTCTACAAAGATCATGAGCACTCAGCGTTTTCTCGAGCGTTGCTCGAAAATTCAAATCTGAGCTATACCTTTGCGGCGACGTTTCCGCCCGCACGCCTCCTTTTCGCTTTCTTTGGTCGGTGGCCTCTGTTGGCCACCGCCGCGGGCACGGCTTCTGCCGTAAAGGCACTTCTGCGAAATACCGTCGTTCGCGAGGGTTAGAAATGGGCGAGAAGAGATAATGGTGTCCGGACTTGATCGCGGTCACACAGGAAGCCGGACTTAGTCCGGGGTAGTCCGCCGTAATGGCAACCAGGGCATTATCTATGCTAAGCTGGTGATACACCCGTCGATCAGCTCCACCTTGATGTCCGGTCCTCTTGAGGCGGATCCGAGGATCCTTCGAATCCTCGGGTTGCGGAGCAGGACTCACCATGTCCTCCACAATCCGGCGTAGATCCCGCCCAAGACATAATGTAAGAAGCTTAAACTTGAAAGCATGGGTTGAGCCCTTCAAGGTGTTCACTTACCCATCCTCTAGGGTTGATCATGGAAAACCCATTCAAAGGGTTCGCTTCAAGGAAATCCTCCTTCTCCCCTTGTACAGGCTGGGCAGGATCTTTACCGGATCCTCGGTCGAATCCGCCCTTCGGCCGTCGTCGGGTGGCATCGTCTTCCCGTTGAAATCCCACATAGGGTGGCCTCAGATTGCGGTGGCTGTACCCTCGCTTGATGCATGTCGCTATGACTCGATCATGGTCAAGCGGAATGAGCCATTAATCTTATCCGGCCCATCAAGTAATGGGCGCTCTTGTCTTCCTCAATCGGGGCTCATGGGCGCCACCGAGGCGTTTTTTAAGGAGCAGCACTAAACTCCGGAGGCCAATCCAGACTGGTCCGCAGCGAGCGTCTCCTATATAAAACCACTCCGAGGGCCAGTCTTCGGACGCCTTCTTGGGAGTACCGGATAGGTATCCGGTCCCGGCGATGCACCATATTTCGGCACCGCCCACTTGATATATGGACCCCTCGTGAGAACGGGGTACGAGGCAAAACAGCCTCTTCCACAATGCAAAATGGGGCTCGATGCCCAGGAATAGCTCACAAAGAGCTACATAGCCCGCGATATGCACGATGAGGCGGGCGTGAGGTGGTGGAGCTGAGTCCGTAGAACTTGAGGAGCCCGCGGAGGAACGGATGTATTGAAATCCGAGTCCCTTATCGATAGGGGACAAAGCACACTCGCTCCCCTTATTGGGGCTTGGAGTGTCCTCCGCCTGCCTCCCACCTTGATAAGTAACCAGTCGGCCGGATTTGGGACCATGAAGGCCAGAGGGAGAAATCCCCCCGTTTGGAGCTTCACTAGCTCGTTGTGCGAAATAGAGCACCTCCTCCAATACCCCGGCGGTGGACTGGGAGCGCGTGAAGAAGAGCCGCGTTGACGATCCATGATGGAATGGATTGCTAGGTCAAAGGCGCTTCGATGGAGTATTTACGGGAGGAAGACGGTGTGGTTTGGATCTGGATTCTTGCCTCTTTTATAGGCGGACGACTCGCACAATTAGGGGGTGAAATGCAAAAGACACCCTGGCTTTTCGCATTCGTGCGACGCGTGGAAGAGGGCCATTATTTGGCGTAGAAGCCGAGGAACACAAGATTCAAGATGAAGCGGACACTTTGCTCGCGGTACATGGAATTTGAAGGAGAACCCGCCTTGCAACGCCAAGACTATAAACACGCTGGACTTATCGTCATTGAAGCCTGGTTCGGGGCTCTTGAGGAGTCTGGACTAGGGGTGTCCGGACAGCGGACTATCATTATCCGCGGACTCCAAGACTACGAAGATACAAGATTGAAGACTCCGTCCCGTGTCCGGATGGGACTTTCCTTGGCGTGGAAGGCAAGCTTGGCAATACGGATATGTAGATCTCCTACCATTGTAACCGACTCTGTAACCCTAGCCTCCTCCGGTGTCTATATAAACCGGAGGGCTTTAGTCCGTGGGACAACATACATTACAACAATCATACCATAGGCTAGCTTCTAGGGTTTAGCCTCCTTGATCTCGTGGTAGATCCACTCTTGAACTACCCATATCATCAATATTAATCAAGCAGGACGTAGGGTTTTACCTCCATCAAGAGGGCCCGAACCTGGGTAAAAACATCGTGTCCCTCGTCTCTTGTAACCATCCGCCTAGACGCACAGTTCGGGACCCCCTACCCGAGATCCGCCGGTTTTGACGCCGACAGCGCGGTTCAGGCAAAATGGAGGCAGCAGCGGCGAGGCTTGGGGCTGGCGACGGAGATCCAGGCGAGGACGGGGCACGACAGCGATGCGGCAAGGAGCTCCAGCTCCTGTCTGTGACGGGCAGAGGAGCTCCGGCAGGGGCCAAGGCGGCGGCAGGGGAGGACCCTGGTGAGGCCCAGCCAGATCCGGTGGCGGCGGCAGCGGGCTCTGGTGGTCGACGGGGAGGCGCGAGGCCATGGCGGCGGAAGGAGCGGCTCGGGGTTCCTCCAGGCCATGGGGATGGCCGACAGCAGAAGGAGGCGCGGCGAGGCGCACCAGGAGAAGGCGGAGGGCAGCGCCGGAATATGACAGCGGCTTAGCCAGGAGGACGACGGAGGCAGCGACAGTCGCTGGCCGGCGCGAGGACGAGGCGAAGAAGGAGCTGCAGGGGAGCGGCTAGCCGGCAAGGGGACTGGGCGCAGGGGCACGGGGGAGAAGGAAGGGCGATGGAGTGAGGGGATGGCTGCGAGGGGGAGCTCGGCGTCCATGGCGGCATCCATGGTGGGCCGCACTGAGTCGAGGCGCTCGGGCTGTAGGAGGCGAACGGCGGAGGTCCTGGTGGCGTGGCACCAAGGGCGGCGAGGAGGTGGTCGGGCGTGGGGTCTCAGGGTGGAGGCGGCGAAGGGATCAGGCGCTGGGACCTCGTCTCACTGGCTCGATGCGTGCGAGCGGAGGGGAGTCGCGGCGCAAGGGAAGGGAGCAGGGGAGAGATGGATGGGGATCGGGCAGGGGGGTTCGGGCTAGGGTTTAGGATGGTTAGGTGGGCCGGCTCCAGGGAAAATGGGCCGGCCTGGTTTGCTGGTTAGGCTGCGGGCTAGAGGCCGGTTTGGATGGTCGGGCCTAAGAGGCCTGGCTGGGCTCTCTCTCTCTTCTTTAAATTAACAGAGAACTGGAAGAAAGGAAAAGAGAGAAGAAAAGGTTTAGAGGAAGAATTTGGGCATGCGGGTATGTTTCCCGGACTCACAAAAATGTGCTTGTTCCGAGAAAATAGAAGTTGGCACAAATGCAAGATTTAAATTCAAACTCATTTGAATTACATTCAAAATAGATTAAATAGGGAGTGGGGGTTTGGAAGGTCCAAAAAAGTTCAGATTTTTGGTGGAGCTTGGAAAAATGATGAAATGATATATGGCAAAGTTAGAGACCAAGAATTATGATAACAAAGGCATTGGGATTTATTTTTGCAAGTGTGTTATGATCAATTCCAAATAATGAAATATTTATTATAGCTCCTTAATATTGGGAGGATATGTTATAAAGAGAAATCACCCTTGTGAATATCCCTCAATTTAAATGGATCAAAGATCCATGCCATTTATTTAGTTGAGTTTTTAAAAATTAAATGACATGATAGCATGATGCAATGCAAATGATGCAATGATGAATGCATCAAACAAATAAATCACACGACGAATCTCGGAATACAAGGAAGGCATCTGGAGCCTCGGTCTCGGGGCGTTACATCTCATCTCACATCTCGTAACTCTAAATTATTAGAGAAACTCCAACGCGTCGACCCAAACGGATGTGCGCTTTGTTCACTTTTTGTCCGTTTAGGTCGGCCGCCGTTCTCTTTTTGATTTGGCTCGGCCTTGCGTCCAACGCGCGTGACTCATTTCATGTCCATGCATAAAATTTAAAAGGCGGCCATGGATCATGCCAGCAGCCATGCCATCGATCAAAGTCATGCCGGCACCATGCCAGCGGTCGGCATACAATGCCAACCTCAAAAAAATCACCACACAGTTCATACTGGCGCACTTGCCAGCAGCCGGCACACATGTCAGCACACAAAAAGGGGCGGAGATTCGACCACGCCATCTCGGGCCATGGTCATGCTAGCACACTTGCCGGCATACAAAAAAAAGGATGGCGCTCTACGCCATAGATCACTCGTCGTCGAATTTGAACATGTCGGCCTGCATCTTCTTGAACCATGGCCTCTTCATCGGCGACACGGTGTTTAGGTCCACCTTCATGATCTTGACCCCCGTCATCATGCTAGCGAGCGTCACTTATTTTGCCTTGCTCTTGGCATTGGCGGCCTCGATCTCGAGCATCTTGGCTTGCTTCTCCGCTTCCATCTCGAGCATCTTGGCTTGCTTCTCCGCTTCCATCTCGAGCATCTTGGCTTGCTTCTCCGCTTCCATCTCGAGCATCTTGGCTTGCTTCTCCGCCTCGAAGTCAAGCCTCCTCCTCTGGATCTCCATGAAGGCGTCCATTTGCTCTTCCTTGTCTTGCCGACGCTTCTCCTCCCTTGTGTTCTTCTTGTTCATCATGCCCTCCACGGTTGCAAGCAAAGCAATCGACGCCGCATCGCGCTTGTCCTCCTTCTTGGAGTTGGTCTCCCCCCCCCCCGGCCGTGGATTTTCGCCCTCCCCAACCTCCTCCACGGCTTCCTTCCCCCATGTGACATGAGGGCGGCATATTGCGCCTTGAACTTCTCCTCCCCCTTGATGACCATCGAACAATGGGAGAGGTGGAAGGACTTGCCGTCATGTTTGGCCCTGAATGCGTCCAAAGCTTGGAATGCCTACAAATGAATAGCATGCAAGCATATAGACAAATGGATGCAAATGGACAAAGAGAGGCACATGTATACCATATATCTCATCTCACACTTCGTACCTTATCTTCTCCTATATATCTTGTATATCTAAATAGTTAGCTTCTAGTATTAACATATTTTTTTCAACATACAAGAGTGCTAATTACTCCCTCCGTTCCTAAATGTAAGTCTTTGGAGAGATTTCACTATTACCCACATACGGATGTATGTAGATGCATTTTAGAGTGTAGATTCACTCATTTTGCTCCGTATGTAGTCCATAGTGAAATCTCTACAAAGACTTATATTTAGGAACGGAGGGAGTACATGGTATGTGGTTTTCTGTGTTCCCCACATGGCCGCACATATGCAAAAGGCGGTTCGTTGTTCAACGTGCAGTTTTTAGTTGTGTTGTGTGAAACTTGCAAATTGCGAACCAACTAATCTGACATGGTACATGTTCAGGAAAATTCATTACCTGTTGACCAAACTACTGTTCAGTCAAGTAGGATAGCTTGGGAGCCGACACGATTCACATCAAAGTTGGCCGGAGGCTCGCACGTCCTGACAGTTGACAACCTAGGTCCGGCTGCCAGATCCAAAAGCAGACAGAAAGCGCCGCCTCCTCCGCCGCGCCGGCGCAGTCCGACAAGCAAGTCCGGGGGGCAGAGAGAGACACACGTCTCCCGGCAGTGACGGAATCTAAGCTAAGATGGGGAAAAGCAGCTAAGGAAGAGCGTGTGTGCACCTGTTGGTCGCAATGGAGCTCGCTCGCTGGTGTGAGGAGGAAGAGGAGGAGACCTTGACTCGGTGCAGGTCCGTAGCCTTGTTCTTATCCGAAGGCACCTTCCTTCGGGCTGGGGAAGTCAAGTCTTTGATTATTGTCCTGTCTTCCTTTTCTATTATTTTCATTTTAATTTTGAGAAACCTTCTTCCTACTTTTACCTTTAAAGATTCAGGAAAATTATACGGTACTAGGTACTTCCTCCGTCCAGAAATACTTGCATAAGAAACCGTGACACGTTATGCAAACGTCAACAAGTTATCGGATTGGTTGTTCGCAAAGCACACTCTGCTTTCAAACTCCAACAACTAATTATTCTTGAAAAAAAATTAAAATCTATTATAAAAGTTTACCAGTATAAAACACTTCAAACATAATACAAAAAAACATCGATATTCCTGGATCACCTTGCTGCCAACGCGCCTCAGTGGCCCTATCACACCGAAGCCGCCTTTATGCATGTGGCCCTAGGACCAGCGCCCCGGAGCCACAGTTGTCATTGTTGAACCCTTGAATCGATCTGGAGAACCTGACTACAAATCTTGTCGTCGTGTTCGTGTATGCATGACAAGTAACCCTAACCTCATTGTCCCGAGGAGCTGAAAGAAATCCACACCGGAGCTCCATCTAATCCGTTTCGACGAACAAACTTGAGGAAGATTGGAGCCCGAGGACTGACTCAAAGAATAAGAGTCGCCATCCGTTCAAGTGTCGCCCTGCAAGGACTAAAACCATAACTTATCTATTAGCCGAAAGTGAGGCATCAAGATCCCCGACCCCAAACAGTAGGTAGAGGAGAGGCATATCCACGAGATCAGCGATGGAGATAGAGAGAAGGAAGGCTTTGCCCTAGGCCCTAGCTCCCTTGCGAAAGGGGAAAGAAAGACGTGTTGCTTACAACTGATTATATACTCTCTCATTTGTGTATATCCGACTCTAATATTGGCTAATTTCAGTGTATAAACTGATAGAGTGCCCGTCAGAAGCGAACAGATTTTTTTGTTTTGTTTTGAAAACTGACAGAAGCCGACAAGTTAGTTGATTACCAGCATGAGTGAAGGTGTCCCAGATCAGATGCTTGGGCTCCTGCCATCCTCAGCAACAACACCCCCGTACTGCATTAAAAACAGAGCAAAATAACCAGAGCAGGGCACTGAGGGGAGGAGAGACATAGTGAAATTTGTAAGAGATCAATGATACTCCCTCCGTCCCATAATGTAAGACGTTTTTTGATACTGGTGTCTCACAAAACATTCTTATATTGAACTAGGAGTAGGGAGGGAGAAGAAGGCCATTGTAGTGGCCTGTACTGATGATATGTGCCTTCTCATCCGGCGTGCTCAAACAGTTCCACCACCTGTTCCCCAACTCTCATTACTCAATCTTTGGACAGCAAAGAGTGAACAAACCACGTGTGTCCATGAACTCCGAACAGTACAACCAGATGGGCGAGAAAAGGACGGGTGGTGTGGTAATCTTGTGCTTACAAGTGTCTAATAATCCTACATGCACATCGACGGTGATCAGACTTCAGTAACATCAGTAGCAATATATTTCGGTGATCAGGCTTTGCGTTTGTGCTACTGATGTTACTAATACCACAGATCCGCGGCAGCTTCATCTGTAGTACTAGCTTACATTTGTGCATTTCTGCTACATTTCTATGCAACGGCAGCATCAATCGTGCTGTCAAGTCCTTGAAAAATCTGAGAGAAATAACCAATACTAATTCCAGTTTGAGAAGAAACTAGTACTGTATAGTTAAATAATTTCATTATGTAAGGCCAATGGAGCTAAAAGGCTGAACAAATACTTTCATCCTGGATTTGTGGGCTATACCCTCCCAGAAGGAAAGGAGCCCTTTCAGAAATTCTCAGTGGCCCCGGAGGGCCAAAGAGGGGGTTTGGAAATAGTTTTCAACCAGCAATTGACGTGCCTCGGTATAACCTCACTAGCTGCGTCATTGCCCCAAGCGCAAAGATGCCTCCAAACGCTCGCCCGCTATCCCATCTTATACCCGGCCACCCCTCACACTCTTTCCTCCACAACCGATGTGGTACAAAACTAAGATAAGCCTGCACAGAGCAAAACAAACCACTCGATGTGTTAGGGCATCTCCAGCCGTTGTGCCCCCCAGGAGGCGTTTTTTCGGCCTCCTGGGGAGGCCCCGGCGAAAATTTTACACTGCGAACGAAGATTCTTCCAGCCATCCCCCCACCCCAGCACTTCTATCTCTTCTTCCCCCGTGCACCACCTCATCTTCGTCGCTCCACCGCACCGCCACCACCATGCCGGCCTGCTCGCCGCGGCCGTTGCCATGTTGCCCCCGCCGGCCTGCTCGCCGGGTCCGCGCGCCAGCAGCTTCGCCCGCGCCCGCGACGCCCGCAGCTCGTCCCGCGCGCCCGCTTGCCTCGCCCGCGCCGGCCTGCTCTCCTCCGCCGCCAAACTGCCTTGAGGCCTCCCGCGAGACCACTGGCCTCCACCGCGGTCGAGCCGCCGTCCCATCTTGCCTGCTCCATCCATGCCGCCTGCTCGCCTCGGCGCCAGCGCCCGTCGACGCCGGTTTGCCTCGCGCTCTGCGGCCTCGCGCCGCCCTGGCTCGGTTCGCCGTCGCCCCGTCCGACCGGGTTGCCATCGAACAGGGCCAGCGCGATCTGCCCGCCCGTGCTCTTCCCCGGACATGGCGTCCGCCTTCAAGTTCAAGAAGTCCGCCTCCTCCGTCGTGGCCAGGCACCAGCCGCGGGTCGGCGCAGAGGCCGGAGCTCGGGACGAGGGCGGGAGCCTGGCAAGGGCGGCGCGCGGGACTACTACCTGGATGACGAGAAGAGCAGGGCGGCGGCGCGCGACGAGCATCAGGTGGAGTGCCCCGCGGGATCCGGCCGGAGAGGCGGCGAGCTCGATGGCGCGGTGGAGGCTGGCGGGGAGGGGGCCGGCGAGGCGGTTGCCGGCGAGGTTGGGGAGGGCCGAGGTTGGGGAAGGCTGCGGCGAGAGAGAGCGAGGTTGGGGAGAGCGGGCCGAGTTTGTGGGAAGGCACGTGGGTGGGCCAAGAGAAAAAGGTGAGGAAAGAGGGAGTGGGAGGCTGACGGCGGGCCCAACCGCATGCAAAACACTCTCTCCTCCCCAGCTGCCCCCTAGGATCCTAGGAATGGGATGAGAGCGCCGGCCGTAGTTTTGGCCAAATTCGGCGATATTTGTGCTCCTGGGGGCGTGAGTGGAAACCTTTTTTGCCGCCAGCGCTGGAAAAGTGCTCTTGGGGGCCTTCCTGGGGAGACGGGTGGAGATGCCCTTAGGAGCGGGGCAGCAATCCTTGCTGGGCCGTGCCTCCCACGGCCCACAAAAACCAGGGAGCCCAGCAGCCAGGTGGTCTCGTTTTGTGCGTGCCCCTCAGAAAAAATAACTCTCCTCTGCGCTCCACTTCTCTGCTTCTTTCTTCTTCCTCCTCCTGCTTGGCGAACCCGAGATAGGGTGCCAAGGCCGGAGGCGCGGAAGAAGGGGACCCTCGGCGACCTCCATATGACACTTGAAATGGCCATCATGGTATTCCCACCATACACAAAATGAATTGTGTACGTGCAGCTTGTACAAAGCCAGCAGCATTTCTAAGGGTGGTACCAAACCTATTCAAACAGTACAGATCAGTAAAGCTTTACAAATACAAACCCCAGCAGCGGCCTAAGCCAGAATCAAAACTACTGTTACTAAAACACAACATTTCCTTCACACATTAAACACTGCAGTTGTTGAGCTCCTACCAAATCCCGCCTCTCGGACTCTTAACTCGAGCAGGGGCTTCACTTCGACACGGAAATCAGTCTCGGTCGAGGATGCGCCGCTTCGGGAACGACAACCAGGATGAAGTAGAAGCATAGATCGGGCGGTAGATACAAACAAGAAGATAAACAAATTTCACAACATTGTTTTCTCACATGTTCGATACGACTGTTCCCTGAAATCAGTATTACAGCATGAAACTGAAATAATACCCAAAAAGAAGTACAGGGCCTCCTGAAGGCAATGAACTCTGACATTTTTGGAACAGAAATCGTATCACGATATAGAAGTACAAGACTCGCAAATGATGTCTTAACAGAATGATTAAAGCTAGAATGTGTTAGAATTGTGTCGAATATTATTATACAAGTTAGGTTACAGTTGGACTTGGAGTCGTACGGTGTGTAGACAGGATACGGAGTCGTGTCCAAGTAGGACACTTGTATCCTAGGCCTCTCTTATATAGCGGGGGTAGACACACGATGTAACCAATGCCAACATAATAGCACGGGCACGCGGGGGGAGCCGGCGGCAAGTGCCGGCGCCCGGGCGGCCAGGTGCGGTATTGTGACGGTGTCACGGGGAGGAGCGCCCGTAGTCATGCCCCGGGGATGTAGCCATATCGGTGAACCTCATTAACAAATCTCGGTGTCGTGCGTGTGTGATTGCTTGGTCCTCGGTAGATCGACGGAGCGCCTCGGATTTATTCTAACAAGTGGTATCATGAGCAAGGTTCTAAGGAGGCCGCGTGGTGTGTCATCTAGAGGACGGATCATTATCAAGTTCATTACGAAGACGGCTTGGGAGAGAATTGATCGAATCAGTCGGTTGAAGTATCTCTTCCGCAAAAGTCGTTTGGTCGCGTCCGGACGAGATTGAGATTGGTGAAGCAATCCAGATCAAGCGACGGAACATGCAACAGCAATCCAGATCGAGCGGCGATCGGGAGCACACGCGTGCAGGCAAGTAGCAGGTGAGGCCACGGGGCGCCGGGCAGCGGCCAGATCGACTAGGCGGCGGCGGCATGCGCATGACGCGTGTGTAAGGCAGCAGACCGATCTGTCATATGGCGACGTGACCTGGAGCGGGGCTGCAGGCAAAGCGCTAGGACACGTCGAGTCCGGTGCGAGGCAAACACGCAGAGGAAATAGTGCTCGGATCGGATCCCTATTGGAAGCGTGCAAGCGGCGGCGGTGTAACACGCAAGGCAGCGATGCAGGTGCGTGCGCAGGCAGCAGGTGCAGCTCACCCGTGTCCCGGACGGGGTGGCAGGCGGTCCAGCGGGCGCAAGGCCTAGGCTGTGAGGCCCAGAGAGCTGGACGTGCTCGTGGACAGGTAGATGGCTGGTTCGTGAGATTTGTTTGGAAGAAAAAAGGAGCTACGTTGCAGACTCAGTGCTATTCCATCAGGATAAAGAGATAGGAAAAGTTAATGGACCTATGGCCTACAGAAGCACGAGCTGGAGTTTAATTTGATCTTCATGGTGAGGTACACACAGGAAGGCTTATGGTGTGGATTTTGACTTTATTTCTTTGGTACAAGGTTTGTGTACATGGATGGTAGCGTGAGGGTCTGCGATGTGTGTAGCAAGGACACGACGTGCATGCAAGGCTCGGAGGAGTCTGGAGCGCGCCGTGACAGGATCATGCAAACACAGGGCGTCAAGCAATGCACGAAGATGTGCGGGGCGGACACGACGCAGGGTAGAGCATGGTTGCAGTCGAATAATTTCGGCTGGGTCGGACTGGACAGTCTGATGGATCGACGTGGATGTTGGTCAAAGCATAAGACGGTGATGATTTCAGCGACAACGACATAGGAGCGTTATGCTGATGGTGGCTGACTTCTGGGGCGTGGAAACACGTGGTGCAGGCCTAAGGGCTTGTGCAGCTTCGACAGACTATGGCGTAGGGTTGATTCAAGACGGTGCACATGAGAGCTTGGAGTTGACAGGGCGCGGGAGGGTGGCACGTACAACCACCATGGAGTCATGTTGAAGGTGGAGTAGGAGTCTGATAGATGACTTCACTCTGAGCTGATGGAGGGGCTACGGCGTAAGTTAACGGAGAGTCGAAGCCTATTTCAGCGGGATAGCGAGAGACACGTGGATCAGACTGGGTACCAGTGGTCTGATGGAGACGTGATACTCGGCATCGGTCGGTGATGATCGGTGGTTCTCTGCAGTGGGGGTTGAGGCAGTATGGGCTAGCTACCCGGGAGACTCGACCAGGACAGCAGAGGCTCGACGCGGTGATAGCGGCGAGGCGTGCGGTAAGCACGGGACACAGCGACAGGCCAAGGCACTGGTGGTCAGACATGTGGTCAGGCAAATTGTGGAGGGGGTGCTGAAGCAGTGTTGACGAGTACCAGATTTGAGTTGGTGACTGGGTCTATCGGTGCCGGTTGATGGACAAGAGTTGACCATGGAGAATCTGAGAAAGTGACGGGAAGTCTGGAATTGTCAAAACAGAGAGAGTACATGGCTGTATATTCTGTGGTGTTCAGTGCACACGGCAAAGTGCGGATGACAAATACAGAAGGAGGCGGAGTGCTATAGCTGTGGGACATGCCAGAGACTATCCAGAGGAAGGGTGAGACAACTGCTAATTTGACTTAGGGTGAAACAGGACGACGGTGAAATTCCTTCAACTTTCAGACAGGCGGTCAAGAAAGAGCGGTGATGTTGAGTTCAGGTAACTCTTATATGTGGCGTCCAATATGTGAGTTGTTCATTTTCATGCAGACAGTGGTCGGTGCGTGATGGCATTGAACGGATTCTCCGGAAGTTGGAAGCACAAAGTAGAGTAATGAGGAACTTAATTTCGCTCGAGTGTTGACTGTGAAGAAGACAAGAAGGGACTACAGTTGCAGGTGGAGTCACATGGAGTCTGGGAGTAGCAGTGGTGCTCATGGCGTATCTCAAGTCCAATGTACATGGAGGTTCGACGCACGGACGAATTCAAGGTGGTGGAGAATATTCGCAAAGGTGGAGTTTGTTAGAGTTGTGTCGAATATTATTGTACAAGTTAGGTTACAGTTGGACTTGGAGTCGTACGGTGTGTAGACAGGATACAGAGTCGTGTCCAAGTAGGACACTTGTATCCTAGGCCTCTCTTATATAGCGGGGGTAGACACACGATGTAACCAATGCCAACATAATAGCACGGGCACGCGGGGGGAGCCGGCGGCATGTGCCGGCGCCCGGGCGGCCAGGTGCGGTATTGTGACGGTGTCACGGGGAGGAGCGCCCGTAGTCATGCCCCGGGGATGTAGCCATATCGGTGAACCTCGTTAACAAATCTCGGTGTCGTGCGTGTGTGATTGCTTGGTCCTCGGTAGATCGACGGAGCGCCTCGGATTTATTCTAACAAGGTTGGGTTTAGTCCCACATCGGTTGTGGGGGGAGACATAACACGATTTATAAGGGCGGGGGTGTCCCCTCTTAACAGGCTAGTCTTTTGGGGGGAGAGGGCCCAAGGCCTGTCATAAGTCGGTGTTGCTCTCCGGTTGGGCCTGGTTGACGCATGTAGGTCGAAAACGCTGGTGAGAGCGGACCCGAGATTGCGTAACAATTGGTATCAGAGCCCAGGTGCCCGGAATGAATCTCGGTAGACTCACGGGTGGTCGGTCATGGTTGGTGGGCTGGAAACGCTGGTGTTAGCGGGCCCATGGATGACCGATGTGTGAGGGGGAGATTGTTGGGTTTAGTCCCACATCGGTTGTGGGGGGAGACATAACACGATTTATAAGGGCGGGGGTGTCCCCTCCTAACAGGCTAGTCTTTTGGGGGGAGAGGGCCCAAGGCCTGTCATAAGTCGGTGTTGCTCTCCGGTTGGGCCTGGTTGACGCATGTGGGTCGGAAACGCTGGTGAGAGCGGACCCGAGATTGCGTAACAGAATGATCCTAGATGCCGTGGTTGCTTGCGCCATACCAGAATGCCACTGCAGAAATCCACATTCAGACACGAACCTCCTGAACATGCACCATCTTCTGCTGCATCCCGCTCTTGTCCCACTGAGCTTTGAAGCCCCCGTGCAAGCCCAGCAGCCAGAGCCTCTTCAGGGAGCTAAGGGATTCAATGCCTTGAGGGACCTTATCCAGCTTCGGCAACGACACGACATACAAACCTTCGATGCACGGAAGGGCGCCATCGATGATCTTTAGCTCGTCGACATTATGCATGTGCTTTAGTGTAAGGCTCTTCAGGTGAGGGAAGGAATCTGCAGAAAGAACCAAAATGTTTGCACTGCGCATGTTGTTGAGTCGCAGATATGTGAGGTTTGGCAAGTGTGGTGCAAGCATCCCTAGTGGATCCTCGTCTTCCCAAAGGTGACACCAGCTTAGAGCTAGATACTTGAGATTTTCTCCGTGGCTGCGGAATATCGGGCAGTCCAGCGATCCCTTGGCCCATTTCCCTCTGATGATCAGCTTGTGGAGATGTGTGGACATTGGCTGGAGGGACTCGAAACGAAGTGCCTCGTTCTCATCTCTTCCAGCAAGAAGCAGACTGGAAAGAAGCGGCATATTTGACAGCAGCAAAAATATTTGCGCATTCAGCAGAACTTATGTTGTCAATCCACAGATTTCGCAGTTGCACCATTCTCTCCAGCTGCTCAGCCAAGTCTTTGTTGGCTTGGATGGTCTCAAGAGTCTGCAGCCCTTCAATGTTGGGCAGTTCTTTTGGTGCTTGAATTCCGACAAAGTATCGAAACTCCGTCCGCTTCTCATCAGCATATCTATCAGCTAAGAGGTGCCGTAGATTCTTGATCTTAGCAATCCCTCTTGGTAGGGTCTCTATGTTAGTTTGCTTGATGTCCAGAGTTTGCAGGTTCGATAGTTTCTCAACAGAGTCCGGGAGTGACCTCACCTTGGTGCGGCGTAAGCCAATGTAACGTAAATTGAAGAGTGTACCTATCCATGCCGGCACTTCAGTGATTTCAGAGTCTTGTAGCTCGAGGACAGTCAGGTAGCTGGATTCTGACGAAACTGAGAACGGCATGGCAGGCATGGATGAAATTGCTCCTACTGACACTAGAGTTCGAAGACGGGGAAGCTTAATTTTCAGTGCAGTATTGCCTTTCCATCCGCATGATGACAGACGACGAACATCCTTATTCATATGTATCAATGTGGCATAATCATTTGCACATACAAACTGCTCCTCGCTTGCAATACAAAGAGCCAGGTCTCGCACGATATCATGCATCGTACAGGTGCTCACCCTTCCCAGTTCATCTGTCTCCTTGACTTCAAGCATATTGCGGTATATCAGTTCCGTCAGGTTTCCCTCGGCCACCTCCTCTGGGGTGCTATTTCCTTTGCTACACACAAAGCCTTCTGCAACCCACAGCCTCACAAGGCTCTCACGTGACATTGGGTAGTCTTCCGGGAAAAGGCTGCAATACAAAAGGCAGTTTCTGAGGTCTCCAGATAGGTCATGGTAGCTCAGATTTAAAACTGCCCGGAGATGATCATTCTTCGACAGCTCAGTTGAGAGTTGATTGTATATCTGCTCCCAAGAGTATTGTGTTTGTGGCCTCGAAGACAAAACACCACCTATTGATAAAATTGCTAGTGGCAGACCCTGACACCTATCAACTATAGACCTGGCAGTTTTCATGAGATGATTGGGACACTCATACTCATGGTCCTTCTTGATATAAAAGACCCTCCTGCAGAAGAGTTCGAATGCGTGAGCATTCCCCAAAGGCTTGAGATCGATACAGCGTGTCAAGTGAGCAACAGCAGCAACATGATTGTTCCGCGTTGTGATGATGATGCGACTTTTTTTTTTGAACGGTCACCGGGGGGGAGGGATCCCCACCTGAATATATTGCTCAAAAAGCTGCCAAAGCCAAGAGTCACCCCTTAAGCTTTGGCTGATCCAGTTTATAAGGGAAACGGGATCGAAAACCTGAACAAGTTGGTCCCGTTTATGAGGAAAACCGGACCGAAAACCGTACAGGTAGAACAAGTGTAAAGGAAGAAGAAAGAAAAAGGACGCCCAAGACAAGGCACGCCTAGCTAACAGACATAAAGACCATCACCACGAAAGACACAAGTATATGTGGGGTGTCGTCGAGGGATCACAATACCGGGACTTGCATGAGAATTCTGGAATGCATCTCGCATTTGAGAGTACACTTCCTTGTTCCAGACATCATCCAACACAATTAAACATTTCCTATCTTTAAGCTTTCGCTTTATTTCTTCCTTCAAGTCATGCACATCCATCCTGTCAATGTTAGGTGATGATGGTTGTTCGGTAACCTTCTCGAGTAACTTCCTCAACAGAGCATCCAAAGTGTAGGTCTGAGACACAACCATCCACGCACTAGTTTGGAAGTTGATCTTTTCACGTTCATACACATTTGTGACGAGGGTTGTTTTTCCCAACCCACCCATACCCGACACCGTTATCACCGTAGTCTCCATCTCATCCGAGTACAACCATTCAGTCATCATTTGCCTGTTATCTTCAATTCCAATAAGATCTTCATCTTTCACAAGTTCAGGGAAACTATCTTGGGACCGTTGTCTTTCCATCTCAGTGCGCGGGTCATGAACAAGCTGGGATGGTTGCAGCCATTGCTCCTTGAGTCCGATAACTTGCTTTATCTCCTTCTCTATCTTGACTACCTCATCGGCAATTTGACTAAAAACCCGGACATAATGTGATCCTTTGAGGCACTTCTTCAGAAACCCTTTTTCCACATGAAGAGAGTGATATGAGTATTTGTCCATCACATCCTCAACATGGTAGGCCAACTTCCTCACCTCCCCAATCCAACCCTTTACGACTTTGTCGGCAAGGTACGGCGTGCCTATCTGCTGTATGACGTTCTTCATTGTACTTAATTGCTTCGCTATTCCCTCAATCTTGTCATCCAGATCAATCAGATTACTAACTTTTTCTGACAGCTTGCCAGCAAAGCCTTGGTAGCTTCATCAGCTAAGACATTCCCAATCTTTCCGAGAGCAACGAGCACCGCCTCCGCCATTTGTGCTGAACAAAATAAACATAGATCAATGTGTTAAATGGGGCAATAACCAATTTCATCCAAGAAAATTAAGTCGTGAGTTAGCTTGTATGAACAGAGAGAAACTTTCTCCAATGGTTGTTTTACTTCCACTAGTTTTCAAACTGAAAATTTATAGGTTTGTTGACACTTACTCCACTGGTTTCGTGCATGGATGGAACGAGTAGCTCTGTTGATATTTAAGATTTTTTTATTAATGTATCATGGGAGAAGATACCTGATGTCAATGTACCAGTACTAGATAAATATGTATAATCATCACTTTTTGTCATCTGACACTGAGATATTCAGACAAAAGTACTAACAGGGTCCGTGATAAGAAAAGAGACATAGAGTTTTGCTCATGGGCCTGATAAACCGTAGCATGACGGAAGGAAAGATTTAAGACATGTTAATACATAGTACTAGAGAATTACACACACGTTTGCATGACTTGACTTGAATATAGTTTTTTTTTTTGTGGGAGACTTGAATATAGTTGTATCCACTATGCAACTCTAATGCTTATGATGGAACAAAATAGTTGCAGTTGTTATACAGGTCAGAGAAATAGCGGTGTGCTTCTTGGAAGGAGAGGGTACTAATAATTATACAACAAGAGTGCTAATTACATGGTACTACGTGGTTTCCGGGAAGGCAGTTGGTCGTTCAACATGCGATTTTAGTTGTGTTGGGAAACTTGCAAGCTGTGAATGAACTAATCTGACATGGTGCATATTCAGGCAAAATCATTACCTGGTGACAAAACAACTGTTCAGTCAGTCAAGCAGAATAGCTTAAGGGCCGAGCAGCGTGCGCAACTGACAGGAAAGATTGACCACGGGTTGGCGATTTGGCATCAACAACCACGGGGGACAGCTCTCATCCAAAGATGAAACTTGAGAATCACATCAGAGTCGGCCGGAGGCGAGGCCTGTCCGGTCCGTCCTGACAGTTGGTTGACTCTGCAGCATGGAAGAAGAGGGGATGAGTATTTGTTAAACAAATTAGGGTTTGGAACAATGCTCGATACCCTTGGTGGGTACGGCTGTCATATATTTATAAGAGGGAACCGTACAAATACCGGTTATATTACAACACGTATATCTAATATATAGTTAGTCTAACACCCTCTCTCAATCTTAACTATGTCCTGAAACACTCAGAAGGTTAAGATTGCGACGACATCCTTCAAAAGAAGGTAAGGGCAAGGGTTTAGTGAAAATATCAGCAAGCTGATCCTTAGAAGAAACAAACTTAATCTGAAGGAGCTTCTGAGCAACACGTTCCCTCACAAAATGATAGTCGACTTCGATGTGCTTCGTTCGGGCATGAAATACTGGATTGGATGAAAGGTATGTGGCACCGATGTTATCACACCAAAGAACAGGCGGCTGAGTTGGGGAGACCTTCAACTCTCGAAGCAACGACTGCACCCACATGATCTCAGCTGTGGCATTAGCAACAGCTTTGTACTCAGCTTCGGTACTACTCCGAGACACCGTAGCTTGCTTGCGAGCTTGCCAGGCGATCAAGTTAGGCCCAAAGAACACAGCATGTCCCCCCGTGGATCGCCTATCATCAGGACTACCAGCCCAATCGGCATCAGAAAATGCTGAGATCAGTCCAGAGCGTGCAGGCTGAAGATGGAGACCATATGAACCAGTGTGACGAACATAGCGTAAGATACGCTTAACAACTGACCAATGAGAATCACGTGGTGCATGGAGATACTGGCACACACGGTTAACTGCAAATGATATGTCTGGTCGAGTAATGAGCAAGTACTGCAGTCCACCCACAATGCTGCGGTACTCGGTAGCATTCTCAGGAGAGAGCAAGTCACCAGCAAGAGCTGTCAGTTTGTCTGTGGCAGACATGGGAGTCATAGCAGACTTGCACTGCAACATACCTGCACGACGCAGAAGATCCTGAGAGTACTTCTTCTGAGTAAGAGTCAAGCCACTATCACAATGAAGAACCTTGAGGCCCAGAAAATAATGCAGTCTCCCAAGATCTTTAACAGCAAACTCAGCACCAAGAGAGGACACAAGCCGATCCGTAGCAGAAGCAGACGAACTGACAAGGATGATGTCATCAACATAGACCAGAATGTACATAGTCACCTCAGGTCGCTGAAGAATAAACAGAGACGTGTCTGCTGTAGAAGGAACAAACCCATGTGCACGAAGAGCAGCGCCAAGACGGGCATGCCATGCACGCGGGGCCTGCTTCAAACCATAGAGAGCTTTGACAAGGCGACACAAATGATGTGGCTGAGCAGGATCAAAAAAACCTGGTGGCTGACGCATATAAACCTCTTCTTCCAGAACTCCATGGAGAAAGGCATTCTGAACGTCAAGCTGTCGAAGCGACCATCCGCGAGTAACAGCCAAAGAGAGAAGAACACGGATAGTAGTTGGTTTAATAACAGGACTGAATGTGTCTTCGTAATCAATGCCGTACCGTTGTTTGAATCCCTTGGCAACCAGGCGTGCCTTGTACCTCTCAATGGAGCCATCAGCATGTTTCTTCACCTTGAATACCCATTTAGAATCAATGATATTGACACCAGATGGAGGTGGAACAAGACTCCAAGTGTTGTTTCTCTGAAGAGCATGAATCTCCTGCTCCATCCCAGCACGCCAATGTGGGATGCCAAGCGCTGCTCGAAAATGTCGTGGTTCAGTCGTAGGGTCAGCCTCAGCGTGCGCCACACAGGCCGCAAGCCACGCAACAGTGCCGTCAGTGCGCTTCTTCGGTTGGAAGATGCCACTTTTGCTGCGAGTATGGGGACGCAGGACGACAGGCGGAGATGGGGCTGGAGCTACCACACTAGACAAGCCACTGTCCGTCAGCGGCGAGGAGGCCGTGCCGGCGGGCGAGTCCGGTGGCACGGACAGGGTCGGCGAAGATAGACCGGGCATGACCGGCGTCGACGGGCCAGGCGACGAAGACTTAGTGACCTGCGAGGCCGCCGGCCCAGGGGATAGCACCGCGGGTCCAGCCGGCCCGGCCGACGGCTCCACGAGTTCGATCGGCCCAGGCGACAGCGAGGCCGCTGGCCCAGGCGACTCGGGCACCCCGTCGGATCCATGTGCATGGGGCATGCACGCGTGACCGACGTCGGGGTCAGGCGGAGTAGTGGCGGGGGCAGCCTCGTCGAGCGCCTCGCCCGGTGTAGCAGCAGTTGGCGCAGTTGTGGCCATATCATCATCCAGAAGTTCAAGTCGAGCGCCTCGTCCAGTCCCTGCACCATGGTTAGGCAACAACAGAGGAGAATATGCAGCATCCACAAATTGATCAGGCAAAACTGGAAAAGAGTGCAACTCGGTGACGGGAGTATCGGTGGGTGATGTGAGCGTGGAAAACGGGAAGACAGTCTCATCGAACACAACATCACGAGAAATGTAAACACGATTTGTTGGAATGTGAAGACACTTGTAACCTTTGTGTAGAGGACTGTACCCAAGAAACACACATTGTTTGGATCGAAACTCAAGTTTATGCTTATTGTACGGACGAAGATGCGGCCAACACGCACAGCCGAACACTTTGAGGAGGGAGTAATCTGGAGTTTCATTAAGCAACACTTCTAGCGGAGACTTCATGTGAAGACGTCGTGTGGGAATCCTGTTTATCAAAAAACAGGCAGTAACAAAAGCATCGCTCCAGAACCGAAACGGGACAGAGGCATGTGCAAGAAGTGTCGGGCCAGTTTCAACAATGTGACGGTGCTTGCGCTCAGCTGCACCGTTCTGCTGATGTGTATGAGGACAAGACACATGGTGTGAAATGCCAAGCTTCTGAAAGAAGGTGTTAAGGTTACGATACTCACCCCCAGTCTGACTGAACATGGATAATTTTGTGCTTAAGCAATCGTTCAACATGTGCTTGAAATTGCATAAAGACATGAAACACATCAGATTTGCGCTTAATAAGATAAATCCAAGTAAAGCGATTGAAAGCATCGATGAAACTGACATAATAGTTGTGACCACTAACAGAAGTTTGGGCATAGCCCCACACGTCCGAAAACACAAGTTCAAGAGGAGCCGTGACAACACGACTTGATACAGAAAAAGGCAACTGATGACTCTTGCCTTGTTGGCAGGCATCACACACTAGAAACTCCTTATTACTTGACTCAACAGGAAGACGATGACGATGAAGCACATGGCGCACAATGGGAGTAGCGGGGTGGCCAAGGCGAGAGTGCCACTGCGACGATGACACCCGAACACCACTGAAAACTTGAGAGACTCGTGGCACATCAAGCGCATATAAGCCGTCGCGAGCTCGACCACTAAGAAGAACGTCCCTCGTGTCCCGGTCCTTAACAAAAAAATGGAAAGGGTGAAACTCAACAAACACATTGTTGTCACGAGTTAATTTAGGAACCGAGAGTAAACTACGTGTGACTGAAGGAACACGAAGGACATCAAGCGAGCGCAAGGTTTTAGTGGTGCGTGAAAGGAGAGATGCCTGACCAACATGTGAGATGGGCATACCGATCCATTGGCCGTGCGGACCTGATCGTGACCGTGTACGGTGGCGAGTGGCCAGCTTGTCAAGCTGGCTCGTCAAATGGTGCATGGCGCCCGTGTCCATATACCAAGCAGGATCCACCGAGTATGAAGGAGTGAACCGGGATCCGGTGTAGCGAGCAGCTTGCTTCTCATTGCCCTTCCCATTGTTCCCGATGCCAAGAAAATCTCGTTTAAAGCGACGGTGGCAGCGAGACGCCAAATGCCCCTCAATGCCGCAGAGCTGACACTCAACCCCACCACCACATGCCTCGCGGTGGAGCCGCTTGCGACCAGCCGTTGGAGGTGGAGCGGACGGACAGGGCTGGTTGCCCGAGGTCGGCGGCGCTTTCTGCTTGGCACCGCGGGCGCCCCCGCGGAGAGCAGCATTCGCAGAAGGACCCTCCGTGTAGACGCCAACGGAGCGGCGAGCAGCAAGCCTCTGTTCGGTGTTGAGGAGGCGTGCATAGAGATCACGAGGCGGCATCGGCGTGTCACGTCCATTGATATTTTCAACAAGAGAATCATAGTCCTCATCAAGCCCATTGAGAATGAACGAAGTAAACTCCTCGTCACGGAGAGGCTTCCCAATAGACGACAGTGTATCAGCTAAACTTTTGACCTTGTTGAAGAAGGCCGTGACGGAGAGATCATTTTTCTTGACCTCACCCAGCTGGTTGCGAATGGCAGAGGAACGGGCCAGCGACTGTGAGGAGAAGCTGGAGTCAAGCGTGGCCCATGCATCCCTCGACGTCGCGGCAAAGACCACCATGCCGGCCACGGAGGGAGTGAGCGAGGACTGAATGGCACCTAGAATAGCCTGATCCTGAGCGATCCACCGACGATGAGCAGGGTTGGACACCATGACGAAGCCACCAGCGGCCGAGGGCACCGGGACCATGGCCGGGGGACACGGCAGCGTACCATCGACATACCCCTCAAGGTAGTGACTACGCATCAGCGGCAACACCTGAGCACGCCACAGGAGGTAGTTGTCGGCCGAGAGCTTCACCGTTACCAGATGAGCAAAGTGGAACGGTCCTGGTTCAGCAACTGGTGCGGAGAGCTGCGAGTCGGACATCGGAGGAGCACTGTACGGAATCAGTGCATCGGCCGACGGAGACGTACGGTAGTGTTGATGATGACCGTAGGGCGCCATAGGAGGTACGCCGTAGGGCTGCAGCGACGTGACGTACGGCACAGGGGTAGCGTAGGGCGCGCCATATGGCACCACGGAGGACGAAGCAAACGGCGCTGGCGCGACGTACGGCGACGACGGCGCGACGTACGGTGCTGGATCTGACCGCCGTAGGGCACCTGGGCGGGGGCACCACGAGGGCCTGAAGCCGGCGGCGGAGCATACGATGGAGGCGCGCCGTAAGGCAACTGCACAGGGGCACCGTTGCTGGCGGCCAAAGATCCATCACGGGATGGCTGGCCGTATGCATCGCGTGATGGCTGGGCGGGCTGCGCTGGAGCCACGGCAACGCCGTATGCATCGCGTGATGGCTGCACTGGAGCCGCGCCGTATGCATCGCGAGGCTGCACTGCTGGATCGTAGGAGCTGGGCGCCAGGGCTGTGCCAGGAAGCGACGCAGCACGGGCGATCGGCGATCGGGGCGCTGGATGCGATCCCGATGCGGCCGGACGGGCCCAGCCGAGCGGGGCGGACGCCACGAACGGCGATTCCGTCGTCAGGGTTGACGGAGGCGACGCGGCGGCGAAGGCCGACGCGGCGGCGGCAGAGGAAGCGGAAGCACGGCGCGAATTGAACGCGTCGTCTGATACCATGTTAAACAAATTAGGGTTTGGAACAATGCTCGATACCCTTGGTGGGTACGGCTGTCATATATTTATAAGAAGGAACCGTACAAATACCGGTTATATTACAACACATATATCTAATATATACTTAGTCTAACCGTATTTATTTATGCTCAGGAGCAGAAATCGGATCAGAATGGCATGTCACCCTGATACGGGGACTGGATTTGCCATTTCCACGCGACAACCTAGGTCCGGCTGCCAGATCCAGAAGCACAAAGTGCAGTTCGGCCTCCTCCGCCGCGCCGGCGCAGTCCGACGAGCAAGCCCGGGCGGCCAGATGCCTCCCAGCAGAGACGGAATCTAAGCTAAGATAAGGAAGAGTGTGTGTGCACCTGTTGGTCGCAATGGAGCTCCGTGGTGTGAGGAGGAGGAGGAGACCTTGACTCGCTGCAGGTCCGTGGCTTTGTTTCTTCTCCGAAGGCACCTTGGGGAAGTCAAGTCTTTGGTTATTGTCCTGTCTTCCTTTCTTTTCTTTTCTTTTTTGATTTTATTAAGTTTGAGAAACCTTCTTCCTGCTTCTGCCTTCAAAGATTCCGGGAAATTATACGGTTGGTACGCTCCTATCCTATCCTACTTATGGTCTAGTGCGCAAGAAACCGTGACACATTATCTTTACTTCTAATTGGGAGTTGATGAATAGTCCGCCGGTTATTTTTCGCTGGTTTTTTTGTCCTCCCTCCCACCTCCCAATTTCGTCGGGTTTTTTTCGTCGGTTTTTTATTCGCCCCCCTCCTACCGGCCGGACAAATCCAACGTTTATTTGGTAACACAATGAATTCACACATGATGATTGATTTATTCTTTGGTAACCTAACTAACAGATGGTAATCAATATTCAAATACCAAAACCAAACGTACAAGGCAACAATCAATTCATTTTTTTCCTGACCGGTTATTTTTCGTCTCCCCTCCCACCCGCCTTTTCGCTTCACCGCCCACATAAACCCATCAGATTAGTTACCATAAAAAAAATTAATCACAATCAATCAAGCATTGATGGGATATTTCCTTACATGAATCATACACGTCAAGAAAATGTACGGCGTGCGAGGATCGTGGGCACATGCCCTACAAATCCGAAAATGCCTATAAAAATTAAATCAGAATCAATTAAGCATCGATGGTATATTTTACTTGCTTTGATGGGATTTTTGTACACGGTACCATTAACGCGTTCCTCCCATCGCTGCCCTCCTCACGAGCCTGGACGACCGATCCTCTCGACGCCTGCCCTCATGTGTCCTCGCGCTGCCATCATCTTCTTCTCTCCGGTCTCCTTGACTAGGAGGACTCCTCTGTGCCCCAGGCCCTGGCTGACGCCGGCGACTCCTTGATACTCTGCCCGCACCGTCACATCCAACGCAGGCGAAACTCCAGCTGATGCCACGGGATCCACATCCTACGCTCGTCGGCCATCTTCCACTCCGGCTGCTGCGTGGTGCCGCCGCTGTGGGAGGCAACCTGGCAGGAGCAGACGTACCCGTCCTCGTGCAGCCCGGCCCATGCGTCTAGCTCGGCGTCGAAGTAGTCTCGGCCTCTGAAAGGCAGCATCCACTCCCCATGGCGCCTCCACTTGCAGCTCCTGGTGTCGACGGAGTACGTGCCGCAGACTGCCCTGCTCCACGAGGACACGAATATGGTGCGCCCGTCCGAGTGCAGCGCGTAGGAGAAGATCATCTTGTCCTTGGTGAAGGGCGTCGGCATGCTTCTCCAGGACCAGTCGGTGGGCAGCAGGTCGTCGTCTTCCGTCGGTGGCGGCTTCGCCATCGCCTCAAAGGACACAGGCCGCTCCATGAAGTGGAAGGCGAACGCGAACATCGTGTCACCGGCGCCGGAGGTCAGGAAGGTGTTGGAGCCACAAAGCAGTGCGTCTGGAGCGGGAGGGCCGACGGCCAGTCCGGCGGTGTCAGTGTCGTAGAAGACGGTTCCGGCATGTATGTTGCTCGTGGCCATGATGTAGCCGCCCAGGGCTGCGAACTTCATGGCACGGCCACGCTCAGGTGGCACTAGCCGGAGGACACGGGAGGCGCTGAGGTCGGTACTGTCGGCATCGATCTTGCGGATGGTGAAGCCCTTGTGCCAGTCGTCTAGAACTAGATAGAGGCTCTTCTCCTTGTTGCCGCTGCGGTCGTGGTAGTAGTTGGCCTCATCCTCCTCGCCCTGCCTTCTTTGCTTAGACATCCAGCCCCCGACTGACTGAATTAGTGAATTCTGAAGTATATACCAGAAAAACACGTACGCAGACAAAAACACTCGAATAGATTGGACGTAGCTGGCTAACCACGGTTGATGTAGTATCGATCTACTAGAAGCAACATGGATACGCGCAAGTAATTGATACACACGGGTATGCCTCGTGCCCGCTGATCTTTCTATTGGTCTCTGGGTGTACTGTTTATAGGGGTGCAGGGTAATAAGTATATATAGCTATAGCTAGGACGGAGGAGGATTTGTGGTCTATGGGGACATATACACCTTATATGGGAAAAAAATTAGTAATTCAACAAAAAGTCAAAAATTCCTGAAAATATTTTTGAAATAAACTTGACCTTTTGCTGTACCCGTGAGAAAAAATCCACACAAAAATATATCCCTTTGACTTCTTTTCGAAAGACAAATTTTTAGCTAAAATAGTGTGAATAGTGACCTATAATAGCAAATAAATTTTGTCTTTTTTGTTGTGATGTCAACTTTTGTTTTTTTTGTGAAAGTGTATATACCAGTGCAAAAGTAAGTCAAGTGTTTTGTCAAAATAGTTCTTACCTATTTTGAATTTTTTTAAAAATATTAAAAAAAATCCCATATAGGGTGCATATACAACCAGGAACCATAGGGTATTTCCCTAGCTAGGACTTGCAACATAACCGATTCGGGACGGAACTACTGATCCTACTTGGTGATGGATTCCTGCACGAGCCGGACATGAGACGTGCTTTTTTCTTGAGGGAAACGCCGCCGCAGCCGCCGCCAGCGAGTAACCCTAGGGCAGGGCGCTAGGATCCCCGAGCAGGGCGGGCAGCAAGGATCGGCGCAAGGAGGCCGTGTCGGTCGTTCCCGCCACCAGCGCTAAACCCCAGGTATTTACGTTCCGTGTCCTCCCCGCACTCTACGCTGATACATCAGCGAGGAGCTGATGGTGGAAATGCTACTCCTCCCCGAACTCTATGATGCTTGATTCGATCTCGTGGTGTGGAACCATTAAGGCGGGCAAGGCTATTGAGTTTGCTCCTAACGCCGACTTGGGCGATGGGTGGGACGAATGCGATCAACGGCCAACGGCGGACATGGACTCAAGCCAGCACAGGTCCACGGCGGAGCAGAGCACCTGCTGGTCTTCACTTGGTAGGCGGCAGCAGTTTCCGCATCAAGGTATGTGCTCTTTTTTACATTCTTGTCATGTCTGATTGAGAATCGTTGTATTAGCTCATGGGCGCCCGTACCAGCAGTCCAGATTTGATTCGCGGTCAACTCGGGTGTTGTGGAGCACAGGGAAGGAGGAGAAGGAGGGCATGTGTTTACAATTCGGTGCCAAGGGAGATAATCGAGATGTTGGCGCAGAATTAGAGGATGCCAGGTGACTATTTGAAGCCTATGCATCTCCTGATGCTGACTACTTTGGAAGGAAGCTGTTAGAAGGCGAGATAGATTCCATCTTAGCTAACGGGACACAGGAGATCACCGACCGTCCTTATGGGTGCAAACACAGGGATGTAAGTGGGTGTTCAAGAAGATCGCTTAGACCTGATGGTGCGATTGAAAAGTACAAGGCACGGCTTGTGGCTAAGGGTTATACCGAAAAGAAGGTGAAGACTTATTTGATACTTACTCACCCGTGGCTAGATGACCACAATTGGTGCTACTATCACCGGCTGCCTCACATGGTCTTCTCATTCATCAAATGGGCGTTAAGATGGCTTTCCTCAATGGAGAGTTGAAGGAGGAAATTTACATGGATCAGCCAGATGGTTTTGTAGTACCTGGTCAGGAAGGAAAGGTGTGCAAGTTGTTAAAGTCTTTATATGGCCTTAAACAAACTCCTAAGGAGTGGCATGAGAAGTTCGAAAGAACATTAACTGCTGCTTGCTTTGTAGTAAATGATGGTGACAAGTGTGTGTACTATCGCCATAGTGGGGGCGAAGGAGTTATTCTTTGTTTGTATGTCGACGACATATTGATCTTTGGAACCAAACTTGATTTAATCAAGGAGGTTAAGGATTTCTTATCTCGTTGTTTTGAGATGGAGGATCTAGGAGTAGCTGATGTTATCTTACATCAAGCTGTTGAGAGATGAGAACGGTGGGATCACACTGCTTCAGTCTCACTATGTGGAAAAGGTCTTGAATCGTTTTGGGTATAGCGACTGCACGCCTTCTCCAACTCCATATGGTGCTAGTGTGTTGCTTGAAAGAATCGATTTAATTGCTAGAGATCAAGCGAGGTATTCTCGGATTATTGGCTCGCTTATGTATTTGGCGAGTGCCACGAGGCTGACATCTCTTTGGTGTGAGCAAGCTGAGTTGGTTTGTGTCAAAACCGGAGATGATCATTGGCGTGCGCTTGAGAGAGTTATCGCTACTTGAAGGGCATCTTTGCGAGCTACGGATTCACTACACCGGGTATCCAAAGTCTTGGAGGGTTATAGTGACTCAAACTGGATTTATGATCTTGATGAGATTAAGGCCACAAGTGGTTATGTTTTTACACTTAGTGGTGGCGCTGTTTCTGGAAGTCTTGCAAGCGCACCATCTTAACAAGGTCAACTATGGGCAGAACTCACAAAGATTAGACACCGCCATTTGTTGAAGCGAGTGGCCGTGAGCTATTGATGGACTTACCTATGGTTGAAAACCAATACCCCTATCCCGATGAATGTGATAATCAAACTGTGATCGTCAAGATAAACAGTTCTAAGGACAATATGAAGTCCTCAAGGCATGTGAAGAGGAGATTAAAATCTGTCAGGAAACTGAGAAACTCCAGAGTTATTATGTTGGATTATATCCAAACGTCGAAAAACTTGGCAGATCCCTTCACAAAGGGTCTATCACATAATATGATAGATAATGCATCGATGGAGATGGGTTTGAGACCCACCGCATGAGTTGTCCATAGTGGTAACCCACTCTATGTGATCGGAGATCCCGTGAAGTAGAAGTGGGAGACAAGCTGTTGGTCAGCTGAGAGGAGAGTATCCTTATTTTAATTATCTCACTCCGTGAAGATGCAATACTCTCCTGATCTGCATGGCAGGTTGATATCTATCTTAATGTGTTCCAAGTGGCTTATTTGAGTAAGCCGAGATGTTATCCTGCAGAGCATCTCCTGAGGAACACACCTATATGATTGACTGTTAACGTCACAGTTTGTGAGAAGTGGGTGCTCTCTAATAAATTCATGAAAGGCCCTAGAGTACGACGTATACGCTCCACCCACGGGGAAGCCTTGCGGCAGCCCAGTACCGGTCAAGAATTTGTGTGAAACTAGTCTCGCTGAAAACTTGTAGTTCAAGGCATAGTACACTATTCAAGTTGTGATCTAGTGCAGCATAAATCTCTAAGTGGAAGTTCAACTTCACAGTCTTCACTAAGCACCGGTATATAAACAATGTTTTGGAACCAAATGGTGAAATGTGCCAATGAGACTTTCTGGGGGATTGTTGGAATTTGCTAGTGGGCTTTTGGCCCAAAGCCCAACTAAAATTCTGAAATTCTCTTGGCCCATTCATGCACACATGTGAGTGGAGTGAGTGAGGCTAAAGTTTAGTCCCACCTCATAAGTTGAGAGAGAGAGTTGCACCTCTATATAAGGTGAGCGCTCCTACCACTTGTATGAGCATGAGAAGAGGAGACCTACACGCGCGCTCCTCCTCCTTGCTCGCCTCGCCACGCCACGCCTCGCCTCGTCACGACGCGCCGCGGGTTGCGGGATTGAGCTGAGCCGAGGACAGAGCTATGCACATTGTCTATATTTTTGCTGCTCGGGAAAAATTAATGAGTCATTAATTAATAATTAATGGACGCGTTAATTACTGAACCGTTTCCGGTTCTTTTGGATCGTGACGACTCGGACGTGGGGTTTACTCCCACGACCTACCCGGCCCGCACTATATAGTCAGGCAGACGTCTACCCTAGCCGCAGCCGTTTCTCGTATGGTTTCTCACCGCCGTTCCAGACCATTGCGCCGCCAATCAAGTCTTCTCCATCCCTCCTTTCGGCGTGCACCGGGAGAAGGGACAGCAGGCCTCTGGAACCCGCATCTCGTGATCCCATGCGGAGAGGGCGATCAGGTTTTGGGGCGCGACTCATGCGATCGCTGGCAGCGACGACCGTGAGCGATGACTTCTTCCCCGACCTCGGCAACCTCATCCTCGACGACATGGACGACAACGTCAACGCCGGCGGTGCTGCTCCCGCTGCACCGTATGTGATTCTATCTTTCCTGTTCGAGATCGTGGTAGAATTCGTGTTTCTAGTATGTTCCCTAGATGTGATCTGTTCATCTACTATGCTAGTTCGCATGATTAGTTCAATCTCTGCTACTGTAGTCATGATTTATCTTCTGTTAATTCGGATTAATTCTCGTAGTAATTTGCTCATATTTTCAACAATCCAAGAACCTGATTATAGACAATTTACTCTGAGTGATTTTGCTGCGCATCTGAAGCCGCCTGCCTTTAAGGGGGCGCAATATAAGAGGTGGCCCACGAGAGAAGTCTACTGGTTTCAGACCATGGTCTTCTATGACGCCACTAAGGGCAAGCCTAAGGGCGATCTTAATCCAGCACAGCTGGAAGCTTTTGAGAAGATTGATACTCTCTTTAAAGGCACACTTCTGGGTGTTCTTGATGATTCCATTATGGATTCGTATATGTCGTTTGACAACCGCAAGGACATGTGGGCTACGCTCGAGGCCAAGTTTGGTGCCTCGGACGCCGGTAGTGAGTTGTACAACATGGAGCAATTATATGACTACAAGATGACTGATGAGCGCTCTGTTGTACAGCAGGCTCATGAGATACAGTCGCTCACAAAAGAACTTGAGCACTTCAAGTGTGTGTTGCCGGACAAATTTGTTGCCGGAGGCATTATTGCCAAGCTTCCACCTTTGTGGAACAATTTTGCTACTTCCCTGAAACACAAGAGACAGGAGTTTTCCGTTGCGGATCTCATTGGTACTCTTGATGTTGAAGAGAAGGCGAGAGCAAAGGACACACGTGCTCGAGTTGCCGAGGGAGCTTCTAGTGCCCACATGGTACAGAAGAAGAACTTCCAGCCCAATAAGTTCAAAAACAACAAGAACAAAACTTAGGGGAAAGGCAAGTTTGATACAAAGAACAAGCCATCACATTCTACCAACTTCAAGAAGAATTCTCATAAGAAGGGGAAGGGACTTTGCCATGTTTGCGTGATCCTAATCACTGGGCTCCGAAGTGTCCTAACCGCTTTGAGGAGCGCGAACATGAGAAGGGCGGCAAGTCCGCTAACGTTTTCATTGGTGATACTGATATGAAGGAATTAGGGTACGGTATTTTTCCTACCATCCTTTCAGTATTTCAATCCCCTGATTGGTTAATTGACACCGGTGCCAATGTACATGTTTGTGCTGATGCCTCCATGTTTTCTTCTTACCAGGCCACAGGGACTTCTCTCGTGTTGATGGGGAACGGGTCACATGCCATCGTTCGAGGTGTTGGTACGGTCGATCTGAAGTTTACTTTGGGGAAGACCATGCGTCTGAAGAACGTTCATCATGTGTCGTCCATCAATAAAAATCTCGTTAGCGGTTCCCGTTTATGTCGAGATGGTTTTAAGTTGGTTTTTGAGTCCAATAAAGTTGTAATTTCCAAGTGTGCACAATTTGTTGGAAAAGGCTATGAGTGCGGAGGCTTGTTCCGCCTATCTTTGTCAGATATTTGCACTAAAGTCATTAATAATGTTTGCCACAATAATGAGTCAGATATTTGGCATGCACGACTTTGTCATATTAACTTTGGTTGCATGACGCAGCTAGCCAATATGAATTTAATTCCGAAAATCTCTACTGTCAAAGGCTCTAAGTGCCAAGTATGTGTGCAAGCTAAACAACCTCGCAAGTCCCATAAGACTGCAGAGGCAAGAGACTTGGCACCACTAGAGCTTATACATTCTGATCTATGTGAGATGAATGGCGTGTTGCAAAAGGTGGAAAGAGATACTTCATGACGTTGATTGATGACTCCACTAGATATTGCTATGTGTATCTTCTGAAATCAAAAGATGAGGCTTTAACTTTCTTCAAAAACTATAAAGCTAAGGCAGAGAACCAACTTGATCGAAAAATTAAACGGCTTAGGTCCGATCGTGGTGGAGAGTATTTTTCCAATGAATTTGATCTGTTTTGTGCGGAACATGGTATAATCCATGATATGACGTCTCCCTACTCACCTCAGTCTAATGGGGTGGCCGAAAGAAAGAATCGAACTCTAACTGATTTGGTTAACGCCATGTTAGACACATCGGGTCTTTCCAAGGAATGGTGGGGGGAGGCGCTAATGACCGCGTGTTATGTCCTAAACCGAGTTCCCACAAAGCCTAAGACCATGAATCCATTTGAGGAATGGGAAAGGAAAAGGTTGAAACTCTCTTACCTGCGTTCTTGGGGTTGTTTGGCGAAAGTCAATATACCAATTCCCAAGAAGCGCAAGCTTGGACCAAAAACCGTGGATTGTGTTCTTCTGGGCTATGCTTTTCATAGCATGCCTCGAGGTGTACACATGATGAGTGACAGGATCATAGGACCGGTAACCTTTGGTGTTAGGAGGGTAGCCAAGGAAGACGCATGGGACAGATCATGGTGAGAGCTTGTGTGGTGTGGTGGACGCGGTGCTAGGATAACAGAGACACCCGAAGATGCGGAGACCATCATAGGACGGTGGTGTGCCGAAGAGAAGGTGGTGAAGGGTGTAGTTCCACCGAGGGCGACACGGACGAATGTTAACTAAGAGAGTGGCGGTAGCGAGGGCATCGTGCCAGAATCGAGTGGGCACGTTAGAGTGAAAGAGTAACGTGCGAACATAGTCATTAAGAGTGCGAAGAATGCGCTCTGCGCGGCCGTTCTGCTAGAAAGTGTATGGGCAAGTCAGACGGAAGGTGGTGCCGTGAGAGGCGAGAAGTGTGCGAAGAGCGACGTTGTCAAACTCTTTTCCGTTATCAGTTTGGAGTGCGAGTATGGGGCGACCGAACTGGGTGGTCACATATGAGTAAAAGGTGGCGAGTGTGGCTAAAGCATCGAATTTACGACGAAGGGGAAAAGTCCACACATAGTGAGAATAATCATCTAAAATCACCAAGTAGTATAGATAGCCCGTGTTACTTGCAACGGGAGATCACTATGAAGTAATTGAAACGGAAAAGTGGAAAGGGAAGAAGACGCACTAAAGGGAAGACGAACGTGCTTGCCTAGGCGACAAGCCTCATAAGAGTGCTCGTCGAGCTTATCACATGAGAAAAAGAAACTCCTAAGAATTTGACGTAAGACGGTGTGGTTGGGGTGACCCAAGCGAGAGTGTCAAAGGTCAACGCCGATGGCAAGTGCGATGGGTGTGTGTCACGACTGGTTTTTTCGGGTATCAATTTCCAGAAAAAGACCGTCGTGCTCATCAGCCCCAGGATTACTGTTAGCTGATGAGGTATCAACTTGATACAAAAAATTCAAGCAAGATACAAAATATGAAGTACAAGATCATTCTGGCCTGTGGGTACAAAAAATGGTTTCCAATGGTTGAGCGCGGAAGCGGTTAGTGGTTCATCAGTGTCTATGGGACTCCATTTCCCAACAGGAACAGCTGACCAGGTTAACTCCTATCTTCACGAGGCTGCTATCACCGTTGCTTAGGTTCCGGGGCCGTCATCGCGTCGCTCCTCTCCGTGCAAGAAATCTGGCCAAGACAATGGCCAGGGACAAGCCAGTGAGTACTTTGAATGTACTTGCAAACATTATGAACACGGGTATAATATAAATGATAATCGTGCGCTGAAATATTCTATGATCACATCGTCAGTAATAAAATAAAATCTCTGATGCATGCATGCAAGTTATTCATATGCAACACAAATAAGCAATAATGGAGTGGAAATTAAATGCCGCAGTCGGGCGTCTATGCGACACCACATAAAGGGCTTATATCAAAGAGTAAATGACATGCGTGCCACAGTCGAACGTCGAGCGACATCGCAGAAAGGGCTTATATCGAAATAAATAACAAGCCTGCCACAGTCAGACGTCTGAGCGACATCGCAGAAAGGGCTTATATCAAAATAAATAACAAGCGTGCCACAGTCGGACGTCTGAGCGACATCGCAGAAAGGGCTATTATCAAAATAATAACAAGCGTGCCACAGTCGGACGTCTGAGCGGCCTCGCAGAAAGGGCTTATATCAAAATAAATAACAAGCGTGCCACAGTCGGACGTCTGAGCGACACAGAAAGGGCTTATATCAAAATAATAACAAGCGTGCCACAGTCGAACGTCTGAGCGACATCGCAGAAAGGGCTTATATTGAAAGTAAATAACAAGCAATGCCCCAGTCGGGCGTCTCAGCGACACCACATAAAGGGCTTATAGAATAAATAATCACATTGAATATCCAGGAGGTGGAACCGTCCCAGGGATACTCAATAATTCAAATAATATACTGGGTTAGTCCATAATAAACATAACATAATTATCACAAGTCATCAGTCATGATCCACGTTCTGGTTTAGTAGTTTCTCCTCCGAAGACCGACACTAAGACCGACACTTGACCCAACCCAGACTGTAGTCCTTAACCATGGACACGGCTATTCGAATAGGTTCACTAGTAGAAAACCACCAATCAGTCCCGGTTCGTAAGGGCCTTTAGTCCCGGTTCGGGAACCGGGACTAATGGGTCGTTACTAATACCTTAACCCATTAGTCCCGGTTCAGACACGAACCGGGACCAATGAGCCTCCACGTGGCCCTGCGCCGAGCCCAGTCGAGGGCCTTTGGTCCCGGTTGGTGGCTCAAACCGGACCAAAAGGCGCCCACGTGTCTGCATTCGATGGCCTGGTTTTTGTTTTTTTGAAAGGAGGGGGTTGGGGGTTTTGGGGGGTTAATTTAGGTGTTTCGTTAGCTAGCTAATTAATAGAGAGAAGTGTCCTCTCTTAATTATGTCCGTGCTTGCTCGACGCCACGTAGTAAATATACATAAGTGATCGAGAGAACCATTCATCTGAAGTTAAGTCATGCATACCGAGAGAAGTGATCGATCGACCTCTCCTTCTACGAGATTGGTCGAACAACAAGTTTTACTGGCTACATACATGTACAATCTATATAAGATCTCTTAATTACAAACCACTAGGATTTGAATTCAAGTTCCACATGGTATTCTCGGCTTTCTTGATGGCGTGATCAAGAAAGAATCCCGCCAATTCCTCTTGAATTGCTTTCATGCGATCAGTGGTAGGAGTTCATCCCGCATCTGCCAAGTCTAATTAATTTAAAGAAGGGGTTAATTAATACATATATATGAATGAAACTCAACAGAAATGATGGTGTAATAAAATGAAATTGCGAATATTATTGCTTACGCACTTCATATTGTCTTCTAGAGTAGCCCGCTTGTTTTTCAATGTCGCGTTGTGGATGAACTCGCACACGTAGTATCCACGTAAATCATTCCTTCCTCCTGCCACAAGCACTTTACGAGAAATAGAGGTCAATCAAACTGATAATGAAGCATTATATAAATGGCATTGATGAAAGTATAGCTATAGAATCAACGGAGATCTTGCGCAAGAGTACTTACTTTGGTATGTATATCGCAGCTCCTTGGCAGTCCGGAGCTTGTGCGGTGAACTGTTTCCAAACCCTGCAAGACAAAGAAAATATTTGTTATTACTTGAGATATCAAGAAATGAATAAAAAGTTGCCGATATGGTGCGATAATGATCGATTGAACTTACTTGCTGAGCATGTCACCATGTCCGCATAGGTGCTGGGATCTTTCCGTCTGCAGTCTAAGACGGTTACTAGTCCACGCTCAAGCTTAATCTCCGAAGAATATAGTGGTACCTACACGCAAGCATAACTCATCAATTACATTAACCTCGCTCGAGTAATAAGGAAAACCGAATATGCACACGACAAGAACACTCACGGGCCGTGGTAAGGAAAGAGTATGGTATCTTTGTTTTGATTTTTGATCAATGATTGTAGCAAGTTGTCCTCGGCCTCTTGGTAGCGCTTTTTAACCAGAAAAACATCTATGATATTTGTGTTAATGAACCCAATATCATAGATTTCATTTTTCTTGCACTCGACGATCTTCAATCTGCATAATATATTGAGGATAATTAATTATAAATACATGCAATGAAAGAGCCGAGCTATATATACAGACTAATGACAGAAATAGTACTTACAGGCAGTAGCAAAAGACCATTAATTTATCGAGGGCCTTTTGATTGAAGAACTCGAAGAACTCCTCAAATGGAACAGCCAACACATCATTTGAAACGAGGTCGTGCTCCTCTTTAATTTTCAGATACAAACTGTTCGTCCCCTCAGACTCTCTGCAGGTTTTCATGTACCAACTGTGGAATCTTCGCATCATTGTTGTCAGAGACTTTTCATCTTTGACGAGAGGCTTCCCGTACTCGTATCTAAATAAGTCCACCTCCATGAAATCAGGAAGTGCATCGTCAGGCAGGTAATCTTCAAGATTGCCATAACCGGCCACCGTGCCCGGAGGATTAGACACATTCAGCGAGGGGCACGATTGCTGTGCTTGTTCGCCGAGCTGGGCAATTTTTTTCCCCTTTGCCCGTTGTTCTTTTGACCTTTTATCCCTGACAGTAGTTCCCACCGCTTGGCTTGGAGATATGTCTGCTCACTAATGCGCCATAGTTGGTTCTCGGCGGAGACTTTGGTGGTTTCCTCGGGGCATCGAGTGCGCTTTGCTTTCACCGGATCGACCTTCTCCTCCGGAGGTGGATGTATCTTTGCTTTAACCCCTTCAAAGAACTCCTTCACTTGGCTCTGCACGATCGTATCGTTTTCCTCCTTGCTCCTCTCATACGGTAACTTCTCTACAGGCTTTAGAGGTGGACCGTATCTGTATTGCCTCTCTCTTCTTGTGCTGCTAGACGCCGGAGCAGACGGAGCGGCTGCGGCGTCTGTCTTCCTTCGTGCTTGCTTACGAGGCGGAGAAGAAGGACTACGACGCGTCGGAGCAGCCGGGCGGGCGGGTCTCTTCCGCCCTTGTGCTGGCGAGGCGGAGAAGGAGGAGGCGGAGTGCCGCCACGCCCGGAGAAGGGGCGGAGTGCCGCCACGCGTGCCTCGATCTTCACTCACGGAGGAGGAGGCGGTGGAGGCGGAGTGCCCCGACTCGCGGATGAGGAGGAGGAGGCGGAGGCGTCCAGTTCGAAGGTCGATGAGCTCCTTCCGCCATAGGCATGGAGTCTTGAGCGAACCCAGCCTAGTCTCCCTTCACCGGTAGGGTGCTCAAGCGAGGTCCTCAAATCCTCCGTTATTTCATCAACCATCACCTTAGCAAATCATACGGAATCGGTGGCGGTGATAAGTTGTGCGGGTCCACTAGGATAAACTTGGCCAACAGCCGCCTTGACCTTCAAATTCATGCATCGCGCCATAATGTGGCAATTTTGAGACTCCGTGATACCATCCACGGATAGCTGGCGAGAGCCGTCAAGACATGCTCCGGTGAAGCAGCTCGGTGGAAGCAACGCTGCTTCTTCTGCTGAGATGGCGGGGTAGCCGGGGAAGCTTGCATGTCGTTTGTTGCGATCTGCTGCTTCTCGGTCCTCTTCTCGATCCTCTAGCCCCATTACCCTTCCAAGCAGCGCTGCATTTGGTCATGCTCCACTTTCTTCCTCCTCTCGTGGGTTTTGTAACCCCTGCGTCCGGAAAACCAACCTTCCACGAAGCGAGCCTGGCGTGCCTCGTGTCCGTCCGTGGTGCTCGGGATTCCCAAGGGCCATTGTGAGCTCGTCCTTCTCCTGTTTGGAAGGAACGTCCCTCGCTCTTGCAGCAGCAATATATTGTCGAAGTTTCTTGACTGGTGTTTGCGCTTGCTCGTTCGTCCCATCGACACCGCCTCATTACGAGGTCCAAGGTTCCGCCAGCCCAAGAACCAAGTCCGCAACGGTCTGCCAGCGCATCGCCTCGGTTCGATCCCTTTTCAAGCAGATCATGCTCAGCCTTGGACCACTTAGGCGGGCTTTGAGGTAGCCACCGACCCGTGCGATGGTGAAGCGTCTTCTTCGCAGCATTTTTCTTGTTTGTCTCCGACATCTTCTTACTCTTTTCCGATGTCTTGTGGGCCACAAATGCGGGCGATGATCTTTGATCTTCTCATATTTGCCGATGAATTCTGGTGTCTCTTTTTCGGACAAACTGGTTCAGCTCTTTCCTCCACCTCCTCATTAGGCCAGCCATCTTCTTAAGAGCACAAGACTTGATTAATTGCTCTTTAACTGCTTCTCCGGATCCTCCTCTGGCGGTAGGGTGAAATTTGCCTTCACTCATTCCAAAGATCTTCTTTACGCAAATCATTGACATAAGACACCTCGGGGTCTTCATCCTTAGCAGCTTATACCATTGCTGGATGCTGATCGGGATCCTTTCCTAACAAGAACCCCGCGACCGAGCGAAAATGCCTTCTTTGTCCGGATGGGTTCAATCGGTTCGCCGTCGGTAGCGATTTCTATGATCTCAAACTTTTCATCCGAGCTCAACTTTTCTTGGGCCTCGTCTCCGTCAAGTTGTGCTCGATCCGGAGGGCTAGAAATTATAAGGAAGAAAGACGACAGATACTTAATATGTGTACATATACCAAAACAATGGATGCATCAATTAACTTGTCAAGACGGGCTTAACTAATATATATATACCTGGCGGACTCGGTTCGGTGACTCGGCTCGCACGGTCTCCTTCGTCTTGTACCTCCATTGTGTCACCGGAGCCATCATGAACATAGTCCTCCTCTTGTACCGGCATTAATGCAGGTCGAAGCCATCATAATCATAGCCCTCTTCTTCATCCATCGACCAACGGTGTCGATGAGAAATGACGCAACATCATCACTTCCATTTGCGATTATTTCCCCAACATCGCTTCGCTTTCTTCGTCTCGGGAGTGCTCCATAGTTTCGCAAATATTGACAACATGTCAATTATTATTCAACATCGTTTTCTCTCTAGGGTTTGGGTGTCCTCGAGAGTTTTGGTCGAGCGAGAGGGCCGAGGGGCTGCTGCAGTTGTATCTAGAGGGGTTAATTATATCGACAACGACGCGACATACATATACATATCGGGAGGGGTATCGGTACCACCCCTCGTGTTTAAGTTTCTTCTTTCTCCTTTCCTTTCTTTCTTCTTCTCCTCTTCTTTTCTTCTTCTCCTCGAGAAAGGAAAATAATTAAGGAAAAGGAAGAAAAGAGGAAGAAGGAAGAAGGAAGAAGAAGAAGAAGTAAAGAAGAAAAAAAAGAGGAGAAGAAGAAAGGAATAGAGGAGAAGAAGAAAAATAGAATTTTTTCTTCTATTTTTCTTCTTCTCCTCTATTCCTTTCTTCTTCTCTTCTTTTTTCTTTTTTTCCTCTTCTTATTTATTTCTCCTCTTCTTCCTCTCCTCTTTTCTCCTTTCTTCCTCTTCTTATTTTCCTTCCTCTCATTCTTTTCTTCTTCTTCTTCCTTCTTCCTTCTTCCTCTTTTCTTCCTTTTCCTTATTTTACTTTCTCCTCTACACTAACCTAAAATGCACTAACCTAAAATCGATCGATATCTACTAACAACCTAAATATAAAATTAATACATATATGAAAAAACATATATAAACAAAAAAATGCTATATGAACATTATATTCATACATGCATACATATATAGCCACATCCATTCATCACATATATATATAGCTACCACATACATATATACATTATACATATGAAAAAAATGCAATGAACAAAAAAAAATACACTTATTTAAAAAATACTATGAATATGTACACATATATATACATACAAACACATATACACACTTCTTCTCCTCTTTTTTCTTCTTTTCTTCTTCTTCTTCTTCCTTCTTCCTTCTTCCTCTTTTCTTCCTTTTCCTTATTTTACTTTCTCCTCTACACTAACCTAAAATCGATCGATATCTACTAACAACCTAAATATAAAATTAATACATATATGAAAAAACATATATAAACAAAAAAATGCTATGAACATTATATTCATACATACATATATAGCCACATCGACCATTCATCACACATATATATATATAGCTACCACATACATATATACATTATACATATGAAAAAATGCAATGAACAAAAAATGCAGGGCAGGGCAGGGCGGGGGGGCAAGGCGTGGCAGCAGGCAGGGCGGCGACGCACCGCCGCGCAGAGAGGGCGGCGGCGGCGCGTGACAGGGCAGGCCTGGGCGCGGCGGCGGGCAGGCAGGCGGGCGGCGCGGTGGACGCGCAGGGCGCTGGACGGAGAGGGCGGAGCAGGCTATGCTCACAGGGGCGGCGGCGACGGCGAAGGCGAGTAGCTGACGGCGTCGGGCGGCGGCGGCGACGGCAAGGTGGAGTAAAGGGCGGCGGGCGGCAATGACGAGGAGGAGCAGGGCGTCGGGGAGAAGTGGGCGATTGGCGGAAACGCCAAGTCTGCTTATATAGCACATCCTTTAGTCGGTTGGTGGCACCAACCGACTAATCTTTAGTCCCGGTTGGTGCCACCAACCGACCAAAGGCCTTTTTTCGGCAGCCCAAAGGCGGGAAGCTGCGACCTTTGGTCCCGGTTGGTGGCTACAACCGACTAAAGCCCCTTTAGTCCCGGGTGGAGCCACCAACCGGGACCAAAGGCCTCACGCTGCCGCCTGTCGGGGCCAAAGTTTAGTCCCACCTCGCTAGTTGAGAGGGGCGCAGATGGTTTATAAGCCCCACCGCCGCTCCCTCTTGAACTCCTTTGAACTGCAGCTTACGGGCCTATTTGCTCCTTCGTTGCTGTTGGACCTTCAGGCCATCTGGGCTGAATCTGGCCCAAATAGGGATACCAGTCGATTCAGGCCGTGGCGGCCAAGAGGGTGGCATTTTTTTCTTGCTTTATTTAATTTATATTGTTTCTACTTACAACAAAATACTTATTGTTGTTTTTTGTTTTGTTTTCTGCATTATTTATTTTCTTTTGTTTTTGCTCTATTTTTAAATCTTTTTGCTTCTAGTTTTAGGAAAATTATAAACTTTCTGTTAGTGCCATTACTAATTTTCAAATTTGAAAACACTTTTTTTGTTTTCTTTCTTGCTTTATTTAATTTATTTTGTTTCTACTTACAACAAAATACTTATTGTTGTTTTTTTGTTTTGTTTTCTGCATTATTTATTTTCTTTTGTTTTTGCTCTATTTTTAAATCTTTTTGCTTCTAGTTTTAGGAAAATTATAAACTTTCTGTTAGTGCCATTACTAATTTTCAAATTTGAAAACACTTTTTTTTGTTTTCTTTCTTGCTTTATTTAATTTATTTTGTTTCTACTTACAACAAAATACTTATTGTTGTTTTTTGTTTTGTTTTCTGCATTATTTATTTTCTTTTGTTTTTTGCTCTATTTTTAAATCTTTTTGCTTCTAGTTTTAGGAAAATTATAAACTTTCTGTTAGTGCCATTACTAATTTTCAAATTTGAAAACACTTTTTTTGTTTTCTTTCTTGCTTTATTTAATTTATTTTGTTTCTACTTACAACAAAATACTTATTGTTGCTATTTTTAATTATTACGAGGGCGAACCATAAGACATTTCAAATGAACTCTGAAAAAGTTGAAAGTTGGCATGGTATATCATAAATTGACCCACACATAGCATGTGCATGTACAAAACGAAAAATGGTATCATACTCATCGGTTACAATATAATGGTATCATAAGCGAACAATAGTTGCGGAGAAAGTCTTCACTTTTTCTTCGCTTGTGTCATTTGCTTATTGCGCCGTAACCATGGATAATCTTCATCGTTTATCGGGATGTGGGTCAGCCTTGACTTTAAAGGAGGAATTTCATGAAACTTTTCATAATCTTGAGACATGTCATCTTGTCCTCCACTCCCACGATGTCCCTTTTCCCAGAAAGAACTATGTGGCGCTTTGGCTCATCGTATGATGTATTTGCTTCCTTATCTTTTCTCTTTCTCGGTCTCTCGGACATGTCCTTCACATAGATAACCTGTGCCACATCATTGGCTAGTACGAACGGTTCGTCGGTGTACCCAAGATTTTTCAGATCCACTGTTGTCATTCTCAGATTGTGGGTCTACTCTGCACTCGCCTCCCCGACAGATTGACCCATTTGCACTTAAACAAAGGGACCTTAAAATCATGTCCGTAGTCAAGTTCCCATATGTCCACTATGTAACCATAATATGTGTCCTTTCCCTCTCGGTTGTTGCATCAAAGCGACACCGCTGTTTTGGTTGGTGCTCTTTTGATCTTGGTCAATCGTGTAAAATGTATTCCCATTTATCTCGTATCCTTTCCAAATCAATACGGTCAAAGATGGTCCCTGGATAACAAGTACAGCTCCTCACAAACAGTCTTGTCACCTCGACACGTGCTTCCAACCAACTGCTGAAAGTCCCGATGTGTTCACATGTAATCCGATCGTCGCCTTTGCCCGGTGTTTGAAGCGCAGATCGTTCTTGTGTTCATCGACATACGGGTCACCAAGGTAGAGTTACAGAGAAGCTGTAGTGGGCTTGAGACCAAGAATATCCGTCCTGCATATTATTGAGTCCTTTCCAAGCGTGCCTTTTCGGTCAGTCTCCCCTCATACCGCGATTTAGGGAGACCTATCTTCTTAAGGCCAGGAATGAAGTCAACACAAAACCCGATGACATCCTCTCGCTTGATGGCCCATGGAGATGCTTCCTTCGGCCTAGCGCGATTACGGACATATTTCTTTAGGACTCCATGAACCTCTCAAAGGGGTACATATTGTGTAGAAATACGGGTCCCGTAATGACAATCTCGTCAACTAGATGAACAAGAACGTGCGTCATGATATTGAAGAAGGATGGTGGGAACACCAGCTCGAAACTGACAAGACATTGCACCACATCACTCCTTAGCCTTGGTATGGTTTCTGGATCGATCACCTTTTGAGATATTGCATTGAGGAATGCACATAGCTTCACAATGGCTAATCGGACGTTTTCCGTAGAAGCCCCTCAATGCAACCGAAGCGCTTGCGTCATAATCACGTGGCGATCATGAGACTTTAGGTTCAAACTTTTTCTCTGCCATATTTATTATTCCTTTTATATTCGACGAGAAGCCATCGGGACCTTCATACTAAGCGTGGCATTCAAAGAAGATTTCCTTCTCTTCTTTGGTAAGAGCATAGCTGGCGGGACCTTCATACCGCTTTGGAGGCATGCCGTCTTTTTCGTGCAAACGTTGCAGGTCCTCTCGTGCCTCACCTGTATCTTTTGTCTTCCCATACACGCCCAAGAAGCCTAGCAGGTTCACGCAAAGGTTCTTCGTCACGTGCATCACGTCGATCAAGAGCGGACCTCTAGGTCTTTCGGTGAGGGTAGGTCCCAAAATATAGATTTCTTCTTCCACATGGGTGCGTGTCCCTCGGCGTCACTCGGAACAGCTAGTCCGCCGACCCTTTCCAAAGATTACGTGTAAATCATTGACCATAGCAAGTGCGTGATCACCGATGCGCATGGCGGGCTTCTTCCGGTGATCTGCCTCGCTTTTGAAATGCTTGCCTTTCTTTCGACATTGATGGTTGGTCGGAAGAAATCGACGATGGCCCATGTACACATTCTTCCCGCAGCTTGCCGGTATATACTATCGCTGTCAAGTAAACAGTGCGTGCATCGTGGTATCCCTTGTTTGTCATCACGAAAGGTTACCGAGAGCGGGCCAATCGTTGATGGTCACGAACAGCAACGCCTTTAGGTTAAATTCCTCCTGTTTGTGCTCATCCCACGTCGTACACCGTTTCCATTCCACAGCTGTAAAAGTTCTTCAACTAATGGCCTTAGGTACACATCAATGTCATTGCCGGGTTGCTTAGGGCCTTGGATGAGAACGGCATCATAATGAACTTCCGCTTCATGCACATCCAAGGAGGAAGGTTATACATACATAGAGTCACGGGCCAGTGCTGTGATTGCTGCTCTGCTCCCGAAAGGATTAATGCCATCCGCGCTTAAAGCAAACCATACGTTCCTTGGCTCACTTGCAAACTCATCCCAAGACTTTCTCTCGATTTTTCTCCACTGCGACCCGTCGGCGGTGCTCTCAACTTCCGTCTTTCTTACGGTCCTCATTGTGCCATCGCATCAACTTGGCATGCTCTCCGTTTACGAGCAGACGTTTCAACCGTGGTATTATAGGAGCATACCACATCACCTTCGCAGAACCCTCTTCCGGGGGCTCGCCGTCAACATCACCAGGTCATCTCGTCGATCTTATACCGTAATGCACCGCATACCGGGCATGCGTTCAGATCCTTATACGCACCATGTAGAGGATGCAGATCATTAGGGCATGCATGTATCTTCGCACCTCCAATCCTAGAGGGCATACGACCTTCTTTGCTGCGTATGTCTTGTCGGGCAATTCGTTATCCTTTGGAAGCTTCTTCTTCAATATTTTAAGTAGCTTCTCAAATCCTTTATCGAGCACAACATTCTCTGCCTTCCACCGCAGCAATTCCATCGACGGTACCTAGCTTTGTGTTGCCATCTTCGCAATTGGGGTACAACCCTTTTTGTGGTCCTCTAGCATGCGATCGAACTTCATCTTCTCTTTTGACTTTCGCATTGCGTCCTTGCATCGACAATGACCCGGCGGAGATCATCATCATCGGGCACATCATCTGGTTCCTCTTGATCTTCAGCAGCTTCTCCGTTGCAGCATCATCGCACATCGTCTGGTTCCTCTTGATCTTACGGAGCATCACCGTATTCAGGGGCACATAGTTGTCATCGTACTCTTCTTCTTCGCCGTCTTCCATCATAACCCCTATTTCTCCGTGCCTCGTCCAAACATTATAGTGTGGCATGAAACCCTTGTAAAGCGGTGGGTGTGCAGGATTTTCCGGTCGAGTAAGACTTCAGATTCCCACATATAGGGCATGGACAACACATAAAACCATTCTGCTTGTTTGCCTCAGCCACTTCGAGAAAATTATGCACGCCTTAATGTACTCGGAGGTGTGTCTTGAACCGTACATCCATTGCCGGTTCATCTGTGTGCATTATATATAATTAAGTGTGTCAAAAATCATTAGAGAGATCATGAATAGATAATTAATTAAGTGACCAAATTAATAGAAGTTCATCATCACATTAAAACCAAAGTACATACATAGTTCTCATCTAACAACATAAAGCTCTGCAGAGCATCTAAATTAATTAAACCATACACTGAAACTATGTAAAACATTTCAATGCGAAAACAAATGCGATCATAATCGCAACCAATGTAACAACCGATCCAACGACATAATGATACCAAGCCTCGGTATGAATGGCATATTTTCTAATCTTTCTAATCTTCAAGCGCATTGCATCCATCTTGATCTTGTGATCATCGGCGACATCCGCAACATGCAACTCCAATATCATCTTCTCCTCCTCAATTTTTCTAATTTTTCCTTCAACAAATTGTTTTCTTCTTCAACTAAATTTAACCTCTCGACAATAGGGTCGGTTGGAATTTCGGTTCAACAACCTCCTAGATGAATAAAATCTATGTCACGTTGGTCGGCATAATTGTCATAAACAATAAATGAACCAATAGTTATGAAAAGATAATATATACCACATCCGAATCATAGATGGGGCCGGGCCGACGGGCGGATACCAAAACCATCGCACTATATAAGATGCAATAATAAAAGTAAGAAAATTATACAAGTATATATCTATCTAAACATACAAATAAGAATATTTTTCCTTTCGGAAAGAAGATAAGAACAAGAGGCTCACCACGGTGGTGCCGCCGATGAGATCGGTCGGGGTGATCGACGACGTTGAAGACGGGATGGGGCGTGACGGACCGCTAAACCTAGACAAATATGGAGGAAAATGGAGCTTGGCGGTCGAGCTTGGAGAGGAGAAACCTTAAGTAGTGTGGCTCGGGCAATCCATCGAACACCTTGTGTGCATATGAGGTGAGCTAGAGCACCACCAAGCCCTCTCCCCTCGGCCAGAAAAAAGCAGGTGTGCTCTGCTCTTGTGAGGGGTATATATAGGCACCACCATTGGTCCCGGTTGGTCGTCTTTAACCGACTAATGGTTCCTTTGGTCCCGGTTCGTGCCAAGAACCGGACGAATGGTTGTTGGCCAGAGGCGGGGATCATTGGTCCCGTTCATCCTACCAACCGGGACCAAAGGTCCAGACGAACCGGGACCAATGGCCCACGTGGCCCGGCCGGCCCCCGGGGCTCACGAACCGGGTCCGATGCCCCCATTGGTCCCGGTTCTGGATTGAACCGGGACTAATGGGCTGGACCGGCCTGGACCATTTCCCCCTTTTCTACTAGTGGTTTAACCTCTGCAGAGGGTGTACTCTTTACCCACGAGTAACGGATTCCTTTAGTCCATCAAGACTAATTCCGTCTACGGTCTTTTAAATGAAAACACACCTGACTTGCACACACCAGCTTAACTTACCGGTGCCTGGAATCACCCACGACACTGTTAAGCAAAAATCTAAGTGGGGAGGCTACAACCTCGATTAGCATGGGATCACAACATTTAAACCACAAGAAAGCTGGGAGCTACCCCTCGGCTACAACCAAACACCCATGCCCCGACCGATGGTGGCTTTAATCCATGGCCTTGGTACCCTCATCCCGGCCCCTCATGACGGTGTGTGCTAGAAAGGGTTGACAAATTATTGAACTGCACTACCCTACATGGCGGGGACAAGTGGTAGCACGAAACAAGTGTGGGGGTTATCGAACAAGACTCGATCTACGGATCGACTCAGAGGTTTATAATTTTCCTGCATGACATGTATAACAAATATATTTCAAACAACACAATCAACACTCATTATACCTTACTATGCCATACCGACACACCGTCCCGACGGAGACCGGCGACAAGCTCATGCCTACCCAAGGCAGAGGCTTTCCCGGATTCCTTCCGGCATGCATGCAAGGCACATGAGGATGATCACCATCACAAGTGTATTCATTTTCAACAGCAAGGAAATCTCTTATATGCATTCATGCAAATGATCATATCACATGAAATAACAAGATCTCCGAAATGACGTGGTGTTATAAACGTGCCAACGAACACAACAAAAATATTATGCCGGGGTTCAGAATGCTTGCCTTCAATGTGTGGAAAGGCAGGGTGCACTCCAAAACTTTTGAAAGTTTTCTTCTCTCTCTCCAAAGTCCTATTTTAAATAAATTTGAATTAACACACAAAATTCAAAAACAGCACAAAAAGTTGTTTTGAAATTTTTTCAAATAAATATTAAAATAAACTAGATTAAATTTGAGAGAGGTAGGGACAAGAATCAATTCATTTGGAGTTGTCATTAAAAAGTTACAGGCGGTCAAAGTTGTGGTCAAAATCTGTTTTTTTAAATAAAAAATAAAACAGAAAAAGAAAAACGATTCGGACTGACCACGTCGAAGGCGTATTCTAAAAATACGTTTCCTCTTATGCCCGCGTGGATCGGCACTGGGTCACTGACAGTGGACCCGCCTGGCCCACTGGTCAGGTTTGACCAGTCCACGCGCGCGCCGCCTCCTCCGGCCGAAACAAAGGCGGGGCTCCGGCGAGGCTCACCGGCGAATGACGGCACCGTTCGGAGAACGGAGGCCATCCGCGTGCTCAGGGGATCAAGACGGTCACTCCGGTGGTTGATATGGACTCTGGGGTGGACGGAGCTGCCGGCGGTGAGCTTCGCGGCGGACGGTGGTCGTCGGGCAAAGTGATTTTTCTCCCACAATGAGTCCCGATCAAAGTCGAGTAGGGGGATGGATTCACGAGGGGGAGAGGGAGTTTCTGGTGAAGAGAGTGGAGAGGGGGAGGCTTTGGTGGTGCCGGAATGGCCGGGACAGTGGCGGCGGCTGCGGTTGCCGGAGCTGGGGAAGAAGACCTCCCCGGGTCGATTGGCTGCAACGGGAGAACTAGGGGAGCATTCTGAGGCTGCCTGTGTGCTTGAATGGGTTCGGGGGCCTCCTTATATACCGCAACGAGGTCGGTTAGCGGCGGCCATGGATAAGGTCGTCGGCGAACCGCCTCCCTGTAGCGTCAGGGCGTCGTGGCGACGACGAGAGCTAGAGGACACTCGAGAGGATGAGGATGAGCTGTTCGAGGCGGTGGCGGCGGGAGGCACGGGCGGCACCGACCGACAGAGGCGCTGCTGCATGACGCCGCATGCCGCCAAGGGCTCGACGGCAAGATCTTTGCGGGCACCAGGGCTGCTTGGCGCGTTCTGGTGAGAAGGGGGAGTGCGTGGTGCGGCTCTGTGGCATGGGCAAAACCAGGGCGCGACGTGGCGGCTCGGGCGCGACACGTGCAAAAAGCGCGCTCTGCTCGCACCCAGAGCACGCACGGGACGTGCTCGACGAAAAGTCAGGGCGTGTTAGAGGTCTCGGGTGATGCTGGAAATTAGCAGACCTAGGTTATGAGTAGCTAGGAGTCTATTGGACAAGGTAGTTGGGCAAGGGAAGCAAGATCACAGTGCAAGCTAAGACTCATGTCAAAACTGGTCATGCTTACAGTGTGCTCGACAGAATGCCACATGCACCTAGGCATATCTTGGGGTGGCCAAAACTTCCAGAGTGGGGTCTCTTTAGTTGAAAGAGAGGGTGGTGAGATTATTTTGTTAAAAGGAGAAACTTGTCAGTGCAAGTTTTGCAAAACTTCAGTTTTGGACAGAAAGAAAAGGGCATGATTGCAAGCACTTAGAGTCATCCAATGGGTCCACTCTCCTGGACTTAAGGGTTTGGCAAGGTCCACTACAAGCATGAGAAAGCTCAAGGGACAAAGAGCAAGCAAGAATATGGTTGCTGTACAAACCATCATGTTGGACCAGAATGAAGATGAGGTTGATTCACTCAAAACTTTCAAATAGCATCACTGGCTTTTTGCATAAAGTTGAATCATATGCTGCTACTAACATCCCATAATTTTGGTGGAAGCTAGAAAGAAGTATTTAAATGAGTTGTAGTGCAAAATTGCCCACTGTACCAGAGAAGAAAATTGGGTGTAGAGCTCAAAATATTTCATGAATAAAAGATATTTTTGCATAAAAGTGATTTAAAAACATCACCAAACATCTCCAAATTTTGGTTGGAATTTTAAGTAAATTTATCAAATGGTTGTAGTTCAAATATGGCCATATAACCTTGGAAAACCATTTTTTCAAGAAAATAAAGATCTAGCAAATTAATTATGTAATTAGTTCTACTAATAAAAGAAAAGTTTTTCTTGAGAGGTTAAACAAGTCCAATAACATATTTGAAAAGTTTTCTCTATGGGGAAAACTCCATAATAGCAATGGAGAAAAATGTTCAAAAATCAAATGGGAGCCCAGAAAATAAAAGTTTTAATTTCCTGGCAAAATTTTAATTAGTAAAACAAGATTAAAATTTTGGGGTGTCACAACACTACCCCCCTTAAGAAAAAATCTCGTCCTCGAGATTTGCTAAGAGCGGTTAAAAAAAAACAAATACCCCACGGTTACGTGTTTTTGCAAGCGGTGAATGAGTTCGAGCGGTTGTGAGTCTGCTGCCGTGGTGCTGTGTGAAATAAAATGATCCACGTCGTGATAAGATGTACGATGCACCAACTCAGGGAAAAGAAATCTCACTCCAGTATTTTTTGCTAGAGAATAATAGTAATATAATAGAGTCAAACCGCAACAGAACTACTCACATTAATAGAAACTAAAAAAAAATTACTCGCCACGCAAACTCGAGGTACCACGCATAAGTTACAACTTATAAACAAAAGTTGCAATAATAAATACAGCAGCGACGTCTATAATGAAAATGGTAACTGGATGGGGTCCTGAGAAAACATCTATGGTACTGGGATACACTCCTCTTCTATCGGGGAAAGTGGATTGACCAGTCGATGAATGCGTCTCTCCTGGTCGGGTTTCAGTGATCTGCCGATGGCGATCTGAGGATTTAAATCAGCAAGACTCTGGAGATAACCCATTACTTGCTGGGTCAAACATTCTTGAGCGATGACGTACTGGACAAGGTTGGCCAGTACGGGGTCTCTCTCAATTCGTCCACCAGGAAAAGATGTTACTCCTCCGGGTGCTGCACGGCTCGGAAAGTAATAATACCCTCGTTCGCTGGCATAGGGTATCGCGAATCGAAGGCGAGCAAGCGCTTCGTACGCAGCAGCTTCTATGGCCATATGCGGGGTCGGCATAGATTTCCCCACGAAGGAGACCTCTGTTGGATCTTGGTTCGAGTCCACGGGAGGGATGTGTACTACTGCCCAATATCTTGAGGTGGAAGGGGTGATTCTCGATTTGAACAGCTCGTACTGGGGTGGCTGGGTAGCGCCCATGGTACTGCAGGTAAAATCCCACAATATTTTGACAAAACTACCTGGGGTTGCATCTGGAGTTCTCAGATAAATGCTAGGGCTCGGCATGGCAGGAAATGGCGTACAAGGTGAGGGGTGCTTGGCAAGGTCACGAGGTGGCCTTTTTATAGCACTGGAGATGGGTCGTTTTACCGTGGTGAAAGGTAATGAATTTGCCAGTTCAGCTCCAAGGGTTGGGGTCAAAGCCACAGATACACACATTTCACTAAAGTGACGTATCACTGTGGGGTTTGTCAGGGTGGTTTTGGTAGTGGTGCCTGGGATAGAAAAATCACACTACATGCTAATATATCCATGCAAGGCTACTATTTAAAACAGAGGCACGACGACAGGCTGCGTTTATTCACAAGGCCACACGATTACAAAGCGAGGATGGGACTCGACACTACTCGAGTGATTTAGTCTACCTCGTTTATATCCAAGCGGGCGTGCCTTGTGGATGTCGAGGCTTCTCCATGGGTCTCACTGTCGGAATTAGCTGGAGAGGGTTGAGGGGCTGCAGGCTCTGGATAGCGATGATGACCATCGCGGGGATTGTTGGCCACAATCCCGTTGGAGTGTGCTCCCAAAAGACGACGAAGTACTTCTGGGGTCATCAAAGCACCTTGGTTAACGGATGGGGCTGACCTCAGGGTCTCGATCGGGTGTCCGAACAGCACGACCGGGTTGTCGGCGTCGGGCTCATTTTCTTCTCTCGCCGGGGCTCGACGAACCAGCTCTCCACGAGCAGCGATCAGATCAATGGTGATTTGATCGAACAGTTCCTCTAGTGCACCTACATAGCGCACTAGGTGCAGCAATGCAGGATCCGTCTCGTGATCTTCGTTGGCAACTTGGGGTGGTCTACCATACCCTTCACGTCTGGGGTAGTAGTAGAAGGAGCGACAGTTAACTCTGGGCGACAAGTGCCGGAGTTGAACTATAGCCTCTCGAGCAGCTAGTTGGATGGCTTGTGGCTCAAAGGAAGTTGTCCTTCTGGTGAACCTGTAGGAGCGCTCGGGTGCTAGACCCCTACCGTAGATGTGCACAGTGGCCCAGAATTGACGGCTCTCGCCGCTCATGGATCCTTGGTACACAACATATTCTGGTGGCCCTTCTAATGCATAGGCACGACTGGTGAGGTTTGCGAGTATGGTCACAAAGCCTCCAAGGTTGGTTGCTGTGGTCTCGTTGTGCACGACGGGACCAGGCATTGTGGCTTGGTTTGGGGTAGAGGCTGTGCTGTGCTGTTTTGGGGCTAGTGTGCCCTTTTTATAGGAAAAGGGGACGAAGTCTTCCTTCGCACGCTTGCGAATAAGACAGATTATTTGTCGGTCATTGGCGCGTGATCGACAGGCTAGGCTGATAGGATGGGCACCGACTGCCAAAAGTGTCGGGGTCACTGTGTGGCTATCTTGCACGAGAAGCTTGGCTGGGGTTTGGTTATGGTCTAGTGGGTTGGTTTGCCTAAGTTTATTGACCTGGCTAAGATAGGATTAGCCAATGGTCAGCCTGGCTCTGATACCAAGTCTGTCACGACCGATTTTTCCGGGTATCAATTTCCAGAAAAAGACCGTCGTGCTCATCAGCCACAGGATTACTGTTAGCTGATGAGGTATCAACTTGATACAAAAAATCCAAGCAAGATACAAAATATGAAGTACAAGACCATTCTGGCCTGTGGGTACAACAAATGGTTTCTAGTGGTTGAGCGCGGAAGCGGTTTGTGGTTCATCAGTGTCTATGGGACTCCATTTCCCAACAGGAACAGCTGACCAGGTTAACTCCTATCTTCACGAGGCTGCTATCACCGTTGCTTAGGTTCCGGGGCCGTCATCGCGTCGCTCCTCTCCGTGCAAGAAATCTGGCCAAGACAATAGCCAGGGATAAGCCAGTGAGTACTTTGAATGTACTCGCAAACATTATGAACACGGGTATAATATAAATGATAATCGTGCGCTGAAATATTCTGTGATCACATCATCAGTAATAAAATAAAATCTCTGATGCATGCATGCAAGTTATTCATATGCAACACAAATAAGCAATAATGGAGTGGAAATTAAATGCCGCAGTCGGGCGTCTGTGCGACACCACATAAAGGGCTTATATCGAAGAGTAAATGACATGCGTGCCACATTCGGACGTCGGAGCGACATCGCAGAAAGGGCTTATATCGAAATAAATAACAAGCGTGCCACAGTCGGACGTCTGAGCGACATCGCAGAAAGGGCTTATATCAAAATAAATAACAAGCGTGCCACAGTCGGACGTCTGAGCGACATCGCAGAAAGGGCTATTATCAAAATAATAACAAGCGTGCCACAGTCGGACGTCTGAGCGACATCGCAGAAAGGGCTTATATCAAAATAAAAACAAGCGTGCCACAGTCGGACGTCTGAGCGACATCGCAGAAAGGGCTTATATCAAAATAATAACAAGCGTGCCACAGTCGGACGTCTGAGCGACATCGCAGAAAGGGCTTATATCGAAAGTAAATAACAAGCAATGCCACAGTCGGGCGTCTCAGCAACACCACATAAAGGGCTTATATAATAAATAACCACATTGAATATCCAGGAGGTGGAACCGTCCCAGGGATACTCAATAATTCAAATAATATACTGGGTTAGTCCATAATAAACATAACATAATTATCACAAGTCATCAGTCATGATCCACGTTCTGGTTTAGTAGTTTCTCCTCCGAAGACCGACACTAAGACCGACACTTGACCCAACCCAGACTGTAGTCCTTAACCATGGACACGGCTATTCGAATAGGTTTAACCTCTGCAGAGGGTGTACTCTTTACCCACGAGTAACGGATTCCTTTAGTCCATCAAGACTAATTCCGTCTACGGTCTTTTAAATGAAAACACACCTGACTTGCACACACCAGCTTAACTTACCGGTGTCTGGAATCACCCACGACACTGTTAAGCAAAAATCTAAGTGGGGAGGCTACAACCTCGATTAGCATGGGATCACAACATTTATACATGCATAAGAAATCTGGGGAAGCTACCCCCTCGGCTACAACCGGAACACCCATGCCCCCTGACCGGATGACTGGCTTTAATCCATCGCCTTGGTACCCTCATCCCGGCCCCTCTGTACGGTGTGTGCTAGAAAGGGGTTGACAAATTACTGAACCGTACCCTACCTGTGGCAGGGACAAGTGGTAGCACGAAACAAGTGTGGGGGTTACTGGAACAAGACTTGATCTACGGTCGACTCAGGAGGTTTATAATTTTCCCTGCATGACATGTATAACAAATATATTTCAAACAACACAATCAACACTCATTATACCTTACTATGCCATACCGGACACACCCGTCCCGACGGAGACCGGCGACAAGCTCACGCCTACCCAAGGCAGAGGCTTTCCCGGATTCCTTCCGGCATGCATGCAAGGCACATGAGGATGATCACCATCACAAGTGTATTCATTTCCAACAGCAAGGAAATCTCTTATATGCATTCATGCAAATGATCATATCACATGAAATAACAAGATCTCCGAAATGAGGTGGTGTTATAAACGTGCCAACGAACACACCAAAAATATTATGCCGGGGTTCAGAATGCTTGCCTTCAATGTGTGGAAAGGCAGGGTGCACTCCAAAACTTTTGAAAGTTTTCTTTTCTCTCTCCAAAGTCCTATTTTAAATAAATTTGAATTAACACACAAAATTAAAAACAGCACAAAAAGTTGCTTTGAATTTTTTTCAAATAAATCTTAAAATAAACTAGATTAAATTTGAGAGAGGTAGGGACAAGAATCAATTCATTTGGAGTTGTCATTAAAAAGTTAGAGGCGGTCAAAGTTGTGGTCAAAATCTGTTTTTTTTAAATAAAAAATGAAACAGAAAAAGAAAAACGATTCGGACTGACCACGTCGAAGGCGTATTCTAAAAATACGTTTCCTCTTATGCCCGCATGGATCGGCACTGGGTCGCTGACAGTGGACCCGCCTGGCCCATTGGTCATTTTTGACCAGTCCACGCGCGCCGCCTCCTCCGGCCGAAACAGAGGCGGGGCTACGGCGAGGCTCACCGGCGAATGACGGCACCGTTCAAAGAACGGAGGCCATCCACGTGCTCAGGGGATCAAGACGGTCACTCCGGTGGTTGATATGGACTCTGGGGTGGACGGAGCTGCCGGCGGTGAGCTTCGCGGCGGACGGTGGTCGTCGGGGAAAGTGATTTTTCTCCCGCAATGAGACCCGATCAAAATCGAGTAGGGGGATGGATTCACGAGGGGGAGAGGGAGTTTCTGGTGAAGAGAGTGGAGAGGGGGAGGCTTTGGTGGCGCCGGAATGGCCGGGACAGTGGCGGCAGCTGCGGTTGCCGGAGGTGGGGAAGAAGACCTCCCCGGGTCGACTGGCTGCCAAGGGAGAACTAGGGGAGCATTCTAAGGCTGCCTGTGTGCTTGAATGGGTTCGGGGGCCTCCTTATATACCGCAACGAGGTCGGTTAGCGGCGGCCGTGGATAAGGTCATCGGCGAACCGCCTCCCTGTAGCGTCAGGGCGTCGTGGCAACGACGAGAGCTAGAGGACACTCGAGAGGATGAGGATGAGCTGTTCCAGGGGCAGGTGGCGAGCGGGAGAGGCTTGGGCGGCACCGACCTGGCAGAGGCGCGCTGCGGACGCCGGCGTGCCGCCAAGGGCTCTGACGGCGGTGCTGCGGGGCACCAGGGCTGCTTGGCGCGTTCTGGTGAGAAGGAGGAGTGCGTGGCGCTGTGGTGTGGGCAAAACCAGGGCGCGAACGTGGCGGCTCGGGCGCGGCACGTGCAAAACGCGCGCTCTGCTCGCGCCCAGAGCACGCACGGGACGTGCTCGACGAAAAGTCAGGGCGTGTTAGAGGTCTCGGGTGATGCTGGGAATTAGCAGACCTAGGTTATGAGTAGCTAGGAGTCTATTGGACAAGGTAGTTGGGCAAGGGAAGCAAGATCACAGTGCAAGCTAAGACTCATGTCAAAACTGGTCATGCCTACAGTGTGCTCGACAGAATGCCACATGCACCTAGGCATCTCTTGGGGTGGCCAAAACTTCCAGAGTGGGGTCTCTTTAGTTGAAATAGAGGGTGGTGAGGTTAGTTTGTTAAAAGGAGAAACTTGTCAGTGCAAGTTTTGCAAAACTTCAGTTTTGGACAGAAAGAAAAGGGCATGATTGCAAGCACTTAGAGTCATCCAATGGGTCCACTCTCCTGGACTTAAGGGTTTGGCAAGTTGCACTACAAGCATGATAAAGCTCAAGGGCCAAAGAGCAAGCAAGAATATGGTTGTTGTACAAACCATCATGTTGGGCCAGAATGAAGATGAGGTTGATTCACTCAAAACTTTCAAATAACATCACTGGGTTTTTGCATAAAGTTGGATCATATGCTGCTACTAACATCCCATAATTTTGGTGGAAGCTAGAAAGAAGTATTTAAATGAGTTGTAGTGCAAAATTGCCCACTGTACCAGAGAAGAAAATTGGGTGTAGAGCTCAAAATATTTCATGAATAAAAGATATTTTGCATAAAGGTGATTTAAAAACATCACCTGACATCTCCAAATTTTGGTTGGAATTTTAAGTAAATTTATCAAATGGTTGTAGTTCAAATATGGCCATATAACCTTGGAAAACCATTTTTTCAAGAAAATAAAGATCTAGCAAATTAATTATGTAATTAGTTCTACTAATAAAAGAAAAGTTTTTCTTGAGAGGTTAAACAAGTCCAATAACATATTTGAAAAGTTTTCTCTATGGGGAAAACTCCATAATAGCAAGGGAGAAAAAGGTTCAAAAATCAAAAGGGAGCCCAGAAAATAAAAGTTTAAATTTCATGGCAAAATTTTAATTAGTAAAACAAGATTAAAATTTTGGGGTGTCACAGTGTGAAGGTGGATGCGCCGACGTGCACGGGATAGAGCTCATCAGGACTGTCACATCGGTGAAGGATCATCCGGGTACGGGTGTCTTTCACAGAAAAGCCAACACCGTCAAATTCAACAGTAAGTGGGTTCTCACGAGTAATACGATGAACGGAAACTAGGTTCGTGACTAAATCAGGTGAAACAAGAACATTAGACATAGTGATGGGTGTGAAAGTGGAGGGAAAGCTAGTGCTACCGATATGAGTAATAGGTAAGGAGGAGCCATTGCCGACGGTGATACGAGTGGGTGTGTGAACATGAGTGGAGGAGGTTAGGTTACCGGGATGAGCTGCCATGTGCGCAGTAGCACCTGAGTCCATGTACCAGTCGCCTCCACCGACAGAGCTACTCGGCGACGGCGCGGAGTGCTGGGCGGCGAGGAGAGTGGGGTCCCAGGGCACAGGTACCGGTGGCGGCAGAAGGCCCCCATAGGGCGGCGCCGGGACGGGCGGGCCATAACCATTGAGGGGTGGCGGTGCAAGGAGCGCGCCGTAGCCGGCGCCAGTCGGCTGAAAGGGCACGCCGAGGAACGCCTGGTGGCCAGCGGGGAGAGCCTGCTGATAGTGCGGCGCCCCTCGGCGTCCTGGGCCCGCTGCTGCTGCAGGTGGCGGCGACCGCCGCCACGCCGGTTGCGTCGGCCCCTCCCCCTTGCGGGTGCTGCGGGGGAGGCGCTGGTGGCAACACCGGGTAACACCCAGCGGGTGCGGGAGGACGCGACTGGATCGGCGCGGCCGGTGGAGCTATCCCACCGCAGATGATGAAGTAGCCCGGAGAGTCCATGGAAGGCGTCAGAAACGGCGGGAAGAGGAAGGGGGCGGCGGCACGCGGGAGCGCAGCGGCGGCGCGTCGGGTTAGGGTTGCGGCGCGACGGGCAGCAGCAGCGCGGCAAAGCAAGCGTATGCGGCGGCGTAGCAAGTCAGCGCAATGTGGGAGCTGAAGCGCGCGGTGGCACGGGCGGCGGCGGCGTTAGAGGAGGATGCGCGGCGGTGGGAAGCGGCGGCGGCGCGCGCGAGGAGGCACTGCGCGGGCGGCGGTTGCGGAGCGGCGGCGGGCGGCGCGCGAGGAGGTATCATACTGGCGGCGGCAGCGGCTTGCCCTAGGTCAGGACCTTGAAGATGGTATCATGTAGACGGGAAAGTTTGCAATACAATAGACGTTGTATTGATGGGGTGCTGGTGCATGTATATATAATACAAGGGAAGGCTTCTACCTCAATTATACAAGACTAAGACGTGGGCCACAACTCTAATACACGTGCAGTACAAAAGACATACTCAACAACCTTCATGCATCTAGGAGCTTCTCCAATTTGATTATAATCACATTACCCGATCAATAATTTTTTTCTTAATCCGAAAAAATGTCATCTCTCATATGCTTATATTTGGATAGCAATATTCAAAATCTCCACATCTTTGGAATCTAGTCTTACTTATGATCGATTTAGAATCTCCAAAATTTATGTATATATTTTGGCACAATATGAAATTAAAAAGATGTGAAAACTGCTAAGACAACCATAAACTACTGAACTAATCCTAGAATACAACCATGACTCACTAAGGGTGATATGCTCAAGACCTCCTCTTTCGCGCTTATAGCACAGATGTGTTTTTAGGCTAAACCAAGCTCCACTTTATCGATCAAGAATATCTAAAGGAATACAGTTTAGATCGGGAGGATGAAGGGGCAAAGATGGCGGCATTCTAATTATCCTAGAGCATGCATAGCGAGGCTATGCGCCTCCATGTTCGTAGCTCTTTCTTCAAAGATAAAAGGGCGATCTTAAAACTCGCTAGTCATCATCTTGATTTCTGGAATGGTATGTCCATATGTCCCTCAGGTACCTGCTTCTATGTCCGACACCAATTGTTTGCAATCAGATGCGATGATAATACGCTTTTGCACAAGGTCTGCTGCTAATGCCATAGCTTCCCAACACGCCAATGCCTCCAAGGAAGTCGGATCAATGACTCCTTAACACACTATGCGCCCAGGTAATCACCATTTATGTTCCTGCATATTGCACTGATTGTACCTCTATTTGATGTTATGTACACAACCCCATCGACTTTAAGCTTAGCAACGCTAGTGGGAGGAGGGATCCATCGAGTAGAAGTACCCTGACAGGGAACCATATGTTGAGTAACATGGGCTTCCTTTGCATGCATTTATCTCACCCATAATTCGTTCAACCAACTGGTATATGCTTGGGACTTTGAAAATTTTGCTCATGCATTGCTTTCCATCAAGGGTGCATATTTCCCATAAAAAGACCAGAACACCGATGAAGTCTGAGTGAAGGAGAGAATCCAGAAGAGAGAAAATCCAATGCTTCACGTCGGTTCCCTTCTTTGATTCATGGCCTCAACTACATTTGTGTCTGGTAGAGCCCACACCCAACGAGACATGGTGTAATACAAGAGGGAATGTCTCCACGAGTCTTTTGCCCTGCAAAGAGTGCAATTACTAGTATGAGCCATATTGCGATGGTGGAGAAGATCGGCTAATGGTATGGACTGTTAGGCAAGGCGCCATAGAAATATCTTGATCTTTTACAGAGCCTGCACCTTTTGTAAGTTGCACCATGATTTTTGCTCAACCTCTGAATTGGATGAGTCAGCTCATCCTTCCATCCATGTCTCCCTCCCGTTCTTAGTCGAAACTAGCATCCGATAAGCAGACTTCATAGAGAATATACCTTTTCAATCAAAGTTCCATGGCCAAAAATCCTCAACCTATTTAGTGCAAAGCGGTATAGATAGAATGGTTTCAACATCAATGGCTATGGAAAGTGTTGTGGGCTAATTCTCTGTTCCAATCAGCCTCACTGTCCAGGATAGGATCACCTACAAGTTAGGGCAATTCTCGAGAAATACATGTGAGTGGTCGCACGTTGTATTCCCTTCGAATCCAGTTGTCGTTTCACCATTACCAATTCTACGGATCATACCCTGATAAAGAACTTCCTTTACTTCCATGATGGCCCTCCAAATCTGAGATGGTGAGGTGCCAACTTGAGCATGCATGAAGGATTTGCTTCACCTCGGTCCTCAAAGCCTCCAAACATCTCTTACTGAAAAAGGTCGAGGAATTGGACAAATTAATCTTCTGTCTCAATTCCTTGCAGTAGAAATCCAATAGATAGGACAACCCTCTAGCTCCATAACCACGTGAAAAGCAAGTTGCAAGGCAGCGGCCAAGCAATAGCGGTGGCACAACATGGCAGCAAAGGAGATGTGTTGCATGTTTCAAGCGGGTTATACTTAGTGTACGGATATGACAACTTGAAGATCAAGCTCGACGTGGGACTGTGACCAGTTAAGTTGTACGACATGAAGATTGATGATGCGTCCAATCTTGCATGTTGCCTCGCAGCGTGACTGAGAGTCTGGATCATACGTTGAGGAGGATCATCAAGTCGCTGATCTACAACAAGTCAAGATCAGGAGAAGTGCAAGGAAGATGACAAGTCAACATTAGGAGGAGAATGTTAGATATAATCTTGAGTTTGTGTCTAGCCCTGGTTAGCAAGTTAGGTACAGTACGTGTCCAGGGTTAGAGTCTAGTCCGGCCAGGAAACTGAAAGCAGCGTGAGTTGCAGTTGTCCGGCTAGGATTAGTCTACTTGGCCGTATTAATTAGCGTTTGAGTCTAAGTACTAGTAGAGTAGTAGTCCGTCCGTGTAGGCTTTGGATTTTAGACCGGAGTCGGCTTGCTACCTATGCGTGGCTAGCTTATATATATGTAAGACGTCGTGATAGTTTTGTAACAACGTGGAATTGTGAGAAAAAGGAGAAATAAAGAAAAAAGAACAAGGCACGACAGGTGCCTTTGGCTATCAGTTTTTCTGTGCACGTGTTCATCGTGATTTGATGTGATCGATCCTGTGGGCAAAGTTCCAACAATTGGTATCTAGAGCAAGGTTCGAGTGAAGCTGCGCTTGCCCCGGGGTGGCGACCCGACTAGCGCCTCGGGGCGGGCAATGAAGTCGCTGGGTGGTGCAGCGATGCAGAGGATCAAGCGATCGTCGTTCGGCGGAGCGACAAGGAGGGAGGCGGCAGGCTGTCGTCAGCAAAGTGGCGGAAGGAGGTCGTTGATGGGAGAGGTGGTGCCGAGGTGCGGTGCTGGGGCTCATCAAGATCGTCGTCCGGGAGTCGGATGAACAAGGAGGCGTGCGAAGTTTGCACGCTCGATCGCCGTTGCGTCTGTGAGTCGCCATCGTGTCCAAGTGCTCGCCTTGGTGATGATTCGTTGCAAGTGGAAGCGGTGTGCACGGTGTTCCGTGAGTCATGTCCACGTCCTCGTGGAGCGTCCTGGTTGCGGCCAGCGTGGGTTCGGTGTGATGCCGAAGGCGGACGGTGGTAGGTGAAGCCATCGTAAAGCAAGGAGGTGTGCAAGCAATGGAGAGTGGATCTGTTGCAAGCAAGTATATTGAGTATGGTGCGGACCGAGTGCAAGGCAGCGGCCAAGCAATAGCGGTGGCACAACATGGCAGCAAAGGAGATGTGTTGCATGTTTCAAGCGGGTTATACTTAGTGTACGGATATGACAACTTGAAGATCAAGCTCGACGTGGGACTGTGACCAGTTAAGTTGTACGACATGAAGATTGATGATGCGTCCAATCTTGCATGTTGCCTCGCAGCGTGACTGAGAGTCTGGATCATACGTTGAGGAGGATCATCAAGTCGCTGATCTACAACAAGTCAAGATCAGGAGAAGTGCAAGGAAGATGACAAGTCAACATTAGGGGAGAATGTTAGATATAATCTTGAGTTTGTGTCTAGCCCTGGTTAGCAAGTTAGGTACAGTACGTGTCCAGGGTTAGAGTCTAGTCCGGCCAGGAAACTGAAAGCAGCGTGAGTTGCAGTTGTCCGGGTAGGATTAGTCTACTTGGCCGTATTAATTAGCGTTTGAGTCTAAGTACTAGTAGAGTAGTAGTCCGTCCGTGTAGGCTTTGGATTTTAGACCGGAGTCGGCTTGCTACCTATGCGTGGCTAGCTTATATATATGTAAGACGTCGTGATAGTTTTGTAACAACGTGGAATTGTGAGAAAAAGGAGAAATAAAGAAAAAAGAACAAGGCACGACAGGTGCCTTTGGCTATCAGTTTTTCTGTGCACGTGTTCATCGTGATTTGATGTGATCGATCCTGTGGGCAAAGTTTCAATACAAGTTACTCACCGGCGGAGCCGACTAAGCCACCATGATGCCACTGAGGTGCAATGACTAACTATTACTTTTTAAGAGGCGTGAAAGGCCCTCGGCTGCCAACAAGAACAAGTATGGAGAGATAGGTTCCCCTTGGCGTATACCTCAAGTTGGTTTAAAGCTCTCTAATTTATTATCGTTAAACAACACCGAGAAATTTACAGAGCTTACCAACTGAATAATCATAGTGATCCAAGCTGGTGCAGACCCCAACTTAGTCATAATGGCCCTTTAGATAATCCTACTCAACTCTATCATAGGCCTTCATCATACCCAGCTTAAGCGCACATAACCTATTATTTTTAGCTTTGTTATGCTTCATGAAATGCAGACACACATATGCTAAGATGATATTACCAGTAATCAAACGATAATTCTACACCTACGAGAAGATCCCACGTAATCTTACTTACCCTTTCATAACTACTCTCCTCCCCCATGATTTTAACCAGGGTGGGTCCCAGCCACTAATCCTAAACCAATTAATTACTCCCAAATCAGCATTTACGTAAAAACCTCACGTAAGTGTACGTGGGTCCAGCATTGCTCGTAATCAAATGTCCTGGAACAAAAGCAGATGTGCGAACAACGCATAGGCCACAGTGGCACATCCCTGCGTGGGCCCGACTCAGTAACGTCCGCTAACCTCCCGCTCGCTCGCTCGCTTGCGTCCCGATGGTCTTTTGCTATAGTTGTTTATTGTTCTTTGAAAAAAACGCCCTTCCCTCCAAGACTGGCCGATTTCTTAAAAAAATAATTTTTTTTCATGATTTTGAGGAAATGGCCACCGATTTACAAAAAAAAACAAATTTAAAAAGTTCATTCAATTTGGAAAAACTTCGTGAAATTTGAGAAAAAAACATGGAACTTGAAACTAGTTCCCTAAATTTGAAAAAATATTGTCACAATTTAAAAACATTCATAAAATAAAAAAATATTTTTGATTTTTAGAAAAAAAAACACAAAAGTAGGCCAAAAAAAGATAGTGTTCTTCCCAAAATTCGGATGGAAGCTTGTGCCAGGGTGATCCCTAATGGGCCGGCCCAATTAGAAACTAACATACTAGGGGGTGTGCGCCGGGCGCGAAGAGCAACTAATTGAGGAGTGCTCCTTCGGAAGCCTCCCCAAGGGTCACTTGTCACGCTCTCAGCTGCCGCCGCGTGTCGTGCTCTGGAAGCTCCCTCTGGATTTTTTTACGCATGCGTTTTCGGCTTTTTAGATGGTTTTCTTTCATGTTTTTTTCCGGCATTTCAGTTTTTAACCGGACTTTCTTAGCTTTTCGACAAAACGATCAAAAAACATTTTGCGTGAAAAAATGCATTTTATTTTTTTTCCTTTCATGAGAAGCACGGCCGTGCCTCTCAAAAACGAAAAAAACCGACTTTTTTCTTCCGTGAGAGGCACGGTTTTGCTTCCGCGAGAGGCACGGATGTGCCTCTCGAAATCAGAAAAAGCGTGTTTTCCCCTTCCGTGAGTGGCACGGTTTTGCTTCCGTGAGTTACACAATCGTGCCTCTCGGAAAAGAAAAAAAAACGGGTTTTCTCTTTTTTTTCGCGAGAGGCACGGTCATGTCTCTCGTAAACGAAAAAAATGTTTTTTTTTATTTTTTTTCTTCCGCGAGAGGCACGATTTTACTTCCAGAAGAGGCATGGCCATGCCTATTGGAAATGACTTTCAAAAAGGGAAAAAAGTGCTCCCGCGTCGGTTTTTTCGTGAAAAAAAGCAAATCAAAACCTATCAACATGGGATCTAGTTTTAAAGATGTCAACACGAGGAATTGAATGGTGAAAACGGATTGAGATTATGATGCACGGTTTAAGAGATAAAATATTTTGAATAAACGGATCTATGAAAAAGAAGAGAAAAAACTCGCAGGTTGCGACAAGTAGCGCACATGCAACATGCCATTTGTCGCAACCTAGAGAGGGTGGAAGTGATCTTTGGACGCAGTGCTCCTCAATTAGTGATTTCGCCTGGCGCGACTCTCTCGCTTGATTAGTTCTTGTTGCGGCCTTAATGGGTCGGCCTAGCTCGTGCGAGGCCACGACTTCTTCTTTTTTACCTTTTATTCTCTTTTTTAGTTCTTTTATGTTATTTTTTTTACACTTCAAATAAATGTTAAACATATATATTACAAAAATTTCCATAATGTTTGAAAAAATGTTTATCATGCATTAGAAAAACATTAAATGTGTATAGAAAAACTATTGACCATGTACCACGAAAATCTATACAAAAAATATACAATGGGTGTGAAAAAAGTTGATCATGTATTTAAAATATGTTACAAGTATTAGAAAAATGTGAAACAAGCATTTGAAAGATGTTCAATGTGTATATAAAAATATTGAACATCTATTAGAAAAATGATGAAATCCTTTAATCATGTATATGAAAATATTAATCAAGCATTTTCAAAAATGTTGAACAAGTATTTCAAAATATTAATCAAGCATTTGGAAAATGTTAAATGTATATAGAAAAAATGTTGACCATGCATTCAAAAAAAATGCTAATCTTTCATTGGGAAATGGTGGATAAACCACTTGAAAAATGTTAAATTTTCATAGAAAATATTTTGACCATGTATTAGAATTTTTAAAATCTTGTATTGGAATTTTTTTAATCAAGCATTTGAAACTAGTTTAAAGTTTGTATATGATAAATGTTGACCGTGTATATAAAAGAATGTTAATATTGTATTTGATAAATGTTAATCAAGCATTTGAAAATGTTAAATATGTGTATAGAAAGAATGTTAACTACTCCCTCCGTCAAAAAACGCCTATATTATGGGATGGAAGGAGTATGTATTAAAAATGTTAAATTTTTATTGGAAAAATGCTAAACTTGTATTAGAAAATTATCTTGACATATACAAAATGTTGACCATGTGTTCAAAAAAGTTAATCTTATATTTGAAAAATATTAAATGTGTATAGAAAAAATGTTAACCATGTATTAAAAGAATGTTAAACAAGTATTTGAAAAATGTTAATGTGTATAGAAAAATGTTAACCATGTATTAAAAGAATGTTTACCTTGTCTTAAGAAAATGTTAGATATGTACAAAAATGTTGAGCATGTATTCAAAGAAACTGAAGAAAAACTTTAAAAACCTGTAGAAAACCCGGCTTGTTTACTTTAACGCGCCCGCGCCCTACTGTTTTACAACTAACAGGATAGTGTTCGAGTGGCTTGTGGCACATTGCTGTCCTTAGTTCAGTCCCTGGCGTTCCGCTTTTCTTCTATATGTATTTTAATTGTTCACTATTGGCCGAGACGTTCTGTGGATTATTAAGGCGATAGTTCTTTCGGTCCCGCATAACGCAATATATGGCTCTAGCATCATGCCCTACCTACCATTAATTTATATTTGGCACTATAAATACACCAAATAGACTTCTCCTAGAATACAACCATGGGTCACTACCATGAACTGCTAAACCAAAATTTATGTTTAAAAAAACTGTAGTTTCTTTTTCTTCAGCGGGAAAAACATGGAATGGTGACCCAAGATAAAAAAAATTAGAATCACCCAAGATTATCGGTGCTATAGCAGTGCAGTGATTCGGCGTCCAGGCTCATCTGCACCCGGTTCGAAAAAAAATAACAAATTCAGAAACATTCAAAATATTCCAACATTTTTTGGCATGGTAGAAAATTTGATGCATGAGGCTCACTCCAATTTTCAAATCATTTCGACATCCGAGCAGCTCTCGGCAAAATAGACAAATCGGGTTAGAACAGTGCATGAAGAGTAAAAAAAATTGCAGACCCCGATTTTTTTCCTGAGAGCTGCTCAAATGTCAAAATGATTTGAAAGTTGGAGCGGATCTCACACATCAAATTATCTACCATGCAAAAGAGTTTGGATTTTTTTGAATTTTTCTAGTATTTGTTTTGATTTTTTTTCAGGGCGGGTGCAGATGAGCCTAGCCTCCGAAAATGATTATCCATTTTGTGGTATTTTTAGAACGAAGATAAGGGGCACAACTCAACGTGTCAGCACACGGCGAGCGCTATTTTTTGGTATTAATGAACAATTTCTGAATCAGTGAACAAAATTTCAAATCCCTGAACTTTTTTTAATTTAGGATTATTTTAAAATTTTGTGAATATTTTTTAAATTATGAACATTTTTTAATTCATAAGAAAATTAAATTTTAGAATTGTTTTACAATTTTATGAACATTTTCTGAATTGATTTATCTTAATTTTTGTATAATTTCTGAATCAATGAACAAATTTTCGTATCGATGAATATATTTGAATTCTTTAAACATTTTGAATTCATGATTATTTTTTGAATCCATACCCATTTCTGCGAAAACTGTTTGAATTCATGAATATCATTTGAATCTACGAATATTGTTAATTCATTAACTTTTTTGAATCCAACAATATTTTTTGAATCCAGAAGCATTACTTTAATACCGTGGACGTTTTTTAAAAGTGAAAAACATTTGTTCGAATCCACAAACAAGTTTCAAATATCGTAAACTTTTGTAAACTCGCAAATATTTTTTATTTGTGACCATCTTTCGAATTCATGAACAATTTTTAAATTCGTGGAACTTTTCAGCTTGTTAACAATTTTCTACTTTGAGAATATTTTCCAAACCAGGCGTAGTGGGAGAAGAAATAGAAGACAAAATCCCTGCTATGGGGGCTAGCGATCCATGTGTGCAGTAATGGGCCAGCCCAACTCGTGATTTTACTATAACAAGAAAAGGCAACAAATGATAAAACAAGGATGCAGAAAATACTATATATTTGAAAATAGCAAAATAGTTAAAATAATGGAGCCGGCATAAATAAATGAATAAAACCCAAAAGCGTTTCGCTTTTCTTTGTAGTCGCATATATAGTGTTGCTCCAAGACAACCAAAAGGCTCCAACCAATAGTGTTGATTTCACTGCGTGAGTTCCATTGTAACTTAGTGATATGATTACAAGCCAAATACTCCCTCCGTTCCAAATTACTCGTCGTGGTTTTAGTTCAAATATAGTATTTGAACTAAAACCACGATGAGTAATTTGGGACGGAGGGAGTATATTTCTAGATACTAACAAATGATTTGTTCTGGACCGAGATACTAGTTGGTAATGCCTATGTAGTTACTGTCACACATATATGCAAATATAAATAATACTACAATATCAAAAAACAAATTTGGGAAGTGCAGTTGCGTGGTTATGGTGGTTTTGTCTTGGTTGGGGGGCTCGTGATTCTACCGCAAGAAACAAATGCAACAACGTACTCCCTGTCGGTGTCAAAACCGATGGATCTCGGGTAGGGGGTCCCGAACTATGCGTCTAAGGCTAATGGTAACATGAGGCGGGGGCACAATGTTTACCCAGGTTCGGGCCCTCTTGATGGAGGTAATACCCTACTTCCTGCTTGATTGATCTTGATGATATGAGTATTACAAGAGTTGATCTACCACGAGATCGGAGAGGCTAAACCCTAGAAGCTAGCCTATGATTATGATTGTTGTTGTCCTACGGACTAAACCCACTGGTTTATATAGACACCGGAGAGGGCTAGGGTTACACATAGTCGGTTACAGAGAAAGGAATCTAGATATCTGAATTGCCAAGCTTGGCTTCCATGCAAAGGAGAGTCCCACCCAGACATGGGACGAAGTCTTCAATCTTGTATCTTCATAGTCCAACAGTCCGGCATAAGCATATAGTCCGGCTGTCCGAGGACCCCCTAATCCAGGACTTCCTCAGTAGCCCCTGAACCAGGTTTCAATGACGATGAGTCCGGCACGCAGATTGTCTTTGGCATTGCAAGGCTGGTTCTTCTCCAAATTCTCCAGAGTACCTGTTTTAACGAGCAGTGTCCGGCTTCCCATTAATGTTGCACTCATCGGCTTCTGTACCTTAATAATGGCAGTCTCCACATGTCGAGCGAATGCGAGAAGTCGGGGCATTTTTATACTTGCCACCCTGACCAAGTAAATAAATCGTCTATTAAAGAGACGGGGATCCTCATATCAAAATCACACCATCTACCCCAAGCGAGGATTCATCAGAGCACGCCCGAAAAAACCATCGCATCATGGCCGGCCGCCGCAGCTCCTCCTCTCGCTCCCATAGCGCTAAGCCAGGTGATTGGAAGAAGTGCACCGTATCCCACGGTCAATTAGTGGAGTTGCAGACCCAGGGGTTTCTCCCACCTGCATATCTTGTCCCCATCCGAGCTGGATTAGCCACCTATGACGGCGGGGAGCAAGCGGAGAGTTTCCCCAACCCATCCAGGGGGAGCGAGTGTGCCTTGTCCCTTTCTTGCTGAGGGGCATCGGATTTCCAATCCATCCGTTCCTCCGTGGGCTCCTGGAGTATTATGGCCTCCAGCTGCACAACTTCACTCCTGCCTCCATCCTGCACATCGCAGGTTATGTCGCCCTTTGTGAGCTATTTTTGGGCTGCGAAGCTCATTTCGAGCTATGGAAAAGGTTGTTCTGCCTTGTCCCTTGCAATCAGGAGGGATCAATATACCAAGTGGGCGGAGCTGAAATATGGCGCATCGCCGGGACCGGATACTTATCCGGCACTCCGAAGAAGACATCCGAAGACTGGCCTTCTGAGTGGTTTTATGTAGAGGACGCGTTCCTTCCTGACCCTATCCGGATGGGTCTTCCCGAGTTCACAAGCGCCCCATCGAAGAAACACCGAAGCTGGCGTCCCCGGAGCCCCCAGGAGGAAGATAGCAGAGAGGTCCTTCAGCTGATGGGCAGGATAAAAACGCTGGCCAAATCAGAATTGACAATAATCGAGGTTATGTCAATATGCATAATGCGGGGGGTGCAGCCACTCCAGTATCGGGGGCATCCCATGTGGCATTTCAACGGAGAAGACGACGCCACCTGCTGAGGTCGTAAAGGTCCGGACTCCGCCACCGCCCTGGCGAAAATATTGTCCGATTTTATAAAGGAGAAGAAGAGGAGTTCATCCGTATTAAGCCACGGGATGGATTTTCCATGTACAACCCCCCTAGCTGGGTGAGTTGCTATCTTTTACTCAACTCTATTCATCCCCGCAGTCTTTCATTGCAAATATTTACCATGCTAGTCCATAACAGGAACTGCAAAAAGCCGTGAGGGAGGTCCACAGCCTGCCTCCACAGCCAGAGGACCCCGACCGGGCCCTCAACCCCAGACTTGAAGAAGATCCGGACATATTTGTGGAGCTCGTCGACAGGACGTTTTACCAGCCAAGCTATGATGGTGCCTTGGTGGCCATCATTGCCGACTACCCCGGCCTACTCACTACATCATATGTAAGTAAAACAGGAGTCCTAATAACTTCCGAAAAAGGATCCCCTCTTTACACCTTACCCCCTGCACATGTAGTGCACTTTATAGGAAAGGCCATCGGGGAACCGTGCCGAACCCGCGGCAACTCACCAACAAGGGGCGCCCAAGCCGGGTAGGCTTAAAAGGAAGGCGGTCAGGACCGAAACGCTGATTAAAACCTGCTCCGTGATTACCGTCTTTAAAATATAACAATGTCTGTTGTGCCCTGGCAGAAAGGGTATTCGTCGGACTGTGTTGAAGGAAATATGCCCTAGAGGCAATAATAAAGTTATTATTTATTTCCTTATATCATGATAAATGTTTATTATTCATGCTAGAATTGTATTAACCGGAAACATAATACATTTGTGAATACATAGACGAACATAGTGTCACTAGTATGCCTCTACTTGACTAGCTTGTTGATCAAAGATGGTTGTGTTTCCTAACCATAGACATGAGTTGTCATTTGATTAACGGGATCACATCATTAGGAGAATGATGTGATTGACTTGACCCATTCCGTTAGCTTAGCACTTGATCGTTTAGTATGTTGCTATTGCTTTCTTCATGACTTATACATGTTCCTATGACTATGAGATTATGCAACTCCGTTTACGGAGGAACACTTTGTGTGCTACCAAACGTCACAACGTGAATCGGGTGATTATAAAGGAGCTCTACAGGTGTCTCCAAAGGTACATGTTGGGTTGGCGTATTTCGAGATTAGGATTTGTCACTCTGATTGTCGGAGAGGTATCTCTGGGCCCTCTCGGTAATGCACATCACTATAAGCCTTGCAAGCAATGTGACTAATGAGTTAGTTGCGGGATGATGCATTATGGAACAAGTAAAGAGACTTGCCGGTAACGAGAGTGAGCTAGGCATTGAGATACCGACGATCGAATCTCGGGCAAGTAACATACCGATGACAAAGGGAACAACGTATGTTGTTATGCGGTTTGACCGATAAAGATCTTCGTAGAATATGTAGGAGCCAATATGAGCATCCAGGTTCCACTATTGGTTATTGACCGGAAACGTGTCTCGATCATGTCTACATAGTTCTCGAACCCGTAGGGTCCGCACGCTTAACGTTACGATGATAGTTTTATTATGAGTTTATAAGGTTTCATGTACCGAAGGTTGTTCGGAGTCCCAGATGTGATCACGGACATGACGAGGAGTCTCGAAATGGTCGAGACATAAGACGACTATATTCGGACACCGGAAGTGTTCCGAGTGATTTCGGAGAAAACCGGAGTGCCAGAGGGGTTACAGGAACCCCCCGGGGAAGTATTGGGCCTTAGTGGGCCTGAGGGGAGAGAGAGGGCAGCAGCCCAGGAGGTGGCATGCCCCCTCCCATGCGGAGTCCGAATTGGACTAGGGGAGGCGGGCGCGACCCCTCTTTCCCTCTCCCTCTCCCTCTCTTTCCTTCCCCCTTCCTCCTTCATAGTTGGACTAGGAAAGGGGAGTCCTACTCCCACTAGGAGGAGGACTCCCCCCTCCTTGGCGCGCCCCCTAGGGCCGGCTGGCCTCCCCCCTTGCTCCTTTATATACGGGGGCAGGGGGGCACCTCTAGACACACAAGTTGATCTTCGTGATCGTTCCTTAGCCGTGTGCGGTGTCCCCCTCCACCATATTCCACCTCGGTCATATCGTTGCGGTGCTTAGGAGAAGCCCTGCGTCGGTAGAACATCATCATCGTCACCATGCCATCGTGCTGACGGAACTCATCCCCGACACCCTGCTGGATCGGAGTCCGGGGATCGTCATCGAGCTGAACATGTGTTGAACTCGGAGGTGCCGTACGTTCGGTACTCGGATCGGTCAGATCGTGAAGACGTACGACTACATCAACCGCGTTGTCATAATGCTTCCGCTTACGGTCTACGGAGGGTACGGGACAACACTCTCCCCTCTCGTTGCTATACATCACCATGATCTTGCGTGTGCGTGGGAATTTTTGAAATTACTACATTCCCCAACAGTGGCATCCGAGCCTAGGTTTTATGCGTTGATGTTATATGCACGAGTAGAACACAAGTGAGTTGTGGGCGATACAAGTCATACCGCTTACCAAAGATGCCATACTTTGGTTCGGCGGTATTGTTGGATGAAGCGGCCGGACCGACATTACGCGTGACGCTTACGCGAGACTGGTTTTACCGCCGTGCTTTGCACACAGGTGACTAGCGGGTGTCTGTTTCTCCAACTTTAGCTGAACCGAGCGTGGCTACGCCCGGTCCTTGTGAAGGTTAAAACAACATTAACTTGACGAACTATCGTTGTGGTTTTGATGCATAGGTAAGAAAGGTTCTTGCTCAGCCCGTAGCAGCGACGTAAAACTTGCAACAACAAAGTAGAGGACGTCTAACTTATTTTTGCAGGGCATGTTGTGATGTGATATGGTCAAGACGTGATGCTATATTTTATTGTATGAGATGATCATGTTTTGTAACCGAAGTTATCGGCAACTGGCACGAGCCATATGGTTGTTGCTTTATTGTATGAAATGCAAACGCCATTTAATTACTTTACTTTATCACTAAGCGGTAGCGATAGTCGTAGAAGCAATAGATGGCGTAACGACAATGATGCTACGATGGAGATCAAGGTGTCGCGCCGGTGACGATGGTGATCACGACGGTGCTTCGGAGATGGAGATCACAAGCACAAGATGATGATGGCCATATCATATCACTTATATTGATTGCATGTGATGTTTATCCTTTATGCATCTTATTTTGCTTTGATTGATGGTAGCACTATAAGATGATCTCTCACTAATTATCAAGAAGTGTTCTCCCTGAGTATGCACCGTTGCAAAAGTTCTTCGTGCTGAGACACCACGTGATGATCGGGTGTGATAGGCTCTACGTTCAAATACAACGGGTGCAAAACAGTTGCACACGCGAATACTCGAGTTAAACTTGACGAGCCTAGCATATACAGATATGGCCTCGAACACGGAGACCGAAAGGTCGAGCGTGAATCATATAGTAGATATGATCAACATAGTGATGTTCACCATTGAAAACTACTCCATCTCACGTGATGATCGGACATGGTTTAGTTGATTTGGATCACGTGATCACTTAGATGACTAGAGAGATGTCTGTCTAAGTGGGAGTTCTTAAGTAATATGATTAATTGAACTTAAATTTATCATGAACTTAGTCCTGGTAGTATTTTGCAAATTATGTTGTAAATCAATAGCTTGCGTTGTTGCTTTTATGTGTTTATTTTGATATGTTCCTAAAGTAAACTGTGTTGAAAGATGTTAGTAGCAATGATGTGGATTGGATCCGTGATCTGATGTTTATCCTCATTGCTGCGCAGAAGAATTATGTCCTTAATGCACCGCTAGGTGACAGACCTATTGCAGGAGCAGATGCAGACGTTATGAACGTTTGGCTAGCTCAATATGATGACTACTTGATAGTTTAGTGCACCATGCTTAACGGCTTAGAATCAGGACTTCAAAGACATTTTGAACGTCATGGACCATATGAGATGTTCCAGCAATTGAAGTTAATATTTCAAGCAAATACCCGAGTTGAGAGATATGAAGTCTCCAACAAGTTCTATAGCTAAAAGATGGAGGAGAATCGCTCAGCTAGTGAGCATGTGCTCAGATTGTCTGGGTACTTCAATCGCTTGAATCAAGTGGGAGTTAATCTTCCAGATAAGATAGTGATTGACAGAGTTCTCTAGTCACCATCACTAAGTTACTAGAACTTCGTGATGAACTATAGTATGCAAGGGATGACGAAAACGATTCCCGAGCTCTTCGTGATGTTGAAATCGACGAAGGTAGAAATCAAGAAAGAGCATCAAGTGCTGATGATTGACAAGACCACTAGTTTCAAGAAAAGGGCAAAGGGAAAGAAAGGGAAACTTCAAGTAGAATGGCAAACTAGTTGTCACTCCCGCGAAGAAGCTCAAAGCTAGACCAAAGCCTGAAACTGAGTGCTTACACTACAAAGGAAATGGTCACTGAAAGCAGAAATGCCCTGAATATTTGGTGGATAAGAAGGATGGCAAAGTAAACAAGGATATATTTGATATACAGGTGTTTGATGTGTGCCTTACTAGTGTTTATAGTAGCCCCTGAGTAATTGATACTTGTTCGATTGCTAAGATTAGTAACTCGAAACAGGAGTTACATAATAAACAGAGACTAGTTGAGGGGAAGTGACGATGAGTGTTGGAAATAGTTCCAAGATTGATATGATCATCATCACACACTCCCTATATTTTCGAGATTAGTGTTAAAACTAAATAAATGTTATTTAGCGTTTGCGTTGAGCATGCATATGATTTGATCATGTTTATTGCGATACGGTTATTCATCTGAAGTTAAAGAATAATTGTTATTCTGTTTACATGAATAAGACCTTCGATGGTTATACACCCAATGAAAATAGTTTGTTGGATCTCGATCGTAGTGATACACATATTCATAATATTGATGCCAAAAGATGCAAAGGTAAGAATGATAGTGCAACTTATTTGTGGCACTGCCGTTTGGGTCATATCGGTGTAAAGCGCATGAAGAAACTCCATAAAGATGGATTTTCGGAATCACTTGGTTATGAATCATTTGATGCTTGCGAACCGTGCCTTTTGGGCAAGATGACTAAAACTCCATTCTCCGGAACAATGGAACAAGCTACTGACTTATTGGAAATAATACATACCGATGTATGCGATCCAATGAGTGTTGATGCTCGTGGCAAGTGTCGTTATTTTCTGACCTTCATAAGATGATTTGAGCAGATATGGGTATATCTACTTGATGAATCATAAGTCTGAAATAGTTGAAAGGTTCAAAGAATTTCAGAGTAAAGTGGAAAAATCATCGTAACAAGAAAATAAAGTTTCTGCGAGCTGATCGCAGAGACGAATATTTGAGTTACGAGTTTGGTCTTCAATTAAAACAATGTGGAATAGTTTCACAACTCACGCCACCCGGAACACCACAATGAAATGGTGTGTCCGAACGTTGTAATCGTACTTTACTGGATATGGTGTGATCTATGATGTCTCTTACTGATTTACCGTTATCGTTTTGGGGTTATGCTTTAGAGACGGCCACATTCACGTTAAATAGGGAACCATCAAAATCCGTTGAGACGACGCCTTATGAACTGTGGTTTGGCAAGAAACCAAAGTTGTTGTTTCTTAAAGTTTGGGGCTACGATGCTTATGTGAAGAAACTTCAACCAGATAAGCTCGAACCCAAATCGAAGAAATGTGTCTTCATAGGATACCCAAAAGAGACAATTGGGTACACCTTCTATCACAGATCTGAGGGCAAGATTTTCGTTGCTAAAAATGGATCCTTTCTAGAGAAGGAGTTTCTCTCGAAAGAAGTGAGTGGGAGGAAAGTAGAACTTGATGAGGTAACTGTACCTTCTCCCAAATTGGAAAATAGTTCATCACTGAAATCAGTACCAGTGATTCCTACACCAATTAGTGAGGAAGCTAATGATGATGATCATGAAACTTCAGATCAAGTTACTACAGAACCTCGTAGGTCTTCCAGAGTACGGTCTGCACCAGAGTGGTACGGTAATTGTCGGTGTCAAAACCGGCGGATCTCAGGTAGGGGGTCCCGAACTGTGCGTCTAGGCGGATGGTAACAGGAGACGAGGGACACAATGTTTTTACCTGTGTTCAGCCCTCTCGATGGAGGTAATACCCTCGTCCCGCTTGATTAATATTGATGATATGGGTAGTACGAGAGTAGATCTACCACGAGATCAAGGAGGCTAAACCCTAGAAGCTAGCCTATGGTATGATTGTTGAGATGTAATGTTGTGTCCCTACGGACTAAGGCCCTCCGGTTTATATAGACACCGGAGAGGCTAGGGTTACACAGAGTCGGTTACAATGGTAGGAGATCTACATATCCGTATTGCCAAGCTTGCCTTCCACGCCAAGGAAAGTACCTTCCGACACGAGCCGAGTCTTCAATCTTCTATCTTCGTAGTCAGGGAGTCCGGCGGATATCGATAGTCCGGCTATCCGGACACCCCTAGTCCAGACTCCTCAAGAGTCTCGAACCAGTCTTCAATGGCGATAAGTCCGGCGTGCATAATGTTCGGCATTGCAAGGCGGGTTCCTCCCTTGAATAATCTGGAGAAAACAATGAACACCAGGATAGTGTCCGGCTCTGCAAAATAAATTCCACATTCCAACATAGAGAGAATAAAATACACACTTAGTTCAATCTGCTGACGTATTACGCAGCGTGATATCACACCACAGCCAAGCCCTCGTTTGGATCGTTTTTTATTATTCCGCCTCAGCACATTTAGCGAAGCGGTTTCCTTGGCACGTCCTGTCGAAGCAGAGATCGTGTTCCCCTTATTCCGGGATTCTCATCAATATGTGTGTGGGTAACCCAACCGCGCCATTGATGGTGGCGCTTGGGAGATAAGCGAGTTTTACCAGGCCGGTGAGGGACGCATATTTTCGTCCGCCTATATATAAGGGACAAGGATTTACCTTCTCACCTACGCCTTCTTCCTCCTTTGCTTATCCATCCCTGCGAACCCAAGCTCCAACGCCCAAGCTCGCGCATTCCGCCTCGACCCTTCTCCGAATATGTCCGGAGGGGGAGGCAAATGGATGGCCTCCACCGCCAAGGAGGAGGACATCACCAAGCTGCGCGACGCGGATACCTTTCCGGAGACATCACAGATCGGCTGCCTGACGCGGGCAACTCGTTCCTACCCCAGACCTCATGAGAGGGTTGTCTTCCTTCCCCACTTCCTCCGCGGATCGGGCTTTCCGCTCCATCCATTCGTCCGGGATCATGTTTTACTACGCCTAGATTTCCACGATCCGGCGCGAACTTCGCCCTCAACATCTCGGTGTTTATCGTCGTGTGTGAGGCCTTTCTCTGCATCCGCCCCACTTCGCCTGTGGCTCAAGACCTTCAACGCTGTCGAAGGTTGTGAAGGGGACGCAAGCGGAATGCGGAGGCGCCATGTTGGGCAAGCTGCCCAACGTCCCTTGGCTAGAAGGGACCTTCGTGGACTCTGTCAAGGGGTGGCAATCGGGGTGGTTCTATATCACCGAGCCGCGCCAGCCCACATGGGCGGCGGCTCCCGAATTCAGATCTGGAATCCCTACGCAGCTCACCTCTTGGAAAGAGAAGGGCTTGCAGTGGGGTGATCTGGTGGAGGTGACGGGACTTCGAGCCTGCATCAAGAAGCTGGTGAGCAATGGGCTCCGGCTCGTCGACGTGGTCCAGTCATGCTCCTCCGTGATTCTCCCATGCCAAGAAAGGGCATTTAATCTGTGGGAGTTTAATCCGGAACAGCACCAGACGTTGAGCGGGCTCTTCGATACAACGTATGAAGGTGCCTGGAGGGTGCTGTTCAAGAGCGCTGACGCGCCCGCATCCGCGACCGAAGACCGCGGATTTAGCTTGCAGTCTCCGACGGACGGGGTAAGTGATTCGACCCCATTTACGGGACACTTGTAGTAATTAAATTGACTCTAGCGAGGTTTCTTAATCTGCCTCTTCCTTTGACAGGAATGGATGGAGAAGGCCGAGCTGCTCATTAGCCCGGCTCCCATGCCAGAAGAACCAGTGGATGCCCATTTAGCAAGGCTGCTGGTTCCGGCACCATACGTGGTGCCGGAGAAGAAGGCCAAGAAGGTGGCCGCGGGGACTCGAAAGAGTTCCCGCAATCAGGCGTCTGATGACGACGACGAGGACTCCTCCCCTGAAGACGAGGAGGAGGAGGAGGAGGAGTACTCTCTCCCGAAGGAGGGAGAGAGGAAGAGGAAGGCCTCCCCAACCGGGGCGGCCGAAGGGTCCAAGAGGGGGAGAACTATCCCCCCAGACAGTTTCGCCAACATCAACGTTGGCGAGGACGAGTGGCCTCCAAGGGCCCGGCGTCCAGCAGGATCGTAAGTATCTGGATCATTCATATGCCGTATATTGTATGTCACGTAATGTCCTTCTAATGCCGCATTGTTCCTTTAGTCCGACCGTCGTCGACTTTCCCGACTCAATGAGCGGGTCGTTTGCGCTGTCGGATGTAAATTCCATCCCGACTGCCTCTACCCCACGCGCCGAGGACGACGAGGCGGAATCCCACAGGGGGGCGCGCCAGGAGGAGGCTCCGGAGGCGCCGTCAGGCAGCCCCCCGGACTTTGTGCCGGACTCCACCTCGGAACCCGCAGCGGTTCCGGAGTCCGGCAAGCGGCCCCTTCGAAAGAAGGGCAGGACCGTGGCGCCGGCGGCCCCCGTCCAACCGGAGGCGCCGGATAACCTGTTGGAGGCGCTCAAAGGCGCCTCCATCGAGGAAGAACACCGCACTCTCATGAGTGCGGTGATTGAGAAGGTCCAGCTCGCCAAGGGCGGGCTGGCCAAGCTTCAACAACCTTCTAACAGGCTTTGAGGTAAGAAGGTTAAAATTAAGTAATATAATACCGCATAGACAAGAGTAGCCGATGCTTAGTCCGGTGTTCGGAAAGAAAAGCCGACTAAGGATCTAACAAGATATACGCAGGTTGTTTAAAAATATGTCGATATGGGTTTGCAGGTTGCGCTGTTGACCTCTGCCGCGTTAACGGCGGAGGTCGAGGCATCAAGAAAGATCTTGAGCGGTCGGAGCAAGAGCTCGCCATGCCAAGAGGCAGCTCAAGGAAAAAGAAGGTGAATAACACCACTTAAAATAAGTACCTTCTGAAAAAGGGTTTTGGTTGTAAACAAGATTTAACAAGGATAATATATGTAATGCAGGGGCCACTAACGAGGTGGCAGCCCTGAAGGATGCCGTGTCCGTGGCCGAACGCAATGCGGCCACAGAGCGGACTGAGCGAGAAAAGCAAGCGGCGCGGGTGGCGGAAGTTCGGCAAGAGCTCCAGGCTCTCGTGAAAAAGCATGAGAGTTTGGAGCGTGACTCCAAGGCTCGAGAGTCCGAGCTTGCCTCGGCTCTCGAAAGTGCCAAATCCGCCAAGGCCGAGGCCCAGAGGGCCCGTGAGGAAGTAGAGGACATGAAGAAGATAGCGGCGGGTAAGGCGTTTTTCATGCAGAGCAAGCATGTTAATGTAAATTACCGGATACTTACCCGAATTCAGAGCTCTCCAGGGGCATTTGCAGATCTGCCGCGTAGTGCATCTGATGCCGCTGCGTTCTATCGTGGCGAGGAGGGGAGCTCAACGGAGAAGGTCTTACGGTCTCGATCTGCCGAGGCGGCCATCTGGTGCCCCAAGCGACCAGGTGAAGCAGCTGGTCGAACTCCACAAGGTAGCCGAGGAGGCCATGAAGGGCCTTACATCCGGTGTGGCACAGGCAGGCCATGCACGGCAGCTACTTTGGCCTAGTGCGGCGGCTAGTGGATGCATGCCCAGGCTTGATGTGATCAAACGCTCCTTTGCATTGAAGGCGCTCGTCGGGCCCTTGCCCGCATAAAGGTGCAATGGGGCAAGCTGGATGCGGAGAAGCTTCTCACGGATCCGCCACCACCGGGCAAGGAGCATCGCACGCCAGAGCGATATTATAAAGTTGTCTTGAAGGGAGCCCGCGATATTGCGGATGAATGCCCCCTTAATGTAATCCTTGAGTGAACTTGCTGTATATTTATCCTGTGCGCTGAGAATTTTGTTTATATGCGCCATGAGCAACGCTTGTTGAATTTAAAATATTACCTTCTGTGCGGCCGTTTGTAAAATCTGAGAGATGGCAAGTCGTTGGCTTCAGCCCCCAGGCTACAAAGGCTGGGGTGTTCGGTGATAAACTTGAGCACTCTTGTTCCCATTATTGGGTCCATCTAGGGAGGCGCTCAACACGACGAACAAGGCGACCGGACTTATAATGCTTGAACACTCTCACTTAGCCATAGAATTCTATAATTTTAAATTTGGGGAAGCCCTCGGTATTCGAAGACCAATCCGGGCGCTATCCACGCCTTCATCGGACATCATCCGAACTTCGCTCAAGCGGCATGAGCCTTTAAGGACCGAAGAACCTCTCGAGCAGGACCGGTCTCGCCTTATCATGCCGGTCAGTTTAGCTTTCTCCTCGAGGCGTTAACCCGGCTCAACCGGGGCGCAATCGCATGGTTCTCCAGTGCTACCTTAGCCGACGGAACGGAATGTAAGGTACCAAAACATAGGAGCCGGGCAAACCCAACTATTGACCCAAGACATGATTCGGAGCTGATTCATATAATGCTATAAGTTCGGGGTGCCGCACTTGTGAAAGTGTTCGGACTTAATCACACCATAATATGGGAAACAGAAGCCCTGTGTATTCGGCCGTTCCAAAGTTTACGGGTGCAAGATGTCATATAATGAACATATGTAAAAGATAACGCAATTGCAATGAAAAGGTAATGTACTTGCAAGAAGGAAATGCTGCGTTATTTATGAAAGAAGGTCTGCTAATAGAGCGGACTGATACAAATAGCGCGGTAAGCAAGGGATTCGAACTAAATTAACATGTCCCCCTCCAGGGATAAGCTGCAGACTTGGTGTATGTAATCGAATTTAATGCTCGTGTGGAGACCACCCGAGTGTTCATCGCAGCCTTCTTTAATCCTCGATCGTTGTATCGTGAATTCGCAAGTTCACCGTCGGACAGGGCTTCAGTTAATGGAGTCCTGTGTATGCAAAAGAAGAAAAGATAAAAAACAAAGCCAAGGGGGGCGATCGTATGAGCCCCTTGTGTGGTCGAGCCGCACTCTTTGGTCCTTTGTGATTAAGCCCCTCCCCTGCGCCCATGGTATCTCCAAAGCGTAATGATGTACGCGGAGTGTTGTTCTAGTGATCATGCGCGGGCGGGGGTTGGGGCCGCATTGCTACGCGTGCTCTGATCGTGCCAGGTGGTCTTGGTTGTTGTTGCTCTGGGCACGTTTTAAGGTGTCCGGCTTTTTAATTGCCGGACTAGAGAATTGCCGTAGAAGGCTGCTCAGACTTACGCGCGAGAGCAGCCAGTATGTTCCTCCGTTCGGAGGGAGCGTTCCGTATTCCCATTGACCGTAATGACTCCTCGAGGGCCTGCATCTTGAGTTTTAGGTATGCATAATGCGGTACCGCGTTGAATTTGGCAAACGCGGTTCGTCTGAGCAGGGCATGGTAGCCGCTACGGAACGGGACTATATCGAAGATTAACTCTTCGCTTCGGAAATTATCCGGGGATCCGAAGACCACTTCCAGTGTGACCGAGCCTGTACAGTTGGCTTCTACTCCTGGGATGACACCTTTAAAGGTTGTCTTAGTAGGTTTGATCCTGGATGGGTCTATGCCCATTTTATGACCGTGTCCCGATAAAGCAGGTTCAGCTGCCCGCCGCCCATCGGGACTCTTGTGAGGTGAAATCCATCGATGATTGGGTCTAGGACCAATGTGGCGAATCCGCCATGGCGTATGCTAGTCGGATGGTCTCGTCGATCAAAAGTGATCGGACAGAGGACCATGGATTGAACTTCGGGCGATCGCTCCATCGCATAGGCGTCCCGTGGTCGCGCTTCCTCTCCTCTTGGGTATATGGGTCGCGTAAATCATATTCACCGTCCGCACTTGCGGGGAAACCCTTCTGTCCTTTGTTGTTCGGCGGCCGGGTCTCTTCCTCGTCGTCGCTATTTAGCCCCTTGTCGTTGTGTTCGCAATTAACTTGCCAGCCTGCTGAACACCCAACAATCTCTATTGGTGTGATTAGCTGGCTTTTCGGGTGCCATGTATCCGCATGGCGGTCGAGTATTCTGTCCAGATTGGGCGGGCCCGGAGTTGTTCTTTTAAATGGCTTCTTCGCTGACCGGGTTTGGAGCCTCGGAATCCGGCATTGACTGCCGTATCCTCTTTGTCGTCGCCGTTAGTATGGCGTTTGTTTTTGATTCGACGTGACCTGCCGTGATTGTCCTTGATGTCCGGACTGCCAGAATTTTTGCGGAGATTGTTGCTGCGGGCTAGCCAGCTATCCTCTCCCACGCAAAAGATGGTCATTAACGATGTGAGGGCTGCTATGGATTTCGGCTTCTCCTGCCCCAGGTGCCGGGCTAGCCATTCGTCCCGGATGTTATGTTTGAAGGCTGCAAGGGCCTCCGCATCCGGACAGTCGATGATTTGATTTTTCTTCGTCAAGAACCGTGTCCAGAATTGTCTGGCCGATTCATCTGGCTGCTGAATAATGTGGCTTAGGTCATCGGCGTCTGGTGGTCGCACGTATGTACCTTGAAAGTTATCAAGAAACGCGGCCTCTAGGTCTTCCCAACACCCAATCGACTCTGCGGGCAGGCTGTTAAGCCAATGCCGAGCTGGTCCTTTAAGCTTGAGGGAGATATTTGATGGCGTGGAGATTGCCGCCGTGGGCGCGGGCCATATGGATGTGGAGAAGATAATCTTCGATCCACACCGCTGGTCTGTTGTACCATCGTAAGATTCGATGTTCACGGGTTTGAACCCTTCGGGATCGATGATCCATTACTTCGTCGATGAAGCATAACGGGTGTGCGGTGCCTGATGAGCGATATCGCGACGCAGCTCTAGGGAGCGCTATCTGCTGCTGTTTCGCCCGGCGGTGTTATGTCCGGGCGCGACGGTATTCGCTGCGTGGGTCGAGGGCGCCCACGTGATCCATAGATGGATCTGGATTGTCTTGCTTTGTCCTCCAAGATGTCTCGCAAGTCCGGCGCGTTCCCTTTTGGCTTCGTACTCCTGGATCGATGTCGGGGTACGGTCTTGGCTGGGGCCTTGAATGCCTCTCTGTCGCGACCACGTGGTGGTCGGTCAGCCATGTCTTGTGCTGGTGATAAAGGTATGTATGCTCCCTCCTCTAATCGGGGGAGCAGCTTGCGTCTTGCGTAACTTTTGGAGGGGAGTTCGAGTTTATACTCTTCGGCCGCGAGGACCTCGGTCCATCGATCGGCTAGCAGATCTTGATCAGCCTGAAGCTGTTGCTGCTTTTTCTTTAGGCTCTTTGCCGTGGCTATGAGCCTGCGCCTGAAGCGCTCTTGTTCAACGGGATCCTCGGGTATGACGAATTCATCATCGTTGAGGCTCCCTTCGTCTTCGGAGGGAGGCATATAGTTATCATCCTCAACCCCTTCGTCTGCCGCCCTGTCGCGGGGGCTTGCTTCTGCGTCCTCCTGTGCTGAATCTTGCAGGAGGGGGTCGTCTTCGGCACTCTCCGGAGTGTTATTATCTCCCGTGCCGGAATCTCCATTCTTGTTGTGGCGGGATTTAGAGCGGCGCCGGTGACGCCGGCGTTTCGGCTGCTTCTTTAGAGAATCTTCATCCGCTGCTTTTTCGCCATCCCCTTCTTTTGGGGTATCCACCATGTAGAGGTCATATGACGAGGTGGCCTTCCAAAGGCCACGTGGGTGCTTGGGTCTGATCGTCTCCAACATCATCGTCCATAGCGTCGATGTCATCGAGTCGTAGTCTAGCATGTCGGTTAGATCCTCGGCGGTGGCTACAAAGTGGGTGGTGGGTGGGCTCAATTTCTTCGTCGTCCGAACTCCAACCGTCCCGCCATAGTCCGCCAGATTCTCGAATAGCGAGAGATGCTTGAGAGAATTCAGGATATCGCCAAAAGGCGAGTGTTGAAAGATGTCCGCGGCGGTGAATTCCATAACCGCACCCAATCGCTTAACCGCAGGGCGCGGGAGGCTCGGAATCCGCGAGTCGGCGCCTCGGGATCACGAAGTTTCGCAGGGACAAGATTGGTATTCGCTCCATCGCCGTAGATGTTGAAGCCCCCAGGGCGGTGTCTATCCACCGGCCCTCGTCATGGGCAATCGGCTCCGGGAAAGTAGCCGGGGCGGATTCGAGTGCGGCCACCAAAGCACTGTCCGGCGGCAGAGCTAGATCATACCCATCGTCGCAGTGCGACGCGCTTGGCTATGGCTCGAGTCCGTCGAAGATCAAGTCTCCGCGGTGTTCGGCCGTGAAGTTTAGGCTTCCGAATCTGACCTGACGGCCTGGGGCGTAGCTTTCGATCTGCTCCAGATGGCCAAGAGAATTGGCCCGCAGTGCAAAGCCGCCGAATATGAAGATCTGTCCGGGGAGAAAAGTCTCATCCTGGACAGCGTTGATGGTTGAAGATGCCATCGAGCCTATCGGTGACGACACAGAGGAACTCTCAATGAAAGCACCAATGTCGGTGTCAAAACCGGCGGATCTCGGTAGGGGGTCCCAATGTGCGTCTAGGCGGATGGTAACAGGAGACGAGGGACACAATGTTTTTACCCAAGTTCAGGCCCTCTCGATGGAGGTAATACCCTCGTCTGCTTGATTAATATTGATGATATGGGTAGTACGAGTAGATCTACCACGAGATCAAGGAGGCTAAACCCTAGAAGCTAGCCTATGGTATGATTGTTGAGATGTAATGTTGTGTCCTACGGACTAAGGCCCTCCGGTTTATATAGACACCGGAGAGGCTAGGGTTACACAGAGTCGGTTACAATGGTAGGAGATCTACATATCCGTATTGCCAAGCTTGCCTTCCACGCCAAGGAAAGTACCTTCCGGACACGAGCCGGAGTCTTCAATCTTCTATCTTCGTAGTCCGGGAGTCCGGCGGATATCGATAGTCCGGCTATCCGGACACCCCCTAGTCCAGGACTCCCTCAGTAATCCTATTCTGAAAGTCATGTTACTAGACCATGATAAACCTACGAACTATGAGGAAGCGATGATGAGCCCAGATTCCGCGAAATGGCTGGAGGCCATGAAATCTGAGATAGGATCCATGTATGAGAACAAAGTGTGGACTTTGGTGGACTTGCCCGATGATCGGCAAGCCATAGAAAATAAATGGATCTTCAAGAGGAAGATGGACGTTGATAGTAGTGTTACTATCTACAAAGCTCGACTTGTCGCAAAAAGGTTTTTCGACAAGTTCAAGGTGTTGAATACAATGAGATTTTCTCACTCATATCGATGCTTAAGTCTGTCCGAATCATGTTAGCAATTGCCACATTTTATGAAATCTGGCAAATGGATGTCAAAACTGCATTCCTTAATGGTTTTCTTAAAGAAGAATTGTATATGATGCAACCAGAAGGTTTTGTCAATCCTAAAGGTGCTAACAAAATGTGCAAGCTCCAGCGATCCATCTATGGACTGGTGCAAGCACCTCAGAGTTGGAATATACGCTTTGATAAGTTAATCAAAGCATATAGTTTTATAAAAACTTGCGGTGAAGCCTGTATTTACAATAAAGTGTGTGGGAGCACTACCGCCTTTCTGATAAATATATGTGAGTAACATATTGTTGATCAGAAATGATGTGGAATTTTTCTGGAAAGCATAAAGGAGTATTTAAAAGGAGTTCTTTAAAAGAAAGACCTCAGTAAAGCTACTTACATATTGAGCATCAAAATCTATTGAGATAAATCAAGACGCTTGATAAGTTTTTCAATAAGTACATACCTTGTCAAGATTTTGAAATAGTTTAAAATGGAACAGTCAAAGAAAGAGTTCTTGCCTGTGTTGCAAAGGTGTGAAATTGAGTAAGACTCAAATCCCGACCACGGCAAAAAATAAAAAGAGAATGAAAGTCATTCCCTATGCCTCAGTCATAGGTTCTATAAAGTATGCTATGCTATGTACCAGACCTATTGTATACATTGCTCTGAATTTGGCAAGGGAGTACAATAGTGATCTAGGAGTAGATCACTGGACATTGGTCAAAATTATCCTTAGTGGAATAAGGATATGTTTCTCGATTATGGAGGTGAAAAAGGGTTAAATAAGTAAAGGTTACGTCGATACAAGTTTTGGCACTGATCCAGATGACTCTAAGTCTTAATCTGGATACATATTGAAAGTGGGAGCAATTAGCTAGAGTAGCTCCGTGCAGAGCATTGTAAACATAGAATACTTGCAAAATACATACGACTCTGAATGTGACAGACCCGTTGATTAAACTTCTCTCACGAGCAAAACATGATCATACCTTAGTACTCTTTGGGTGTTCCTCACATAGCGATGTGAACTATATTATTGACTCTAGTAAACCCTGTGGGTGTTGATCACATGACGATGTGAACTATGGGTATTAATCACATACAGATGTGAATATTGGTGTTAAATCACATGGCAATGTGAACTAGATTATTGACTCTAGTGCAAGTGGGAGACTGAAGGAAATATGCCCTAGAGGCAATAATAAACTTATTATTTATTTCCTTATATCATGATAAATGTTTATTATTCATGCTAGAATTGTATTAACCGGAAACATAATACATGTGTGAATACATAGACAAACATAGTGTCACTAGTATGCCTCTACTTGACTAGCTTGTTGATCAAAGATGGTTGTGTTTCCTAACCATCGACATGAGTTGTCATTTGATTAACGGGATCACATCATTAGGAGAATGATGTGATTGACTTGACCCATTCCGTTAGCTTAGCACTTGATCGTTTAGTATGTTGCTATTGCTTTCTTCATGACTTATACATGTTCCTATGACTATGAGATTATGCAACTCCCATTTACCGGAGGAACACTTTGTGTGCTACCAAACGTCTAACGTGAATCGGGTGATTATAAAGGAGCTCTACAGGTGTCTCCAAAGGTACATGTTGGGTTGGCGTATTTCGAGATTAGGATTTGTCACTCCGATTGTCGGAGAGGTATCTCTGGGCCCTCTCGGTAATGCACATCACTATGAGCCTTGAAAGCAATGTGACTAATGAGTTAGTTGCGGGATGATGCATTACGGAACGAGTAAAGAGACTTGCCGGTAACGAGATTGAGCTAGGTATTGAGATACTGATGATCGAATCTCGGGCAAGTAACATACCGACGACAAAGGGAACAACGTATGTTGTTATGCGGTTTGACCGATAAAGATCTTTGTAGAATATGTAGGAGCCAATATGAGCATCCAGGTTCCACTATTGGTTATTGACCGGAAACGTGTCTCGGTCATGTCTACATAGTCCTCGAACCCAGAGGGTCCGCACACTTAATGTTACGATGACAATTTTATTATGAGTTTATAAGTTTTGATGTACCGAAGGTTGTTCGGAGTCCCGGATGTGATCACGGACATGACGAGGAGTCTTGAAATGGTCGAGACATAAGACGACTATATTCGGACACCGGAAGTGTTCCGGGTGATTTCGGAGAAAACCGGAGTTCCAGAGGGGTTACCGGAACCCCCCGGGGAAGTATTGGGCCTTAGTGGGCCTGAGGGGAGAGAGAGGGCAGCAGCCCAGAGGTGGCGCGCCTCCCATGGGGAGTCCGAATGGACTAGGGGGGGCGCGGCCCTCTCCCTCTCCCTCTCCTCTCTTTCCTTCCCCTTCCTCCTTCCTAGTTGGACTAGGAAAGGGAGTCCTACTCCCACTAGGAGGAGGACTCTCCCCTCCTTACACGCCCCTAGGGCCGGCCGGCCTCACCCCTTGCTCCTTTATATCTGGGGCAGGGGGCACCTCTAGACACACAAGTTGATCTTCGTGATCGTTCCTTAGCCGTGTGCGGTGCCCCCCTCCACCATATTCCACCTCGGTCATATCATTGCGGTGCTTAGGCGAAGCCCTGCATCGGTAGAACATCATCATCGTCACCACGCCATCGTGCTGACGGAACTCATTCCCCACACCCTGCTGGATCGGAGTCCGGGGATCGTCATCGAGCTGAACGTGTGCTGAACTCGGAGGTGCCGTACGTTCGGTACTCGGATCAGTCGGATCATGAAGACGTATGACTACATCAACCGCATTGTCATAATGCTTCCGCTTACGGTCTACGAGGGTACGTGGACAACACTCTCCCCTCTCGTTGCTATACATCACCATGATCTTGCGTGTGCGTAGCAATTTTTTTGAAATTACTACGTTCCCCAACATGTGTCTGGAGATCCTGCCGGCCACGCCTCCACCAGCCGGACTCCAGAACCATCCTCAAGGGTGGAGGCTAACGTGGGGACAACGCCAGACGGTCCTCCTATAGAGGATGCGGATAGAATATCTGGTACGAATTCCGAAGTGGATTGCGCTATGAATCATCGGTGTCGACGGGCCGTACTCCGCGACCCTAACTTCTCCAAAGAGGCGTTCAATGCCTTCAATTCGGGAGACGCGTACATCCGAGCTACTCAAGATGGGCTTGCTAGAGCCACAGACCAGTATTTAAAGGATATACGGGTAAGAAAAATCTGATAATTATGTATATCAGTAGCCCCTGAGACTTGAAACAGTTGGCACAGCTGATTTAAGGATCATTGTATGAATAGGTTCTTACAGAGAAGAACACCCATTTCTCTCAAGAGCTGGAGGAGTGCAAAGCCCGGCTAAGGGCCGCAACTGCCGAAGTGGAGGAATCCAAGAAGGCCTCCTCTGGTAATATTTTTCTTGATCGATAGAAAACGCAATTACGTGTACCATTTAGTATTCGGAAGGTTTGCAGATCTAACAATAGATTCAGCAGGTAATCCCGGAGTGAATCCGGAGATCCTACAAGAGGATGAACAACGAGCGCAACGACAACTAGAGGCGGGCGAGCGCGTACTTACACGGGTCCGGCGAGAGAAAAACGATCTCCAGGATGCCAATACCCGGTTGGGCGTTGAATTAAAAGATGTTCGGGCCCAGCTTGCGAGACTCCATGAAGGAGAATAAGAGGCTTCAACGCGGCATTTTTAGTATGTGCTCAAATGAACCTTTATATAGTTCGGCGAAGAAGCGGGCCTAACAGAGTTATGTGTCTGCAGGTATATTGACTAGTCGTCCTGAAGAGGAGATGCCAGGATCGTCAGGCGATCTTCTGCGAGAGCTTTCGCAACTGCACGAGCAAGTTCGGCAAGTAATGCAGGGTATTGCCAAGGCCTTGTGGCCATCCGACTCCCTACCCGGAAGCATCGGGGAGCTTGTACAACTGCTCAAGGGAGCGCGGCGGCGCTTCCAATTATGGAAGATATCTGCCTGCCAACAAGGTGCGAGGGAAGCCTGGGCCATGGTAAAAACACGGTACACTAAGGTTGATCCGAATCACATGGCCCTGGCCGGACCTGTAGGGTCAGCTGGGAAAGAGATTCCCGTTAGTCTGGTATATGACGAGGTAGGATTAGCCGCAAATTATTCCCAACAGGATTGTAGGCTAGACAGCCTGTTGGATGGCATAGAAGAAGTGTGTGGGTCTAAGTGACCGTGTACTTCAATTGACATATTTTGTCCCTAGCCGGATTGTAAATCATTTGTCATGGCGGACCTTTTCGCTTCGGCCTCCAGACTCGACAGTCCAGAGTGTTTCCGAATACCCGCTCAGTTATGTAAACCGGGGTACGCGTGGAAACCAGGCATAGGGGTCGTAAGTGCTTGAACAGACAAGTACCCAACTAGCTATGTTATATTACATGGATAGTAAGAAACATCTTCTAGGGAGAATAGTTCCATTAAGGGTTCCTTTCCCCGGGTACGCATGCATTAAGGTGCATGTCCGAACTGCAAATAGAGACACAGTATATAAAACATCTGGGGGTTTGTATTGTAACATGTAAGAAACATCTTTAGTTCACCGACTGAATATACCCTTAAGAACGCTAGCTTTCGGCTTCACCCAGTCAGAGATACACATCCGGCGTACCCGGCAGTAACAATCGCAGAGGTGCTCCCCTTATGCCCTAGCCTAACTAACGGGAACGTAGGGCATAGACACAGGAGCCAGGCAACCCAGCTTGGCCAAAACTGAAGTCATATCGATGCATATAATGGTGAAGAAAAGGTACATATGGAAAAGAGACATATCACAAAGGCATGATGCCACGAAGTAATTATATTAAGCTTCTGTATAAGAAGCCCCCAGGTATATTGGGCGTGCATAGCGCGTCAAGAGTGTGTAGTCGAGTCACACTTGAAGCATTTTAGGGCCATAAAAAAGAAAGAAAGAAAGAAAGAAAGGAGGATATAATTTTAAAAAAAGGGCGGAGGCAAGGAGACGAACACAGAGTCCGGCGCTAGGCGTAGAATCTTCGGAGTCTGGCCGCGTTCCATGGGTTCGGCTTGAGTTGATTATCTGATGCATCACGCAGGCGGTACGCTCCTCCGGTGAGAACTTTATCAATGATGAAGGGACCCTCCCACTTGGGCTTGAGCTTGTCCTTTTTCTTCTCCGGTAGGCGTAGAACGAGTTCGCCAACATTATAAGTTTTGGCCCGTACTTCTCTGCTTTGATACCTTCGAGCATGTTGCTGATAGAATGCGGAACGGGCTTTTGCGATGTCGCGCTCCTCCTCCAGGGCATCTAGACTATCCTGCCGATCAAGCTTGGCTTCTCTCTCTTCATACATGCGCACTCGAGGTGAGTCATGAATGATATCGCAGGGCAAACCGCCTCTGCGCTGTACACCATGAAGAATGGTGTGTATCCGGTAGTGCGATTCGGCGTGGTCCGCAGCCCCCATAGTATGGAATCAAGCTCCTCGACCCAGTGCGTATCTGATTCCTTCAAGGATCACACTAGTCTGGGTTTGATGCCGCTCATAATTAGACCATTTGCTCGTTCGACTTGACAGTTTGTTTGGGGGTGATCACTACAAGAAATATGTCAACTTATGACCTTCTCTTAGTGACCCCAGCTGAATTGGTCGTAAATTCACGGCCATTTCGCTTGGAAGGGCTCAAACCCTGAAATTGCTTACACCAAATGGTCACAAAGCAGACAAGAGGCGCCAATGACCTTATTTCTACCTGATTACGACCAATATAAATGGTCATGAGGATGTGAACGTGGATGCATTGGTACTTATTGCTATGACTAGGCGCCACCTCATCAGTTTTGCCTATGTGTCATGTCCATGTGGCAGTTTTTGCCCTAGGTTGTGAAGCAACCTATATTTCTGTCATTCCCAAAATTCCCAAAAAAATCTCATAAATTCTTTGGGTCATATCTTCATCAAATATGTAAAAACCTTCCTTGCCTAGTTCAAAAATAATTCAAAAATATTCATTTTCCTATTCTGCTCGAGAGTAACAGTTTGTGAAGGAAGTACCACTTTGGCATGTCCAAATAGTATCCATTTTCTCTGATGCTTTCCTATGCCCAAATAACCATCCTCCACCAAATGCCAGCTCAATCCATTCATTATTTTGAGCCGAGGTTCAACATTCGTATTTATGTCCAAAGTGGTGGTTTGCAAAGCAAGTACCACCTAGGCTCCTCCTTTTGAGCTGAAAATTTGTGAAAACGGTCTTCTTAATGGCTGATCATCCTCAGCCAAAACTCACGCCCATTATTCATGTACATTTCCGTGCCGCTAATCAAACACTTGGCTACTAATTCATGTTTGAGCATCGATTGGTCTCCTCGTGAGAATCTTATGTTGTAATTTTATTCCTAGCACCAACCTCGGGAGTGCCCAACCAACTAGACATGCCTAGGCCGCCTGAACACATGGCAACGCCACGGTCACGCTTGTGACCACCACGACGACATCGAGTTCACGCGCTCTAGAGTTGGGGCCCTCGACCACCGCCCAAACCTCGGCGTATCGCCACCAAACCATGTATTTATGATTAAATAGGTCCTTATGTAACTAGAAATGATTTTTGGAAAAATAAATAGCAAACTATGATGCAGTTGCAGTTCAAATTTGACCCGCTTCCAACTGAATCGGCAGAAATTTGTCTTTTTCACCAGAGGTGGATCAAAAAAATTTACACCAGACCATTTTGTCAATTGTGCATTAAATATGGCCTAGTATTTTATAAAAATGATTTGGTACAATTTTGCAACAATTATTTGGTAGTTCCTTCACAAAAAATCTCCTTTCGGGCACTCGAAAAATGGAAAATGGTTTTTTCGTCCAACGAAAATGAAAACTTCCTTAGGCAACATTGTTTGCTATTCCAATATGCACCCTTGTGCACAATATGAGATCATTTGAACAAACTATGCCATGAATGTGGCCATAAGATTGATTATTTGGCTTGAAAGCCATCAATCTTCACACTTGATAGCTCATTTCCGAGAACACTTTTTTAAAATAATTACCGTATTACAAGTTTATTATTTTTCCTGGAAACTTGGTCACATATCATGACACAATGTGAAGGTTTTCCAATTCTTTGATTTATTTTTTTATTTTTTTATGCCCGTTTCAAAATGCGGTCAAAACGGCGGGCTTGACCGTTCCTAGCTAGTGGTTGAATCTTGGAATTTTTTTGGTGTTTCTATGATTAAATAGATACTTATGTACCTAGAAATGATTTTTGGAAAAAATAAAGAGCAAACTATGAGGCAGCTACAGTTCAAATTTGACCCGTTTCCAGCTGAATCGAGGACAATTTGTCTTTTTCATCAGAGGTGGATCAAAACTTTTTTCACCCAACCATTTGGTCAATTGTGCATTATATATGGCCTAGTATTTTATAAAATGATTTGGTCCAATTTTGCAACAATTATTTGGTAGTTCCTTCACAAAAAACCTCATTTCGGCACTTTCGGAAAATGAAAATGGTTTTTTCGTCCAACTAAAATGAAAACTTCCTTAGTAAACATTGTTTGCCATTCTAATATGCACCCTTGTGCACAATATGAGATCATTTGAACAAACTATGCCATGAATGTGGCCATAAGATTGATCATTTGGCTTGAAAGCCATTGATCTCCACACTTGATAGCTCGTTTACGAGAACACTTTTTAAAATAATTGCCGTATTACAAGTTTGTTATTTTTCCTGGAAACTTGTCCACATATAATGACACAATCACGAAGGTTTTCCAATTTTTGATTTTTTGAATTTTTAGGCCTGTTTCAAAATGCGGTCAAAACAGTAGGAATGACCGTTCCTAGGTAGTGGTTGAATCTTGGAATTTTTTGGTGTTTCTATGATTAAATATATACTTATGTAACTAGAAATGATTTTTGGAAAAATAAAGAGCAAACTATGAGGCAGCTGCAGTTCAAATTTGACCCGTTTCAATTTGAATCGACCACAATTTGTCTTTTTCACGGAGGTGGATCAAAACTTTAGACACCCAACCATTTGGTCAATTGTATATTAAATATGGACTAGTATTTTATGAAATTGATGTAATCAATTTTGCAACAAATATTTGATAGGTTCTTCACAAAAAACCATTTTGCCACTCGGAAAATGATTTAAAATAGCTAGAAAGATCGAAATGCATACAAATTGGTCCTTATCCATAAAATGTGGTCTAAGTCTAGTGAAAATTTGTGTTGTGCCCTTTTGCAAAATATTTTTGATAGTTGCTTCACAAAATCCTCTATTTTTAATACTTAAAGACTATTTTAAAACACCGATTTTTCAACCAATGAGAACTCTTCCCACGGATCGATGACATGGCGCCCATCCATCCACCCATCCATATCTCCACCCCACATCCATCCATCCATCTATCTACAGAAAAAATAAAAGAAAAAGATCCCCACCCGCAGCACAAACCCTAGCTCAGATCCCCCATCGCACCCCTCCTCCCTCGTCCCCATCTCCTCGCCGCCGCCGCCACTCCTCCCTGTCCCCTGCACCACTCCTCGTCGCCAACCTCGCCGCTGCCACCTCCTCCCCGTCCCCTGCACCACTTCCTGATCCCTCCTCCGGCCCCATCCCCGGCCATCCCCACTTCCACCACCCCTCCGTCCCAGTCGCTGCTCTCTCTCGGTTCAGTGAGATGGGATCCACTCCCGCAGTCGCCGCTCCACCCACACCGTCGACGACCCATGCCGCTGCCGCACACCACCGCGCCCTCCCCTCACCCCGGCCCCAAGTCAGGCGGTCGAGTAGCGCTTCCATCCGCGATGGCGCAGCCTTGCCCACTCCGATCTGGATCCATGGTGCACTCCTTCCTCCTACGGATCGATGGCGCAGCCTGCCAATGGATCCGGCCGTCGTGCGTGATTTAGGGCTGCGGATCCGCGACACAGGAGGCTCCTCCTATAGGATCACGGAGCAGCGCGCCGCACCACCAATCGTCGATGCAGGGCGAGTGCGCTGCTCGAGGACGCCGTTCGAGTCCGTGTGGGAGGCTGTCGACCGCTTCCGCGGCAGCGCCGCCTGGAGCTCCCACCTCGTCAACCGCATCTTCGCGCACCACAAGGTCAGTCCGACCTCCTCCTCCTCCCGTCTCCCTTCTCGTCGCGGCTCGTCTTGGCCTGATTTACATTCTTGCTAGAGAAACGGTGCCATTTCCTGTTCTGCGGAGTACTCTTGCATAGTACTACATGGTCGTACCCCTGTACTACTTTGGGTCACATAGTTCGTCATTCAATTAGGAGCAGAGCGGAGTGGTTCTTGTCCGTGATTCGGAGGCAAATGCGGCCAGTAAAATCAGCCAGCACTGATGTTTCTCTTCGTTCTCTCCATTAATTTTGTTCTTGCCACATTTTCCGCTGCGAAGCGAAACGGTGTGTGTGGGGGATCAAGATGAGCAACACGTCAATCTAGCGGAGCGAACCGCGCATATAGAGAAGGAGCTCCAAGCCCCTCCCGATACATCTCCATGCGGTATGACCTCATCACGAGCCCATGGAAGTGAAACTTGATTGTGCAGATCATCGATTGTTGTCATTGATTATGTGATTGGTGATTCTATAATAAGCCTTCTTGTCGTAGTCTTGCGGTTGATGTTGATAATTCAAAGGCCAATTTACGCTTCGCTGCCACTTGCTTATGTTATAGGCACCGATCGGTCCTTAGTCATATCTGAATATTTAGCTCTTGCAAATGGAGTAGTCTAACCATGAAATAGTTGCTGCCATAGTACTCAACCAGCACTGAAGCTATATGAAGTCTAACCAACAAGCTGTAGTGATCGACTGAAGCTATAAAATTTTGTTTCCTTGGCAAAAATTCAGTTTACTGATTTTTGCAAATTACGTATTTTGTAGTACTATTTTGGTTGCGATAGTTTTTCAAGAGCTTGTTAACTTGCGATGCTTTCTTAATTATGTGCAATGCTCCTTTGAAAATTCTTAGTGTATCTTATGCTTAGTGTTAATTCTTTGCAGCTACTCCTTTGAACTACTGATCTTGATAAACTTGCACGTGCTCGCCTTTTGCTTATTCTGTTTTATAAATCCAGTTTATAGTGCTTACCTCTTTGTCACATTGGGTTTGGCAGCAGTTGCTAATCTCTAGCATTTACCTCTTGTTGCTTATTCGGTTAACTAAGCTTCATCTCCTGTTTTTGTTTCCGGAGATTGTTGTATAATTTATGTTCTTTTTACTCCCAAATTATTGTGCGCTCATCTTGCCATCACATTGCCTGTTTTTCTTCTGCATACATGTATCTCAAGCATTGTACTACTGTGTTTGCTTAGGCGATTCACTTGATTATGTTTCTAACTTTTCATAATTTATTATTTGTAGATGCTGGCCTTTATTCTTCAAAAATTGGGTGTACAAGAGCTACTGACAAGAAGAATCTGAAGAAAAACCACACCTAGAATGCCATTTTGCTCACTGGAGCTAGTTATGTGTATATTTAGTTGCATTTTATAGCTAAATACCAAATTTGTACTAGGTACTTTGCTTGGCTGTTGTAATGTACTATCTTAGTTTTGGTACTTTGTTCGGCCGTTGTAATGTACTATCTCAGTTTTGGGTGTACATGATTGTAATGTCTTTGCTTGGTTGTTGTATGAAATATTATGCCTTATTGGCTCTTTTGAATCAAATTTTCTAATTGCAAAAATATAGAACTGCTCAGTGGTAATTGGTTCCCATATGACTAGTGGGACCTACTTTAAAATGGAAAAGAAACAAAAGAAAAGCTGACAAATGGGCTAGAAAAGGTTGAGGCCCAAAAAATGTGGACTGAGAAGAAAAAGTAAAAGTCGGTTGGGCTTGGCCCATGTAGCTGACCAAACTTGAAAGAAAAAAACAATAAATGGGCTGAATTGTTGGGCTAGGCCCATGTAGAAAACCGAATCGGACCGGGCTGATTCCTATCCACGTCGACTTGCCATCTTTGGATGCCTCGTGGTGCAGGGATGTTGCTTGTGACCAAAAATTTGGTCGTGAAACCAACGACCTTTTACACATCGCAAAGAAGGTCGCTATAGTCAGTTTATGACCGCCAGCTTTTGACCTTCTGTTTTTGGTCACAAAAAGGTCGCAAATGAAAAACTATGACCTTTCAGTGACCAATAGTGGTGGTCACAAGTTGACATATTTCTTGTAGTGGATAGACGGAGGCGTAATCAAGCTTGATGCCCATGTTGCCGCACCAAGTTTTCACCTTGTTGGATGTGAAGTTGGAGCCATTATCGGTGATGATGCTGTGGGGGACACCGTAGCGGTGTACAACCCCTGGTATGAAGTCTATCACTGGTCCGGATTCGGTCGTTTTAACTGGTTTGGCCTCTATCCATTTTTTGAATTTATCCACCATGACCAATAGGTATTTTTTTCTTATGGCTTCCTCCTTTAAGGGGTCCGACCATATCGAGCCCTATGGGGATTTTTTGGAGAGCGGTAGGTGGCATATGGCTTTGGTTGGCGAAAAGCTGGCAACCGACGCAATATTGGACGAGGTCCTGTGCGTCTGCTCGGGCTATCGGCCAGTAGAATCCTGTACGAAAGGCCTTGCTTATGAGGGCCCGAGCTGCTGTGACGCCCGGATAATTAAGCTACAATGATCCCACGCTAATGGTGCCATGTCACCCCGGTTACTGCTGCTAATCTATCGTTAGATCAAAACCGGTCCAAAATTCAAATTCAAATTTTAGTAAATAATAAAAGTTTTAAAATATTAAACAAAAATGTTCGGTGTGTGACCAATATTGCTAAAGTAATTATATTGAAGAAAGCATAATTTTACAAAGTGCCTAAGTGCTTTAAACTAAATAAAGCAGGAAAGAAAAAGAAAGAAAAGAAAATGAACAAAAAGAAAGAAAAAGGAAGAAAACCCCAGCTAACTGGGCCTCGGCCCGACCAGTGGCTGCCAGGCAACAAGCTGGCCCAGCCAGCCACACCTTATCCCCACTCCCACGAACCCTAGCCTCGTCACGCCTCCCACCCCCCACGCCGCGCCCTTCCCGATCCAGATCGGATCGGGCTCGGCATCGCTTCGACGCCACTCCGCCGCCACACAGCGCCGCCCGGGCTCGCCCGCGCCCGCCAGAGCACCTCCGCCTCGACCTCCCCTTCGCGGACCCTCCTCGCGGATGCTCCTCTCCGCCGCTCGTCCCGTCGTCCTCCCAACCTCCAGCCGAGCACGTTGCAGACCCTACTCCCGCAGTGAGCACCCCGCGCCCTCCTCTCTCTCCCTCGCCCGGCCGCGTCCCTCTGCCTCACGGCGCCGTACCACCACGCCCGCCGCCCGAGCCCTCGGCGCCTCCGCCCGCCCTGCCCGTCGAGCCTCAAGACGCGCCCGCCCGCGCTCACCGTGGCCTCGCCCGCACTGTTGCCTCACTCCTTGCGGTTCCCTCTCCCCTCTGTCCCCTTGCCAGCACCACCGCTCCTCGCTTCGCCTCGTCGGCCAGCGCCCTCGCCTCCGTCCCCTGCTCCCCAGACGCGCCCGGCCCGAAGCTCCTCCCATGATCGCCTCTCCACGAGCCACGGCCGGCGCACCCGCTCGGCCATGACCTCGCCGTGGTCGCCGCTCCCAGATCCGGCCCCTGCCGGGTCCACCCATCTGGGCTGCGCTCGTTAACCCGTTAGCCCACACCCGCTGCGCCCAGCCTCGTCCAGCCTGCCTCGCCGCCGTCGGCCGGACCGGCCCCATCGTGCCCGGCGGCCTGCTCTTGAACCCGCCGAGCTAGCGCCCGAGCTCGCCCCATCGGCGCGCTTCGTGCCGCGTGCTGCGCGCCCGACCGCCATATGGCCCCTAGGGCCAATGACATGTGGGGCCGCCCCCTCTGAAACGTTAAAAAAGGATAATAAAAATAATAACAATTAATTAATTAATTAGGATATTAATTAACTTAATTAACTCTGTTTAGTTAACTAACTAAATCTAATTAACCTGCAAATTAAAATGTTAGCTGCTAATTAGTGAACAACCTATGACATGCGGGACCCACACGTCAGTTGACCAGTCAACGCCCTTGTTGACTGCTGACGTCATGCTGATGTCATGCTGACGTCAGCGTGCACTATTCTGGATAATGTTGAATTTAAATATTTAAATAAATCCTAAAAATGAATTAAATCTTTTAAAATTAATATAAAATAAACCGTAGCTCGGATGGAAAAACTTTGTACATGAAAGTTGCTCGAGCGAAGAGATTTAATCGAGATCGCAGCCGTTAAATCATACGCATCCCTACCATAGTGAACCTGCAACATTTCCCCTCGGTTCATCTGTCTAAAACCACGGAACAGGGGGATACTTTCGGATGCTTCCCCTTCACCCAGTATCACCTCATACGCGTTAGAACACGTCTAGCTCTGCTTGTTGTCTGTTATGCACTTGCTTGCCATGTATTTACTGTTTCTCCCCTTCTTCTCTCCGGTGAACCCGTGGCGATCTTTGATGCCCACGTGGTCGACTCGTCGCCACCGTCCCCTCCTTGTCTGAAAGAACCAGGCAAGCCCCCCCGCCCTTGATCACTAGATATCGCCTATTCTCCTCTATACTTCTTGCATTAGAGTAGTGTAGCATGTTCTTGCTTTCCGTTAATCCTATTACGATGCATAGCCTGACATTGTTGCTACATCTGTTGATACCTTACCTGCAATCCTAAATACTTAGTATAGGATGCTAGTTTATCATCATTGGCCCTACATTCTTGTCAGTCTGCCTTGCTATACTATTGGGCGATGGGTATACTATACATACATACATGCATACATCTTGTCTGATGGTGACTAAAGTCGGGTCATTTCGATGAGTACCATAAGTGATTACGATGAGGGGCTGAAAGGACGGTGGCTCCATCCGGTAGAGGTGGGCACAGGTTCCCACGGCCCCATTGTTACTTTGTGGCGGAGCGGCAGGCGGAGTTGAGACCACCTAGGAGGCAGTGGGCTGGCCTGTTCGGCGTTCATGGATAATAACACGCTTAACGAGATCTTGGTATTTGATCTGAGTCGGCCTTTTGGTCTATCGCACTAACCATCTCGTGGGAGTAGTTATGGGTATCCGGCGTCGTGGTATCGGCAAAGCCTTCGTGATGTTAGCGGCCGAGTGGCGCCGCGGATTGGACCGAACGCCACTAGGCTAGGTCGCTTCGCCGCGTCGCATAGCGTGCATGTGTGCAAAGGGCGATGGGCCTGACCCTGCGCCATAGGAGTTAGACCGGCATCTTGACCTCTATGTTGTGCCTAGGTGGGGCTGCGGCGTGTTGATCTTCCGAGGCGGGCATGACCGGAAAGTGTGTCGGCCAAATGGGATCGGCGTGTTGGGTTATGTGGTGCACCCTGCAGTGAAGTTTATCTATTGAATAGCCATGTCCCTCGGTAAAAGGACGACCCGGAGTTGTAACTTGACCTTATGACAACTAGAACCGGATACTTAATAAAACACACCCTTCCAAGTTCCACAGACAACCTGGTGATCGCTCTCTAACAGGGCGACGAGGAGAGGATCGCCGGGTAGGATTATTGCTATGCGATGCTACTTGGAGATGCTATTTGGAGATGCTACTTGGAGATGCTACTTGGCGATGCTACTTGGAGGACTTCAATCTACTCTCTTCTACATCTTTGCAAGGCGGAGGCTGCGAGCGTAGTATTCGACGAGATTAGCTATCCCCTCTTATTACGGCATTCAGCGATTCAGTCCATGATATGGCCCTCTACACATATACCCATGCATATGTAGTGTAGCTCCTTGCTTGCAGTACTTTGGATGAGTACTCACGGTTGCTTTCTCCCCTTTCCTTTCTTTACGGTTGTCGCAACCAGATTTGGAACCCAGTCGACGCCACCGTCGATGGCGACTACTACACTGGAGGTGCCTACTACTACGTGCAGCCGGCGGCGACCGGGAGTAGTTTAGGAGGATCTCGAGCGCGGAGGCTGCACCTCTTCGATCTGTATCCCGTTTGTGCTAGCCTTCTTAAGGCAAACTTGTTAACTTATGTCGTACTCGAGATATTGTTGCTTCCACGACTTCGTCTATGATCGAGCACTTGTATTCGAGCCCTCGAGGTCCACGGCTTGTATTGTGATGCTTGTATGACTTACTTATGTTTTAGAGTTGTGTTGTGATATCTTCCGTGAGTCCACGATCTTGATCGTACACATTTGCGTGCATGATTAGTGTACAATTGAATCGAGGCGTCTGAAGTTGGTATCGAGCCATTGCTGTAGGAATCCCCTTCTATACTCCTTGGCGAAGTCGAGTCTAGTCAATACAAAACTTTTACTAACATGGCTGTGTGTCTTACGGGCTGCACGCCGCCATTGGGTGGTAGTAGGATCTTTTACTCCTCGACCTTTACTCGGGACTCGATCTCTCTTCTATTTGGGTTAAATGAATTTTGCTAAATCTAACATTAGGATCTCGTTATCACTTTCACCGGAGAGCCCTTATTATCGAGGATCGTCTGCTGCACATGAAGACCACGAAGATACTCTCCATGATTAACCCGAGAACTTGTCTTCATCGCGTTTGCAATTCCCTTCCTTTATCAACCCTTATGGATAACTACTTGCGATCGTTATTCTTACATTCATCGAGTTGGTCTTGTTATTCCAAGATACCCCAAAATACTCGTCATTGTTTGATAATCCTTTGAGCTTATTGCCTTGCTGTTCTTCGTCACTGAATACCCGTGACGGATAATTATCGCACTTATCGGTATCCGCTTATCCCCGATTGTTCATATGCTTTTCAAAATACTTGGAAATACTAACCGATCTTCCGAGTATCCTCTTCAAACTATTGCTCGGCAAATACTTGTGCCTTGCAATATGGATGCTTTCCATATGTGTAGCAATATTCATTAGTATCCTTTGACATGATCATTTTGATCCTATCGATTCAACATGTGTGTGAAAGCACGCAATCATCGATTGATCCTTTTAAATTATCTTTCCGGCTCGGACATCATTTTTGAACATGAGCTGGTTCTCGATAAACTATTTGTCGTCAATTGTGCCTCTGGTCTATCCAACTTATCCATCCTTGATCGGGCGTACGCTTCGATCCCTTGTTTTGGAAATCATAATTCCTTTGTTATCTAAGCATCGAATTGTTCAGATGTTCTATAATATGATGCTGTGCATTCTTCTTCCTCACGGTTGAGTATCGATGCTCACATCGGATCCCTTGTGGACCATCGGTTCCTTTGTTGGATTCTATCCGGCGGTGTCCTTCATATTGAATAACCACGAGAACCTTTCCATGGGTATATAATGCCTTTAGTAAATTGTATCATCTGCTTTTGAACTTGCTCTAATATCGAGTTTGTGTTAATTACTCCTAAAGTTAAGTGGTATATGTTCTAAGAAGCCCGATGGCTTGAACCTATGCCTTCCTTAATATGGGTGAACTACATGAAGTTTTCACGAGCCATACTCTTCGATGTTTAGCGGATAAAATTTCAACACTTTGCAACTTCATCAAGCGAGAAGTGAATGAAAGGTTATGCATTGGAAAAGTGGGAGTCGACCTTGAACTTTGTGTTCATGCCCATGGACACGATGTAGATCCTATCATGGAAGCTTCTTGTAACTATTTCCTTGATATATTATCCTTTTGGTATCGGTGGATTGATCTTTTGCAATCGTGGTTCCGACCATGTTCTCCTTTAAATACCATTTCTCGTGCAAGTTTAAGCACTTGTCTTCTATGGGTCAATACACCCGTCCAACCTTTACTTTGATCTTTCGTCGAGTATTACACCCTGGTATCTCGAGATCATCACGGGACTGCATAACTTCTTATGAGTTCTCCATCAAGTACTACATCCTCCCTGATTCCAATTTTTCATGGGCTTTGAGTTACTAAACACTCAAAGACACCGATAACTGAACCGAGTCCACACTACAGTTCAACAACTTTTAGTAATCTTCTTTACTTACGAGTTTGTACCCGATCACGCCATTCCTAGCTTTGTTGGCTATATCATTGTGCAAATTTTAAGCGTACTACGGGTCCTTCTCGGAGCACAAATTTCGACGGTGAGCTAATCTTACAATCGATCTTCCTCGTCATATCGTTTGTCCTTGAGCAGCAAGCTTGATTTCTAGTTTGTGTCGTACCCATGGTCCCAATGACTTTTGGCTTCATCATTTCCGTTGACTTGATGTCATCACCGATCAGTTACATCTTCTCGAAACCTCTCGACAAATGTGTTGTGATCATCATCAACATTCTGAGGTCTTCCAAGATATCCATCGAGTTCTTGATGAGAAATAGCATCCTTTGCCCTCGATGGTTTGGGTTATCATCCACAACATTATTGCATTCCCTCCAACACAAAAATTGTTCCTGTTTTGTGTTGTACCTTGAGTTCCTTGTTATCCAACTTATGTTATGATTCTACCGCGGAGTATTACCATTTTGATGTCAAGAATGTTGTGAGGATTGCTCCACCTCTTAAGAATTCTTGCTATAGTGATACTCCTCATAATCACCATTCTTTCTTGGTCCTCGCGTTGATCCCATACGGGGTACCAACAAGTGAACGGTGCTGTTTGGATTCTGCCTATCTAGCAACCCTATTGCTTTGAAGTTAATGGTCGGTCGTTCATTCTTAGACTATTGATTATTGAATCACCATTCCAGGTTAGCCGTGCAACCCAGCCCATATTTCGGGCGCACCTTTCAAACATTGTTAAATTGTGTATGTTTTCCTCAAGCATACATCAATATATCATTTTGATCTGACAATATCTCCTTGTTCACGTAATGGTGGAAATCCATCCTTTGGAAATTTTGGTGAATTGTAGCTGAGTTCATCAGCCACCTCCTTGTCCTCTCCTTGGGTTAATGATGAACTTTTATTAACGAAAATCACTTCATAGTTCATTTCCCGAGAATCTTACATTGTCATCTGTCAATTTGTGTTGCACCTTTCTTCTCGGGCATCCACGAGTGCGAGGTATCGACACCAATTAGATCTGAATCTCGGTCAGATATGATGGTTGAAATATATTTTCAAGAATTATAACATTGGTCCGTATATGCCCCGATAAGGTGATGTCATGCCTACCACACCTGACCAGAGGACCTAGTGTTATAGTTTCCTTTTTAACCTTGTTTAATAAGTTTATCCTGATGGATCCTTTGTGTATCAAATTCGACCTTTGCTTAAAGGCCATGTCAATGCTATCTCGAAGCATGTCTCGTGGTGCTCGATTTTCAACAAGAACATTTGAAGCCCAATGCTAAATGTTACTTGCTCACTTATCAAACACCGTTGTATGGGTAATGTCATGAAATTTCTCTCCCTTACCTAAAGAAATTTCTACTTTAAATCTGTCATGGATATCATGCCCTCCTTGTCAAGTGGGAAAGATATAACCGGGAATATGTGTGTATACATTTTCCCTTCCATTGATACATTTAAAGCTGGTAACCACTTTTCCTTTCCATTGATTTGTTTAAACCCTCTTGTGATCTATATGATCTAGCGGTAATATTCTCCTGCTTATGTAAACACCTCGGTGTACAATTACGACAACAAGACCTGTTACTATTGTTGATGAAATTCGGTAGCCACCGATGGGTGATAACTTTGCCAATTGGTTCGCCCCATTCAACAAGCGGAAAATTGCTCTTCGTTCCCGTCCTTGGTACCAACATTTTTGCGGCATACGACAAGCTATTCAGCGACATGCCTCCTCGTCGGCTGTGCAAGATGTCACCACCCTTCCTACTTTCAACCCACATGGTGGGCCCATAACCCACAAATCCTTTGGATCGAAACCCGACTCTCCTGTACACCCCCTATTCCCAAGGTTGTTCCTCGCGCGTGGCCTCATATGTAATTCATGAGCCACCTTCAGGTCTGATATCGGACACACTTTCACGCCCTATAATAGGCATCGAACGATTGCCTGCCCGCTCGAAACTTCCCAGGATACCTCCTTACTTTGCTCTCGATATTTTCTTAAGTTTCGATTCGAGAGTTACTTTCCGCCACCTTCCTTGATGTTGTCGACCCGATAGTCAACCTTGTCGAGGTCCGTTCTCCCGAATGCCCACCTTTATTCTTTCATAAGTGCGATGGAGTTCACGAAGAAAGGGCGCCGACTTCATCATGATGACTGAAGCGGAAATCAAGACATCAATGTAATGGGTCGACCTCTTCGAGAAGAGCAACCAAAGACGAGAAGGTTCGTTAGGATTTTGTAACCAGACCTTCCCCCCTAGTCCCCCTCTTAAATCTTGGGATGAGATTTCTTGTAGTGGAGGAGAATTGTGACGCCCGGATAATTAAGCTACAGTGATCCCACGCTAATGGTGCCACGTCACCCTGGTTACTGCTGCTAATCTATCGTTAGATCAAAACCGGTCCAAAATTCAAATTCAAATTTTGTGAAATAATAAAAGTTTTAAAATATTAAACAAAAATGTTCGGTGTGTGACCAATATTGCTAAAGTAATTATATTGAAGAAAGCATAATTTTACAAAGTGCCTAAGTGCTTTAAACTAAATAAAACAGGAAGGAAAAAGAAAGAAAAGAAAATGAACAAAAAAAAAAAGGAAGAAAACCCCAGGCCAAGCTGGCCTCGGCCCAGCCAGTGGCCTGCCAGGCAACAACCCAGCCCAGCCAGCCACACCTTATCCCCACTCCCACGAACCCTAGCCTCGTCACGCCTCCCCCCCGACGCGCGCCTTCCCGATCCAGATCGGATCGGGCTCGACGCCTTCCTTCGCCACTCCGCCGCCACACTCCGCCGCCGGGCTCGCCGCCCCCCCACTCCAGGAGCACCTCCGCCTCGACCTCCCCTTCGCCGGACCCTCCTCGCCGGACTGCTCCTCTCCGCCGCTCGTCCCCGTCGTCCTCCCCAACCTCCACCGAGCACGTTGCCCAGACCCTACTCCCGCGGTGAGCACCCCGCGCCCTCCTCTCTCCTCGCCCGGCCGCGTCCCCTCACAGCCTCACGGCGCCGTACCACGCCGGCCGCCCGAGCCCTCGGCGCCTCCGCCCGCCCTTTGCCCGTCCGGCCTCAAGACGCGCTTGCGCCCGCTCACCGTGGCCTCGCCCCGCACCGTTGCCTCACTCCCGCGCCGGTTCCCTCTCCCCTCTGTCCCCGCACGAGCACCACCGCTCCTCGCTCGCCCCGTCGACGGCGCCCTCGCCTCCGTCCCCCTGCTCCCCAGCGCGCCCGGCCCGGCGCTCCTCCCATGATCGCCTCTCCACAGGCCACGGCCGGCGCGCCCCGCTCCGGCCATGACCTTGCCGTGGTCACCGCTCCCCAAATCCGGCCCCTGCCGGGTCCACCCATCTGGGCTGCGCTCGTTAACCCGTTAGCCCACACCACTGCGCCCAGCCTCGTCCGACCTGCCTCGCCGCCATCGGCCGGACCGGCCCGTCGCGCCCGGCGGCCATTCTTGAACCCGCCGAGGCAGGCGCCAGCTCGCCCATCGGGCGCTTCGTGCCCAGCGTGCTCAGACGCCCGACCATATGGCCCCTAGGGCCAATGACATGTGGGCCGCCCCTGCAAAGCGTTAAAAAAGGATAATAAAAATAATAACAATTAATTAATTAATTAGGATAATTAATTAACAATTAACTTTGTTTAGTTAACTAACTAAATCTAATTAACACGCAAATTAAAATGTTAGGCGCTAATTAGTGAACAACCTATGACATGCGGGACCCACATGTGGTTGACGATCAGCGCCCTTGTTGATCGCTTGCGTCATCTTGATGTCATCTTGGCGTCGGCGATGCCTTATTCAGATAATGTTGAATTTAAATAATTAAATAAATCCTAAAATGAATTAAATCTTTTAAAATTAATATAAAATAAACCGTAGCTCGGATGGAAAAACTTTGTACATGAAAGTTGCTCGAGCGAAGAGGCGAATCGAATCGCAGCCCGTTAAATCGCCACGCATCCCTACCATAGTGAACTGCAACATTTCCCCTCCGGTTCATCTGTCCAAAACCACGGAACACCGGGGATAATTTCCCGGATGCTTCCCCCCTTCACCGGTATCACCTCATACCGCGTTAGAACACGTCTAGCTCTGCTTGTTGTCCTGTTATGCACTTGCTTGCTATGTATTTACTGTTTCTCCCCTTCTTCTCTCTGGTAGACCCGTGGCGATCTTTGATGCCCACGTGGTGCGACTCGTCACCGGCGTCCCCTCCTTATCTGAGCAACCGAGCAAGCCCCCCCTTGATCACGGATATCGCCTATTCTCCTCTATACTTCTTGCATTAGAGTAGTGTGGCGTATTCTTTGCTTTCGTTAATCCTATTCTGATGCATAGCCTGACTTAGTATAGGATGCTAGTTTATCATCATTGGCCCTACATTCTTGTCAGTCTGCCTTGCTATACTATTGGGCGATGGGTATACTATACATACATACATACATACTGTACAGATGGTGACTAAAGTCGGGTCAGCTCGATGAGTACCCTCAAGTGATTCTGATGAGGTGGCTGAAAGGACGGTGGCTCCATCCCGTAGAGGTGGGCTGGGTTCCCGACGGCCCGACTATTACTTTGTGGCGGAGCGGCAGGCAGGTTGAGACCACCTAGGAGGCAGGTGGGCTGGCCTGATCGGGTTCGCGGATAATAACACGCTTAACGAGATCTTGGTATTTGATCCGAGTCGGCCATTTGGTCTATCGCACTAACCATCTACGTGGGAGTAGTTATGGGTATCCGGCATCGTGGTATCGGCCAAGCCTTCGTGATGTCGGCGAGTGGAGTGGCGCGCGGATTGGGCCGAACATACACTAGGCTAGGTGCGCTTCGGCCACGTCACATAGCGTCTTGGTGTGTGCAAGGGCGATGGGCCCGGACCCTGCGCCATAGGAGTTAGACCGGCGTCTTGACCTCTCTGTTGTGCCTAGGTGGGGCTGCGGCGTGTTGATCTTCGAGGCGGGCATGACCGAGAAAGTGTGTCGGCCAAATGGGATCGGCGTGTTGGGTTATGTGGTGCACCCTACGGAAGTTTATCTATTGAATAGCCGTGTCCCTCGGTAAAGGGCGACCGGAGTTGTACCTTGACCTTATGACAACTAGAACCGGATACTTAACAAAACACACCCTTCCAAGTTCCACAGACAACCCGGTGATCGCTCTCTAACAGGGCGACGAGGAGAGGATCGCCGGGTAGGATTATTGCTATGCGATGCTACTTGGAGATGCTAGTTGGAGATGCTACTTGGAGATGCTACTTGGCGATGCTACTTGGAGGACTTCAATCTACTCTCTTCTACATGCTGCAAGATGGAGGCTGCCAGAAGCGTAGTCTTCGACAGGATTAGCTATCCCCCTCTTATTCTGGCATTCTGCAGTTCAGTCCACTGATATGGCCCTCTACACATATACCCATGCATATGTAGTGTAGCTCCTTGCTTGCGAGTACTTTGGATGAGTACTCACGGTTGCTTTCTCCCCCCTTTCCTTTCTTTACGGTTGTCGCAACCAGATCTTTGGAAACCAGTCGACGCCACCGTCGATGGCGACTACTACTGGAGGTGCCTACTACTACGTGCAGCCGGCGGCGACGACCAGAGTAGTTTAGGAGGATCTCGGGCGGGAGGCTGCGCCTCTTCGATCTGTATCCCGGTTTGTGCTAGCCTTCTTAAGGCAAACTTGTTTAACTTATATACGTACTCGGATATTGTTGCTTCCACGACTTCGTCTATGATCGAGCACTTGTATTCGAGGCCTCGAGGCCCTGGCTTGTATTATGATGCTTGTATGACTTATTTATGTTTTAGAGTTGTGTTGTGATATCTTCCCGTGAGTCCCTGATCTTGATCGTACACATTTGCGTGCATGATTAGTGTACGATTGAATCGGGGGCGTCACAGCTGCGGCGTGGTGGCCGCCAAGTCCAGCGTGAAATTCGGCCAAGAGCTGCCGCCCTTCCTCTTCGGAGATACATCTTTGGAGTAGTCCGGTAGCGCTTTTCTTACAAAGCTCTCCCTCGTGGACTTTGTAGGCTTGAGAGCACCGCACAATGCAACGTGCCTCATTTTGGCCCTCGAGGAGTTCTTGCCTATTTAGGTAGGCTAAGAAGGGTTCGGTCCAGGGGGCGATAACAACCATGATTACGTGGTCCGAAGGTGTTATTTCGGTGGCGGAGCATCCGATTATGTCAGTGTGTTTGGTATCTGGGGTTGTGATCGGATCTGAACTATTATTGCCGGTCTCCCCTTGCCACACCACGGATGGCTTGAACAGCCTTTCCAAGAAAATGTTAGGTGGGACGGGGTCGCTCTTAGCGCCAATGCGGGCTAGGATATCCGCCGCTTAATTGTTTTCTCGGACCACATGATGAAATTTGAGCCCCTTGAACCGAGCTGACATCTTGAGGAAGGCATTGCGGTAAGCCGCCATTTTCGGGTCCTTGGCGTTGAAGTCTCCATTTATTTGTGATATTGCAAGGTTTGAATCCCCACGCACTTCTAGGCGTTGAATGCCCATGGATACTGCCATTCGAAGACCGTGCAATAGAGCCTCATATTCGGCTGCATTGTTGGAGTCTGTGTATAGTATTTGGAGTACGTATTGGACTGTGTATCCAGTGGGGGATGTCAGGACCACGCCCGCTCCCAGACTAGCCAGCATCTTAGAGCCGTCAAAGTGCATGATCCAATTGGAGTATGCGTCGTACTCTTTAGGGAGTTTGGCTTCTGTCCATTCGGCAATGAAGTCAGCCAGTACTTGCGACTTAATGGCTCGCCGTGGTTTGTATATGATGTCAAACGGGAGGAGCTCAATGGCCCACTTAGCAATCCGGCCCGTGGCATCGCGGTTATTTATTATATCGTTGAGTGGTACTTCGGAGGCCACCATGATTGAACACTCTTGAAAGTAGTGTCATAGTTTCCGGGATGCCATGAAGACCGCGTATGCTATCTTTTGATAATGTGGGTACCGTGACTTGAATGGTGTGAGGACAGTGGATACGTAGTATACCGGCTTTTGAAGCGGGAACTTATGTCCGTCCTCCTCTCGTTCGACGACGAGCACTGCGCTTACAACTTGGTGCGTTGCAGTTATATATAACAGCATGGGTTTGCCAATGTTTGGTGCGGCCAGGATTGGGTTGCTGGCCAAGAGGGCCTTTATTTCTTCCAGTCCGGCCGTAGCCGCATCCGTCCACTCGAAGTGTTCGGTGCATCGAAGAAGGCGATAGAGAGGTAGTGCCTTTTCTCCCAATCGGGAGATAAAGTGGCTTAAGGCAGCCACGCATCTAGTTAATTTTTGGATTTGCTTGAGGTCTGTTGGGGTAGACAACTGTGACAAAGCTCGGATTTTACCGGGTTTGCTTCAATTCCTCTGTTGGAAACGATGAAGTCCAAGAGCTTTCCGGCAGGAACGCCGAAGACGCATTTTTCCGGATTGAGATTGATGTCATATGTTCAGAGATTGTCGAACGTAAGCCTCAGGTCGTCTATTAAAGATTGGTTTTGATGACCACGTCGGCTACGTATGCCTCAACTGTTTTGCCGATTTTTTTTCCATGCATGTCTGAATCATGCGTTGGTAGGTTGCACCGGCATTTTTGAGCCCGAAAGGCATGGTATTGAAACAGAAAGGGCCATATGGAGTGATGAATGTCGTTGCGGCTTGATCGTACTCCGCCATCTTGATTTGATGGTATCCAGAGTATGTGTCGAGGAAGCACAATGAGTCATGTCCTGCGGTAGTGTCGATGATTTGATCGATGCGGGGGAGAGGGAAGGGATCCATGGGGAAAGCCTTATTGAGGTCCTTGAAATCGACACAGAGGTGCCAAGATTTATCCTTCTTTGGTACCATCACCAGGTTTGCTAGCCAATCCGGGTGTTTTATTTCTCTGATGAATCCGGCTTCGAGTAACTTGGCTAGCTCCTCTCCCATAGCTTGTCATTTGGGCTCTGAAAAGCGCCGTAGTGCTTGCTTGACCGGCTTGTATCCCTTCAATATGTTGAGGCTATGCTCGGCCAGCCTGCGTGGGATCCCTGGCATGTCTGAAGGGTGCCAGGCGAAGATGTCCCAATTCTCGCGTAAGAACGCCCGTAGTACGACATCTATTGTGGGGTTCAGCTGTGCCCCGATGGATACTGTTTTTGTAGAGTCCGTTGGGTGGATTTGGAATTTAACTATTTCGTCCGTAGGTTTGAAAGAGGTGGACTTGGATCGTTTGTCGAGTATCACGTCGTCCCTGTCCACTGTGGAGCGCACTGCAGTTAGTTCTTCGGCCGCGAGGGCTTCGGATAGTGCCTCAAGGGCCAGGGCGGCGGTTTTATTTTCGGCGTGGAGTGCTATGTCCGGATCACTGGCTAGAGTGATGATTCCGTTGGGCCCGGGCATCTTGAGCTTCATGTACCCATAATGGGGTATAGCTTGGAAGCTTGCGAATGCATCCCGCCCTAAAAGGGCGTGGTATCCGCTACTGAACGGGGCCACTTGGAATGTTATTTCTTCGGACCTGTAATTCTTCGGCGTTCCGAATATCACATTGAGTGTGATTTTTCCCGCACATCGTGCCTCCTGACTAGGGATAATTCCTCTGAAGGTCGTGCTGCTTTGCTCAATGCGGCTCTTGTCTATTTCCATTTTGTTGAGAGTTTCCTCGTAGATGAGGTTTAATCCGCTGCCACTGTCCATGAACACTTTAGTAAGCCGGAAGCCGTCCACAATTGGACTAAGGACCAAAGCGGCTGGCGCTCGGACTGTTTGGAATTGAGGTTCGTCATTGGCATTGAAGGTTATGGCCGTGTCGTTCCATGGATTTATTGCTGCAACGTGGCAGACTTCGGCGAGGCCGCGGAGTGCTCTTTTGCGCCTGTTATTTGAGGTGAAAGTCTCGAAGACTGTCAACACTGTATTGTTGTTTTCTACAGGATGATGCTCTGCGGTATTGTTAATGAGGAGATCCTCGCCGCTCTTGGCCACCTGCTGAAGTATCCAACATGCTCTAAGGCTGTGTGTTGGTATGGTATCCGGTGTGGTGTGAATTTTGCATGGCCCGTTGAGACATCCCTCCAATATGGTTCCACGCCCTGTAGTGGGCTTTTGTTTTTTTCTAATTGTATCGGGTGACTTGCGAGAGTTCACCCTTTTAGTTCGGACGATGGGTTTAGTGAGAGCCGGAGGATCCTAGAATTTTGTCTGGGTTTTCCAGGTGCTTTTCATCGCACAGTATTTTTATACTATGGCCTCCAAGTCAGCGAAGTGTTATATGTCACGGCGACTTATGGCGTTGAGGATTCCCTTGTCCGTGCAATTTTTGCAAAAGAATGAGATTGCATCTTCCTCGCGATAGTCCTTGACCTTGCTCATTACAAGGAGGAATCTGGCCCAAAAGTGATGTACTGTCTCTTGGGATTATTGTCTAATGTGGGAAAGATCGCTTGTATCTGGGTGGGTGGGTGGATTTAAGTCCGAACCCTGACCCGATCTGAGACCCAGGGGCAGAGGAACTTCCGTACTTGTCGGTTTAGGTTCCGGGATGTTGCCCATTTTTTCTGGCCCGCTGTCCGATTCTAGGTTCGGAGTTTGGGTCATGTCCTCCTGCAAATGGGTATCCAGCTCGGAGAGCTCGGGAATCCGGACATATTTCGTCCTTAAAATAGAGGAAGAATCGCTGCATTGCTCCTCCACCACCGCTATCTGATGGGTGACCGGCAGAGAGTTAATCTCTCTTTGACCGGGTTTAAGCCCAATCCAATCATAGTCCGTAGCGACTCCCAAGGCGGCGATGCGATCCAAGAGCTCCTTCAAGGACAACATCTCCATTGGATCCATCTGCTCGGTGTATTCCGAGTTGACGTGGAGGCTGTTTTTGATGACCCGAGAAGTCATCGTTGGTGCGGCGGCCGAACGGGCGGTCATGACGAATCCGTCTTGTCGGAGGGTTTGGCCTAAAGCCAGGGCTCCCCCAGAGGTGATGTTGTCCTTGATAACAAGGCGAGCCATCAAACCTTTTTTGACGTCACAGTGGAACTCTCAATGAAAGCACCAATGTCGGTGTCAAAACCGTCGGATCTCGGGTAGGGGGTCCCAAACTGTGTGTCTAAGGCTAATGGTAACAGGAGGCGGGGGGACACAATGTTTACCCAGGTTCGGGCCCTCTCGATGGAGGTAATACCCTACTTCCTGCTTGATTGATCTTGATGATATGAGTATTACAAGAGATCTACCACGAGATCATAGAGACTAAACCCTAGAAGCTAGCCTATGATTATGATTGTTGTTGTCCTACGGACTAAACCCTCCGGTTTATATAGACCTTTGGAGGGGCTAGGGTTACAGACTGATTCTGAGAGAAATGAATCTACATATCCGAATTGCCAAGCTTGCCTTCCATGCAAAGGAAAGTCCCACCCGGACACGAGACGAAGTCTTCAATCTTGTATCTTCATAGTCCAACAGTCCGGCATAAGCATATAGTCCGGCTGTCCGAGGACCCCTAATCCAGGACTCCCTCACTCCCTCCGTCTTAAAATATAAGAATGTTTTTTAAGCTACGTTAGCTTGAAAAATGTTTTTATATTATGGGACGGAGGGAGTAGGAAACAGTATGCACAAATTACAATATAAGAGCCAATTTAAAGAAGCTTCATGCAGAAAAACTAGTTTAGAGAAGCACATTATTAGTTGTAAACTAATGGAGCTACTGTAGATGAATACAAATGGAAGTGCTCACTTCACTTGTAGCCGCATACAGTGTTGCGCCAAGACAACCAAAAGGCTCCTACACATCATACACGAGGAGTGCCATGGTGATTTCATTAGATGAGTTCATCTTGTTACTTAGCAATAAGATTACAAGAAAATATAGGGCCGATTACTAGCATATGTTTTTTTTTCAAAAGTAATTCCGTGAAATCTTACCCAGTGACTCTATCTACCAACGAATTTGATTCCAACCCTAAAAAAACAATTTGATTCCACCAGGGGTAGCTGGCAAGCCTATATCTATCGCCCATAGATGTAACGAATTTATGCAGACAAAGTTTGTTTTGCTTTTCCAAAAAGTACAACCCCGGGCCAAATTAGACTAAGGTACATATGCCCTAGGTTTATAAAGCCATGTGCTGGCAATGCTCATGTAGTTAGTGTCACGGATATGCGTATATGAATACTATCACACGGGGAAAAGACTTAACCGAGATACTTAGTTTCCTTAATACGTGGTTATGGTGGTTTTGTGTTGGCTGGAGGCTCATTATTCTACTTGTATAAAGAAACTACAACAAACAGTTAGAAAAGTGAGCATATATATATATATTAACCAATTTAAAAGAGCAAGTATTTGTGAAGTAATGGAGCTTAGTATAAATCAATATAAACCAAAAGTGTTCCCTCGGCTTTGTAGCCGCACATAGTGTCACGTCAACACTGCTGGAATTTAGTCTATATTGGGGCAGCCCAATAACTATTTCAGAAATTCCTAATAAATCCTAGAGGCCCACTTAGCCCATTTGTGCAAGGCAAGGGATACTACTAAAGTTTAGTCCCACATTGCTAGTCTAGTGGGAGTTGGACCTCCTTATAAGGGAGGTTCTTTCCCTACTTGTACGAGCATGAGAACAAGAGGGACATCCACGCACGCCTCGCCTCGCCGCGCCGCGCCGCGGGTTGCGGTAGTGGACAATTAATATGAACGGCGCACCCTTCGCGTGCCGCCTGTTCACTTCGCCTCCCATCGCAGCCTGTTCGCATCCATCTCTTGTGCCTATATAAGAGAGGTCGCTCCTCTCCAGAGAGACACATCAGAAGGTCCTCTTCCTCTCGCCATACAAGTTCCATTCTCTGCGCTGCTATTGTCTTCCTCATCCCGACTTGCGGCGTGCACCGCGAGTCGGGACAGTAGGCCTCCGGAACCGCACCTTTTGAGTCCTGTACGGGAGAAGGGTGATAAGGTTTTTGGGTAGCGCTCAGCGCGACTACTGGCTGCTTCATCACGGACGATCCGGTCGCCGACGACTACTTCCCCGACGTCGACAACCTCCTCGACGACATGGCTGGCGAGGACACCGACCCCAAGTCTAGTGCTGCTGCTGCTGTCCCGTATGTCTTCTTCTTTCTGTCACATGTTCTGCCACAGTTACTTCTACTAGTACTTGCCCTACATATGTTAGGTTCTACTTCATATATGCAACTAGTTCTACCGTCTGCTATAGATATGTTTGGCTACGGTTCATATATGCAGAAGCTATTTACCTTCTCTCTGTCAGAACGCATGACTTGCTTTGTCTCTACTAATTTAGTCATGCTTTATCTAGTATTTCTGTTAATAAAATCATTAAGTAAATTGCTCATATTTCCAACAATCCAAAAACCTTATTATAGGCAATTTACCTCGTATGGTTTTGCTGCTTCCATGAGACCTCCTATGTTTGAGGGTATCCACTATAAGAGGTGGCGCGTGAGAGCAGTCTTATGGTTTCAAACCATGAGTTGCTATGACGCCACTCTTGGCAAACTGAAGGAGAGCAAGATGCCCAACAGCACAAGCTTTTCGAAAATGGATACCTTGTTTAAGGCTGCTCTCTTGAGTGTTCTTGGTGTGAACATAGTTGATGCTTATCGTCAATTGACAATGGAAAAGATATGTGGGGCCTTTTCGAGGCCAAGTTTGGGGTCTCGGATGCGGCCTTTGAGCTGTACATCATGGAGCAATTCTATGATTATAGGATGACTGAAGAGCGCTCCGTGGTTTAGCAGGCTCACGAGATACAGTCATTTGCTAGAGAACTTGAGCACTTCAATTGTATCCTAATTGGACAAGTTTGTTGCCGGGGGTATCATCACTAAGCTTCCTCCTTCGTGGAGGAACTTTGCTACCTTACTAAAGCACAAGAGACAGGAGTTTTCCGTTCCGGATCTCATTGGCACTCTTGATGTGGAAGAAAAGGCGAGAGCAAAGGACACACGTGCTCGAGGTATTGAGGGAGGATCTAGTGCCAATCTGTGCGAAAAAAACTTCCATCCCACAAGTTCAAGAACAAGGGCAAGTTTGATGGTAAAGGAAAGTTTGATGGGAAGAACAAGGTTGTGCAGCACACGAACTTCAAGAAGAAGAATGACAAGAAGAAAGGTGCTTGTCATGTGTGTGGAGATCCCGATCATTGGGCTCCTAGTTGCCCCAATCACTATGACAAGCGTCATCACAGGAAAAGCGGCAAGACCGCTAATGTTGTTATCGGAGACATTGACATGAAGGATGTTGGGTATGGTATATTTCCCACTATTCTTTCAAGATGTCATTCTCTGATTGGTTGATTGACACAGGTGCTAATGTGCATGTATGCGGTGATATTTCCATGTTTTCGTCTTATCGGATCGCGGGAACTTCAACCGTCTTGATGGGCAACGGTTCAAGTGCTTCTGTTCATGGTGTTGGCACGGTCGATCTGAAGTTTACTTGGGGAAGATCGTATGGCTAAAGAACGTCGTTATGTCCCTCCGTCAATAAAAATCTTGTTAGCGGATCTCTTACGTGTAGAGATGGCTATAAGCTTGTCTTTGAGTCGAATAAATTTGTAATATCCAAGTATGGAACCTTTGTTGGTAAAGGCTATGAGTCGAGGCCTGTTTCGTTTATCCTTATCGACGTTTGCAATAAAGTTGTTAATCATATTTGCAACAATAGTGAATCAAATGTGTGGCATTCACGACTTTGTCATGTTAACTTTGGTTGCATGTCGCGACTAGCAAAGTTGAACTTAATCCCTAGTTTCACCACCGTTAAGGGATCTAAGTGTCAAGTGTGTGTGCAAGCTAAGCAACCTCGTAAATCTCACGTGACTGCGGAGACGAGAAATCTTGCACCACTAGAACTTATACATTCAGATCTATGTGAAATGAATGGTGTTTTGACAAAAGGTGGAAAGAAATATTTCATGACGTTAATTGATGACTCCACTAGATACTATTGTGTGTATCTTCTGAAATCTAAGGATGAGGCTTTGAACTTTTTCAAGATCTATAAAGCTGAAGTGGAAAACCAACTTGATCGGAAAATCAAGAGGCTTAGGTCCGACCGTGGTGGAGAGTATTTTCCAATGAATTTGATGCTTTTTATGCGGAACATGGTATAATCCATGAGAGGACGCCTCCTACTCACCTCGGTCAAATGGGGTGGCCAAAAGAAAGAACCGTACTCTAACGATTTGGTTAACGCCATGTTAGACACATCGGGTCTCTCAAGGCATGGTGGGGGAGGCGATATTGACAGATGTCATGTTCTAAATCGAGTCCCCACAAAGAACAAAGAGATAACTCCATTCGAGGAATGGGAGAAGAAAAGGTTAAAACTCTCTTATCTGCGAACATGGGGTTGTTTGGCGAAAGTCAATGTTCCAATTCCAAAGAAGCGGAAGCTTGGACCAAAGACGTGGATTGTGTTTTCTGGGATATGCTTTTCATAGCATCGGCTATAGATTCTTGGTTGTAAAATCTGAGGTACGGACATGCACGTTGAATACGATCATGGAGTCGAATGATGCGACTTTCTTGAAGATATCTTTCCCATGAAGGATATGGCTACCTCATCTAATCGGAGATGCCTAGTTCATCGAATCAGAACCCGATTACAATTCTTGAACCTGCCATTTCGATGGAACACTTTGAAAGTCCTGTGGAGGAGAACAATGAAGTTCCTACTAGGAGCAAGAGACAGAGGACTGCAAAGTCCTTTGGTGATGATTTTCTTGTGTATCTCATAGATGACACTCCAGTTCTATTTCAGAGGCCTATGCATCGAAGATGCCGACTCTTGGAAGGAAGCAGTTAAATGGCGAGATGGATTCCATCTTGGCGAATGAAACTTGGGAGATAAATGATCGTCCTTATGGGTGCAAACCTATAGGATGCAAATGGGTATTCAAGAAGAAGCTTAGGCCTGATGGTACTATCGAAAAGTACAAGGCTCGGCTCGTGGCTAAGGGTTATACCCAAAAGGAAGGTGAAGACTTCTTTGATACTTACTCACCTGTGGCTCGACTGACCACTATTCGAGTTCTACTTTCACTAGCTGCCTCACATGGTCTTCTCGTTCATCAAATGGATGTTAAGACTGCTTTCCTAAATGGAGAGTTGGATGAGGAAATTTATATGGAACAACCAGATGGGTTTGTAATAGATGGTCAAGAAGGGAAAGTGTGCAAGTTACTAAAGTCTTTGTATGGACTCAAGCAAGCACCCAAACAGTGGCATGAGAAGTTCGAAAGAACTTTAACAGCTGCAGGCTTTGTTGTGAACGAAGCTGACAAATGTGTGTACTATCGCCATGGTGGGGGCGAGGGAGTTATGCTTTGCTTGTATGTTGATGACATACTGATTTTCGGAACAAATCTGAATGTTATTCAGGAGGTCAAGGATTTCCTATCTCGCTGTTTTGAGATGAAGGATTTAGGAGTGGCTGATGTCATTCTGAACATCAAGTTGTTGAGAGATGATGATGGTGGGATTACATTGCTTCAATCTCACTATGTGGAAAAGATCTTGAGTCGCTTTGGCTATAGTGACTGCAAGCCCTCTCCAACACCATATGATGCTAGCGTCTTTGCTTCGAAGAATCGAAGAATTGCTAGAGATCAATTGAAGTATTCTCGATTATTGGCTCGCTTATGTACTTAGCTGCTACAAGACTGACATCTCTTTTGCTGTTAGCAAACCGAGTCGGTTTGTCTCAAAACCGGAGATGTGCATTGGAAAGCTCTAGAGAGAGTTTTGCGTTATTTGAAAACCATCAGAATTATGGAATTCACTACACGGGCACCCAAAGGTGCTTGAAGGGTATAGTGACTCAAACTGGATCTCGATCTTGATGAGATAAAGGCCACGAGCGGATATGTATTCACTCATGGAGGTGGCGCTGTTTCTTGAAGTCTTGCAAGCAGCACCATCTTAACGAGGTCAACTATGGAAGCAGAACTCACAAAGACTAGATACAGCTACGGTCGAAGCAGATTGGCTTCACCGCTCTTGAATGACTTGCGGTTGTTGAGAAACCTGCATCGGTATCCTTATGAACTGTGACAATCAAACTGTGATCACGAAAGTGAACAGATCTAAGGATAACATGAAGTCATCAAGACACGTTCGAGAAGATTAAAGTCTGTCGAAAAAATGAGAAACTCCGAGTTATTGCATTGGATTATATCCAAACGTCTAAAAATCTGGCAGATCCTTTTACTAAGGGTTTATCACGCAATGTGATAGATAATGCATCGAGGGAGATGGGTATGAGACCCACAATATGAGTTGTTCACAGTGGTAACTTATTCTTTGTGATCGGAGATCCCGTGAATTAGATGTGGAAGACAAGCTGTTGGTCAACTGAGAGGAGAGTATCCTTACTATTAACAATACCACTCCATGAAGATGCAATACTCTCCTAATCTGCATGGCAGGTTGATGTATATCTTAATGTGTTCTAAGTGGCTTATTTAAGCGTAGATGTTATCCTCGAGAACATTTTTTGAAGAACACACCTATATGGGTCTGATTGTCAAACGTCGCAATCTATGAGAGTAGGGTTCTCTCTAGTAAACTCATGAAAGGTCACGAAGTATGACGCATAAGCTCCACCCGCGGGGAAGACCCATGGTAGCCACGTATCGGTCAAGGCTTTATGTGAAGCTAGATTCGCAGAAAACTTGCAGTTCAAGGCCCAGTCCATTGTTCAAGTTGCTTACTAGTGTAGCATAGAGTTCTAGGTGGAAGTTCAACTTAACAGTCTCCACTGCAGTACCGGTATATAAAACAGTGTTTTGGAACCAAAGGCAAATTTCTGTGTGCCTCTGGGATCTGGTGGGGGATTGTTAGAATTTAGTCTATATTGGGGCAGCCCAATAACTATTTCAGAAATTCCTAATAAATCCTAGAGGCCCACTTAGCCCATTTGTGCAAGGCAAGGGATACTACTAAAGTTTAGTCCCACATTGCTAGTCTAGTGGGAGTTGGACCTCCTTATAAGGGAGGTTCTTTCCCTACTTGTACGAGCATGAGAACAAGAGGGACATCCACGCGCGCTCCTCCTCCGCTGCCCGCCTCGCCATGCCACGCCTCGTCACGACGCGCCGCGCGTTGCGGGGATGAGCCGAGCCGATGTCTAATTTTTGCCACGCACTACGGGTATACGAAAGGTCACTTGGGAGCTGGAAAATTTTGCGGTAGTGGACAATTAATATGAACGGTTCGCGTGACGCCTGTTCACTTCGCCTCCCATCGCAGCCTGTTCGCATCCATCTCTTGTGCCTATATAAGAGAGGTCGCTCCTCTCCAGAGAGACACATCAGAAGGTCCTCTTCCTCTCGCCATACAAGTTCCATTCTCTGCGCCGCTGTTGTCTTCCTCATCCCGGCTTGCGGCGTGCACCGCGAGTCGGGACAGTAGGCCTCCGGAACCGCACCTTTTGAGTCCTGTATGGGAGAAGGGTGATAAAGTTTTTGGGGAGCGCTCAGCGCGACTACTGGCTGCTTCATCACGGACGATCCGGTCGCCGACAACTACTTCCCCGACGACGACTTCTTCCCCGACGTCGACAACCTCCTCAACGACATGGCTGGCGAGGACACCGACCCCAAGTCCAGTGCTGCTGCTGCTGTCCCGTATGTCTTCTTCTTTCTGTCACATGTTCTGCCACGCCACTTCTACTAGTACTTGCCCTACATATGTTAGGTTCTACTTCATATATGCAACTAGTTCTACCGTCTGCTATAGATATGTTTGGCTACGGTTCATATATGCAGAAGCTATTTACCTTCTCTCTGTCAGAACGCATGACTCTTGCTTTGTCTCTACTATTTTAGTCATGATTTATCTAGTATTTCTGTTAATAAAATCATTAAGTAAATTGCTCATATTTCCAACAAACACAACCAAGAGGCTTCAATGCACCATGCACGAAACTAATGGCGTGTTGATTTCACTCCATGAGTTACCTTGTAAATTACTGAAATGATTATGAGCCACATATAGAACCGGTCACTGGCACATGTTCAAAACTATCTACTGCCCATATAGGAAACAAAAATTATACAGACAAAACAAAGTTTGCTTTGCTTCTTCGCAAAGCATAACCCCGGGCCAAATTAGCCTAAGGTGCATATGCCCCAATCCCCAGACATATGGTACGTATCGGTGTCGCATCTTTATCCATGGTTTATTGTGGATTTTTGTAACCACGAGTTTGCAATGCCAAAGTAGTCACTATCATCTAGTATATAAGCATGACACCTTCCATCCATCCATCCATCCGTCCAAGGCGTGGCAGCAAAGCTATTCCTATTGCCACTTGTTTTTCCCTTCAAACGTTCACCTCGCGCCTAACATGGGGTCTCGGCAGGACCAGCCCGCCGTCAACAGGGAGCAAGGTAACGGCGCGGGGACAGCCTACGTGCGGTACAGGGAGTGCCAGCGCAACCATGCCATAGGAATCGGCCGCTATGCCGTCGACGGCTGCCAAGAGTTCACGGTGTTAATGGGCGTCAGTGAAGCTGCCATGCTCCTCTGCGCGGCGTGTGGCTGCCACCGCAACTTCCACAGGCGCGAGGTCGTCAACGAGTTCGGCGTGGACTACCATGCTCCTCGGACGCCCCCCACCAACGAAAATCGCCATTGAATCCATGAAGCCTATTGTTGCTGCTGCCTCTTCTTGCTCATCGTGAGTTGGATCTAGCTGGATCATGCATGGCCCAGGCACGGCTGGTAGTATTTTATTTCATCTTCTTTGTCATCTTATGAAATTTGTGTGGATGAACAATTCGCGGGGGATGACCCGTCCGCGTAGATCGATCGATGTGATGAACCTTTTCTATGAATTCGAATTTGATTTCCCTTGTGCCTTTTTACTTGATGAGGTTTGTTCCTCACTACAGTAACTTTCCAGAGTCTGGAAGTAATTAATTTATAGTTACTCTCATTTGTTTTAATCAAACCGATTTCGATGCAATGTCACCAGATCACCGCATCGAGGAACAACCTTTTCTCTTTGGGAATCAATATCCTATTTCTCCAAGTTTTTTTTTGGCGGGGTGCTATTTCTCCAAGCTACTCATATTGTCGCGCACGTACGCTCCTCATTCTCCTGATTATAATTAAGTTGGACCATATTATGCGCGCAGGGCGGCTTGATGATTAGTCATGTCCTAGCAAGTTGAAACTAACCTCATTGTGTGTTACCGTGAGACTAGTGCTGTAAGAATTTACTCCCTTTGTCCTATGATATAAGAGCGTATTTATTTTGGATGGACGCCACAACCTTTTTCTCTTTTGATTCGAAGAGTGGACGCGGCAAGTAGAAGTTATCACAAGGATTCGAATTTGCTACACCTACGAACTGTTGTTACGTGACCTACGTAATCTGCTAAAAACGCTAATTAATCTGCCCCTGATTTCTAAGGTGGGCAAGGAAACTAAATATGAAAGATGACAAAAGAGCCCGGAGGTGGAGGTACGACGCGTAGCACGTCTCGATGGACATGTGCTTTGATGCATGCATGCAGGAGAAGAGTGGTGCAAAGTATAATATATATCGACATGGTAAGTCGACAAAATATTTTGGTCGGGTCCACACCGTGCCATGCATGCACGGGCTTGCCCTGTTTAGAGTGTGTCCATACTGTGACGTTGTGTGAAGGGCTTTAAATATACCAGCCACTAGTGCAACCAGTGGCGGAGCTAACATTTGACATCAGGGTGGTCCGCCCTAAAAAAAATTATAACTAATATGACATGTGAACATTCTAACTAATTATCAATAGCACATAGAAATAGATCAATATGGTCTTACGAACACATTGAAATTTTCAATTAAATCTCAGTTTTGCATAAAGAAGCCTACATAGTAAATAGTACATGGACCATAACACATACCTTGAGAAGTTCAAAAAGACTATCTTTCTGGCCTACATTTTTGCATTGCCATGAAGGTACCAATTATGTCATGTTCATTCACCTCGGAGAAAGCATCCCTCTCAATATATGTGACTAGGCAATCATCCAAAAGACTATCACCCATCTTATTTCTCAACTTGTTCTTGGCAAAAAATGCTCTCTCAACATTTGCCGTTGCCACCGGGAGAATCAATACCAATTTTAAAAGCAAGTGCACAAAATGATGAACTATATTTCTCAGTACTACTTCCTATCAACAAAGCTAATTGAGGCAGAATTATAAATGTGTTCATAGTGCAAAAAAGCAAACCCTAAATCATAAATTTGGGGTATTTTTTTCTGTACCTCACTGGCTCACTGCTGCCGGATTTGGAGGGGGCGTGGGCAGGACCGCCAGGCACAGGCAGCCGTCCAACAAGCGACGCCAGGGGCACAGGTAGCGGACTCGGCCGCGGGGCTAAGACGCAACCATGTGCTACTGGCTCGCCCAGCAGAGAGATCTTTGAGGCTAGAGCCTGGATCGAGGCAGGCGGCGAAGCTGGCTGGAGAAGAGGCGGGCGCTGGGCGCGAACGGCGGCGAGGAACGGTGACTCGGCGATGCGAGGTGGCTATCGGGATCAAGCAGGTGCGAGCGAGCAGTGGGCGTCGGCCGTCGGGGGACTGGACGAGCAATTTTTGGATATGGACCTGTCTATTCATTGGGCTGTTTTTTTTGGCCCATTAGAATCTATATCTATACGGGCTGTCACAGAATCCCAGGGTGGGCCGCGGCCCATCCTGGCCATCCTGTACATCCGCCACTGAGTGCAACGCCTATATGCTAGGCGCTACACGGTATAGTGAAACGTCTAGCTCTTAGGTGTTGTACACTGACTTAGCATTTTCAGGCAGTCTAAGGTGCGACACTGGCTAGGCGTGTGGCGACTGAGAGCTAGGCGTTGCACATTGTAGTGTGACGCCTAGACGGCAGGCGCTACACAAAAAGGTCAGTTGGGTGAAAAAATTTCAAACACAACTCAGTTTGTAAAATAGTTCCGTCCAAAGGTCAGATTTGTCATTTTGCCTACGTCTATGCGTATTCGAAGGACCAGTCTGACAGTATGTTCTGACACAAAGGATCATGGACGAAGACGACTTTTGCAAGATATACTTCCTCCATTTCAAAATATAGTGTCCCTGCGCTTTTCGAGGTCCAGTTTTGGCCATAAATTTAAACAACGAGACCGACTACGTCGTTAGAAAAAAAATTATATAATTGAAAACTTCTTTTGAATACGAATTCACTGGTATTGTTAGAATTGTGTCGAATATTATTGTACAAGGTAGGTTACAGTTGGACTTGGTTAGGACTGTGTGTAGATAGGGTAGGAGTTGTGTCCTAATAGGACACCTGTATCCTAGGTCTCTCATGTATATCGGGGGTAGACACACGATGTAAACTATGCCAACATAATAGCACGGGCACGCGGGGGAGTCGGCGGCGTGTGCCGGCGCCCGGGCGGCCAGGGAGCGGTATTGTGACGGTGTCACAGGGAGGAGCACCCGTAGTCATGCCCCGGGGATGTAGCCACATCGGTGAACCTCGTAAACAAATCTCGGTGTCGTGCCTTGTGTGATTGCTTGGTCCTCAGTAGATTTACGGAGTGCCTCGGATTAATTCTAACAAGTGGTTTCATGAGCAAGGTTACGAAAAGGCTGCGGATATTTGATCTAGAGGAAGAAAACGGAAGATTTTGTCAGGTTCATAGTGCGGGAATCAACCACGAAGAAGTTGCGTCGGTTTTAGGAGCCGAGGAGAGCAGCATCAGTGGCGGTTAGCAAGATGGATCGGTGACATGGATTTCTTTCATGGAGGCGATCGGCTATTTCAAAGCATCGGCAGCAACGCGTGTGCGTGAGACGTACGGCGATTGATCCGTAGATCGATCGGGCGAGCGTACATACGGCGTGTCTTCAGCGAAATTCCTGGCGAGGTTGGATCGAGCAGGCAACGTGTTTTGGTGTTCTAGATTTTTTCGGTTTTGACGAGATCGATACGCTGATCAAAGGAACCTGGACACAAGGCGGCCCAGTCTGAGGCGCGCACGGGTGGCAGAAGTAGCAGTGGGCCAGGCGCGCGTGAGGTGCAGATCACGGGGCAGACGTGGCCGCTGCACCCAGGAGCGTCGCGTTGAAAGCCCTGGAGTTGTTGCACTGCGCTTGGAGCTGAGTCACGGAAAGAGTACACGGAAGGTTAGCCGAAGGCAAAGCTGATACGTGAGATTTGTTTGGTTAAAAAAAGAGGAGTTGTTAGGTCCAACGCGTGTGCATGGGAGTAGTTGGGATGGATCATTACGATCCGATTTTCTGCTGGGTGCACAGAGAAGTTAATATACCAAACATGGGCAAGATAATTTGCAGACAAGGGATTTGTCCGTTCAAGTTTGCATGGAAGTTTTGCTAGGTTGGTTTGTTCGGATGGCTTGTAGCGTGTGGACACGCAATGGAGCGCGCGGACAAGCGCGTCGTCAGAATCATGCAGATACAGGGCGTCGGGCAATGCATGGAGATGTGCGGGTGGACACGATGCAGGGTGGAGTATGGTTGCAGTTGGATAATTTCGGCAGGGTCGGACTGGACTGTCTGACGGATCGACGGGGATGTCGGTCAAAGCAGAAGATGGCGGTGATTTCAGCGACGACGACATAGGAGCGTGATGTTGATGGTGGCCAACTTCTGGGCCGTGGAAACACGTGGTGCAGGTCTGAGGGCTTGTGCGGCTTCGACAGACTATGGCACGGGGTTGATTCAAGACGGTGCACATGAGAGCTTGGAGTTGACAGGGCGCGGGAGGGTGGCACGTACAACCACCATGGAGTCATGTTGAAGGCGGAGTAGGAGTCTGATGGATGACTTCACTCTGAGCTGATGGAGGGGCTACGGCGTAAGTTAACGGAGAGTCGAAGCTTATTTCAGTTGATAAAGCGAGAGACACGTGGATCGAACTGGGCGCCAGTGGTCTGATGGAGGCGTGATACTCGGCATCGGTTGGTGATGATCGATGGTTCTCGGCAGTGGGGGTTGAGGCAGTGGGGGCTAGCTACCCGGGAGACTCGACCAGGACAGCAGAGGCTCGATGCGGTGATAGCGGCGAGGGGTGCGGTAAGCACGGGACAATGACAGAGCCAAGGCACCGGTGGTCGGACATGTGGTCGAGCAAATTGTGCGAGGGTCTTTGAAGCGGTGTTGACGAGTACCAGATTCGAGTTGGTGGCTGGGTCTATCGATGCGGTTGATGGACAAGAGTTGACCATGGAGAATCTGAGAAAGTGACGGGAAGTCTGGAATTGTCAAAACAGAGAGAGTACATGACCGTATTTTCTGTGGTGTTCAGTGCACATGGCAAAGTGCGGATGACAAATACATAAGGAGGCGGAGTGCTATAGCTATGGGACATGCCAGAGACTATCCGGAAGAAGGGTGAGACAACTGCGAATTTGACTCAGGGTGACACAGGGGGGACGGTGAAATTCCTTCAAGTTTCAGACAAGCAGTCAAGAAAGAGCGGTGACGTTGAGTTCAGGTAACTCTTATATGTGGCGTCCAATAAGTGAGTTGTTCATTTTACGGTGTGTGATGGCGTTGAACGGATTCTCCGGAAGTTGGGAGCACGGACTAGAGTAACAAGGAACTTAATTTTGCTCGAGTGTTGACTGTGGTCAAGAAAAGGAGGGACTACAAGTTGCAGGTGGAGTCACATGGAGTCTCGGAGTAGCAGCGGTGCCACTACAAGAAATATGTCAACTTGTGACCACCACTATTGGTCACTAAAAGGTCACTGTTTTCAATTAGTGACCTTTTTGTGACCAAAAACATAAGGTCAAAAGCTGAGGGTCATTAACTGACTATAGCGACCTTCTCTATGAGAAGGTCGTGGGCGTTCTGACCAAAATATTCCTCTTGTGGCGTTTTGGTCACTAGCAACCTCCCGAGCCACGTAGGCATCCAACGTGGCAAGCGATGTGGCACAAGATTCAGTCGGTCCAATTCGATTTTCTACATGGGCCTAGCCCAACAATTGACCTATTTGTGTTTTTTTCTCATATTAATTTTGGCTAGGTAGATGGGCCAAGCCCAACAATTAAGCCTTCTCATTTTGGGGCCGTGGCCTTTTACGCTAGAAAGTTTTAGTTTTTTGTAATATAAAAAGGTCCACTAGTCAAATGGGTCCCAGATGTCGGGTTCAGTACGTGGGTCCCAGCTAGCAAGTTCTTATTCTTCATATTTCAATCTAACGATAAATAAATAACCAGTATTTAAATTGGCACAAACAAAACACACACATAATACTCCAAATATTATCAGTGATTCATCTGAGCTCCTATTGTACAAATAACATATACTTTACAAGCTCTACACATAATAAGCTCTAACATATACAAGCTCTACAAGCTCTACACGTGATACATTTACAAGCTCTATACATATACAAGCTCTACAAGCTGCCCCAGTGTTAACCCCGTGCTCTTCAATCTTCTTCAACATGGAGCTCCTTCGGTAGCGAGCACAAAGCTGGCACTGCATCATCACAGAAGGCAATTTTAGATCATAAAATGAATGTTCCAAGCACAATTTAGAAAAGGAACCAAGTAAATTTGCCCTCAATCATACAAACAAAGTTTAGAAAACCAAACATGAACAAGCACTTATTATGCAGTTTTTAAAGTTTTTAATACATTTATTTTCTATTAGCAAAACTGAATATGCTACTTCCTGATTCATGGTTGCATAGTCAAGCTAGCTACACCAGTTTGCTCTCATGAAAAAATTAGAAAGAAAAAAGTACAACAAATAAATCAACACTGATTTCTCTAACACATATAGTAAGTTGCTGATATAACTTGTATAACTTGTATATTTGTCGACGGAAAACGGGATGCAAAATCATGTTTCAGTCTAGATCAATCTATCATGAGAAAACATGTATAACTCCCACTAGAAATTTTTAATGTAGTTGCGAATTATCCTGAAAACTTGTGCACTTAATGATGGTTAGAATAGTCAGCTTCCAATATAAGTTAGGTACAGAACAGAATGTATAAGCACGAAGTAAGATAGGCCATGCATCAAACACAGAAATACTTTTGAGACGTTCACTGTCATGTACTACTACCTAACTGGCTAACTCAGCAGCTGTGACTGATGGTACACTGCACCAAATTCCAAAATGAATTCCATATCGAGTAGCATCAGCAGCAGCAGTGCAAGAGTAGCAGCAGCAGTGAGTACCTGCGGCATCTGGCGGCAAAGAAGATATCTGGCAGCGAGCGATGAAAATAGCAGAGCAGCAGCAACGATTATGCGGCGAGGGGCTACATGCAAATAGGAAAGCACCAAGATTGGTTTACAGACTCACAAGAGCATTGTTTTCCGTGAGAAGGAACTATTAAGTAACTTGAGATGCCTTTATATCAGTTCTGTGAAACAAATCTACATATCATATTTCTAGAATGGGCGCACCAGATTGCTCACAAGTAGATTCAAACCCAACTTGTAATGCAATGATGTTTCTTATACAGTATTACTATAGTTACCTAAATTGCCATGGGAATCTTGACAATGAAAGCAGGGAACGAGAAGTAAGTTAAATTAGAGCTAGCAGTTCCAAACAATCACTAAAAACAGCAAAGAAAAGCATAGCAGTTCAAATTAAAGCAATCACTAAAAACATGAGCGAAGAGCAACAGTTCGAGTATGTAATGGTGAGGCTTCTTCACTCCTCCATTGTGGGAGCAGACTTACGGGCAGCCTATCAAAAAGCAAAGTAGAGCACATGGTCAAATTAATAATAATACCATGATAGTCCATATACAACGATGGGATATCTGGTCATAAGCTGGCAATGAAGGTTGAGGTTCAAATTATACCCAGTTCAATTTACCTAAACCATAAATAAAGACATGGCATAGGTAAACTATCAATATTGTAGTCACAAACCTTGGTGGCTAGCTGCTTCCTAGGAGCCTTTCCTCCGAAGGACTTCTGAGCGATGCAGCTTAGTACGAGCCATGAGCAAAACCTTGGTTTACCTGAAGCAAAAACAAAACGTAGTCAATTCTATAAATTGAATATCACAATAACACAACTATAGTCTTCTGATAACCAGTAAATTGTGCCTGGCACCTTGTTGCTAGCAAATCCATTCAATAACTATTAGAGTCCCAACAATCATCAGCCTAGAATACCTACCAAAATTTTGTACATCAAAAAGTAACAACGTCATACAACACAGCTATACACCCCTTCAGATAGAAAGCAGTGTATTTCTAACTAAAACTTTTCATTCAAAAGATCAGACCCAAGATAGAATTCCACTTCAGATGAAAGTCCTGATCTACCTTTAGCATAGTTTGTTCACTCGAAAGACACATATAAAGATGACACACTAAAAAACTGCAGCCTAGTACTTTTTTTAACACCAAAGAAAACAAGGCTACCATGATCGCCTAATTTTGCAAACAGAAGCAAGAAAATAAATAGCAGTCCACTGATAAAAATATGCTTCCTAGTTATCACATGTAATGGTTGAACATCAACTTCACATAGTTATGTGCATATGATTTTAGTAATTAGCTAACTGGCAAGTTGATACAATTCAGATACAATAAATGTGAATGTGCATGTACTCAATGTGCATGTACTAAGAAGCCAAGAACACTGAAGAATTTACTGAATGTGCATGTACTGCGACTAGTATGTGTGTCTATCTGCAAGTGATAGTAGTAGCTAATATGTGCAATCCAGATGTATAGCACGAGGACACGGTCCAGTCCCCAGCTAAGCGCTATCGAAATCTTCCTAGAATTGCTCCCGCCCCAAACCAATCAGCAATTGTGTTATCTCAGTAACTAATAGCACACCAAAACACGATTCGACACGCACTGGATTACGAACTCGACGGCGCGGTCCAAGCCGGCGACGGCACGGAGAAAGCCACCCGCAGAGAGTGAGGGAAAAGGTGAGAACACGGCCGTCGCCGCCAGAGCGGTGCAGGGTCGGTGCGGGCGTACTGGGGCGACCTCGCGGACAAAGACGGTGATGTGCGGCGCGGAGGGGGAGGAGTGGTCGGCGGGGCGGTGAAATGGTGGTCGCGAAGGCTGAGGTCCGACACAGCGTACCACGGCCCGGCCTGGTCTTGCGCGCTTGACATGGCCTGCTTGCGGGCGCTGGCGGCGGCGAGGACGACGACATGGACATCCTCGTCGGGATCCGGTGGGGCGGGAAGCGGAGGCCAGGATGTAGTCGTCCCTCTCGACGAGGATGGAGCGCTCGGGCGTGGTGGATCCGGCCCCATTCCCGTCGGCGAAGTCGGATCTCCCGGCGGCGGCCTCGGCGGAGCAGGGAACCGGGGCGAGGGAGGAGGAGGGAGGTGGTGGCGGCGATCTGGAAGGGAGGGAGCAGCAGCCGGGCAAGGAGGGAGGAGGAGGATTGGATCTGCATCGGGAGAGGGTTCGGTTGAGGATGGATCAATGGATGTGGGATCTTGTCGGAGGGGAACTAGGGAGGAGCGAGCACGGCAATCTTGCCGAGGGGTAGGAGGAGGAGTAGATCACGGCGATCTTGCCGAGGGGAAGGAGGAGGGAAGGAGGAGGGATCTGCGAGGGGAGGCGGGTGGCGGCGGGGAGGGATCTGCGGCGCTAGGGTTAGCTGAGAGAGCGGAGGGTGGATGGACGAGCGGATGGATGGATGGATGGATGGACGGATGTTTGCCATGTCACCGATCCATGCCACAACCGGTTCCACCAATCGAAATTAAGCATTTTTGTTTTTCTCTTATAGTTTGTACCCTCTTATTCGTGCAAACATTTAACCTCTTATAGTTAGTTCAAATAAACTAATATTTTGTAAATGTGTGTATTTAGGCATGACAAACAATGTTTATTTGGGAGGTTTTCATTTTCTTTGCTCAAAAGAACCATTTTTTATTTTCTGAGTGACCAAAATGTGTTTTTTTGTGAAGGACCTACCATATGTTTCTTGCAAAATTGTACCAAATCATTTTTCTAAAATACTAGGCCATATTTAATGCACATTTGACCAAATGGTTGGGTGTAAAAAATTTGATCCACCTCTCGTGAAAAAGACAAATTCCATGATTCAATTTGAAGCGAGTCAAATTTGAACTGTAGCTACCTTATAGTTTGCTCTTTATTTTTCCAAAAATCATTTCTAGGTACATAAGTATCTATTTAATCAGAGAAACACCAAAAATTCCAAGATTCAACCACTAGCTAGGAACGGTCATTCCGCCGTTTTGACCGCATTTTGAAACAGGTATAAAAATTCAAAAAATCAAAAATTGTGAAACCTTCGCATTGTGTCATCATATGTGGCCAAGTTCCTAGGAAAAATAACAAACTTGTAATATGGCAATTATTTTTAAAAAGTGTTCTCAAAAACGAGCTATCATGTGTGGAGATCAATGGCTTTCAAGCCAAATGATCAATCTTATGGCCACATTCATGGCATAGTTTGTTAAAATGATCTCATATTGTGCACAAGGGTGAATATTGGAATGGCAAACAATGTTGCCTAAGGAAATTTTCATTTTAGTTGTCTGCGAAAAACCATTTTCCATTTTTCGAGTGCGAAAGGAGGTTTTTTGTGAAGGAACTACCAAATAATTGTTGCAAAATTGGACCGAATCATTTTTATAAAATACTAGGCCATATTTAATGCACAATTGACAAAATGGTTGGGTGTAAATTTTTTGATCCACCTCTCGTGAAAAAGACAAATTTCCGTCGATTCAGGTTGGGCGGGTCAAATTTGAACTGCAGCTGCCTCATAGTTTGCTATTTATTTTTCCAAAAATCATTTCTAGTTACATAATGACTTATTTAATCATAGAAACACCAAAAAATTCCAAGATTCAACCACTAGCTAGGAGCGATCATTCCGCCGCTTTTGACCGCATTTTGAAATGGGTATAAAAATTCAAAAAATCAAAAATTGGGAAACCTTCGCATTGTGTCATTATATGTGACCAAGTTTCCAGGAAAAATAATAAACTTGTAATACGGTAATTATTTTAAAAAGTGTTCTCGAAACGAGCTATCATGTGTGGAGATCAATGGCTTTCAAGCCAAATGATCAATCTTATGGCCACATTCATGGCATAGTTTGTTCAAATGATCTAATATTGTGCACAAGGGTGCATCTTGGAATTCAAACAATGTTTCCTAAGGAAGTTTTCATTTTCTTTGCACGAAAATTCATTTTCATTTTCTCGAGTGCCCAAAATGAGGTTTTTTGTGAAGGAACTACCAAATAATTGTTGCACAAATGGACCAAATCAATTTTATAAAATACTAGGCCATATATAATGCACAATTGACAAAATGGTTGGGTGCAAAAGTTTTGATCCACCTCGATGAAAAAGACAAATTATCGCCGATTCACCGAAGCAGGTCAAATTTGAATTGCAGCTGCCTCATTGTTTGCTCTTTATTTTTCCAAAATCATTTCTAGGTACATAAGTATCTATTTAATCATAGAAACACCAAAAAATTCCAAGATTCAACCACTAGCTAGGAACGGTCAAGCCCGCCGTTTTGACCGCATTTTGAAACGGGCATAAAAAATTCAAAAAAAAATCAAAAAATTGGAAAACCTTCACATTGTGTCATTATATGTGACCAAGTTTCCAGGAAAAATAATAAACTTGTAATACTGTAATTATTTTAAAAAAGTGTTCTCAGAAATGAGCTATCAAGTGTGAAGATTCATGGCTTTCAAGCCAAATGATCAATCTTATGGCCACATTCATGGCATAGTTTGTTCAAATGATCTCATATTGTGCACAAGGGTGCATATTGGAATGGCAAACAATGTTGCCTAAGGAAGTTTTCATTTTCGTTGGACGAAAAAACCATTTTCCATTTTTCGAGTGCCCCAAAGGAGGTTTTTTTGTGAAGGAACTACCAAATAATTGTTGCAAAATTGGACCAAATTATTTTTATAAAATACTAGGCCATATTTAATGCACAATTGACAAAATGGTCTGGTGTAAAAATTTTGATCCACCTCTCGTGAAAAAGACAAATTTCTGGATTAGGATGGAAGCGGGTCAAATTTGAACTGCAGCTGCCTCATAGTTTGCTATTTATTTTTTCCAAAAATCATTTCTAGTTACATAAGGACATATTTAATCATAAATACATGGTTTGGTGGCGATACGTCGAGGTTTGGGCGGTGGCCGAGGGCCCCAACTCTAGAGCGCGTAAACTCGCATGCCCGCCGCGTGGTCACCGCGTGACCGTGGCGTTGCCATGTGTTCTGGGCGGCCTAGGCATGTCTAGTGGGTTGGGCACTCCCCAGGTTGGTGCTAGGAAGAAAATTACAACATAAGATTCTCACGAGGAGACCAATCGATGCTCAAACATGAATTAGCAGCCAAGTGTTTGATTAGCGGTACGGAAAATGTACATGGCTAATGGGCGTGAGTTTTGGCTGAGGATGATCAGTTACTAAGAAGACCGTTTTCACAAATTTTCAGCTCAAAAGGAGGAGCCTAGGTGGTACTTGCTTTGCAAACCACCACACTGGACATAAATACGAATGTTGAAGCTCGGCTCAAAATAATGAATGGATTGAGATGGCATTTGGTGGAGGATGGTTATTTGGGCATAGGAAAGCACAGTAGAAAATGGATACTATTTGGACATGCCAAAGTGGTACTTCCTTCACAAACTGTTACTCTGAGCAATAGGAAAATGAATATTTTTGAATTATTTTTGAACTAGGAAAGGAAGGTTTTACATATTTGACGAAGATATGACCCAAAGAATTTATGAGATTTTTTTGGGAATTTTGGGAATGATAGAAATATAGGTTGCTTCACAACCTAGGGCAAAACTGCCACATGGACATGACACATAGGCAAAACGATGAGGTGGCGCCTAGTCATAGCCACCCACCACAATTTACAAAGCTATGACCATCTATATTGGTCGTTAACAACTAGAAATAAGGCAGCGGACTAGCTGTTTGCTTTATGACCTTTTAGTGTGAGGAAATTACGACCTTCGACCAAAATGGTCGCAATGGTTTAGGGTTTGGAGCCCCTAACAGCTTTTGGCCAATTGGTCTGAAATGGTCATAAATTTATGACCAATTCTTCGAGGGTCACTGACAGAAGGTCATAAGTTGACATATTTCTTGTAGTGTGCTCACGGCGTATCTCAAGTCCAATGTACAGTTGAATTCATCCATTCAAGGTGGTATCCTAGGCCTCTCATATATATCGGGGGTAGACACACGATGTAACCTATGCCAACATAATAGCGTGGCCAGGGTGCGGTATTGTGACGGTGTCACAGGGAGGAGCGCCCGTAGTCATGCCCCGGGGATGTAGCCATATCGGTGAACCTCGTTAACAAATCTCGGTGTTGTGCCTCTTGTGATTGCTTGGTCCTGGGTAGATCAACGGAGTGCCTCGGATTAATTCTAACAGGTATAACTTTTGCTCTCACCGCAGTCGGTCTCGTTGGTTAAATTTATGGTCAAAGTTGAAACACGGGAATAGAGAAAGCACCATATTTTAAAACGGAGGGAGTATCACTCACCCATGATGCCGGACAGCACCGACTGGCTCGAGCCCACTCATCGAGGCGGCCGGAGGGAGAAGCAACATCATGTGCGGGATGGACGGCACCATGGAGAACATACTCATCACAGCGAGGAACATGTTGTGCCTGTTCATGCTCTTGGTCTTGGCAAGGCGCCAAACTGCCGTTGAACCGTCGATCCCCTCTCCGGCGTGCCCCCGCTAACGGGCTCTTCAGGTAGGACAGGAGCGCCGCTCAGGCCAATCTGTAGTTTCGACACGCAGGCCAACTGGTAATGACGAGAGAATATGGAGAACAGGGACAACACAGCCTATCCGCCGACCGCATGCGGAGAAGTAGGCAGAGTTTTACTCACCCTGCGCGCGACAGCGGCTTCGTCACTCCCGGAATCGCCATGAGCAGATCCAGACGGACCTCGAGCTGCTCCAACCCAAATAATTAGTGCTAGACGTACGACAAGCGCCCAACCTGGGTACACGCCACCCAGCCGTGGTCGTACAGAAACTTTACCGCCCAAGCCAGGGCTTGCGAGCCAAAAATAATAATGTACTCCCTGCTGGCTCTGCGCAGATCAGCCCCTGTGTACGTCAAATCTGTACCCGGGCGAGCCCACCAGATTGACGTGAGCGATGTGTTTGCTGGTAGCTGGGCAGTCATCTGCGCTGTTCACCGGCCCAAACACTCGGCCGGTCGTCCGCGGGCCGTTGGATCTGACCCGCATAGGACCGCAACGACTGTTGGATCACATGCACGCTCGCATCGAGAAAAATGGTTCACGCTGGAAACGGTCGCCTCCTTCCTCGCTCCCACGAACTCTCCAGCATCTCCTCCCCGCCTGACCCACTCCCTCCATGCATGTCTCGCGCGCCCCCGCACCTCCACCCCTGCCGCCGGCTCGCCCCTCGCCGTCGTACCATAGCAACCCCGCCGTCGCAGGCTGCCGTCGTAGTACGCTGATGCAGCACCGCCCTGCCATCGGTTGAAGCTTTTTTTCATGTCGTGGCACGTCGTAGCATCTGGTGTTGCTAGTTCCAGCACCTCCGGGGAGCGGTTGTAGCAAAAAAGTGAAGGAAATATGCCCTAGAGGCAATAATAAAGTTATTATTTATTTCCTTATTTCATGATAAATGTTTATCATTCATTCTAGAATTGTATTAACCGGAAACATGATACATGTGTGAATGCATAGACAAAACAGAGTGTCACTAGTATGCCTCTACTTGACTAGCTTGTTAATCAAAGATGGTTATGTTTCCTAACCATGAACAAGGAGTTGTTATTTGATTAACAAGGTCACATCATTAGTTGAATGATCTGATTGACATGACCCATTCCGTTAGCTTAGCACACGATCGTTTAGTATGTTGCTACTGCTTTTATCCATGACATATACATGTTCCTATAACTATGAGATTATGCAACTCCCGTTTACCGGAGGAACACTTTGGGTGCTACCAAACGTCACAACGAATCGGGTGATTATAAAGGAGTACTACAGTGTCTCCAAAGGCGGATGTTGGGTTGGCGTATTCGAGATTAGGTTTTGTCACTCCGATTGTCGGAGAGGTATCTCTGGGCCCTCTCGGTAATGCACATCATCAAGCCTTGCAAGCACTACAACTAATGAGTTAGTTGTGAGATGATGTATTACGGAACGAGTAAAGAGACTTGCCGTAACGAGATTGAACTAGGTATTGGATACCGACGATCGAATCTCGGGCAAGTAACATACCGATGACAAAGGGAACAACGATGATGTTATGCGGTCTGACCGACAAAGATCTTCGTAGAATATGTAGGAACCAATATGGGCATCCAGGTCCGCTGTTGGTTATTGACCGTGAATAGTTCTAGGTCATGTCTACATTGTTCTCGAACCGTAGGGTCCGCACGCTTAAGGTTTCGATGGCGGTTATTATGAGTTTATGTATTTTGATGTACGAAGAAGTTCGAGTCCCGGATGTGATCACGGACATGACGAGGAGTCTCGAAATGGTCGAGACATAAAGATTGATATATTGGAAGCCTATGTTTGGAGTTCGAATGGTTCGGTAAAACGGAATTTACCGAGTACCGGAGGTTACCTGAACCCCGGGAGGTAAATGGGCCTCGATGGGCCTTAGTGGAAAGGAGAAGGGCCAGCCCTAGGCGGCGCTGCCCCCCTTCCCTAGTCCTACTAGGACTAGGAGAAGGGCCGCCCCTCTCTCTTTTCCCCCCCGAATCCTAGTCCAACTAGGATTGGGGGGAATCCTACTCCCGGAGGAGTAGGACTCCTGGCGCGCCCTCCCCTTGGCCGCCGCCCCTCCCCTGCTCCTTTATATACGGGGGCAGGGGGCACCTTGGAACACACAAGTTGATCGTGAGATCGTTCCTTAGCCGTGTGCGGTGCCCCCCTCCACCATATTCCACCTCGGTTATACCGTCGCGAAGCTTAGGCGAAGCCCTGCGCCGTGAAACATCAAGATCGTCACCACGCCGTCGTCCTGACGAAACTCTCCCTCGACACTCGGCTGGATCGGAGTACGAGGGACGTCATCGAGCTGTACGTGTGTCAAGAACTCGGGGGCGTCGGAGTAACGGCGCCGGGATCGGTCGGATCGCGAGGAGAACGTACGACTACTTCCTCTACGTTGTGATCGCTTCGCCGGGTCTACAAGGGTATGTAGACAACACTCTCCCTCTCGTTGCTATGCATCACCATGATCTTGCGTGTGCGTAGGAATTTTTTGAAATTACTACGCTCCCCAACAAAGGTATCCGAGCCTAGGTTTTATGGTTTGATGTTTTGCACGAGTAGAACACAAGTGAGTTGTGGGCGATACAAGTCATACTACCTACCAGCATGTCATACTTTGGTTCAGCGGTATTGTGAGATGAAGCGCCCGGACCGACATTACGCCAGACGCTTACGCGAGACTGGTTTCACCGCTGCGAGCACTCGTTGCTTAAAGGTGACCGGTGGGTGCTGTCTCTCTCACTTTAGTTGAACTGAGTGTAGCTACGCCCGGTCCTTGAGAAGGTTAAAACGGAGTCTATTTGACGAAATATCGTTGTGGTTTTGATGCGTAGGTGAGACTGGTTCTTGCTTAAGCCCGTAGCAGCCACGTAAAATTTGCAACAACAAAGTAGAGGACGTCTAACTTGTTTTTGCAGGCATGTTGTGATGTGATATGGTCAAGACGTGATGCTATATTTTATTGTATGAGATGATCATGTTTTGTAACCAAAGTTATCGGCAATCGGCAGGAGCCATATGGTTGTCGCTTTATTGTATGCAATGCAATGCTTCGTAATGCTTTACTTTATCACTAAGCGGTAGCGATAGTCGAGAAGCATAAGTTTGGCGAGACGACAACGATGCTACGATGGAGATCAAGGTGTCGCGCCGGTGACGATGGTGATCATGGTGGTGCTCGGAGATGAAGATCACGAAGCACAAGATGATGATGACCATATCATATCACTTATATTGATTTGCATGTGATGTTTATCCTTTTATGCATCTTATCTTGCTTTGATTGACGGTAGCATTATAAGATGATCTCTCACTAAATTATCAAGAAGTGTTCTCCCGAGTATGCACCGCTGCCAAAGTTCGTCGTGCCCGCACACCACGTGATGATCGGGTGTGATAAGCTCTCGTCCATCTACAACGGTGCAAGCCAGTTTTGCACACGCAGAATACTCGGGTTATACTTGACGAGCCTAGCATATGCGCAGATATGGCCTCGGAACATGGAGACCGAAAGGTCGAGCGTGAATCATATAGTAGATATGATCAACATAAGATGTTCACCATTGAAAACTACTCCATTTCACGTGATGATCGGTTATGGTTTAGTTGATTTGGATCACGTGATCACTTAGATGACTAGAGAGATGTCTGCCTAAGTGGGAGTTATTAAGTAATATGATTAATTGAACTTAAATTTATCATGAACTTAGTCCCGGTAGTATTTTGCAAATTATGTTGTAAGATCAATAGCTTGCGTTGTTGTTTTCATATGTTTATTTTGATATGTTCCTAGAGAAATTGTGTTGAAAAATGTTAGTAGCAATGATGCGGATTTGATCCGTGATCCGAGGTTTATCCTCATTGCTGCACGTAAGAATTATGTCCTTAATGCACCGCTAGGTGACAAACCTATTGCAGAGCGGATCGCACGTTATGAACGCTTTGGCTAGCTCAATATGATGACTACTTGATAGTTTTGTGCACCATGCTTTATGGCTTAGAATCGGGACTTCAAAGATGTTTTGAACATCATGGACCATATGAGATGTTCCAGAATTGAAGTTAATATTTCAAGCAAATACCGAGTTGAGAGATATGAAAGTCTCCAACAAGTTCTATAGCTAAAAGATGGAGGAGAATCGCTCAACTAGTGAGCATGTACTCAGATTGTCCAGGTACTTCAATCGCTTGAATCAAGTGGGAGTTAATCTTCCGAGATAAGATAGTGATTGATGAATTCTCTAATCACCATCACCAAGTTAGTAGAACTTCGTGATGAACTATAGTATGCAAGGGATGACGAAAATGATTCCCAAGCTCTTCGTGATGTTGAAATCGACGAAGGTAGAAATCAAGAAAGAGCATCAAGTGTTGATGGTTGACAAGATCACTAGTTTCAAGAAAAGGGCAAAGGAAAGAAAGGGAACTTCAAGTAGATTGACAAGCAAGTTGTCACTCCCACGAAGAAACCCAAAGCTGAACCAAAGCACTGAAACTAAGTGCTTACACTCGCAAAGGAAATGGTCACTTTGGCAGAACTGCCCTAAATATTTGGTGGATAAGAAGGATGGCAAAGTGAAAAAGGGTATATTTGATATACAGTGTTTTATGTGTGCTTTACTAGTGTTTATAGCAACCCCTCGGTATTTGGTACTGGTTCGGTTGCTAAGAGTAGTAACTCAAACGGAGTTGCGAATAAAATGTAAACTAGTTAAGAGTGAAGTGACGATGTGTGTTGAAAGTAGTTTCAAGATTGATATAATCATCATCGCACACTCCCTATACTTTCGGGATTAGTGTTGAACCTAAATAAATGTTATTTGGTGTTTGCATTGAGCATGAATATGATTTGATCATGTTTATTGCAATACGGTTATTCATTTAAGTAAAGAGAATAAACTGTTATTCTGTTTACATGAATAAAACCTTATATGGTTACACACCCAATGAAAATGGTTCATGGGATCTCGATCGTAGTGATACACATATTCATAATATTGAAACCAAAAGATGCAAAGTTAATAATGATAGTGCAACTTATTTGTGGCAATCGCCGCTTAGGTCATATCGGTGTAAAGCGCATGAAGAAACTCCATCTTGATGGACTTTTGGAGTCACTTGATTATGAATCACTTGGCACTTATGAACCGTGCCTCATGGGCAAGATGACTAAAACTCCGTTCTCCGAACAATGGAACAAGCTACCGACTTATTGGAAATAATACATACCGATGTATGCGATCCAATGAGTGTTGATGCTCGTGGCAAGTATCGTTATTTTCTGACCTTCACAAGATGATTTGAGCAGATATGGGTATATCTACTTGATGAAACATAAGTCTGAAATAGTTGAAATGTTCAAAGAATTTCAGAGTGAAGTGGAAAATCATCGTGACAAGAAAATAAAGTTTCGCGATCCGATCGTGGAGATGAATATTTGAGTTACGAGTTTGGTCTTCAATTAAAACAATGTGGAATAGTTTCACAAATTCATGCCACCTGGAACACCACATCATAATGGTGTGTCCGAACGTCATAATCGTACTTTATTGGATATAGTACAATCTATGATGTTTCTTACCGATTTACCAATATCGTTTTGGGATCATGCATTAGAGACAGCTGCATTCACGTTAAATAGGGCACCATCTAAACCGCTGAGACGACACTATATGAACTGTGGTTTAGCAAGAAACCAAAGTTGTCGTTTCTCAAAGTTTGGGGCTGCGATGCTTATGTGAAAAAGTTTCATCCTGATAAGCTCGAACCCAAATCGGAGAAGTGCGTCTTCATAGAATACCCAAAGGAAATTGTTGGGTACACCTTCTATCACAGATCCAAGGCAAAACATTCGTTGCTAATAAATGGATCCTTTCTAGAGAAGGAGTTTCTCTCGAAAGAAGTGAGTGGGAGGAAAGTAGAACTTGATGAGGTAATTGTACCTTCTCCTTACTTGAAAATAGTTTGTCGCAGAAACCGGTTTCGAGACATCTACACAAAGTAGTGAGGAAGTTGATGATGTTGATCATGAAACTTCAGATCAAGTTACTACGAAACCTCGTAGATCAACGAGTAAGATCCGCACTGAGTGGTATGGTAATCCTGTTCTGGAAGTCATGCTACTAGATCATGATGAACCTACGAACTATGAAGAAGCGATGGTGAGCCCAGATTCCGCAAAATGGCTTGAGGCCATGAAATCTGAGATGGGATCCATGTATGAAAACAAAGTATGGACTTTGGTTGACTTGCCCGAGGGTAGGCAAGCAATAGAAAACAAGTGGATCTTCAAGAAGAAGACTGACGCTGACGGTAATATTACTGTCTACAAAGCTCGACTTGTCGCAAAGGGTTTTCGACAAGTTCAAGGGATTGACTACGATGAGACCTTCTCACCTGTAGCGATGCTTAAGTCCGTCCGAATCATGTTAGCAATTGCCACAATTTATGAAATTTGGCAAATGGATGAAAAAACTGCATTCCTGAATGGGTTTCAGGAGGAAGAGTTGTATATGATGCAACCAGAAGGTTTTATCGATCCGAAGGGAGCTAACAAAGTGTGCAAGCTCCAGCAATCCATCTATGGACTGGTGCAAGCATCTCGGAGTTGGAATATACGCTTTGATGAGTTGATCAAAGCATATAGTTTTATATGCACTTACGGTGAAGCCTGTATTTACTAAAAAGTGAGTGGGAGCACTACAAATTTTCGATAAGTATATGTGAATGACATATTGTAGATCGGAAATAATGTAGAATTATTCTGCAAAGCATAAAGAAGTGTTTGAAAGGAGTTTTTCAAAGAAAGACCTCGGTAAAGCTACTTACATATTGAGCATCAAGATCTATAGAGATAGATCAAGACGCTTGATAAGTTTTTCAATGAGTACATACCTTGACAAGATTTTGAAGTAGTTCAAAATGGAACAGTCAAAGAAAGAGTTCTTGCTGTGTTACAAGGTGTGAAATTGAGTAAGACTCAAAACCCGACCACGGCAGAAGATAGAAAGAGAATGAAAGTCATTCCCTATGCCTTGGCCATAGGTTCTATAAAGTATGCCATGCTGTGTACCGATCTATTGTATACCCTGCACCGAGTTTGACAAGGAGTACAATAGTGATCTAGGAGTAGATCATCGACAGCGGTCAAAATTATCCTTAGTGGAATAAGGATATGTTTCTCGATTATGGAAGTGACAAAAGGTTCATCGTAAAGGGTTACGCCGATGCAAGTTTTGACACCGATCCGATGACTCTAAGTCTCGATCTAGATACATATTGAAAGTGGGAGCAATTAGCTAGAGTAGCTTGCGAGCATTGTAGACATAGAAAATTGCAAAATACATAACGGATCTGAATGTGAAAGACCCGCTGACTAAGACTCTCTCACAAGCAAAACATGATCACACCTTAGTACTCTTTGGGTGTTAATCACATAGCAATGTGAACTAGATTATCAATCTAGTAAACCCTTTGGGTGTTGGTCACATGGCGATGTGAACTATGGGTGTTAATCACATGATGATGTGAACTATCGATGTTAATCACATGGTGATGTGATCTAGATTATTGACTCTAGTGCAAGTGGGAGACTGAAGGAAATATGCCCTAGAGGCAATAATAAAGTTATTATTTATTTCCTTATTTCATGATAAATGTTTATCATTCATGCTAGAATTCTATTAACCGGAAACATGATACATGTGTGAATGCATAGACAAAACAGAGTGTCACTAGTATGCCTCTACTTGACTAGCTTGTTAATCAAAGATGGTTATGTTTCCTAACCATGAACAAGGAGTTGTTATTTGATTAACAAGGTCACATCATTAGTTGAATGATCTGATTGACATGACCCATTCCGTTAGCTTAGCACACGATCGCTTAGTATGTTGCTACTTGCTTTTATCCATGACATATACATGTTCCTATAACTATGAGATTATGCAACTCCGCTTACGGAGGAACACTTTGGTGCTACCAAACGTCACAACGTAATCGGGTGATTATAAAGGAGTACTACAGGTGTCTCCAAAGGCGGATGTTGGGTTGGCGATTTGAGATTAGGTTTTGTCACTCCGATTGCTCTGGAGAGGTATCTCTGGCCCTCTCGGTAATGCACATCACTTGAAGCCTTGCAAGCACTACAACTAATGAGTTAGTTGTGAGATGATGTATTACGGAACGAGTAAAGAGACTTGCCGTAAACGAGATTGAACTAGGTATTGGATACCGACGATCGAATCTCGGGCAAGTAACATACCGATGACAAAGGAACAACGATGATGTTATGCGGTCCGACCGACAAAGATCTTCGAGAATATGTAGGAACCAATATGGGCATCCAGGTCCCGCTGTTGGTTATTGACCGTGAATAGTTCTAGGTCATGTCTACATTGTTCTCGAACCGTAGGGTCCGCACGCTTAAGGTTTCGATGATGCTTATTATGAGTTTATGTATTTTGATGTACCAAGAAGTTCGAGTCCGGATGTGATCACGGACATGACGAGGAGTCTCGAAATGGTCGAGACATAAAGATTGATATATTGGAAGCCTATGTTTGGAGTTCGAATGGTTCCGCTAAAACGGAATTTATCGAGTACCGGAGGTTACCGGAACCCCGGGAGGTAAATGGGCCTCGATGGGCCTTAGTGGAAAGGAGAAGGGCCAGCCCTAGGCGGGCGCGCCCTCCCCTTCCCTAGTCCTACTAGGACTAGGAGAAGGGCCGCCCCTCTCTCTCTTTCCCCTCCGGAATCCTAGTCCAACTAGGATTGGGGGAATCCTACTCCCGAGGGAGTAGGACTCCTGGCCGCGCCTCTCCTTGGCCGCCGCCCCCCCCTTGCTCCTTTATATACGGGGCAGGGGGCACCTTGGAACACACAAGTTGATCGTGAGATCGCTCCTTAGCCGTGTCGGTGCCCCTCCACCATATTCCACCTCGGTTATACCGTCGCTGCTTAGGCGAAGCCTCGCCTGCCGGTGAAACATCAAGATCGCCACCACGCCGTCGGTCGACGAAACTCTCCTCGACACTCGGCTGGATCGAGTACGAGGGACGCCATCGAGCTGTACGTGTGTCAAGAACTCGGGCGTCGGAGTAACGGCGCCGGATCGGTCGGATCGCGAGGAGAACGTCGACTACTTCCTCTACGCCAGATCGCTTCCGCTTGGTCTACAAGGGTATGTAGACAACACTCTCCCCTCTCGTTGCTATGCATCACCATGATCTTGCGTGTGCGTAGGAAATTTTTTTTGAAATTACTACGTTCCCCAACAAAAAGGTTCCGGCTTCAAATGCTCTTCTAGCACCGGTGGTCATGGGCATAGCAAAATGTGATAACGTTGTAGCTTTTCACTATGTGGTTGAAGCAAAATTGCTCGCCGGTTGTAGCAAAAATTGCTTGCCGATCCCAATGAAGAAAAATGCTCTGCATCTCTAGAAAACACGGGCTCTAGCAAAAAAAGACATTCGTTGAAGCAAAACTGCTCGCCGGTTGTATCAAAAATGACATGCCGATCCCAATGAAGAAAAATGCTTCCATACTCGCATCCATGGAAATCACTGGTTCCAGCAAAAATGTTGGATGGTTCCAGCAAAAACAATGGCTGGTTGAAGCAAAAAACAGAGTTGCGGGGTCGCATGTCATGGAGAAGGATATAGCAAAAATCCACAAACGCCGATAGTAACAAAAACCAAAAACGGTTGTAGCAAAATGATTCGCTGGTTCCAGCAAAGATCACCGTGGTAGAAGACATTGGGTGGGTGAGTGGCAGCAAAAACATGGGCTAGTTCCAGAAAAAACAAACATGGTTGTAGCAAAATCCTGCTGCGGCAGCCATGGAGAGCAGCGCAGCTGCGGGCGGCCATGGCGACAAGCACTGGTTCGCACCCTAGCATTCGTCGCGATGCCGTGGAGCCCCCCGCGTCATCTCCACTCACCAAGGGATGCCCCGCATCAACGCTTGGTGCTTTGGGCATGCCGATTCCTGGCGATGCGTGCCTCGGGATGAATCTGCGCCATGGCATTAGGCCAAAGGGGGGAGGATGTGTGGGTGGCCATGGATCGGTGGTGGTGGCTGGGATAGTTGAGGGGATAAACTGGGTGAGAGGTGAGATAGAGAAGAGATAGAGAAGAGAATGAATGGTTGAAGGGAGAGATGGAAGAGATAAGGCAAATGAAAAGAGGTGCGTGCGTGTGGGCAGAGTGAAGCGATGAGACCGGCTCAACTTTCGGCCGGTGCGCCGTTCCCAAGCATTTTCCTTGCTAGTATCGAGCGATGTATGTCCGCTTTACTCACTCTGACAAATTCTTTTGCACGGATGACCTCACGCAGCACGGCCGTCGATGCGCTGCGTGCAGCTGCCGCTACGTGCAGGACGTCCGCTCTCAAGGATGCCAGCGCTTTACCATGCCTAGTGCCAGCATCACGCATTTTGTTGGTTTCTGGATATTCCATAAATAATTTTGTTTGTTTCTAGATTTTTCATGTTCGCTAATTTTAGTCCTTCTTTTTAGTATATTCTGATGTGTGTTCGGGCTTTTCTGTTTTTTTGTCGATTTTTTATTTTTATTTTTTGTTTCTTGTTTTCGTTGTGTTCCTTTTTATTATGTATTTTTATTTTTAAAAAATTATGTTTTGCTTTAAAAATTAAACGAATATTTTTCATATATATAATGATTTTAATACATGATAAATTTTTAAGTAAACTATAAACAACTTTAAGAACATGATGAACATTCTTGAAAATACATGATGAACAATTTTCTAATGCGTGATAAACATTTTAAGAAACAAGATGAACCATTTTTTATGAGCATGGTGAACTGCATTCAATAAACGACGAAAATTGTCTAATACGTGACAACACTTTTTCTATTGCATTGTGTAATTAAAAATTGCCCATATGTATTTTAAGTTTTATCATTGTCCACCTTGTATTTAATAAATATTCATTGTGTATTTAAAACAATAATCACATATAAAAAAATGTTCATCTTTTATTTTAAAATCGTTCATCTGCCATTTAAAAAACGTTCATAGTGTACTAAAAATGCCCATCGCATTCTATACTTTGTTTTTACCCCATATAAAAAATGTTCAATGTGTATTTTAGAAATACTAATAGTGTATTAAAAAGTATTCATCCGGTTTTCAAAAAATGCCAGCATGTATTTTAAAAATGTTCACTGTGTATTTAAAAATTGTTCATCTTATATTTATTAAATGTTTATCTCATAAATAAATAAATGAATGTTGCATATACAATTGTTTTGTGTATTTATAAAATGTTCATCGTATAAATAAACGATTATCGCAAGCCGGACATGAAACCGAACTCAAACAGGTGGACGTGAATGGTTCTTGAGTTAGAGTAATTTCGATCATTCTTACAGTCAGCACATGGACAACACATAAAACCATCCCCGTTTGTTTGCCTCGGCCACAATCAGAAAATTATGCATGCCTTTAATGGGAGAGCATCGGTAATCATACATCCATTGCCGGCTCATCTTCATTACACAACACCGAAAAGACCAAATTAATACAAGTTCATACACACTTATTCTCATAAAGCAACATACAAACACTCTACCTAAAGCATTTAAATGCAACAACAAATGCGATCAAAACCGCAACTAAGGTACCAATTGATCCAACAGCATAACGATACCAAGCCTCACTATCAATGGCATATTTTCTAATCTTTCTAATCTTCAAGCGCATTGCATCCATCTTGATCTTGTGATCATCGACGACATCGACAACATGCAACTCCAATTCCAAGTTCTCCTCCTCAATTCTTTTCAATTTTTTCTTCAAATACTCGTTTTCTTGTTCAACTAAATTTAACCTCTCGACAAGAGGGTCGGTTGGAATTTCCGGTTCACATACCTCCTAGATAAAAACATCTATGTCATGTTGGTCGACATAATTTTCATAAACACGAAATGCAACAAATAGTTATAAAAAACAAATATATATATATATATACACCACATCCGAATCATAAACCGGATGAGGGCCAACGTCGACGAATATCAAAACCATGCCAGTATGTATAACAAACACGTACGGGTAAGAAAATTATATAAGTAACTATCTAAATCACACAAACATGATTTTTTAATATAAAAAGGATAAGAATAAGAGGCTCACCAAGGTGGTGCCGGCGACCATACGGTGCGGCCAACCGACGGTGGTTAGGATGGAGATGGGAAGGCACTAAGTAACACCTACACATGCAAACTAAGAAGTTAATTTGAGCTCAGATTGCATATAAATTAAATAAACTACCACATATGAATACTCCCAAACTAAAACCCACAAATTACTATACTTATAGAGCATTGCAAGAGCTAATCTAGCAATGAGAGATGAAATGACGAAGTTGCTATCCTTTGTGAACACTTGGATGGATGGGGGCCTTCAAATCTTGAAATTTATTGGCAAAAATGAAGGATGAGCTCGAGCAATGGGGAAGAACAAAGGAGGTGAATGAATGAAAGGGGAAAACAGAGAGAAATGGGCTCGGGCTCGATGAAGGGTTTATATAGGAGCATCTTAGTCCCGGTTGGTTATACAAACCGGGACTAAAGGTGCATCTCTAGTCCTGGTTTGTGACACAAACCGGGACTAAATGTGCCTGTGGGCCCCCAGCCTGACACCAGCCTGCCACCACCCCTTTAGTCCCAGTTCGTGTCACGAACCGGTACTAGAGGTTCAATACGAACCAGGACTAATGGTGACTGCTCCCCCCCGCCCCTAGCCGTTGGAACCGACACTAATGGTCATATTACTACCGGCCCGTTTCCAAACCAGGACTAATGGGGCTCACGTAAAGTCCTTTTTCTACTAGTGAGGGGCCATCAATCCTTCAACCAGCACCGCATAGGAACCCAAGTATTCACCTGTAGCATTCTGGAAACTGCACTAAAAGAACCTCGAGTATTCACTACTAGGGAAAAGGCTAGCAGCAGCGCGGGTTTTCAGGCTAGCAGCAGCGCGGGTGGCCGCGCTACTAATAAGGCGCTACAGCTAACTCATAGTAGTAGCGCGGCCCGAACCAGCGCTACTATCGTTGAACGATATCGGCAGCGCTTTTAGAACGCTACTACTATTAGCTAGCGATGGCGATTTCCTCATCCAACGCTATCGCTATCTCTTTCATCATTTTCCATTTCAATTCTCCTTCGATGCTAGAAACTAGGTACTATCTTTCATCAAATTCATAAACCATTACTAGATGCGGTAGTACTCGCCGTTCAAATTACTGTCGTGGTTTTAGTTCAAACCACGACGAGTAATTTGGAACGAAAAAGTACTAAGATAACAATTTCATGCACAGCCAAAATGTATCCTCAAGCAAAGACATGCATGGTCATATCAACGCCATCATCATATGTAGTTTTAGATGATATCGACGACGATCATCATATGTAGTTCTAGATGATATAGCCACACACACATATGTAGTTCTAGATGATATAGCCACACACACATGTAGTTCTAGATGATATCAAGACAATCATCATCCTCAAGCACAGGCGGTTAGTGTTCCCGATAGTAATTAGGATAGCTTGTCCAACACGAAGATTCTTGCCATCGAGGAATTTCTTCCACCCAACCGAGCTTAAGTGTAAAGCGACCATCCGTGTCCACGCGGTAAGTACAGTTGTGACGGAGCCCTTGCGAGAAGGCGTAGTCTAGCTGAGCCTTCTTCATCGGGCTCGATACCATAACTCACAGATATGCTCTTTGCCAATTTCTGAATAAGAAAAACATATCAATTAATAAGCATGTGATCGAACTCTACACTAAAACATATATATCATCGACTAGATTCCACACAACATATACCATATCATTGGACTGCACACTAAGTAATTCACACTATTAATTTGCATTTGTAAGTATATAACATACCATATCATGTCGATCAACCATGGTATTTGTCAAGCGGGTCACGAATGGCACCCCGACAAAGTCAGCACGTGGCGGAATTATGTCCCACAGGTTGGACACCTCCTCCTCACTCAGCCTTGTTCTTTGAGCTACGATGGCTTCATGAAGTGGGTCCTCATCATCTTCATCATCTTCATCATCTTCATCATCTTCGTCATCTTCATCATCTTCCACCAGGTTGAGATAAATGACAGCTAGTTTGGGTCTTTCTACTCGGAAGTTGAAGCTGATCAACTCACCACCAAGAAGATGCATGCGGCGATGAAACGGGCCCATCCATCTCCTCCAATCTGCAACATATTGCGCCCTTTCTCGACCTCCATAGTGTACGGCCCCCAGAGCCTCAAATGTCACAGTGTCTCCTGTCAGCTTGTTGAATTTCAACCTCACATTGCATGGGACGATCTGTGTAAACTAAGCAAAATGACACAATGCAGTAATGGCAACACTAAAAATAAAATAGTTATTACATTTCATCTAATTTCTTACCGCCGCATGACTAAAACTCGGCGGAAGTAGATGCTTAACAGCTTGCTGTTGCAAGGTCTGTGGCGATCTTGACTTGCACAATTGACATAGTGGTGGTGGTGGCGCCATTCTTCCTAAAGCAATATGAGCAAAGGATTATTAAATCAACTAAATCAAAATGTTCTAAGTCATCTAAATCAACTAGCCTACTAAATCAACTAAATCAAAATGTTCTAAGTCAACTAAATAAACTAACCTACTAAATAAACTAAAGCAATATGTTCTAAGTCAACTAAATCAACTAAATCAAAATGTTCTAAGTCAACTAAATCAACTAGCCTACTAAATCAACTAAATCAAAATGTTCTAAGTCAACTAAATCAACTAGCCTACTACATCAGCTAAATCAAAATGTTCTAAGTCAACTAAATCAACTAGCCTACTAAGTCAACTAAAGCAATATGTTCTAAGTCAACTAAATCAACTAAATCAAAATGTTCTAAGTCAACTAAATTAACTAAATGAATTAGCCTACTAAATCAACTAAATCAAAATGTTCTAAGTCAACTAAATAAACTAACCTACTAAGTCAACTAAATCAAAATATTCTAAGGCAACTAAATCAACTAGCCTACTAAATCAACTAAATCAAAATGTTCTACTAAGTCAACTAAATCAACTAAATCAAATGTTGCATATGAGCAGGAGGGAGAAGGAGGGCGACTCGAGGAGGGAGAAGAGAGTAGGATGGAGGAGGAAGGCGGAGCGGAGGGCAGGCCGGGCGCGCCGGCTGAGGAGAACGGAGGAGGAAGGCGGAGCGAGGAGGGGCCGCCAGCGGCGAGTGGAGAGGAGGACGGAGGAGGAGGCCGGTGCCGAGTCCAGCAAGGAGGAGGAGGTGGCGGCGCAGCGCAGACGGAGGAGCGGCGACGGGCGCGCGCAGACGCTGCGAGGAGAGGGGCGACGGCCGGGCGCGCGCGCAGAGTAGAATTTGTGGCTGTGTGTGTGAGTGGATCCGATCGAAGGAGGAGATAGATGGCTTAGCAGAGGCGCCTTGAAAAAAGCGCTCTCGTTAGGCTTATTTCTAGCAGCAGCGCTTTTCAAGATAAAGCGCCATCGATATATGTCAAGATGCAAAATACACATTGATCATCAACGATCTTTTGTGTACACTCTGATTCGACAATATGAGTCCTCGCCGGTTTAGGAACAGGTGAAGACTCATATTGCAGCCACAAATTCTACACATAGAGTTCAATGAAGATCAAGTGCTTGTCAAAGTGTGGGAAGTAACATATTTAAGGTGGTATAAACTCTCTTCACGGAGCGAGGTGGGACTAAATTTTGTAGGAAACTTAGCATGAGCGCTTGTCGGGAAAGGCGCTGCTACTATGCTAAGTAGCGATGGCGCGTCGTGCTAACGCGTTGCTGCTATAACTAGCCTCGCGGCGGCCTCGTAGAATTATAGCAGCAGCGCGTTTTCGCCGGACGCCATCGCTATATTTTTACCAGCAGCGGGTTGCTGTGGACCGCGCTACTGCTAGTTAGCAGCAGCGAGTTATTTTGAGGCGCGCTGCTGATAAGATTCTGTGTATAGGCTTTTCCCTAGTAGTGATTATGCGTGGAAACGACTCCATCCACATTTATCTTCATGACATCGCCTGGTTCAAAAGGGGTCTATTTAGGAACCCGGGGAGCTATAGGTTGATTATAATGACGTTGAGTCATGGGTTTCTTAACCGCTTCCAACTCATTAGCGAATATTTTGATAAAAAGGTGTGTTGCTAGAGGGCTTTGATGTTCTCCTTTGTGTATCAATTTCCTTTGGGTAGACCAGATTTGTAGGGTAACATTTTACACAACAACAAAAATTATGCTACACAATCACACCCAGGAACACTATGAAAATGGCGGTAACAATCAAACTCACCGAAGAGCAGTAGAAGTAGTGAAGAGTCGGTGCAGCGCGACAATTTCCCGCAGTTGAGTTACCCCTTCCAGCCGCGAGAAAGTTTTCCAAGATGAGAGTCGAAGTAGATGACCCCTCTGAGGTATCCACGCATTCCTTGGTAGTATCCGACAGAGCTTCGACGTCCAGGAAGAAGAATTGTGAGAAAACTTGAGAGAGAGAGAAAGCCTAGCGTGGCTTCCCGTCTAATTAGGAGTCTAAATCTCTTAGACTAGTTAGACCAAGATTAGATACCGTATAGTTAGGAGCCTAAAAACTTAGGTCAATTAGAAAAGGACGGCATGGACCTATGCGGCACAGAGGCCCTTGGATTTGTGCCTCAAGAGGGAGGCCTATATATATGGCGGAGGGAGGAGAAGTGGCACCCCAAGAGGGTGACTCCTTCTCCCCTTCCACTTGGTGGAAGAAGTGAAAGGTTCCCTCCATTTCCAATTCGGACTAGGGCCTGCCAAAGCCCTGAGGCGCGCCATGTGGGCCTCGATGGGTCCACTAGGGGTTGTCTTCTCATGATGGTCCATCAAAACCTTCTTCCACAAATAGAATCCTAGATTTTTCAGGTGCTTCGGAACCCATTATGATGACCCCCAAAACTTTTCATATATAGACTCACACTCTCCGAAATCATGTTATACCTTTCCGGAATTCCAAGAACCCTTATGGAACCATACGAAACACTTTTGGAACTTTTGAAAACTCTTTGGGTGCTCTTTTAACTCATTCCTCGAGTAATCAGGACTAGAACCTATTAAGTGTGTGACCCTACAGGTTCAGAAATAAGTGTACATGTACCAGAACCCCTTTCGAACAATAGTTAATAGCGGGATCTAGAAACCCTTGTTAACTCCCGCATATTCACAATTTTCTCGAGCGAACCTTTGTTTTCAAATACTATACCCTTTGCTTCGCGATATGTTTACAAAACCTGAGGTGAGATAATTTGGTATCCTTGTGATTCAACTTCTTGATCACTATACCGGTTATCCTTATTTCTTATTTCGTTCTCTTTAATCATGTCCATGTTCCGGTATCCCGTGATCATAATAAAAAGTGTCTGGCTAGACGATAATGACATTGTAACACCGAGTGGGTCCAGAGAGTATCTCTCTATCGTGAGAGGAGAAAATGCTAGTGTTGAACTATCGATACTACCTGTAATTCACATTTATTCACACCATTTATGGACACATGTGGTACACCCAAAGTGATCATCCTGTATGTTGGTATACAATATTATCTCATGGTCTAAGGAACAGTGCAATTGTGAACAAGTCATATGAAATATCGATAACATATACAAACATGTATCAGACCTGACGTCAGTGCATGGTCCTGGGTTGCAGGGAGTTCGACATTAGACCTGGATCTAGCATGCAGCAGCATGGGTGAGTTGTCTTGGGTTTTACCTAAAGAGTCTTTGTGTTTGGTTTGGGACAGCAAGCCGGTGGCGCTATTCTGGTGTAGGAATAATTTCCTCCCCACCTTCCCCCCCATTCAATTGGTGTGCTTATCATCAGTGAATAGTGTGCGGAGCTGTGTCCCCAATAGGTCTTTCGGGATCCAGTTGGTTTTGGTTGGCCGAAAACTCTAGATTCGAACGGCTTTCGTGTCCTCCAGAGTTTCTACAGACCCTTCTCGACATTTTCTTCTCTAGGGTAGCAATTTGCTTCATAGATCGTGGTTACCAACGTCTCTTGGTCTGCATTGATGAATTTGTAGAAATTGTTTCTAAAATATACTAGGTTTAAACAAGTTTACTCTGCTGAAGTGGTGGCTCAAGCACATCATCGAGCTTCGCTCATGGCGCGCTGCATATGGACGTGGGAGGAAGAAGACTTCATCACCCACAAAAATTTTAATTTGATTTTATTGTTCTTTAAGGGTGTGCTTGTAAGGAACTGTGATGCTTAATATATGGCCTTGGCCCATTCACAAAATAAAAAGAACTAAAAATCAAGAGCATTAACAGCCAGGTTCAACCACACATTTTCCTTTTTTGTGGGGAAAACATAGATACCTACAGGTTAAACTGTCGGCAATGTTATGCACCCAGCTGTGGTTCACCTATCACCAACAACAACATCAACAATGGATACACTCGGATTAATTACACGAGATAGATATATAGAAGTGCTCGTATCCAACACTTGGATTCACATATCCTTTTCAGACATTAAATGCAGGGCCAAGAGCCAACTACGAGCATATCTCCAATAGGGTGAGAGGTGTGCGGTTTCTGCAGATCGCCCTGGCGCTGGTCAACCGCGATGGTGAACTCGCCCGCGTCTGGGGTTCCACTTGGGCGTGCCGTCAGCCAAGTAGGAGCGGTTTATGTTGTAAATATGCTCTAGAGGCAATAATAAAGTTGTTATTATTATATTTCCTTGTTCATGATAATCTTTTATTATCCATGTTGTAATTGTATTGACCGGAAACTGAAATACATGTGTGGATACATAGACAACAACATGTCGTCCCTAGTGAGCCTCTACCGGACTAGCTCGTTGATCAAAGATGGCTATGGTTTCCTAGCCATGGACATGAGTTGTCATTTGATAACAGGATCACATCATTAGGAGAATGATGTGATGGACAAGACCCAAACTATGAACGTAGCATATGATCGTGACAAGTTTATTACTATCATTTTCTACATGTCAAGTATATGTTCCTATGACCATGAGATCATGCAACTCACTGACACCGGAGGAGTACCTTGTGTGTACTAAACGTTGCAACGTAACTAGGTGGTTATAAAGGTGCTCTACAGGTATCTCCAAGGGTGTCTGTTGAGTTGGCATGGATCAAGACTAGGATTTGTCACTCCGTATGACGGAGAGGTATCTCAGGTCCACTCAGTAATATAGCATCACAATGAGCTTGGAAGCAATGTGAACAATGAGTTAGTCACGGGATCTTGTATTACAAAATGAGTAAAGAGACTTGCCGGTAACAAGATTTAACTAGGTATGGAGATACCGACGATCAAATCTCGGGCAAGTAACATACCGATAGACAAAGGGAATTGCATACGGGATTAGCTGAATCCTTGATATCGAGGTTCGACCGATAAATCTTCGTAGAATATACAGGAACCGATATGGGCATCCAGGTCCCGCTATTGGTTATTGACCGTAGAGGTGTCTCGGTCATGTCTGCATAGTTCTCGAACCCGCAGGGTCTACGCACTTAACATTTGGTGACGATATAAGTATAGTTGAGTCATTATGGTGGTTCCCGAAGGTTGTTCGGAGTCCCGGATGACATCCCGGACGTTACGAGGAACTCCTAAATGGTCCAGAGGTGAAGATTGATATATTGGACCAAGGGTATTAGAGTCCGAAATTATCCCTGGGGTACCGGGTGATGACCAACATGACCGAAAGGGGTTTCGGGGGGCCCCGACAAGTGTTGGGGGGCCTCATGGGACAAGGGGAGAGGGCAAACCATCCCACTGAGGGGCTGTGCGCCCCCCTCACCCCATCTCACGTAACCAGGAGAGGTTGGGCGCCCCATCTAGGGTTCCCTCCACTTGGCTTAGGGGGCAAGCCACCGTAGGGTTTCCCTAGGGGGCGCCTGTCGGTGTCAAAACCGGCGGATCTCGGGTAGGGGGTCCCGAACTATGCGTCTAGGCGGATGGTAACAAGAGACGAGGGACACAATGTTTTTACCCAGGTTCGGGCCCTCTCGATGGAGGTAAAACCCTACGTCCTGCTTGATTAATATTGATGATATGGGTAGTACAAGAGTAGATCTACCACGAGATCAAGGAGGCTAAACCCTAGAAGCTAGCCTATGGTATGATTTTTGAGATGTAATGTTGTGTCCTACGGACTAAAGCCCTCCGGTTTATATAGACACCGGAGAGGCTAGGGTTACACAGAGTCGGTTACAATGGTAGGAGATCTACATATCCGTATTGCCAAGCTTGCCTTCCACGCCAAGGAAAGTACCTTCCGGACACGAGCCGGAGTCTTCAATCTTCTATCTTCGTAGTATGGGAGTCCGGCGGATATTGATAGTCCGACAATCCGGACACCCCCTAGTCCAGGACTCCCTCAGTTGCCCCCGAACCAGGCTTCAATGACGATAAGTCCAGCGTGCTTGTAGTCTTCGGCGTTGCAAGGCGGGTTCTCCCTTCAAATCCCATGTACCTACTGAATAGTGTCCGGCTTCACCTCGAATACTGTGCTTCTTGGCTTCTACGCCAAATTATGGCCCTCTTCCACGCGTCGCACGAATGCGAAAAGCCAGGGTGTCTTTTACATTTCACCCCCTAATTGTGCGGGTCGCCCCGTAAAAGGGCAGGATCCAGATCCAAACCGCACCGTCTTCCTCCCGCGTATACTCCATCGAAGCGCCTCTGACCCTGACATCCATTCCACCATGGATCGTCAACGCGGCTCTTCCTCACGCGCTCCTAGCCCATCGCCAGGAGATTGGAGGAGGTGCTCTATTTCGCACAATGAGCTAGTAAAGCTCCAAACGGAGGTATTTCTTCCTCCGGCCTTCATGGTTCCAGTCCGAGCCGGACTGGTTACTTATCGAGGTGGGAGGCAGGCGGAGGACACCCCAAGCCCCAACAAGGGGGAGCGGGTGTGTTTCGTCCCCTATCTGATAAGGGGGCTCGGATTTCCAATACATCCATTCCTCCGCGGGCTCCTGAAGTTCTACGGACTCCAGCTCCACCACCTCACGCCCGCCTCTGTGCTGCATATCGCGGGCTACGTAGCTCTTTGCGAGCTATTCCTAGGCATCGAGCCCCATTTCGCATTGTGGAAGAGGTTGTTCTGCCTCGTACCCCGTTGTCACTAGGGATCCATATATCAAGTGGGCGGCGCCGAGATATGGCGCATCGCCGGGACCGGATACCTATCCGGCACCCCCAAGAGGGCATCCGAAGACTGACCCTCGGAGTGGTTTTATATTGTAGATGCTCCGTTGCCTGACCCAGTCCGGATTGGCCTCTCGGAGTTTGATGCTGCTCCCTTGAAGAAACGCCTCAGCTGGCGCCCACGGAGCCCCCGTTTGGAGGAAGACAAGAGCGTCCATTAGTTGATGGGCCGGATAAGATTAATGGTTCATTCCGGCTTGACCATGATTGGAGTCATGGCGACGTGCATCAAGCGGGGGGTGCAGCCGCTGCAATACAGAGGCCACCCCATGTGGGATTTCAATGGGGAGGACGATGCCACCCGGCACGGCCGTAAAGGGCCGGAATCGACCGAGGATCTGGTGAAGATCCTATCCGGTCTGTACAAGGGGGAGAAGGAGGACTTCCTTCGCCCGAACCCTCTGGAGGGGTTTTCCATGATCAACCCGGAGGATGGGTAGCGAACACCTCAAAGGGCTTTTACCCGTATCTTCGAAGTTTAAGCTTCTTACATTACGTCTTCGGCGCAGAGCCTACGCCGGACCGTGGAGGACATGGTGAGTCCTGCTCCACAACCCGAGGATCCGGAAGGGTCCCTGGGTCCGGCCTCCGAAGAGGATCCGGACATCGAGGTGGAGCTGATCGACGGGGTGTATCACCAGCTCAGCATTGACAATGCTTTGGTCGCCATTACGGCGGACTACCCCGGGCTAAGTTCGACATCCCAGGTGATCACGACCAAAGTCCGGACACCGGTATCTTATCCTTGCCTATTTCTGACCTTCGCGAACGATGGTATTTTGTAGGAAGCGCCATTACGGCAGGGAGCCGAGCTGCGGCCCGACCTCTGAGGTCGATCCGAACTAGCAGGAGGAAAAGGAGCGCCGTGCGGGCATAAACGTCGCCGCAGAGGTACAGCTCGTGTTTGATCTTTTTGAGCAACGCTCCGAGGAAACTTCTAAGTGCTCATGATCTTTATAGGAGAAAAAGCGCCACGGATCTGCGAGCGCAGGAATTGCCGACCAGCCAACACCAGCCGTGCTCCAGGCGCCGGACCGAGGGGGGAGGCAAGCGCAAGACGCGAACGGATCCTGCTCCAACGGAGGATATCGACAAACTGTCCGCCACCAAGTCGGAGGTGGAGAGCGCTATGAATCATAGACGCCGCCGGACAGTCTTTCAAGAAGCGTGCTTTTCCCCTGAGGCATTGGATGCCTTTAACGCAGGGGACGCGCATCTCCGGGCTGCTCAAAATGGTTTCACCAGAGCCATGGAGCAGTATGTGAAAGACATACGGGTAAGGGAATTTTAATGGTTGTATACACCAGTAGCCCCCGAGACTTAAATTAGTTATGGTAACTGATTTAAGGATAATTTGAAATTTCAGGCTCTTAACGAGAAGAATGCCCAGCTGTCTCGGGAGCTGCAAGATTGCAAGGCCCAACTTGAGGCCGCACTTGCTGCCGCAGGAGGAGATGGGAAGAACCCCCTGGTAACACATTTGTATAAATTAATATAAGCGCTGTGCGGCATGCGCGCGAGTCTAATAACGACACTGCAGGTGCCGCCAACAAGATTCGGATAGGCAAGCACTCATCGCCCACTAAAGGTCGGCGAGAATGTGCTGAACAGAGTTCAGCAGAAAGGAACAAGCTCCAAGATGCCAACGCCAAGCTCGGAGAAGAGCTGAAAGGCGCCTGAGCCGAGCTGTCGGCTCCGTCAAGGAGAATCAACGGCTTCGTCGCGGCATCTATAGTAAGTGCTTGAGCAAACTCTCTAAGGAAGAAGAGTTCGGCGAGGAAGCAATTTGACATAATATGTCTTGTAGGTATACTCACGGGTCATCCTACGGAGGAGATGCCCATATCAATGGGTGATCAACTTCCCGAACTGTTGCAACTACTCGAACGAGTTCGGCAGGCAATGGGTGGCGCCGTACAGGCCTTATGGCCATCCCTCGCCCCGCCTGAGGGCCTCGGGGAGCTTGCAGAGAAGCTGCAGGGAGTGCGGCAGTGCTTCCGTCTGTGGAAGATTTCGGCTTGCCGTCAAGGTGCCAGGGAGGCTTGGGCCATGGTGAAGACGCGGTACAAGAAGGCGGATCCCAACCATATGGCCGAAGTTGGACCGGTGGGGCCCGACGGGAAGGAGATCCTGTGAGTTTAGTGTACAGCCGTAGAACTGGCTGCTAAATTTTCCCAACGGGATCAAACTAGACAGCCTGTTAGACGGGATTGAGGAGGAATACAATCAATAAACTTGACAATGTATGTTATCCTTTTAAAATGACATGTGAAATGCCTTCTAGCGGATTGTAGATCGTTTGTCTTTGTCGACCTTTTCGCTTCGACCTCGGGACCCCGAGTCCTGAGTGTGTCCGAATACCTTTTGGTTAAGAAATAACCGTGGTATGCATGGAGACAAGGTGTAGGGTCATTAGTGCTTTATCGCACAAGTGCCCAACTAGTTATGTTATATTACATGGTTAGTAAGAAACATCTTCCGGGAGAGTAGTTCCGTTAAGGGTTCCTTTAAGCTAGGGAGGCATGCCCTAAAGTGCATGTCCGGACTGCCAAGAGAGCGATAAAACATCCGGGGCAGATGGGAAAAATAGGTAAAAAGTCATCTTTTAAATCACCGACCGAATATTCCCTTAAGAACGCTAGCTTTTGGCTTCACCCAGTCTGAGGTACACATCCGGATGACTCGGCAGTAACAATCGCAGAGGTGCTCCCTTTACCGCCAAGTCGAACAATCGGGAACGTAGGGGTAAGCACAGGAGCCAGGCAACCCAGCTTGGCCAAAACTTAAGTCATATCGATGCATATAATGGCGAGTAAAAGGTACATGTGGAAGCTTGACACATGTGTTGGGTATGAAACCAGATAGTTGAGCTTCGTATAAGAAGCCCCAGAATAACGAAAAGCGGATGGCACATCGTATGTATGCAAAGAATGCGAAAATAGGCCCCGAGGGGCTTGTTAAATTAAAACGATAAAAAGAGAAACAGAAGACAGCCGAAATATAAAAGGTTGGACGGGGGAAGGAGACGAACTCTTAGTCCGGCGCTAGGCATAGAATCGTCGGAGTCGGGCTGCGTTCCATGGGTTCGGCTGATAGAATGCGGAACGAGCCTTCGCGACGTCACGTTCTTCCTCCAATGTGTCCAAGCTGTCCTGCCGATCCAGCTCGGCTTCTCTTTCCTCATACATGTGCACTCGAGGTGAGTCATGAATAATGTCGCAGGGCAAGACTGCCTCTGCGCCGTATACCATAAAAAATGGTGTGAATCCGGTAGTACGGTTAGGCGTTGTCCGCAGCCCCCAGAGTATGGAGTCGAGCTCCTCGACCCATTGGGTATCGGATTTGGTGAGTGACCTCACCAATCTGGGTTTAATGCCGCTCATTATTAGACCGTTTGCTCTTTCCACTTGACCGTTGGTTTGAGGGTGATAGACTGACGCATAGTCGAGCTTAATGCCCATATTTTTGCACCATAACTTGACCTCATCGGCCGTGAAGTTCGTGCCGTTGTCGGTGATGATGCTGTGGGGGACTCCGTAACGGTGTACCACCTCTGATATAAAGTCTATCACTGGTCCGGACTCTTCCGTTTTGACCGGTTTGGCCTCTATCCATTTGGTGAACTTATCCACCATGACCAATAGGTACTTTTTCTTGTGGGTTCCCTTTAAGGGGTCCAACCATGTCAAGCCCCTGCACATGAACGGCCGTGTAATGGGTATGGTTTTGAGGGCGGTGGGTGGCATGTGGCTCTGATTAGCAAAGAGCTGAGAACCGACGCATCGCTGGACCAAGTCCTGTGCATCTGCCCGAGCCGTCAGCCAATAAAATCCTGTACGAAATGCCTTTCCGACCAGGGCCCGGGCTGCTGCGTGGTGTCCGCCTAGTCCGGCGTGAATTTCAGCCAGGAGGTTTCGCCCCTCTTCTTCGGAGATACACCTTTGAAGGACTCCGGTAGTACTTTTCTTGTAAAGTTCTCCCTCGTGGACCTTGTAGGCCTTCGATCGCCGGACTATGCAGCGGGCCTCATTTTGGTCTTCAGTAAGTTCCTTCCTAAGTAAGTAGGCTAGGAAAGGTTCTGTCCACGCGGCGATTACTGCCATTATAACGTGGGCGGAGGGTGTTATGTCATCTGCTGAATCACCAGTTGGTGCGGTTTTCTCCGGTTTGTCGCTACCGGGCTCCTCTTCCCATGGTACGGATGGCTTGAAGAGCCGTTCCAGGAAGATATTTGGAGGGACAGTATCACGTTTCGCGCCGATGCGTGCCAGGACGTCGGCCGCTTTGTTATTATCTCGGGCTATGTGATGGAATTCGAGTCCTTCAAACCGAGCTGACATTTTCAGGACAGCATTAGGATATGCTGCCATTTTCGGATCCTTGGCGTCAAAGTCTCCATTTATTTGGGATATTGCAAGGTTTGAATCCCCGCGCACCTCTAGGCGTTGAATGCCCATGGAGACTGCCATCCGGAGGCCATGTAATAGGGCCTCGTATTCGGCTCCATTGTTGGAGTCCGTGTACATTATTTGAAGTACATCTTGGATCAGATCTCCGTGGGGACGTCGACGACGCCAGCCCCGATTCGCCAACATTTTGGAACCGTCGAAGTTCATAGTCCAATTGGCGTATGCGCCGTACTCTTTAGGGAGTTCGGCTTCAGTCCATTCGGCGACGAAGTCAGCCAAAACTTGTGACTTTATGGCTCGCCGAGGTCTGTAAGTTATGTCGAATGGCAAGAGCTCAATGGCCCATTTTGCAATCCTGCCCGTTCGCGTCGCGGTTATTTATAATGTCATTGAGTGGTACTTGAGAGGCCACCGTTATCGAACACTCTTGAAAGTAGTGCCGAGCTTCCGAGACGCCATGAACACCGCGAATGCTATCTTACGATAGTGCGGGTAGCGGATTTGCGGGGGTTAACACGGTGGATACGTAATACACTGGTTTTGAAGAGGGAATTTATGCCCTTCCGTCGCTCGTTCGACGACGAGGACATCGCTACAACTTGATGTGTTGCTGCGATATATAACAACATTGGTTCGCCCGAGTGGGCGCAGCCAAGACCGGATTGTTGCCAATATGGCCTTTATTTCTTCGAAGTCCGGCGAAGGCGCATCCGCCCACGAAGTGTTCGGTGCGCCTTAGGAGGCAATAAAGGGCAACGCCTTCTCTCCTAAACGGGAGATAAAAGCGGCTTAGAGCTGCCACGCATCCTGTTAATTTTGTATTTGCTTGAGGTCCTTTGGAATATCCAAGCGTGATGAGTCCGGATTTTGGCGGATTTGCTTCAATTCCTCTACCGGACACGATGAAGCCCAGCAGCTTTCCGGCTGGTACACCGAAAACACATTTTTCCGGATTCAGCTTGATGTCATATGCTCTAAGGTTGTCGAATGTGAGCCTCAAATCGTCTACTAAAGTTTCAACGTGTTTTGTTTTGACGACTACGTCGTCTACGTATGCCTCGACTGTTTTGCCTATCTGGGTGGCCAGACATGTTTGAATCATGCGCTGATATGTTGCGCCGGTGTTTTTAAGTCCGAAGGGCATCGTTTTGAATTAGAATGGTCCATATAGAGTGATGAATGCCGTTGCGGCTTGATCTGCTTCCGCCATCTTGGTTTGATGATAGACAGAGTATGCATCCAGGAAGCACAACGAGTCGTGTCCTGCTGTGGCATCGATAATTTGATCGATGCGGGGGAGGGGGAAAGGATCCTTTGGGCAAGCCTTATTGAGGTCTTTGAAGTCGACACAGAGGCGCCGGGATTTATCCTTCTTTGGTACCATCACCAAATTTTCTAGCCAGTCCGGATGTTTGATATCTCTAATGAATCCGGCTTCCAATAACTTGGCTAGCTCTTCTCCCATTGCCTGTCTTTTGGGCTCGGAAAATTGTCGAAGAGCCTGTTTGATTGGCTTAAATCCTTTTAGGATGTTTAGGCTGTGTTCTGCCAACCTGCGAGGGATTCCGGGCATGTCCGAAGGATGCCAGGCGAAGATGTCCCAATTTTCCCGAAGGAATTCGCGCAGTGCGGCGTCAACTTCGGGGTTCAACTGTGCCCCGATGGAAGCCGTCTTTGTTGGGTCCGTTGGGTGGACCTGAAATTTAATTATCTCATCTGCTGGTTTGAAGGAGGTGGACTTGGATCTTTTATCAAGTATCACATCGTCCTGTTTACCGTGAGAGCGCAGCTGGGAGTTCCTCTGCCGCTAAGGCTTTGGATAGTGCCTCGAGGGCTAGTGCGGCTGTCTTGTTTTCGGTGGAGTGCTATGTCCGGATCAATGTGAGAGTGATTATTCCGCTGGGCCCAGGCATTTTGAGCTTCATGTACCCGTAATGAGGTATTGCTTGAAAGATTGTGAATGCCTCTCGTCCTAATATGGCGTGATAGCCGCTGCTGAACGGGGCTACCTGGAACATGACTTCTTCGGATCTGTAATTGTCCGGAGAGCCGAACACCACATCGAGTGTGATTTTTCCGGTGCAGCGCGCTTCCCGGCTAGGGATTATTCCTCTGAAGGTTGTGCTACTTCGCTCAATACGGCTCCAATCGATTTCCATTTTCCGCAGGGTTTCCTCATAAATGAGGTTTAGTCCGCTGCCGCCGTCCATGAGAACTTTTGTCAGTCGAAAGCCGTCCACTATGGGACTAAGTACCAGTGCGGCTGGGGCTCTGGTAGTTCAAGATGTGGGCTCATCGCTGGCGCTGAAGGTAATAGCTGTGTCACTCCATGGATTTGCCGTTGCTACTTGGTAGACTTCGGCGAGTTCGCGGATTGTTCGTTTTCGCATATTATTTGATGCGAAAGTCTCGAAGACTGTTGATACCGTGCTGGTATTGTTGGAGTGGTTTCCCGGAGCTAGAAGCTCTTCGCCACTTTTGGGCACCTGCCGTAATATCCAACATGCTCGAAGGCTATGTGTTGGGACAGCTCCCTCTGCACTATGAAGTTTACAGGGTCCATTGAGCCATCCCTCCAGTACGGTTCCGTTTCCCTTGCTGGGTTTTTGCCTTTTTGTTTTTATATCTGGGGCCTGATTGTAAGGCGCCCTTTTACCGCAGACTGGGTTTGGGGCCGGATTATCCCAAAATTGATTTTCAGTTTTCCGGAAACTCTCCATCGCACAGTACTTTCGTACTATGGACGCCAGATCGGTAAAACGCGTAATCTTGCGACGATCAATGGCATTCAGAATTCCTTTGTCCGTGCAGTTATTGCAGAAGATTGAGATTGCGTTTTCCTCTCGGCAGTCCTTTATCCTGTCCATAACCAGGAGGAATCTGGCCCAATAATGATGTATTGTTTCTGAAGGCTCTTGCCGAATTAGAGATAGGTCGCATATGTCTGGGCGGGTGGGTGGAATAAAATCCGGATCCCTGCCCATCTTTGAGCTTAAAGGCCGAGGGACTTCCGAATTTGGAAGCTTGATTTGCTGGAGGCAGCCCAGCGAGTCCGGAGCGACGCATGATTTTAGGTTCAATGCTCGATCAAAGTCCGTCCCTCCGCGGGAATCCGGCATAGAGGGTTCGGGAATCCGGACAAGGATTGTTTTCAACACTGGCAAAGAATTGCCGAGTTGTTCCTCCACCACCTCGACGTGGTGGGTAGCCTGGGGAGAGTTAATCTCTCTCAGATCGGTTTTAAGCCCGATCGATTGTAGTCCGTAGCAACTCCTGCGGCGATGCGATCCAAGAGCTCGTTAACAGGCGAGCTCAATTGGATCTAACTGTTCGGCAGCTTTAGGGCTGACGCGAAGATTGCTTCCGACGACTTGAGAAGTCATTGCGAAGCGGCGGCGGACAGCGGTCATAAGAAAGCCACCAAGCCGGATTGTCGACCGGCGGCCAAGGCCCTCCGTGAAAACACCGTCTTTGAAGGCGGGTAAAGGCATCCGCTCTATCGGTGACGACATACGAGGAACTCTCAATGAAAGCATCAATGTCGGTGTCAAAACCGGCGGATCTCGGTAGGGGTCCCGAACTGTGCGTCTAGGCGGATGGTAACAAGAGACAAGGGACACAATGTTTTTACCTGTGTTGGGCCCTCTCGATGGAGGTAAAACCCTACGTCCCGCTTGATTAATATTGATGATATGGGTAGTACAAGAGTAGATCTACCACGAGATCAAGGAGGCTAAACCCTAGAAGCTAGCCTATGGTATGATTGTTGAGATGTAATGTTGTGTCCTACGGACTAAAGCCCTCCGGTTTATATAGACACCGGAGAGGCTAGGGTTACACAGAGTCGGTTACAATGGTAGGAGATCTACATATTCGTATTGCCAAGCTTGCCTTCCACGCCAAGGAAAGTACCTTCCGGACACGAGCCGGAGTCTTCAATCTTCTATCTTCGTAGTATCGGAGTCCGGCGGATATTGATAGTCTGGCAATCCGGACACCCCCTAGTCCAGGACTCCCTTAGCGCCCACATCTGCCTTGTGGCCGCCGCCCCCTTAGATGGGATCTAGGGCGCCCCTCCTCCTCCCTTCCCCCTATATATAGAGAGGTAGAGAGAGGGCAGCCGCACCCTTGAGTACCCATCTATGCCACGATGCTACCCTCCCTCTCCCTCGTAGTCCTTCTTCTTCTCCATGAGGGTTGGCGAAGTCCTTCTGGGATTTTCCCACCACCACCGCCATCACGTCGTCGTGCTGCCGGAGGACTCGAGCTACTACTTCACCATCGCTCGCTGGATCAAGAAGGTGAAGCCATCACCAAGCTATACGTGTGTTGAACACAGAGGTCCCGCTTGTTCGACACATGGATCGGGAGTTCGTGGGACGGATTGTGATTGGATCGCGTAGATGTTCGACTACATCAACCGCGTTCCTTAACGCTTCCGCTTAGCGATCTACAAGGGTATGTAGATGCAATCTCTCCTTTCGTAGATGTCCATCTCCTAGATTGATCTTGGTGAATGAAGGAAATTTTTTGTTTCCCATGCAACGTTTCCCAACAGTTTATGTTGAAGCTCGGCATAGAGCCCTGGGTAGGCCACGTCGACCGTGTCCATTTTGCCAACACTCTCATGGCCTGACGTGCCGTGATGATAACCAATGTCACCTGGGTGACATCGGACGGCACAGAGGATATCGCCCACTTGGTGGATTTCTTATGGAACGCTACCCGGATCTATCCGAAATAAAACCAGGACCGTTACACGCTCATTCACCTGATCCGGATTCACTTTCCGGATCTTTACGACCTCAAATTTCTCGTGGAGTGGTGGACTCTAGGTGGGGAGGAGCCTTCGCTGTTTGCAGCCACCAAGGCCGCCAAATCGCCTGATGACCTCCACCACGGCTTCCTCGGGCTAATGAGGGAGCCCAACTTCAGGGAGGGGATGATGGAATACAATGGGATCTTGTGCGGGCTCGGACACTGGTCCAGCCCCAAACTCGATTCGTTGAGGTTGAGCTATGAGGAGCAAGAGAGGCAATTCAAGGTGGCTCTCGCTAAGATAAACGTCATCGATGTGTGTGATCTCTAACACGTCCACATGCACTAGCTGAATAGGATCGATAATGCATCACATAAGAGCATCCATCTACAGTCGGGTCACCATTCTGTCAAACTCCTCTCAAAATCCCAAATGGACGGTCAGACACCTGCCAGTCAAAAATAGTCGACACTGACGAGCACCCTAAACCAGCCTCAAACATCTGGAGTGACCGGCACCTCTCACATCCAGCCTCGTCTTCTTCTGCTGCAACATGGAGTTGGTAACAATCTGATCCAAACCATTATTGCATCATCATAGTGTTCCTGATTGATCGTAGGGCGATTTTTTTTGTTTCTACTATGTTTCCCAACATGAAGAGCATTGCCTCTCGCATCACGGCCACTGCGGCCACATCACCGCATCTCCTAGCTCGGCGGAGGTCCGCGAGGGATAAGGAGGGACTAGGGAAACACCTCCAAGTCAATGTAGTGCAACTTTGTTTCTCGTGGTGCTTGGAGAGTGGCTGGCGATAATGATCCAAGACGATCGAAGGCGACTCACATGGGGCATCACTAGTGCTGCTCTTGTTCTGCAAAGGAGAGAGGTAGGATGTTAGAGAGTTACATGTGATACCATAGGGGAGAGAAATTGAGAGATGGGTCTTAGGGGATTCCGTACACCTGAAACGAGTAGGCTGATCTCGTCACCGGAATCGAAGAAGGTGAACTGCTAGGTCATAATTGATTAGGAAGGGGGGGCTTTCGAAGGGTATACAAGTGGCTATGAGCATGCTGACCAGTCCCATGATAGCATGGAGGCAAAAATGAGCAAGAGGTGGTCGCAGAGTGGGTGGTCGGTTGGGAAGGTGAGAACGAGCATCCTGAGGTGGGAGGGGAGGTCATGGTTTCTATGAGGGCATCTAGGGCACCATCGCCAGCGACGAGCGACCAGGAGCAACGATGTGAGAGAGAGTTTTTTCCTTTTCTTTTATATCCTAGAGGAGTTAAAAGCTGACGTGACACTACGAAGTTAGTAGTCAACATGGTCACAATCAGGAGGATGGTTGAAACTTAAACCGGGTGGTTAGTTCGGGGTGTGGGTCGACTAATTGTGTAGTTCAGGGTTGAAACTTAAACTGAGTGGCAAATTCAGTGTGTGTGTGTGTGTCTATATATATATATGTGTGTGTGTGTGTGTGTGTGTGTGTGTGTGTGTGTGTGTGTGTGTGTGTGTGTGTGTGTGTGTGTGTGTGTGTGTGTGTGTGTGTGTGTGTGTGTGTGTGTGTGTGTGTGTGTGTGTGTGTGTGTGTTAAATCTCTATTCTACGTGATCTGTACTAAGAAAATCTGACAAAACAACTAACAGTATGACAATGAGCAACACATGTACATTCGTGTGGCTACATCAAGACGTTTTATCAAATGAACAGCAGCAGTACTTCCTAGCTAACAACATCAACACAAATCGGCTGCAGCACTGCCTACCTCAAGCACATGGAACAGCAACAACAATCAAGGAGATGCCCAGCAGCCGTCAAGGAAACACCGGGGTGATCTGCACCTGTAAGAAACATCTCAAAATCATAATCACAGCACTGGCAATGCCAACTTGTTGGATTTCCTCTTTGTGCACAATCCCAAGTCTTCCAGCAATCTCTCGCAGACTCAGTGTGCCTCCTCTTGAAACCAAAATTCCAAGTCATAGACGAATGGGATTGGGAACATGTCATGTAGGCTGATCTCATATTCACGGAAGGTGATTGGGTCGAATTCCTATACTGAGAATCAAAGTTGCCCGTGACTAGATGAGCAAACCATCCGGCAGGATGCCATCCTCCCTGCGCCGATCCAAATCATGCCTGCAATCTTTCAGGTATTGGAGCGCACTCTATTGTAGATGTGGGCAGTGGAATCAAAATAGACATTAAACTCCCACACTCGAATTGGTTCACTGAGGTCTGGAAAAGAGAGCGCAATACCAACTTGTACCAAGTGTGCCGTGCCGGCCAACACCCTGACTCAGCTGTACCACTCTTTGCCGGTACACGGCCTACCATGGGTGGTGGCTGCCCTCGTTGCAAACTCAGTGTCGATGGCCAATGGACTCTGAAATCCAACAGCTTGTTGAGGGTCTCAATATGATCTTGCCAGTTGTGCCGCCATACTTTTCGCAGATCGATGACCAAACTAGACGACATGTCCTGAGGTTTCACGTCGGTGCACCCTCTATGATGACGATGCACACACCACCACTTCTCGTGACACCATGGCTTCTCAACTGATTATGGCCAGCCAACTCGCAACAATTGTCGTCGCTCTCTAAACGAAATGAAGTTGGATTAATTACTTACTAGCCATACCAACGGCTCCCATATAAATACATCAGAGCCTCTGGATGCATTGGATGCATTATTATGTATATACATAGCCGGTCCAAACCATTTTGGGGATCAGGACAAATTAAAATAATTATTTTTCATACAGAACTTTTATCTTATTTTAAACTGTGTACAATATTATAATTTTAATTAATATAATTCTCTATTACTCAGTCACATAAGAATGTTTCCAAATAGTAGTTATATTATTCATTATTATACAATTGTAATGTGTATCATTGGAAATTTTGGTTCTACAAAATTTAAATTGTATTATTTACCATAAAATCTCTTATTTGTTAAAAAATCTTTTAAATTAATTTTCTAATATTTCTTAAACTATATAGTGTATACACATATATTTGCATATGTATGTGTTTCTTCATATGTCTTTTAGTTATTGAATAACATGGTAGATACTTCTAAATCATACATACTTCTATATTATAGCAAATATATTTTTATAGTGGTTTCTAGTATATATATTAGAAAATCTTATTCATAGAAACTTCTATGTTATAGCAAATGTACTTGCAGGTTGAGGTAAATAATAGAATAATCAAAAACCAAAAAAATGTTGATTGTACTTTTGCGCATGATTTGGTTATCTGACATGCTCATTTAGATTCATTTGGGTTGATTTGGTGCAAGTGAGATTCCCTGCCATTTCTCAAATGAAAAATTATGCATTGCTTTAAACATTGAAATCGTGTTATCATAAATTTCATTATGATAAACATACTTAAACTCAATTTCACCAGTCAGATTGATTTGCCTCCTCCACGTGGTATAAGCTATTAGTTTGTGGTGTGTATTTGCGCTCCTTCAAATTGAGGCTCTATTTTATCCATTTAATAATTTTTCAGATGTAATGTATAATTGTATAGTGTTTACTAGTTTAATTTTAGCTGGGCCCACCCCTCTTGGGGCCCCGGGCGGTCGCCCCTTTTGTGTGGCCTACGGGCCAGCCTTGTGTATATATAATTAGAACTGTACTTTATTTTTCTTTCCATCAGACAATATGTGTAGAGTTGCAACCAGTAACATAGATATATCAAGTACTCCCTCTATTTTTTTCATGATAATATGTGTCTTATTTATATCATAAGGGTTATAATAAGCCACGTACACATCGACCTGACAAAACTGAAAAGATAATATAATGCTAGCCTTTGCACAAAGGAACAACAGCCAAGAAAGAAAATGACAATCAGGACCAATGAATCCCCTGAGCTTGACACCAATGCCCATCACCTCTCTCCGGTACCATCATAGCAGTCACCAAAGGAGAAAATAACAAATCACCTTCTCACCAGAGCTCGACGCGGCTCCATCCCTGATATGCATCTTTGACCTCCAAGATGGCCCACCCAAGGCGGGGTCATTGCCATTGAAAGAATCAGATAAGGGCGACACCCTAGACACGCCATCGAACTCCAGATTTGGCACCCCATACGACTAAGACGTCGGAGGAGAAAATCATACCTGCCACCCATGAACCACGAACTACATCCACCATCTTCAAAATGTCGTCGATGTAGATCACAAACTACATCCACTTCTGGACTACCTCCCAAGCTCTGCGCCAGTGCTGGAGCGAACATCATCGCAACAACGGAGCTCGAGGACACAAGTCTACCACATGGATGTCGTCTCCGCCATGCCATCCTTGCTTCAGCAGACTGGTTTTCGACAAAGAATGACCAAAAAACCTAAACTACTAGGGCCTAAAACCTAATGATCGACACGCATGAATCCGATGACCACCCTCGCCACTAACGACCAAGGTCGCTAGTGGAGGGGAGCCACCGGATGATGGCGGCGGTAGGACCTAGTTGGCTAGGGTGCCCTTTCTTTATCCCATGGAAGAAAGAAAAGCAATCGAAGAAACTAATCCGTACTCCCTTTGTTCCATATTGGTTATCACTCAGAACGGATGTACTTAGCACTAAAATATGTCTAGATACATCCATTTCAACGACAACTAATATGAAACAAAGGAGGAATTAGCACATGGCATTAGACAGACAGAGCAAAACTTTTTGTGAAGCGACGTCCTCCATGGCTTCTTCGAGCTACCGCAAGGATGTTGTTCACATGCAACACATGTAGGGGTTGTGTGCTACAAGGGCCGCATGACACGATGGCGAACTGCTACGGCTGCCTGACAGAGCTGCTGATGGCACGACGGCGAGCTGCAACCATGAAGCCTAGATGCTAGAACCGCCATGGCTAGATGTTGAAACCGTGAATGACGGTTGCTATGACCCACAAGCACGAGGGTGTTGAAATATATTTCCCACCTCCTTCCATCAGTTCGGACTTTTTGATGAGTTGTCTGGAGCATGAATTCAATATGGTATCAGAGCCAAGAGGTCTTGAGTTCAAGACCCTGCCAATGCAGTATTATAAAAACGATTCTGTGGCCTATATCGAACCCACGTCTAAGGACTAAAATAGCCTAGATGTGAGGGGGAGTGTTGAAATATATTGTCCACGTCCATCCATTAGTTCGGACTTTTGGATGAGTTGGCTGGAGCATGAATTCAATAGAGGGAGTTGCAGATTTTTCTTTTGCTGGAACTGGCTTCCATCGAAGCTGCAACCAACATTTTGTTTTGCTGGAATTTTCACCGGCAAAGATGCAAACTGAAAATATTATTTTGCCGGGACCGGCTTCATTGGAGCTGCAACCAGCAAAAAAATCCCCGGCTTCAACCGAAGCTGCAACCGACATTATTTTTTATTGGAATTATGGTTGGCGAAGATACATAGAGCTACAACTCCCACATCAGACCTGCAACCATTGTCGGCAGAAGCTGCAACCCAACCGCGGTCGTCCTACAACCTGAGGGTACTGCGACGAGCCAGTGAGGTTGAGGACGGTGGCCGTGCGCGGTGGGATGACAGAGCTGGATCCAGCTAATGGAGAATCTGCGATCGACTTCGTCCATGCTTTGCATTTGTCATGTGATACGTCTCCAACGTATCTATAATTTTTTATTGTTCCATGCTATTATATTATCATTCTTGGATGTTTTACAATCATTTTATAGAAACTATATCATTTTTTGGGACTAACCTATTGACATAGTGCCTAGTGCCAGTTGCTGTTTTTTGCTTGTTTTTTTTTTACTTTACAGAATATCAGTACCAAACGGAGTCCAAATGCAGCGAAACTTTTTGGAGAATTTTTCTGGACTAGAAGACACCTGTTGGGCCAAAGAAGTACCAGAGGGGTGCCCCGAGGGGGCTCCCAGGAATGCCCTGGTGGGTTGTGCCCACCTCGATGGCCTCCCACACCGCCTCTTTGTCCTATAAATACCCAAATATTCTAGAAACTGTAGTGGAGTCGACAAAACACAATTCCAGCCGCCGCAAGTTCCAGAACCACGAGATCCAATCTGGACACCATCACAGAGAGGTTCATCATCCTCATTGGTGCCTCTCCGATGATGTGTGAGTAGTTCATTGTAGACCTACAGGTCTGTAGGCAGTAGCTAGATGGCTTCTTCTCTCTTTTTGATTCTCAATACAATGGTCTCTTGGAGATCTATTTGATGTAACTCTTTTTGCGGTGTGTTTGTTGGGATCCGATGAACTTTGAGATTATGATCAGATCTATTTATCCATGAAAGTTACTTAAGTTTCTTTGATCTCTTATATGCATGATTGCTTATAGCCTCGTATTTCTTCTTCGAATCTTTGGTTTAGTTAGGCCGACTAGATCGATTTTCATGCCATTGGAAGAGGTGCTTTGTGATGGGTTCGATCGTACGATGTTCTTTCCTAGTGACAGAAGGGGCAGCAAGACACGTATGTATCGTTGCTATTAAGGATAACAAGATGGGGGCTATTCCTACATGAATAGACCTCGTCTACATCATGTCATCGTTCTTATTGCATTACTCTATTTCTCCATGAACTTAGTACACTAGATGCATGCTAGATAGAGGTCAATGTGTGGAGTAATAGTAGTAGATGCAGGCATGAGTTGGTCTACCAATCTTGGACGTGATGCCTATATAATGATCATTTCCTAGGTATCATCATAATTATTTGAGGTTCTATTAATTGCCCAACAGTACTATGTTTACCCACCGTATGCTATTTTCTCGAGAGAAGACACTAGTGAAATCTACGGCCCTCGGGTCTAATCCTTATCATATATTTTTAGATCTATATTGCTATTTGCCTTTTTCTTTATTTGCTTCTTTTATTTCAGATCTATATTACCAAAAACCCAAAAGTACCTCGCTGAATTTTATTTGCCGTTGTTTTATTTGCATCTACCAAACTATATCTTTACCAATCTTTTACCCGAGAGGGATTGACAACCCTTACGCGTCGGGTTGCAAGTATTTGTTCTTTGTGTGCAGGTACTGTTTACATAGTGTTGCTCGGTTCTCCTACTGGTTCGATAACCTTGGTTTCATAACTGAGGGAAATACCTACTGTAGTTGTGCCGCATCATCCCTTCCTCTTCGGTGAAAAACCGAAGCAGGCACGAGCCATCATCATGGACACCACGACAAGTCAGGGAGAGGAAAATGGGGAGAGGAGGGGCCGCTCTGCTGCTAGCCGTGGCAAGCTGGCAAGCAGGAGGCCGGGGGAGGAGGGGGTAACAAGAAAACACAAGCTACTTGGTGGAGAAGGACCGATTGGTGGATCTCATCTCAATGATGTCTCAAAGAGGACGGAGCCCTTGTTCTGCCGATACTATTTGGAGATGTTAGTCAGGATGCTACTGTAGGTTTCAAACCTGTTGCTCCCGCTATAATCAAAGGTCTAAAGGTCCTCAAATAGCCTTTTCACAAGATCATCGTTCAGGCCTTTGATAGGCAAGTTCCTCCTACAATAACTCCATCCCGACCGAGAGCAAAGTCGCTGCCTCCTTCACCCTGGTGTATCGTCTAATCCGCGCCCTTCTTCTCGGACGCCAATGCCAGCCATACTCCACGAAGCTCCTTCCAACGATGTCCTTAGCCTGACAATTGAATGGACGGATTGACAATTGTTTCTTCAATGCAGGCTACATGGGATTCAGTGCCCTATTTCTTCAAACTTTAGTCTTGCTGACTATTGACATTGTGAATGACAAGAAAAACGAAGAGGAAGGAAAAAAGGAGTACAGGAGGACTGAGCTAGAGTTGGCATATACTGTGAATGATCTAAGATGGGAGAGAAGAAAAGGAAGAACAAGGCTACTTCATTTCTGACAAGGCTTACAGTAGCAGGGAATTTAGCATGTGTTTCTTTACTAAACTAAATTGTATCTTTTCACTACTCCTTGAAATACAAATCTAGTGGATTTATCATGGACTATGGTGGCTTTTACTTCCATCATATCACCCAAAATTAATGTTGCCAGACAAACTGATAGATCAACTACAGTGTGAAAAAACAAGAGATGGTATGCAGTAACCTTAACAATGTTCGTATCATCCTCCTGCCAATCTAAAGTTTTAGCAGAGAATAGTTCCCTAGTTCTGAAAGGGAAGGAAATCCATGAGTTTGACACTTGTACAAATCTTAACGTCAGATCCACAACAAAGTTTGAGGCAAAGATTAGTAAAGCATGAAAGCGAGCCCAGAATCCCATGTTACCAACACACCTATTACAACAAATTGTCTTCTTCTATTACTAGTATATTCCATTCAGTCATTATAGAAGAAATACAGAACTGCAATGAAGATACGCAATATTCAGAGGTATTACCCCGATGAAAATAAATCCTAGCATTACCCGCCCAGGAGGTTACAATCAAGCTTTCTTCCTTTTGGAAATAACAAGAATAACTGAACCATTTTGGCTCTCACATACCTTGCAATCATTGCCACCAGATACAAACATCGAGGGCTCTATACGCACAAAATCAACAATTCATGCTCTACATACTCCCATCACACACTGTCAAAAAGCAATAAATAGATAGCATAATTCTTAGTGAATGATGTCTACTACACAACTTTTTCTCGTAGACTCATGTTGGGCCTCCAAGCGCAGAGTTTTGTAGGATAGTAGCAAATTTCCCTCAAGTGGATGACCTAAGGTTTATCAATTCATGGTAGGTGTAGGATGAAGATGGTCTCTCTCAAACAACCCTGCAACCAAATAATAAAAAGTCTCTTGTGTCCCCAACACACAAAATACAATAGTAAATTGTATGGGTGCACTAGTTCGGCGAAGAGATGGTGATACAAGTGTAATACGAATAGTAGATGTTGATTTTTGTAATAGTAACAATAAAAAAAGCAAGGTAGCAAGTAACAAAAGTGAGCACAATGGTTAGGGTGGATCCAATGTACTTTCTCCTTGGGCAAGTCGGCAGTTCTACTAAACGGTGTCCCTGGTAGACAATTTCATTGCAAATGCAGCGTGCGACAAGGTGACCCTCTGTCTCCACTAATTTTTGTACTCGCAGCTGACCTTCTTCAGGCTGCGATCAATGATGCTTTCTCACGGGGGGAGATCAGCTTGCCTTTTCCTTGCAATAGACAGCAGGACTATCCGGTGATTCAATACGCGGATGATACTATACTAGCTATGCCAGTATGTCCTGCCCAAGCCATAACCATCAAAAATATCCTCTCTGACTATGCTACTTCGGTGGGTTTGAAGATTAATTTTCATAAGTCTACCCTCATACCACTGAACTGTCATCAAGAGACCACGACCACATTGGCAAATATATTTGGTTGTGTTGTTGGCAAGTTACCGTTTACCTATCTTGGCCTCCCTATGGGCGCCACCAAGCCAACCATTTTGGATCTCATGCCTCTGGTCTGCCGTGTGGAGGGAAACTCACATTGCTGAATTCCGTCATCACTTCTCTTATCATTTTTGCTCTTTGCACACTCAAACTCCCGGCATGCATCATTGAACTCATAGACAAAATCCACAGGAAGTGCCTATGGACAAAGAAAACTGATCAAGGAGACAAGTGCAACTCCTTGGCATCGTGGGATATGATATGCAAACCCGAATGTGGAGGGCTTGGCATTCTCAATCTACAAGTGCAAAGCGACGCTTTACTTCTCAAATTTCTCCACAAGTTTTACAACCATTGGGACCTACCTTGGGTGGAACTAATTTGGAACACATACTACACCACAAAACTTCCACATGCATCCGACCTGTGTGGCTCGTTTTGGTGGCGCGATGACTCTAAACTCATGCCAATTTACCGTGGGATCACCACTGTGACAATACGAAGCGGATCTTCTGCTCTATTCTGGAAAGATGTCTGGATTGGTGAGATTTTGGCCGATACACACCCCAGAGACTTCTCTTTCACGCAACAGGGGGACGTATCTGTGAGGGACTTCTTGCGAAGCACGTCACTAAGTGAAATGTTCCATCTGCCTCTCTCCTCACAAGCTCATGATGAGACATGAGACCTACAACAACAAACCATGCATGTTGAACTGATGGACCCTTCGATCAATGATGAATGGAAATGTGTGTGGGGGTCAGACTAGTACTCTGCCAACAGGTTCTACAACTTCTACTTCAAAGATGACCATGCAAACCAAGCATACAAATGGATCTGGAAATCCAAATCAACAATGAAAATTAAAGTTTTTAGCTGGTTACTCCTTTCAGATAGACTCAATACTCGCAACATGTTGAAAAGGAGACATTATAACATTGGCACTGACTTTGGTTACCTTTTGTGCACGACCTGCCAAGATGAGATGGTGGAGAACCTTTTCTTTGAATGCACCTTTAGCCTTGCATGCTAGAATGAACTTCATATCATGGGTCATGCAGCAAACAATTGACTGGACTGGGTGGAGAAGGCTAAATCCTCCTGGAATCAACCACTGTTCATGGAAATCTTTCTTCTGGCAGCCCGGAGCATCTGGAAGGAAAGAAATAATAAACATTTCAGAGGAGTGCTCCCATCACAAGATTCCTGGAGCGCAAGACTCAAGGAAGACCTCTCCCTCCTTACTTATAGAGTAGGAGACAAACATAAACCCTTTCTTTCCTCCTTTATTATCTCCCTGTAGAATCTCTCCCCCAACCCTCATTCCCAAAGGGGATGATTTGTAAATAATCTCTTGTGCCATACCTTTTATTCTTTAATTTATTTGCAGTAAGAGCCTCTCCTATTGTTTCAGGTGTCAAAAAAACAAAAGTGAGCACAAACGGTATTGCAATGCTTGAAAACAAGGCCTAGGGTCTGTACTTTCGCTAGTGCAATCTCTCAACAATGCTAATCTAATTGGATCATATAACCATCCCTCAACGTGTGATGAAGAATCACTCCAAAGTTCTTATCTAACGAAGAACATAAGAGGAAATTGTTTGTAGGGTACAAAACCACCTCAAAGCTATTCTTTCCGATCAATCTATCCTAGAGTTCGTACTAAAATAACACTAAGCTATTCTTTCCGATCGATCTAACCAAGAGTTCGTAATAAAATAACACCATATGATACACATCAACCAACTCTAATGTCACCTTGATACTCCAATGTCACTGCGAGTATCCGTGAGTTGATTATACGATATGCATCAAACAATTTCAGATTCATAATATTCAATCCAACATGAAGAACCTCAATGAGTGCCCCAAGATTTCTACCGGAGAAACAAAGACGAGAACGTGCATCAACCCCTATGCATAGATTACCCCAATGTCACCTGGGGAATCCGCGAGTTGAGTGCCAAAACATATATGAAGTGAATCAATATAATACCCCATTGTCACCACGGGTATTCATATGCAAGACATATATCAAGTGCTCTCAAATCCATAAAAATATTCTATCCGATAAAATGAAATCTCAAAGGGAAAACTCAATTCATCACAACAACATAGAGAGGGAGAAACACCATATGATCCAACTATATTAACAAAGCCCGCGATACATCAAGATGGTGCCATCAAGAACATGCGAGAGAGAGAGAGAGAGAGAGAGAGAGATTAAACACATAGCTACTTGTACAAACCCTCAGACCCGAGGGTGGACTACTCCCTCATCATCACGGTGGCCCTAGGGATGATGAAGATGGCCTCCGGTGATGATTTCCCCCTCCGACAGGGTGTCGGAACGGGGTCTAGATTGGTTTTTCGTGGCTACAGAGGCTTAGGCGACGAAACTTCTGATCTATCAACTCACGTAGATTTTTTGGAATATTTGGGAATTTATAGGGTGAAGAGGCAGTGTGGGAGGCCACCGAGGTGGGCACAACCCACCTGGGCGCGCCTAGGCCTCCTGGCACGCCCTGGTGGGTTGTACTCCCCTCGGAGCCCCCCTCTGGTACTTCTTTGGCCAATCAGGTGTCTTCTGGTCCAAAAAAATCTCCAAAAAGTTTTGCTGCGTTTGGACTCTATTTGGTACTGATTTTCTGCAAACTAAAAAACAAGCAAAAAAACATCATTGGCACAGGGCACTATGTCAATAGGTTAGTCCAAAAAATGATATAAAGTTGCTATAAAATGATTGTAAAACATCCAAGAATGATAATATAACACCATGGAACAAGCAAAAATTATAGATACGTTGAAGACGTATAAGTGAACTACACAGAATTTTGCAAAGTAAATTGTATAACAGAGCAAGGTCATTTGAGATAGACGGACAATATGTCCCTTTATAATCACTGCTTGCAACAACATTTTTCGAGTACTTGTTCCAGCAAGGCAGCTGAGTATAGATCTAGTAGACACTTCAACAAGTGGACCGTTGACATCTGATGGCATGCTCATTAGCGACCTAAGAAGTAGGATAAGTCAAATTTCAGTTATTGTAAATCCTTTTTACAGGCTGATGGCGGAACAAAAGTACACTGGAAAAGTTTGGTTACTATAGAAAGTCCAGAGGCTTACGCTTCGAAACTCCAGTAGTAGCGAATAGCTCATCATCACGATCAGATTCGATACTACATTTAATGAGTACGTATATTGCCTTCCATTTTCATGTAAAGCAGGTGAATACATAACATGCAGGAAACAAATGCAATCACTTGTGCACCCTCAAGCCAGACACACACTCAAATGATGTCAGCAACAAATTTTTAAGTAAGTTTGTCCCTTGCTATATAATTTAATGATAGCAATAAATTTGCAAGATGATTTGTTTGCTAATTAAACAGTCCTAAAGTTGGTCAACAGGATCCTGTAAACCTTACAATCCTGAAGGAAATATGCCCTAGAGGCAATAATAAAGTTATTATTTATTTCCTTATTTCATGATAAATGTTTATCATTCATGCTAGAATTGTATTAACCGGAAACATGATACATGTGTGAATGCATAGACAAAACAATATGTCACTAGTATGCCTCTACTAGACTAGCTTGTTAATCAAAGATGGTTATGTTTCCGACCATGAACAAAGAGTTGTTATTTGATTAACGAGGTCACATCATTAGTAGAATGATCGATTGACATGACCCATTCCCTTAGCTTAGCACACGATCGTTGAGTATGTTGCTCTGCTTTTATCCATGACATATACATGTTCTGTAACTATGAGATTATGCAACTCCGTTTACGGAGGAACACTTTGGGTGCTACCAAACGTCACAACGTAATCGGGTGATTATAAAGGAGTACTACAGGTGTCTCCAAAGGCGATGTTGGGTTGGCGTATTTGAGATTAGGTTTTGTCACTCCGATTGTCGGAGAGGTATCTCTGGGCCCTCTCGGTAATACACATCACTGAAGCCTTGCAAGCATTACAACTAATGAGTTAGTTGTGAGATGATGTATTACGGAACGAGTAAAGAGACTTGCCGGTAACGAGATTGAACTAGGTATTGGATACCAACGATCGAATCTCGGGCAAGTAATATACCGATGACAAAGGGAACAACGTATGTTGTTATGCGGTCTGACCGATAAAGATCTTCGTAGAATATGTAGGAACCAATATGGGCATCCAGGTCCCGCTGTTGGTTATTGACCGTGAATAGTTCTAGGTCATGTCTACATTGTTCTCGAATCGTAGGGTCCATGCACGCTTAAGGTTTCGATGGCGGTTATTATGAGTTTATGTATTTTGATGTACCGAAGAAGTTGAGTCCGGATGTGATCACGGACATGACGAGGAGTCTCGAAATGGTCGAGACATAAAGATTGATATATTGGAAGCCTATGTTTGGAGTTCGAATGGTTCCGGTAAAACAGGAATTCTGAGTACCGGGAGGTTACCGAACCCCGGGAGGTAAATGGGCCATAGTGGGCCTTAGTGGAAAGGAGAAGGGCCAGCCCTAGGTGGCGCTCGCCTCCCCTTCCCTAGTCCTACTAGGACTAGGAAAGGGGCCGCCCCCTCTCTCTTTCCCCCCTCAGGAATCCTAGTCCAACTAGGATTGGGGGAATCCTACTCCCTGAGGGAGTAGGACTCCTTGGCGCCACCCTTGGCCGGCCCCCCTCCCCTTGCTCCTTTATATCACGGGGCAGGGGGCACCCTAGAACACACAAGTTTGATCTACGGATCGTTCCTTAGCCGTGTGCGGTGCCCCTCCACCATATTCCACCTCGGTCATACCGTCATGAAGCTTAAGCGAAGCCTCGCGCCGTGAAACATCAAGATTGTCCTGCCGTCGTCTTGTGAAACTCTCCCTCGACACTCGGCTGGATCGGAGTCGAGGGACGTCATCGAGCTGTCGTGTGTCAAGAACTCGGGGCGTCGAGAGTAACGGCGCCGGATCGGTCGGATCGCAAGGAGAACGTCGACTACTTCCTCTACGTGTTCGCTTCGCTTGGTCTACAAGGGTATGTGGACAACACTCTCCCTCTCGTTGCTATACATCACCATGATCTTGCGTGTGCGTAGGAAAATTTTTGAAATTACTCGTTCCCCAACAAAGGTATCGAGCCTAGGTTTTTATATGGTTTGATGTTTTGCACGAGTAGAACACAAGTGAGTTGTGGGCGATACAAGTCATACTACCTACCAGCATGTCATACTTTGGTTCAGCGGTATTGTGAGATGAAGCGGCCCAGACGACATTACGCGTACGCTTACGCGAGACTGGTTTCACCGCTGCGAGCACTCGTTGCTTAAAGGTGACTGGTGGGTGCTGTCTCTCTCACTTTAGTTGAACTGAGTGTGGCTACGCCCGGTCCTTGAGAAGGTTAAACGGAGTCTATTTGACGAAATATCGTTGTGGTTTTGATGCGTAGGTGAGACTGGTTCTTGCTTAAGCCCGTAGCAGCCACGTAAAATTTGCAACAACAAAGTAGAGGACGTCTAACTTGTTTTTGCAGGGCATGTTGTGATGTGATATGGTCAAGGCGTGATGCTATATTTTATTGTATGAGATGATCATGTTTTGTAACGAAGTTATCGGCAATCGGCAGGAGCCATATGGTTGTCGCTTTATTGTATGCAATGCAATGCTACGTAATGCTTTACTTTATCACTAAGCGGTAGCGATAGTCGTAGAAGCATAAGTTTGGCGAGACGACAACGATGCTACGATGAAGATCAAGGTGTCGCGCGGTGGCGATGGTAATCATGGTGGTGCTGCAAGATGGAGATCATAAAGCACAAGATGATGATGACCATATCATATCACTTATATTGATTTGCATGTGATGTTTATCCTTTTATGCATCTTATCTTGCTTTGATTGACGGTAGCATTATAAGATGATCTCTCACTAAATTATCAAGAAGTGTTCTCCCGAGTATGCACCGTTGCCAAAGTTAAATCGTGCCCGGACACCACGTGATGATCGGGTGTGATAAGCTCTCGTCCATCTACAACGGGTGCAAGCCAGTTTTGCACACGCAGAATACTCGGGTTATACTTGACGAGCCTAGCATATGCGAGATATGGCCTCGGAACACGGAGACCGAAAGGTCGGCGTGAATCATATAGTAGATATGATCAACATAAGATGTTCACCATTGAAAACTACTCCATTTCACGTGATGATCGGTTATGGTTTAGTTGATTTGGATCACGTGATCACTTAGATGACTAGAGATGTTTTTCTAAGTGGGAGTTCTTAAGTAATATGATTAATTGAACTTAAATTTATCATGAACTTAGTACCGATAGTATCTTGCTTGTTTATGTTTGATTGTAGATAGATGGCTCGTCTTTGTTGTTCCGTTGAATTTTAATGCGTTCCTTGAGAAAGCAAAGTTGAAAGATGATGGTAGCAATTACACGGATCGGGTCCGTAACTTGAGGATCATCCTCATTGCTGCACGTAAGAGTTACGTCCCGGATGCACCGCTAGGTGACAGCTGATCTGCAGATGGCCCGACGGCGTTAAGAACGTCTGGCGAGCAAAGCTGATGACTACTCTATATTTCAGTGTGCCATGCTTTACGGCTTAGAACCGGGACTTCAACGACGTTTTGAGCGTCATGGAGCATATGAGATGTTCGAGAGTTGAAGTTGATATTCCAACAGAATGCCCGGATTGAGAGATATGAAGTCTCCAATAAGTTCTATAGCTGCAAGATGGAGGAGAATAGTTACATTAGTGAGCATATACTCGTAATGTCCGGGTACTACAATCACTTGACACAATTGGGAGTTAATCTTCCGGATGATTGTGTCATTGACAAATTCTTCAATCACGCCACCAAGCTACAAAGGCTTCGTGATGAACTATAATATGCAAGGGTTAGTAAAGACTATGCAGGCTCTTCGCAATGCTAAAGGCTGCGGAGGTAGAAATCAAGAAGGAGCATCAAGTGTTGATGGTCAATAAGACCACTAGTTTCAAGAAGAAAGGCAAAGGGAAGAAGAAGGGAACTTCAAGAAGAACAGCAAGCAAGTTGCTGCTCAGAGAAGAAACCCAAGTCTGGACCTAAGCACTGGCCGAGTGCTTCTCTTGCAAGCGATGGACACCGGAAGTGGAACTGCCCCAAGTATTTGGCGGATAAGAAGGATGGCAAGGTGAACAAAGGTATATGTGATATACATGTTATTGATGTGTACCTTACTAGAGCTCGCATAGCACTGGGTATTTGATACTGGTTACATTGCTAATATTTGCAACTCAAAGCAGGGACTACGGATTGCGAACACGGCAAAGGACGAGGTGACGATGCGCGTGGGAAATGGTTCCAAAGTCGATGTGATCGCGGTCGGCACGCTACCTCTACATCTACCTTCGGGATTAGTTTTAGACCTAAATAATTGTTATTTGGTGCTGCGTTGAGCATGAACATTATATCTGGATCTTGTTTGATGCGAGACGGTTATTCATTTAAATCGAGAATAATGGTTGTTCTATTTATATGAGTAATATCTTTTATGGTCATGCACCCTTGTGGAGTGGTCTATTTTGATGAATCTCGATAGTAGTGATACACATATTCATAATGTTGAAACCAAAAGATGCAGAGTTGATAATGATAGTGCAACTTATTTGTGGCACTTGCCGTTTAGGTCATATCGGTATAAAGCGCATGAAGAAACTCCATCTTGATGGACTTTTGGAGTCACTTGATTATGAATCACTTGGCACTTATGAACCGTGCCTCATGGGCAAGATGACTAGAACACCGTTCTCGGTACTATGGAGAGAGCAACAGATTTGTTAGAAATCATACATACGATGTATGTGGTCCGATGAATGTTGAGGCTCGTGGCGGATATCGTTATTTTCTCACCTTCACAGATGACTTAAGCGAGATATGGGTATATCTACTTAATGAAACATAAGTCTGAAACATTTGAAAAGTTCAAAGAATTTCAGAGTGAAGTTGAAAATCATCGTAACAAGAAAATTAAATTTCTACGATCGATCGTGGAGGTGAATATTTGAGTTCTGAGTTTGGTCTACATTTGAAACAATGCGGAATAGTTTAGCAACTCACGCCACCCGAACACCACAACGTAATGGTGTGTCGAGCGTCGAATCGCACTTTACTAGATATGGTGCGATCTATGATGTCTCTTACAGATTTACCGCTATCGTTTTGGGGTTATGCTCTAGAGACGGCGGCATTCACACTGAATAGAACACCGTCAAAATCCGTTGAGACGACACCTTATGAACTGTGGTTTGGCAAGAAACCAAAGTTGTCGTTTCTTAAAGTTTGGGGATGCGATGCTTATGTGAAAAAGCTTCAACCTGATAAGCTCGAACCCAAATCGGAGAAATGTGTCTTCATAGGATACCCAAAGGAAACAGTTGGGTACACCTTCTATCACAGATCCGAAGGCAAGACATTCGTTGCTAAGAATGGATCCTTTCTAGAGAAGGAGTTTGTCTCGAAAGAAGTGAGTGGGAGGAAAGTGGAACTTGATGAGGTAATAGTACCTTCTCCCTTACTTGAAAGTAGTTAAATCGCAGAAAACTGTTTACGAGACACCTACACCAAGTAGTGAGGAAGTTGATGATGTTGATCATGAAACTTGAGATCAAGTTACTCTGAACCTCGTAGATCAACCAGAGTAAGATCCGCACCAGAGTGGTACGGCAATCCTGTTCGGAAGTCATGCTACTAGATCATGATGAACCTACGAACTATGAAGAAGCGATGGTGAGCCCAGATTCCATAAAATGGCTTGAGGCCATGAAATCGAGATGGGATCCATGTATGAAAACAAAGTATGGACTTTGGTTGACTTGCCGAGGATAGGCAAGCAATAGAAAACAAGTGGATCTTCAAGAAGAAGACCGACGACGACGGTAATGTTATCGTCTATAAAGCTCGACTTATCGCAAAAGGTTTCGGCAAGTTCAAGGGATTGACTACGATGAGACCTTCTCACCCGTGGCGATGCTTAAGTCCGTCCGAATCATGTTAGCAATTGCGCATTTTATGATTATGAAATTTGGCAAATGGATGTAAAGACGCATTCTTGAATGGATTTACGGAAGAAGAGTTGTATATGATGCAACGGAAGGTTTTATCGATCCAAAGGGAGCTAACAAAGTGTGCAAGCTCCAATGATCCATCTATGGACTGGTGCAAGCATCTCGGAGTTGGAATAAGCGCTTTGATAGTGTGATCAAAGCATTTGGGTTTGTACAGACTTTTGGAGAAGCTTTGTATTTACAAGAAAGTGAGTGGGAGCTCAGTAGCATTTACGATATTATATGTAGATGACATATTGCTGATCGGAAATGATATAGAATTCTGGATAGCATAAAGGGATACTTGAATAAGAGTTTTTCAATGAAAGACCTCGGTGAAGCTGCTTACATATTGGGCATTAAGATCTATAGAGATAGATCAAGGCGCTTAATTGGACTTTCACAAAGCACATACCTTGACAAAATTTTGAAGAAGTTCAAAATGGATCAAGCAAAGAAAGGGTTCTTGCTGTGTTACAAGGTGTGAAGTTGAGTAAGACTCAATGCCCGACCACTGCAGAAGATAGAGAGAAAATGAAAGATGTTCCTATGCTTCAGCCATAGGCTCTATCATGTATGCAATGCTGTGTACCGACCTGATGTGTGCCTTGCTATAAGCCTAGCAGGAAGGTACCAAAGTAATCCAGAGTGGATCATCGACAGCGGTCAAGAACATCTGAAATACCTGAAAAGGACTAAGGATATGTTTCTCGTATATGGAGGTGACAAAGAGCTCATCGTGAACGGTTACGTTGATGCAAGTTTTGACACTGATCCGGACGATTCTAAATCGCAAACCGGATACGTATTTACACTAAACGGAGGAGCTGTCAGTTGGTGCAGTTCTAAACAAAGCGTCGTAGCGGGATCTACATGTGAAGCGGAGTACATAGCAGCTTCGAAGCAGCTAATGAAGGAGTGCGGATGAAGGAGTTCATATCCGATCTAGGTGTCATACCTAGTGCATCGGGTCCAATGAAAATCTTCGTGACAATCTTTGGAGCAATTGCCTTAGCGAAGGAATCCAGATTTCACAAGAGGACCAAGCACATCAAGAGACGCTTCAATTCCATCCGGACTTAGTCGGTGGGAGACATAGAGATTTGCAAGATACATACGGATCTGAATGTTGCGAGACCGTTGACTAAGCCTCTTCCACGAGCAAAACATGATCAGCACCAAGACTCCATGGGTGTTAGAATCATTACTATGTAATCTAGATTATTGACTCTAGTGCAAGTGGGAGATGAAGGAAATATGCCCTAGAGGCAATAATAAAGTTATTATTTATTTCCTTATTTCATGATAAATGTTTATCATTCATGCTAGAATTGTATTAACCGGAAACATGATACATGTGTGAATGCATAGACAAAACAATATGTCACTAGTATGCCTCTACTAGACTAGCTTGTTAATCAAAGATGGTTATGTTTCCTGACCATGAACAAAGAGTTGTTATTTGATTAACGAGGTCACATCATTAGTTGAATGATCTGATTGACATGACCCATTCCCTTAGCTTAGCACACGATCGTTTAGTATGTTGCTATTGCTTTTATCCATGACTTATACATGTTCCTATAACTATGAGATCATGCAACTCCCGTTTACCGGAGGAACACTTTGGGTGCTACCAAACGTCACAACGTAACTGGGTGATTATAAAGGAGTACTACAGGTGTCTCCAAAGGTAGATGTTGGGTCGGCATATTTCGAGATTAGGTTTTGTCACTCCGATTGTCGGAGAGGTATCTCTGGGCCCTCTCGGTAATGCACATCACTTAAGCCTTGCAAGCATTACAACTAATGAGTTAGCTGTGAGATGATGTATTACGGAACGAGTAAAGAGACTTGCCGGTAATGAGATTGAACTAGGTATTGGATACCGACGATCGAATCTCGGGCAAGTAACATACCGATGACGAAGGGAACAACGTATGTTGTTATGCGGTCTCGACCGATAAAGATCTTCGTAGAATATGTAGGAACCAATATGGGCATCCAGGTCCGCTATTGGTTATTGACCGGAGACGTGTCTCGGTCATGTCTACATTGTTCTCGAACCGTAGGGTCCGCACGCTTAAGGTTTCGATGACGGTTATATTATGAGTTTATGTATTTTGATGTACCAAGGAGTTCGAGTCCGGATGTGATCACGGACATGACGAGGAGTCTCGAAATGGTCGAGACATAAAGATTGATATATTGGACGGCTATATTCGGACACGGAAAGGTTCGGAAGTTTCGGAGAAAACCGGAGTCTTGGAGGGTTGCGGAACCCCGGGAAGTTATGGGCCTTAGTGGGCCAAGAGGGAGAGAGAGGGCCGCACCGGTGGTGGCGCGCCCCCAGTCCGAATAGGACAGGAGGGGCGCGCCCCTTCCTCTCCTCCCTCCTCTCCTTCCTTCTCCTTCCTCCTTCCTAGTTGGACTAGGAAGGGAGTCCTACTCCCACTAGGAGGAGGACTCCCCCTCCTGGCGCGCCTCCTAGGGCGGCCGGCCTCCCCTTGCTCCTTTATATCACGGGGCAGGGGGCACCCTAGAACACACAAGTTGATCCTTGAGATCGTTCCTTAGCCGTGTCGGTGCCCCCTCCACCATATTCCACCTCGGTCATATCGTGGCGGTGCTTAGGCGAAGCCTGCGTCGATAGAACATCAAGATCGTCACCACGCCGTCGTCTTGTGGAACTCTTCCTCCCGAAGCTCTGCTGGATCGGAGCCCGAGGAGCGTCACCGAGCTATCGCGTGTCAAGAACTCGGGGCGCCGAGTAACGACGCTGGATCGGTTGGATCGCGAGGAGAACGTCGACTACTTCCTCTCGTTGTGAACGCTTCGCTTGGTCTCACGAGGGTGCGTAGACAACACTCTCCCTCTCGTTGCTATGCATCACCATGATCTTGCGTGTGCGTATGAAATTTTTGAAATTACTCGTTCCCCAACAAAGGGCATCCGAGCCTAGGCTTTATGCGTTGATGTTATATGCACGAGTAGAACACAAGTGAGTTGTGGGCGATATAAGTCATACTGCCTACCAAAGATGTCATACTTTGGTTCAGCGGTATTGTGAGATGAAGCGGCCTGGACCGACATTACGCGTGACGCTTACGCGAGACTGGTTTCACCGCTCTGAGCACTCGTGCTTAAAGGTGACCGGCGGGTGTCTGTCTCTCTCACTTTAGTTGAACCGAGTGTGGCTACGCCGGTCCTTGTGAAGGTTAAAGCGAGTCTATTTGACAAACTATCGTTGTGGTTTTGATGCGTGGGTGAGATTGGTTCTTGCTTAAGCCCATAGCAGCCACGTAAAATTTGCAACAACAAAGTAGAGGACGTCTAACTTGTTTTTGCAGGGCATGTTGTGATGTGATATGGTCAAGTCGTGATGCTATATTTTATTGTATGAGATGATCATGTTTTGTAACCGAAGTTATCGGCAATCGGCTGGAGCCATATGGTTGTCGCTTTATTGTATGAAATGCAAGCATACTGTAATTGCTTTACTTTATCACTAAGCGGTAGCGATAGTCGTAGAAGCAAAAGATGGCGTGGCGACAACGATGCTACGATGGAGATCAAGGTGTCGCGCGGTGGCGATGGTGATCATGATGGTGCTTCGGAGATGGAGATCACAAGCACAAGAAGATGATGGCCATATCATATCACTTATATTGATTGCATGTGATGTTTATCTTTTATGCATCTTATCTTGCTTTGATTGACGGTAGCATTTTAAGATGATCTCTCACTAAAATTATCAAGTAGTGTTCTCCCGAGTATGCATCGTTGCCAAAGTTAAATCGTGCCCGGACACCACGTGATGATCGGGTGTGATAAGCTCTCGTCCATCTACAACGGGTGCAAGCCAGTTTTGCACACGCAGAATACTCAGTTATACTTGACGAGCCTAGCATATCTGATATGGCCTCGGAACACGGAGACCGAAAGGTCGGCGTGAATCATATAGTAGATATGATCAACATAAGATCTTCACCATTGAAAACTACTCCATCTCACGTGATGATCGGTTATGGTTTAGTTGATTTGGATCGCGTGATCACTTAGATGACCAGAGAGATGTCTATCTAAGTGGGAGTTCTTAAGTAATATGATTAATTGAACTTAAATTTATCATGAACTTAGTCCTGGTAGTATTTTGCAAATTATGTTGTAGGTCAATAGCTCGCGTTGTTGCTTTCATATGTTTGTTTTTTGAAATGTTCCTAGAGAAAATTGTGTTGAAAAATGTTAGTAGCAATGATGCGGATTCGATCCGTGATCGGAGGTTTATCCTCATTGCTGCACGTAAGAATTATGTCCTTAATGCACGCTAGGTGACAGACCTATTGCGGAGCGGATGCAAACGTTATGAGCGTTTGGCTAGCTCAATATGATGACTACTTGATAGTTTAAGTGCACCATGCTTAACAGCTTAGAATCGGGACTTCAAAGGCGTTTTGAACGTCATGGACCATATGAGATGTTCGGGAGTTGAAGTTAATATTTCAAGCAAAACCCGAGTTGAGAGATATGAAGTCTTCAACAAGTTCTATAGCTAAAAGATGGAGGAGAATCGCTCAACTAGTGAGCATGTGCACAGAATGTCCGGGTACTACAATCGCTTGAATCAAGTGGGAGTTAATCTTCCGGATAAGATAGTGATTGATGAAATTCTCTAGTCACCATCACCAAGTTAGTAGAACTTCGTGATGAACTATAGTATGCAAGGGTGATGAAAATGATTCCGAGTTCTTCGTGATGTTGAAATCGACGAATGTAGAAATCAAGAAAGAGCATCAAGTGTTGATGATTGACAAGACCACTAGTTTCAAGAAAAGGGCAAAGGGAAAGAAAGGGAACTTCAAGTGGAAAGACAAGCAAGTTGTCACTCCCGCGAAGAAGCTCCAAAGCCTGAAACTGAGTTTACACTCTGCAAAGGAAATGGTCACTGGAAGCGGAAATGCCCTGAATATTTGGTGGATAAGCAGGATGGCAAAGTGAACAAAGGTATATTTGATATACATGTTATTGATGTGTACTTTACTAGTGTTTATAGCAACCCTTCGTTATTTGGTACTGGTTCAGTTGCTAAGAGTAGTAACTCGAAACGGGAGTTGCAGAATAAACAGAAACTAGTTAAGGGTGAAGTGACGATGTGTGTTGAAAGTAGTTTCAAGATTGATATGATCATCATCGCACACTCCCTATACTTTCGGGATTAGTGTTGAACCTAAATAAATGTTATTTGGTATTTGCATTGAGCATGAATATGATTTGATCGTGTTTATTGCAATACGGTTATTCATTTAAGTAAGAGAATAAACTGTTGTTCTGTTTACATGAATAAAACTTTATATGGTTACGCACCCAATGAAAATGGTTCATTGGATCTCGATCGTAGTGATACACATATTCATAATATTGAAACCAAAAGATGCAAAGTTAATAATGATAGTGCAACTTATTTGTGGCACTGCCGTTTATGTCATATTGGTGTAAAGCGCATGAAGAAACTCCATGCTGATGGGATTTTGGAATCACTTGATTATGAATCACTTGATGCTTGCGAACCATGCCTCATGGGCAAGATGACTAAGACTCCGTTCTCCGGACAATGGAGCGAAACAACCGACTTATTGAAAATAATACATCTTGATGTATGCGATCCAATGAGTGTTAAGGCTCATGGCGGGTATCGTTATTTTCGACCTTCACAGATGATTTGAGCAGATATGGGTATATCTACTTGATGAAACATAAGTCTGAAATAGTTGAAGCGATTCAAAGAATTTCAGAGTGAAGTGGAAATCATCGTGACAAGAAAATAAGGTTTCTACGATTTGATCGCGGGGACAAATATTTAAGTTCTGAGTTTGGTCTTCAATTAAAACAATGTGGAATAGTTTCACAAATTCATGCCACCGAACACCAGATCATAATGGTGTGTCCGAACGTCATAACCGTACTTTATTGGATATAGTACAATCTATGATGTTTCTTACCGATTTACCAATGTCGTTTTGGGATCATGCATTAGAGACAACTGCATTCACGTTAAATAGGGCACCATCTAAATCCGTTGAGGCGACACTATATGAACTGTGGTTTAGCAAGAAACCAAAGTTGTCGTTTCTTAAAGTTTGGGGCTGCGATGCTTATGTGAAAAAGTTTCATCTGATAAGCTCAAACCCAAATCGAGAAATGTGTCTTCATAGGATACCCAAAGGAGACAGTTGGGTACACCTTCTATCACAGATCCGAAGGCAAGACATTCGTTGCTAAGAATGGATCCTTTCTAGAGAAGGAGTTTCTCTCGAAAGAAGTGAGTGGGAGGAAAGTAGAACTTGATGAGGTAACAGTACTAGCTCCCTTATTGGAAAGTAGTTCATCACGAAATTGGTTCTGTGACACCAACACCAATTAGTGAGGAAGTTAATGATGATGATCATAAAACTTCAGATCAAGTTACTACCGAACCTCGTAGGTAAAACAGTGAGATCCGCACTGAGTGATACGGTAATCCTGCTCGAAGGTCGTGTTACTTGACCATGACAAACCTACGAACTATGAGGAAGCGATGATGAGCCCAGATTCCGCAAAATGGTTTGAGGCCATGAAATCTGAGATATGATCCATGTATGAGAACAAAGTATGGACTTTGATGGATTTGCCCGATGATCGGCAAACCATAGAAAATAAATGGATCTTCAAGAGGAAGACGGACATTGATAGTAGTGTTACTATCTACAAACCTCGACTTGTTGCAAAAGGTTTTCGACAAAGTTCAAGATGTTGACTACAATGAGATTTTCTCAACTGTAGCGATGCTTAAGTCTGTTCGAATCATGTTAGCAATTGCCACAATTTATGAAATTTGGCAAATGGATGTAAAAACTGCATTCCTGAATGGTTTTCTGGAGGAAGAGTTGTATATGATGCAACCAGAAGGTTTTTTCGATCCAAAGGGAGCTAACAAAGTGTGCAAGCTCCAGCGATCCATCTATGGACTGGTGCAAGCATCTCGGAGTTGGAATATACGCTTTGATGAGTTGATCAAAGCATATAGTTTTATCTGCACTTATGGTGAAGCTCAGTATTTACTAGAAAGTGAGTGGGAGCACTACAACATTTCTGATAAGTATATGTGAATGACATATTGTAGATCGGAAATAATGTAGAATTATTCTGCAAAGCATAAAGGAGTGTTTGAAAGAAGTTTTTCAAAGAAAGACCTCGGTGAAGCTGCTTACATATTGAGCATCAAGATCTATAGAGATAGATCAAGATGCTTGATAAGTTTTTTCAATGAGTACATACCTTGACAAGATTTTGAAGTAGTTCAAAATGGAGCAGATCAAAGAAAGAGTTCTTGCCTATGTTACAAGGTGTGAAATTGAGTAAGACTCAAAACCCAACCACGGCGAGAATATAGAAAGAGAATGAAAGTCATTCCCTATGCCTTGGCCATAGGTTCTATAAAGTATGCCATCTTGTGTACCGATCTATTGTATACCCTCCACTAAGTTTGGCAAGGAGTACAATAGTGATCTAGGAGTAGATCATCGACAGCGGTCAAAATTATCCTTAGTGGAATAAGGATATGTTTCTCGATTATGGAAGTGAAAAAGGTTAGTCGTAAAGGGTTACGTCGATGCAAGTTTTGACACCGATCCGGATGACTCTAAGTCTCGATCTAGATACATATTGAAAGTGGGAGCAATTAGCTAGAGTAGCTTGTGCGAGCATTGTAGACATAGAAAAATTGCAAAATACATAACGGATCTGAATGTGAAAGACCGTTGACTAAGACTCTCTCACAAGCAAAACATGATCACACCTTAGTACTCTTTGGGTGTTAATCACATAGCGATGTGAACTAGATTACTGAATCTAGTAAACCCTTTGGGTGTTGGTCACATGGCGATGTGAACTATGGGTGTTAATCACATGATGATGTGAACTATCGATGTTAATCACATGGTGATGTGATCTAGATTATTGACTCTAGTGCAAGTGGGGATGAAGGAAATATGCCCTAGAGGCAATAATAAAGTTATTATATATTTCCTCATATCATGATAAATGTTTATTATTCATGCTAGAATTGTATTAACCGGAAACATAATACATGTGTGAATATATAGACAAACAGAGTGTCACTAGTATGCCTCTACTTGACTAGCTTGTTAATCAAAGATGGTTATGTTTCCTAACCATGAACAAGGAGTTGTTATTTGATTAACAAGGTCACATCATTAGTTGAGTTATCTGATTGACATGACCCATTCCGTTAGCTTAGCACACGATCGTTTAGTATGTTGCTATTGCTTTTATCCATGACTTATACATGTTCCTATAACCATGAGATTATGCAACTCCCGTTTACCGGAGGAACACTTTGGGTACTACCAAACGTCACAACGTAACTGGGTGATTATAAAGGAGTACTACAGGTGTCTCCAAAGGTAGATGTTGGGTTGGTGTATTTCGAGATTAGGTTTTGTCACTCCGATTGTCGTAGAGGTATCTCTGGGCCCTCTCGGTAATGCACATCACTTAAGCCTTGCAAGCATTACAACTAATGAGTTAGCTGTGAGATGATGTATTACGGAACGAGTAAAGAGACTTGCCGGTAATGAGATTGAACTAGGTATTGGATACCGACGATCGAATCTCGGGCAAGTAACATACCGATGACGAAGGGAACAACGTATGTTGTTATGCGGTCTGACCGATAAAGATCTTCGTAGAATATGTAGGAACCAATATGGGCATCCAGGTCCGCTATTGGTTATTGACGGAGACGTGTCTCGGTCATGTCTACATTGTTCTCGAACCGTAGGGTCCGCACGCTTAAGGTTTCGATGGCGGTTATATTATGAGTTTATGTATTTTGATGTACGAAGGAGTTCGGAGTCCGGATGTGATCACGGACATGACGAGGAGTCTCGAAATGGTCGAGACATAAAGATTGATATATTGGACGGCTATATTCGGACAGGAAAGGTTCCGGAAGTTTCGGAGAAAACCGGAGTCTTGGGAGGGTTACTGGAACCCCGGGAAGTTATGGGCCTTAGTGGGCCAAGAGGGGAGTCCGAATAGGACAAGGAGGCGGCGCCCCCTTTCCCTCTCCCTCTCCTCTCCTTCCTTCCCCTTCCTCCTTCCTAGTTGGACTAGGAAAGGGAGTCCTACTCCCACTGGGAGGAGGACTCCCCCTCCTGGCGCGCCTCCTAGGGCCGGCCGGCCCTCCCCTTGCTCCTTTATATCACGGGCGGGGGGCACCCTAGAACACACAAGTTGATCCTTGAGATCGTTCCTTAGCCGTGTCGGTGCCCCCTCCACCATATTCCACCTCGGTCATATCGTGGCGGTGCTTAGGCGAAGCCTGCATCGATAGAACATCAAGATCGTCACCACGCCGTCGTCTTGTGGAACTCTTCCTCCCGGCTCTGCTGGATCGGAGCCCGAGGAGCGTCACCGAGCTGTCTGCGTGTCAAGAACTTCGGGCGCCGGATGTAACGACGGATCGGTTGGATTGCGAGGAGAACGCGTCGACTACTTCCTCTACGTTGTGAACGCTTCGCTTGGTCTCACGAGGGCGTAGACAACACTCTCCCCTCTCGTTGCTATGCATCACCATGATCTTGCGTGTGCGTAGGAAATTTTTTGAAATTTCTACGTTCCCCAACACGAGTTTCTTTCCGCAAAAATATTTTGTTTTCGAACTTTTTTTGTCCAAAAGCTAAAGAAGACCGTTGGAAAAACAAAAAGTCAAAAAAAAAACAGAAACCATTTAAAAAGCCGAAAACGCGTGCGGGGAAATAAAAAATAATCCGAAGAGAGGGCACAAAGCGCGACACATGGCGGCACCTGAGAGCGTGCCAAGTAGCACGCTCTCGGCCCACCCCCAAGTGATCGTTGTGAGGCTCCTGAAGGAGCGCTCGTCAACTAGTTGCTCTCTACAAACCCGGCTGGAAGCTTGTGCGATGGTGATCCCTAATGGGCCTGCCCGTTTATAACTAGCATGTCCCACTTGGTCAGCTCTCGCTGAAGGCAGCGGCCAAAATGGGCCGACCCAGCTCGTGCTAGACCACTGCTTCTTCTATTTATTTGGACCTTTTGTTTTACTTTTTTATTTCTTTCATTTTACTTTTGTTTACACTTCCAAAAGTGCTAAACATATATATCACACATATTTTCATAATATTTTGAAAAAATTTAATCCTACATTTGACAAATGTTAAATGTGTATAGACAAAATGTTGACCATGTATGCGGAAAATGTATACAAAAAACTTACAATGGGTGTGAAAAAAGTTGATCATGTATTTAAAATATGTTACAAGTATTCAAAAAATGTTAATCAAGCATTTGAAAAATGTTGAATGTGTATAGAAAAAAATGTTGACCATGTATTAAAAAATGATGAAAACTTTTAATCAGGTATATGAAAATATTAATCATGCATTAAAAATGTTGAACAAGTATTTCAAAAATGTTAATTCAGCATTTGGAAAATGTTAAATGTGTGTAGATAAATGTTGACTATGCATTAAAAAATGTTAATCTTGTATTCAAAAAATATTGATAAATCATTTGAAAACTGTTAAATGTTCATAGAAATAGTTTTGAGGATGTGTTAGATATTTCTTAATCAAGCATTTGAAAAAACAAATGAAGTGTGTATACTAAAAATGTTGACCACGTATACAGAAAATGTTAATCAAGCATTTGAAGAATGTCAAAATGTGTATAGAAAAAAGTTGACTATTTATTAAAAAATATTAAATTTGTATTGTAAAATGTAAACCTGTATTAGATAAATGTTCTTGACATATAAAAAAAATTATAATTAAAACCAAAAGAAAATAAACAAACTAAAAAAATAAAACCCGAAAAGAAACAAAATAAAAAAGGAAGAAATAAAATAAATGAAAAAATGTTGACCATGTGTTCAGAAAATGGTAATCTTATCTTTAAAAATATTAAATGTGTATAGAAACAAATTGACCATATATTCAAAGAATGTTAAACTTGTCTTTAAAAATGCTAAATATGTATAGAAATTTAAAAGGAAAAAGTAATGGAAATAGAGAAAACCGGTGGAAAACAAAAACTAAAAAAATCAGTTGAAAACACGGCTTGTTTACTTTAATGAGCCCGCGCCCTACTGCTTTACAGCTAACAGGATAGTGTCCCAGTGGCTTGTGGCACATTGCAGCATCTAGGTGTCCTTAGTTCGGTCCTGGCATTCCACTTTTGTTCTATATTTGTTTTAATCGTTCGCTAATGGCTGAGCCGTTATGTGGATTCTTCAGGCGGTAGTTCCTTCGGTCTCGTATTTTGCCCTATCTACCATTAAGTTTATATTTGGCGCCATAAACACAGCAAGTAAACTTTCCCTAGAATACAACCATGGGTCACTACAGTGAACTGCTAAACCAACATTTATGTGTAAAAAATCTGGAGTTTATTTTTCTTCCGTGGAAAAAAACATGGACTGGTGACACAAGATAATTGTTTTTTTAATCGTCCAAGATAATTGGTGCTATAGTGCCATATAACGAAGATAAAGGAATCGACTCAATGTGTCAGCACACGGCGAGCACTATTTTTTGGAATTCATGAACATTTTTTGAATTCATGAACAAAATTTCAAATCCATGAACAGTTTTTGAATTCATGAATATTTTTAAAATTTATGAATATTTTCAAAATCATGAATTTTTTTGAACTCATGAACAATTTAAATTTCCAAATAGTTTTCCGATTTTATGAACACTTTTTGAATTGAATTTTCTTAATTTATGTAGAATTTTCGAATCAACGAATTTTTTTCAATTGATGAATATTTTTAATTCTTGATTTTTTTTGAATTGGTGACATTTTTCTAATCCATATCCATTTCTTGATTCTGTGAAGATTGTTTGAATTGATGAGTATTTTTTCAATCTGCGAATAGTATTAATTCATGAACCTTTTTCGAATCCAAGAATATTTTTTATAATTCAAGAAAATTTATTCGAAGCTGCGAACAAGTTTTGAATATTGTGAACTTTTGAAAATTCACAAATATGTTTTATTTGTGAGCATTTTCCAAATTCGTGAACAACTTTTAAATGTGTGAAACTTTTCAACTCGTTAACAATTTTTCTACTTTGAGAACATTTTCCGAACCATGTGTAGTGGGAAAAGAAAGAAAAGGAAAAATCCGTGCTTTGTGGGGGGCTAGTGATCCATGTGTGCACCAATGGGCCAGCCCAACTCATGGTTCTACTGTAAGAAGAAAAGGCAATAAATGATATAAGACAAGGATTCACAAAATACTATATGTTAACCAATTTGAAAATAGCAAAATAGTTATCATAATGGAGGCGGCATAAATGAAGAAAATCCAAAAGCGTTTCGCTTTTCTTTGTAGCCGCATACTTAGTGTTGCACCAAGACAACCAAAAGGCTCCAACCAATAGTGTTGATTTCACTGCATGAGTTCCCATGTTAACTTAGTGATATGATTACAAGCCAAATATATTTCTAGATACTGACAAATGGTTTGTTCTGGACCGAGATACTAGTTTTTAATGCCCATGTTGTTACTGTCACACATATGCAAATATAAATAATACTATACAATCAAAAAATCGGGAAATACAGTTGCTTTAATACGTGGTTATGGTGGTTTCATCTTGGTTCGGGGCTCGTGATTCTACCGCAAGAAAATAATATGCACGTATTACTATATACGAGCCAGTTTAAAGAAGCTTCATGCAGAAAAACTAATTTAGAGAAGCACATTATTAGTTGTAAACTAATGGAGCTATTGTAAATGAATACAAACTGGAAGTGCTCGCTTCACTTGTAGCCGCACACAGTGTTGCGCCAAGACAACCAAAAGGCTCCAACACACCATACACGAAACGAATGCCATGGTGATTTCACTGGATGAGTTCCTCTTGTCCCTTAGCAATATGATTACAAGAAAAATATAGGGCCGATTACTAGCATACTTTTTTTCAAAATTAATTGCATGAAATCTGACCCAGAGACTCTATGTACCAACCAATTTGATTGCACAAGACGTAGCTGGCAAGCTATATCTACCGTCCATGAAGTAACAGAAGCTATGCAGACAAAACAAAGTTTGTTTTGCTTTTCCGCGAAGTATAACCCCGAGCCAAATTAGTACATATGCCCCAAGCCCCAAACATGTGGCATGGAACCAGCGTCCCATTTTTAATCATGGTTTACCATAGGTTTATAAAGCCATGTGCTGGCAATGCTCATGTAGTCAGTGTCACGCATATGCATCCATAAAGAAAATGCAACAAACGATTAGAAAAGCGAGCACATATATATTAACCACTGTAAAAGAGCAGAGTATTTGTAAAGTAATGGAGTTTAATATAAATCAATATACACCAAAAGTGTTCCCTTGGCATTGTAGCCGCACATAGTGTCACGTCAATACAACCAAGAGGATTCAATGCACCATGCACGAAAGGAATGGCATGTTGATATCACTCCATGAGTTACCTTGTAAATTAGTGAAATGATTATGAGCCGTTCACTGGCACATGTTCACTGGCACATGTTCAAGCCTATGTACTGTCCATATAGGAAGCAAAAGCTAAACAGACAAAACAAAGTTTGTTTTGCTTCTTCACAAAGTATAACCCCGGGCCAAATTAGCCTAAGGTGCATATGCCCCAAGCCCCGGACACGTGGCACGGAATCGGTTTACTGTGGATTTTTGTAATCATGAGTTTGCAATGCCAAAGTAGTCACTATCACCTATATAAGCATGACACCTTTCATCCATCCATCCAAGGCGTGGCAGCAAAGCTATTCCTATTACCACTTGTTTTCCCCTTCAAACTTTCGTCTCGCGCCTAACATGGGGTCTCGGCAGGACCAGCCCGCCGTCAACGGGGGGCAAGGTAATGGCGCGGGGGCAGCCTATGTGCGGTACAGGGAGTGCCAGCGCAACCATGCCATCGGAATCGGCCGGTACGCCGTCGACGGCTGCCAAGAGTTCACGGTGTTAATGGGCGTCGACGAGGCTGCCATGCTCCTCTGCGCGGCATGTGGCTGCCACCGCAACTTCCACAGGCGCGAGGTCGTCAACGAGTTCGGCGCCGACTACCATGCTCCTCGGACGCCCCCCGCCAACGAAAATCGCCATTGAAGCCATGAAGCTTGTTGCTGCTGCCTCTTCTTGTTCATCGTGAATTGGATCTAGCTGGATCATGCATGGCCCAGGCACAGTTAGTAGCACTTTATTCAATCTTCTTTGTCATCTTATGAAATTAGTGTGGATGAATAATTTGCGGGGGATGTCCCGTCCGCATAGATCGATCGATGTGATGAATCTCTTCTATGAGTTCAATTTTAATTTCCCTTGTGCTTCTTTACTCGATGAGGCTTGTTTATCTTTTACTTCCCATAGTCCGGAAGTAATTAATTTATATAGTTTCTATCATTTATATTAACCAAAGCGATTTCGGTGTAATGTCACAAGATCACCATATCGAGGAACACCCTTTTCTTTTGGATGTATCGATCTCCTCTTTCTCCAAGCTGCTCACATCGTGGCACACGTAGGTTCCTCCTTCTACTGGTTATAATTCACTGTACTAGCAGGTTGAAATCAACATCATCGTGCGTCAGCGTGAGACTACTGCTGTAAGCATGTACTGCCTCCGTTTCATAATATAAGAATGTTTTTGTAAAATGATGAGTATTTATTTTGGGTGGACACCGCAACCTTTTACTCTTTTGATTGTAAGAGTGACGCCGCAAGTAGAAGTTATCACAAGGGATTAGGAGGGAAGCTGAGCTCCGGTCCAAACCCCGCCCACGTGCTCCCAAGTCCTGGCCAGTGCTATACCATGCCTACTGCCAGCAGCACGCATTTTGTTGGTTTCTGGATATTCCAGGAATAATTGTTTGTTTCTAGATATTTCCTGTTCGCTAGTTTTGGTCCTTCTTTAGTATATTTTGATGTGTGTTCGGGCTTTTCAGTTGTTTTTTTTGTCGATTTTTTCTTTTTTCGTTGATTGTTTTCATTTTTGTTATGTTTCTTTATATTTTTTTATTTTACTTTTTTGATTTACAAATTAAACGAATATTGTTCATATATATAATGAGTTTTAATACATGGTAAATTCTTAAGTAAACTATAAACAACTTTAAGTACATGATGAAATTTTTTGTAAATGCATGATGAACAATTTTCTAATGCGTGATAAACATTTGAAGGAACAAGATGAACCATTTTTCATGAACATGATGAACTGCATTCAATAAACGACCAAAATTGTCTAATGCATGACAAAACTTTTTCTCTGTGTAATTAAAACTTGCCCACTATGTATTTAAAGTTTTATCCATGTCCACCGTGTACTTAATAAATGTTTATTGTTTACTTAAAACAATCATCACATATAACAAAATGTTCATCGTGTATTTTAAAATCGTTCATCTACCCTTTTAAAAACGTTCATAGTGTATTAAAAATGTCCATCACATACTATACTTTGTTTGTACCCTGTAATAAAAAATGTTCATCGTGCATTTTAGAAATACTAATCATGTATTACAAAGTATTCGTCAGGTATTTGAAATGTCACCATGTATTTTAAAAATGTTCACTATGTATTTAAAAATTGTTCATCTTGTATTAATAAAATGTTCATCTCATAAATAAATGTTGCATATTACAAACTTTTTGTGTATTTGTAAAATGTTCATCGTATAAATAAATGATTATTGCATGTTATAGTTGTTTGTCACATATTTAGAAATGATCGTACATTGTTAGAAAGTATCCAGGATTTTTAAAAGTTGTATTTAATTTGAAAAAAGTACTAACACTTTTCTTTGTGATTTAATTTGTGTTGAGGAAAAAAGAAACAGTAACATACAAAGTATTTCATGGTGGCGGGTAACAAATATCTGGTTGTAAGGATGTCAATTTACCCATGGGCATGGGTACCCAACCCGCAAGGGTAGGGTATGGACACATTTACGTGCCCATGGGCATTGCCCTAACCCTACCAGACTAGTCGTGGTTAGGACATGGGTTTGATTTTGTGGCCATGGGTACACCCAAACCCTACCCGATTATCTTACAGGTGGATCACATGTGTTAAAAACCCTAAGATATCGAGTCATTGTATGTAAGCACTTTACCCCACCCCCATCCCCCTCCCAATAAAATAATTTCCCCAACCTAAAAATTTCTCAGTGGTTCGCGCCTCCACCATACATGGAACTAGAAATTATGCCACCTTCCTTTGATATTGTGTTGATCTGCCCGTTGGGTACCCATCGGGCATGCATACCCATACGGTATGATCATGGGCATGGATATTTACCCCATGGATAGGGTATGGGTTGGATTTTATGCCCATGGGTTGTAAGGGCCATAAATCTTTCAACCAGCACTGCATAGGAACCCATGTATTTGAAGGAAATATGCCCTAGAGGCAATAATAAAGTTATTATTTATTTCCTTATATCATGATAAATGTTTATTATTCATGCTAGAATTGTATTAACCGGAAACATAATACATGTGTGAATATATAGACAAACAGAGTGTCACTAGTATGCCTCTACTTGACTAGCTTGTTAATCAAAGATGGTTATGTTTCCTAACCATGGACAAAGAGTTGTTATTTGATTAACGGGATCACATCATTAGTTGAATGATCTGATTGACATGACCCATTCCGTTAGCCTAGCACTTGATTGTTTAGTATGTTGCTATTGCTTTCTTCATGACTTATACAAAGTTCCTGCAACTATGAGATTGTGCAACTCCCATTTACCGGAAGAACACTTTGTGTGCTACCAAACGTCTACAACGTGCTCGGGTGATTATAAAGGTGCTCTCTGGTGTTTCGAAGGTACATGTTGGGTTGGCATAATTCGAGATTAGGTTTTGTCACTCCGATTGTCGGAGAGGTATCTTTGGGCCCTCTCGGTAATACTCATCACCTAAGCCTTGCAAGCATTATAACTAATGAGTTAGTTATAAGATGATGTATTACTGAGCGAGTAAAGAGACTTGCGGTAATGAGATTGAACTAGGTATTGGATACCGACGATCAAATCTCGGGCAAGTAACATACCGATGACAAAGGAACAACGTATGTTGTTATGCGGTTCGACCGATAAAGATCTTCGTAGAATATGTAGGAACCAATATGGGCATCCAGGTCCGCTATTGGTTATTGACCGAGAATGGTTCTAGGTCATGTCTACATAGTTCTCGAACCCGTAGGGTCCGCACGCTTAACGTTACGATGGCAGTTTTATTATGAGTTTATAAGTTTTGATGTACGAAGTTTGTTGAGTCCGGATGTGATCACGGACATGACGAGGAGTCTCGAAATGGTCGAGACATAAAGAATGATATATTGGAAGCCTATGTTTGGACATCGGAATGGTTCCGGGTGAAATTGGCATTTTACCGAGATACCGGAGGTTCTTGGACCCCCTCGGGGTTATTGGGCCTACATGGGCCTCGAGGGAGAAGAGGGTAGGAACCAGGAGGGGGCCGCGCGCCCCTCCCCTTCCTAGTCCGAATAGGACAAGGGAAGGGGGGCGGCGCCCCCCTTTCCTTCTCGTCTTCCTCCTCTTTCCCTCTTCTCCTACTCCTACTTGGAAAGAAGGGAGTCCTACTCCCGGTGGGAGTAGGACTCCCCCCTTGGCGCGCCCTCCTTGGCCAGCCGCCTCCTCCCCCCTGGCTCCTTTATATACGGGGGCGAGGGGCACCCCAGTGACACACAAGTTGATCTACGGATCGTTCCTTAGCCGTGTCGCGGTGCCCCCTCACCATATTCCACCTCGGTCATATCGTCATGCGGAGTTTAGGCGAAGCCTGCGCGATAGAACATCATCATCGTCACCACGCCGTCGTGCTGACGGAACTCATCTCCGGAGCTTCGCTCGATCGGAGGCCGGAGATCGTCATCGAGCTAAACGTGTGCTGAACTTGGAGGCCCCGTACGTTCAGTGCTTGGATCGGTCGGATCGTGAAGACGTACAACTACATCAACTGCGTTGTGCTAACGCTTCCGCTTACGGTCTACTAGGGTACGTGGACGAACACTCTCCCCTCTCGTTGCTATGCCATCACCATGATCTTGCATGTGCGTAAGAAATATTTTGAAATTACTACGTTCCCCAACAGTGGCATCCGAGCCTAGGTTTAATGGTTTGATGTTATATGCACGAGTAGAACACAAGTGAGTTGTGGGCGATATAAGTCATACTGCTTACCAGCATGTCATACTTTGGTTTGGCGGTATTGTGAGATGAAGCGGCCCGGACCGACATTAGGCGTACGCTTACGCGAGACTGGTTTCACCGTTATGAGCACTCGTGCTTAAAGGTGGCTGGCAGGTGTCTGTCTCTCTCACTTTAGCTGAATCGAGTGTGGCTACGCCCGGCCCTTGCGAAGGTTAAAACAGCACCAACTTGACGAACTATCGTTGTGGTTTTTGATGCGTAGGTAAGAACGGTTCTTGCTAAACCCGTAGCAGCCACGTAAAATTTGCAACTACAAAGTAGAGGACGTCTAACTTGTTTTTACAGGGCATGTTGTGATGTGATATGGTCAAGACGTGATAAGATATAAGTTGTTGTATGAGATAATCATGTTTTGTTGAAGTTATCGGCACCTAGCAGAAGCCCTATGGATGTCTCTTTGTTGCATAAGATGCAAGTGCCAAATAATTGCTTTACTTTATCGCTATATGATAGCAATAGTTGCAAGAGCAATAGTTGGTGAGACAACCATGTGATGACACATTGATACAGATCAAGATGATGAAGATCATGGTGTCGTGCCGGTGACGATAGAGATCATGACAGTACTTTGGAGATGGAGATCAAAGGCGCAAGATGATCATGGCCATATCATGTCACATATTTTGATTGCATATGATGTTTATCTATTATACATCTTATTCTTGCTTTGATTGACTGTAGCATTTTAAGATGATCTCTCACTAATTATCAAGAAGTGTTCTCCCGAGTATGCACCGTTCCCAAAGTTAAATCGTGCCCGGACACCACGTGATGATCGGGTGTGATAAGCTCTCGTCCATCTACAACGGGTGCAAGCCAGTTTTGCACACGCGAATACTCAGGTTAAAGTTGACGAGCCTAGCATATGCAGATATGGCCTCGGAGCACGGAGACCGAAAGGTCGAGCGTGAATCATATAGTAGATATGATCAACATAGTGATGTTCACCATTGAAAACTACTCCATCTCACGTGATGATCGGTTATGGTTTAGTTGATTTGGATCACGCGATCACTTAGATGACTAGAGAGATGTCTGTCTAAGTGGGAGTTCTTAAGTAATATGATTAATTGAACTTAAATTTATCATGAACTTAGTCTTGGTAGTATTTTGCAAATTATGTTGTAAGATCAATAGCTTGCGTTGTTGCTTTCATATGTTTATTTCGATATGCTCCTAGAGAAAATTGTGTTGAAAAATGTTAGTAGCAATGATGCGGATTGGATCCGCGATCCGAGGTTTATCCTCTTTCTTTGCGTAAGAATTATGTCCTTAATGCACCACTAGGTGACAGACCTATTGCAGGAGCGGATCACGAGGCGTTATGAATGTTTGGATAGCTCAATATGATGACTACTTGATAGTTTAGTGAACCATGCTTAACGGCTTAGAATCGGGACTTCAAAGGCGTTTTGAGCGTCATGGACCATATGAGATGTTCCAGGAGTTGAAGTTAATATTTCCAGCAAATACCCGAGCTGAGAGATATGAAGTATCCAACAAGTTCTATAGCTAAAAGATGGAGGAGAATCGCTCAACTAGTGAGCATGTGCTCAGATTGTCTGGGTACTACAATCGCTTGAATCAAGTGGGAGTTAATCTTCCAGATAAAATAGTGATTGACAGAATTCTCTAGTCACCATCACCAAGTTAGTAGAACTTCCTGATGAACTATAATATGCAAGGGATGATGAAAGTGATTCCGAAGCTCTTCGTGATGCTGAAATCGACGAAGGTAGAAATCAAGAAAAACATCAAGTGTTGATGGTTAACAAGACCACTAGTTTCAAGAAAAGGGCAAAGGGAAAGAAAGGGAACTTCAAGTGGAAAGACAAGCAAGTTGTCACTCCCACGAAGAAGCCCAAAGTTGAACCAAAGCCTGGCGAGTGCTTACATTGCAAAGGAAATGGTCCTTTGGAAGCGAAATGCCACAGAATATTTGGTGGATAAGAAGGATGGCAAAGTGAACAAGGGTATATTTGATATCTGAGTTATTGATGTGTGCCTTACTAGTGTTTATAGTAGCCCCGAGTATTTGATACTTGTTCGGTTGCTAAGATTAGTAACTCAAACAGAGTTCTGAATAAGCAGAGACTAGTTGAAGGGAAGTGACGATGAGTGTTGGAAGTAGTTCTAAGATTGATATGATCATCATCGCACACTCCCTATACTTTCGGGATTAGTGTTAAACCTAAATAAAAGTTATTTGGCGTTTGCGTTGAGCATGAATATGATTTGATCATGTTTATTGCAATACGGTTATTCATTTGAAGTTAGAGAATAATTGTTGTTCTGTCTACATGAATAAAACCTTCGATGGTTATACACCCAATGAAAATAGTTTGTTGGATCTCGATCGTAGTGATACACATATTTATAATATTGATGCCAAAAGATGCAAAGTTAATCATGATAGTGCAACTTATTTGTGGCACTGCCGTTTGGGTCATATCGGTGTAAAGCGCATGAAGAAACACCATAAAGATGGATTTTTCGGAATCACTTGGTTATGAATCATTTAATGCTTGCGAACCGTGCCTTTTGGGCAAGATGACTAAAACTCCGTTCTCCGGAACAATGGAACGAGCTACTGACTTATTGGAAATAATACATACCGATGTATGCGATCCAATGAGTGTTGATGCTCGTGGCAAGTATCGTTATTTTCTGACCTTCACAAGATGATTTGAGCAGATATGGGTATATCTACTTGATGAAACATAAGTCTGAAATAGTTGAAAGGTTCAAAGAATTTCAGAGTGAAGTGGAAAAATCATCATAACAAGAAAATAAAGTTTCTACGATCTGATCGCGGAGACAAATATTTGAGTTCTGAGTTTGGTCTTCAATTAAAACAATGTGGAATAGTTTCACAAATTCATGCCACCGAACACCACATCATAATGGTGTGTCGAGCGTCATAACCGTACTTTATTGGATATAGTACAATCTATGATGTTTCTTACCGATTTACCAATATCGTTTTGGGATCATGCATTAGAGACAGCTGCATTCACGTTAAATAGGGCACCATCTAAATCCGTTGAGACGACACTATATGAACTGTGGTTTAGCAAGAAACCAAAGTTGTCGTTTCTTAATGTTTGGGGCTGCAATGCTTATGTGAAAAAGTTTCATCCTGATAAGCTCGAACCCAAATCGGAGAACTGCGTCTTCATAGAATACCCAAAGGAAATTGTTGGGTACACCTTCTATCACAGATCTGAAGGCAAAACATTCGTTGCTAATAATGGATCCTTTCTAGAGAAGGAGTTTCTCTCGAAAGAAGTGAGTGGGAGAAAAGTAGAACTTGATGAGGTAACTGTACCTTCTCCCGAATTGGAAAATTGTTCATCACTGAAATCAGTTCCAGTGATTTCTACACCAATTAGTGAGGAAGCTAATGATGATCATCATGAAACTTCAGATCAAGTTACTACAGAACCTCGTAGGTCTTCCAGAGTACGGTCCGCACCAGAGTGGTATGGTAATCCTGTTCTGGATGTCATGTTACTAGACCATGATGAACCTACGAACTATGAGGAAGCGATGATGAGCCCAGATTCCGCAAAATGGCTTAAGGCCATGAAATCTGAGATGGGATCCATGTATGAGAACAAAGTGTGGACTTTGGTGGAGTTTCCCGATGATCCGCAAGCCATATTGTATAAATGGATCTTCAAGAGGAAGACGAACGTTGATAGTAGTGTTACTATCTAGAAAGCTCGACTTGTCGCAAAAAAAGTTTTTTGACAAGTTCAAGGTGTTGACTACAATGAGATTTTCTCAACTGTAGCGATGCTTAAGTCTATCCGAATCATGTTAGCAATTGCCACAATTTATGAAATCTGGCAAATGGATGTCAAAACTGCATTCCTTAATGGTTTTCTCAAAGAATAGTTGTATATGATGCAACCAGAAGGTTTTGTCAATCCTAAAGGTACTAACAAATGTGCATGCTCCAGCGATCCATCTATGGACTGGTGCAAGCATCTCGGAGTTGGAATATACGCTTTGATGAGTTGATCAAAGCATATAGTTTTATACAGACTTACGGTGAAGCCTGTATTTACAAGAAAGTGAGTGGGAGCACTACAACATTTCTGATAAGTATATGTGAATGACATATTGTTGATCGGAAATAATGTAGAATTATTCTGCAAAGCATAAAGGAGTGTTTGAAAGGAGTTCTTTAAAATAAAGACCTCAGTAAAGCTACTTACATATTGAGCATCAAGATCTATTGAGATAGATCAAGACGCTTGATAAGATTTTCAATGAGTACATACCTTGACAAGATTTTGAAGTAGCTCAAAATGGAACAGTCAAAGAAGGAGTTCTTGCCTGTGTTGCAAGGTGTGAAGTTGAGTAAGGCTCAAGACCCGACCATGGCAGAAAATAGAAAGAGAATGAAAAGTCATTCCCTATGCATCAGTCATAGGTTCTATAAAGTATGCTATGCTGTGAACCAGACCTATTGTATACACTGCCCTAGTTTGGCAAGGGAGTAAAATAGTGATCTAGGAGTAGATCACTGGACATTGGTCAAAATTATCCTTAGTGGAATAAGGAGATGTTTCTCGATTATGGAGGTGATAAAAGAGCCCGTCGTAAAAAGTTACAACGATGCAAGCTTTTACGCCAATCCAGATGACTCTAAGTCTCAATCTGGATACATATTGAAAGTGGGAGCAATTAACTAGAGTAGCTCCGTGCAGAGCATTGTGGACATAGAATATTTGCAAAATACATACGGCTCTGAATATGACAGACCCGTTGACTAAACTTCTCTCACAAGCAAAACATGATCATACCTTTGTACTCTTTGGGTGTTAATCACATAGCGATGTGAACTAGATTATTGACTCTAGTAAACCCTTTGGGTGTTGATCACATGATGATGTGAACTATGGGTATTAATCACATACAGATGTGAATATTGGTGTTAAATCACATGGTGATGTGAACTAGATTATTGACTCTAGTGCAAGTGGGAGATCAAGGAAATATGCCTAGAGGCAATAATAAAGTTATTATTTATTTCCTTATATCATGATAAATGTTTATTATTCATGCTAGAATTGTATTAACGGAAACATAATACATGTGTGAATATATAGACAAACAGTGTCACTAGTATGCCTCTACTTGACTAGCTTGTTAATCAAAGATGGTTATGTTTCCTAACCATGGACAAAGAGTTGTTATTTGATTAACGGGATCACATCATTAGTTGAATGATCGATTGACATGACCCATTCCGTTAGCCTAGCACTTGATCATTTAGTATGTTTCTATTGCTTTCTTCATGACTTATACAAAGTTCCTGCAACTATGAGATTGTGCAACTCCCGTTTACCGGAAGAACACTTTGTGTGCTACCAAACGTCTACAACGAATCGGGTGATTATAAAGGTGCTCTACAGGTGTTTCCGAAGGTACATGTTGGGTTGGCATAATTCGAGATTAGGTATTGTCACTCCGATTGTCGGAGAGGTATCTCTGGGCCCACTCGGTACTATTCATCACCTAAGCCTTGCAAGCATTATAACTAATGAGTTAGTTATAAGATGATGTATTACATAACGAGTAAAGAGACTTGCCGGTAACGAGATTGAACTAGGTATTGGATACCGACGATCAAATCTCGGGCAAGTAACATACCGATGACAAAGGGAAAAACGTATGTTGTTATGCGGTTTGACCGATAAAGATATTCGTAGAATATGTAGGAACCAATATGGGCATCCAGGTCCCGCTATTGGTTATTGACCGAGAATGGTTCTAGGTCATGTCTACATAGTTCTCGAACCCGTAGGGTCCGCACGCTTAACGTTACGATGACAGTTTTATTATGAGTTTATAAGTTTTGATGTACCAATGTTTGTTCGGAGTCCCGGATGTGATCACGGACATGACGAGGAGTCTCGAAATGGTCGAGACATAAAGAATGATATATTGGAAGCCTATGTTTGGACATCGGAATGGTTCCGGGTGAAATCGACATTTTACCAGAGTACCGGGAGGTTACCGGAACCCTCCCGGGGGTTATTGGGCCTACATGGGCCTCGAGGGAGAAGAGGGAAGGAACCAGGAGGGGGCCGCGCGCCCCTCCCCTTCCTAGTCCGAATAGGACAAGGGAAGGGGCGCGGCGCCCCCCTTTCCTTCTCCTCTTCCTCCTCTTTCCCCCTTCTCCTACTCCTACTTGGAAAGAAGGGGGTCCTACTCCCGGTGGGATTAGGACTCCCCCTTGGCGCGCCCTCCTTGGCGGCCGCCTCCTCCCCTGGTTCCTTTATATACGGGGCGGGGGCACCCGATGACACACAAGTTGATCTCTGAATCGTTCCTTAGCCGTGTGCGTGCCCCCCTCCACCATATTCCACCTCGGTCATATCGTCGCGGAGTTTAGGCGAGGCCCTGCGCCGGTAGAACATCATCATCGTCACCATGCCGTCGTGCTGACGGAACTCATCTCCGGAGCTTCGCTGGATCGGAGGCGGAGATCGTCATCGAGCTGAACGTGTGCTGAACTCGGAGGCCCCGTACGTTCGGTGCTTGGATCGGTCAGATCGTGAAGACGTACGACTACATCAACCGCGTTGTGCTAACGCTTCCGCTTATGGTCTACGATGGTACGTGGACGAACACTCTCCCCTCTCGTTGCTATGCCATCACCATGATCTTGCATGTGCGTAAGAAATTTTTTGAAATTACTACGTTCCCCAACAGTATTCACCTTCAGCATTCCGGCAAACTGCACTACAAGAACCTCGAGTATTATGTGTGGAAACGACTCCATCCACATTTATCTTCACGACACCACCTGGTTCAAAAGGGGTCTATTTAGGAACCCGGAGAGTTGCATGTTGATTGTAATGATGTTGAGTCACGGGTTTCTTAATCGCTTCCAACTCATCAACGAAACTTTTTATAAAAAGGTGTGTTGCTAGAGGGCTTTGATGTTCGTAGGGCAATATGTTAGACGAACACATCAAGGAAGACTATGAAGGTGGCAGTAACGATCAAACTCATCGACGACCAGAGTAGCAGAAGCAATAAAGAGTCAGTGTAGCACGACGATTTCCCGCAACTGGGTTACACCTCCCAGCCGTGAGAAAGTTCTTCGAGACGAGAGTCGAAGTAGACGACCCCTCAAACGTATCCATGCATTCCCTGATAGTAGTCCGGCAGAGCTTCTACATCCAGAAAGAAGAACTGCGAGAAAGCTTGATAGAGAGAAAGCCTAGCAATGCTTCTCGTCTAATTAGGAATCCAGTTCTCCTAGACCAATTAGACCAAGATTAGAGACAGTCTAATTAAGACCCTAAACACTTAGGACAATTAGACCGGGAGAGCGTGGAGCTGTGTGGGAGAGAGGCCCTTGGATTTCTATCTCAAGGGGGAGGCCTTCCCACATATATATAGGTGGAGGAAGGAGAGGGGTGCCCCAAGAGGGGGAATCCTTCTCCCCTTCCACTTAGTGGAAGAAGTGAATGATTCCCTCCCTTTCCAATTCAGATTAGGGCCTACCAAAGGCTTGTGGCGCGCCTTGTGGGCCCCTGTGGGTCCTCTAGGGTTCGTCATCTCATGACGGTCCTTCACAACTTTCTTCCACAAGTAAAATACCGGATTTTCCGGATGCTCCATAACCCATTATGATCACCCCGAAAACTTTCCATATATATACTCAGACTCTTTGAAATCATGGTATACCTTTCTGGAATTCCTGGAACCCCTCTAGAACCATCTAAAGCACTTTACAAACAATCAAAAACTCTTTCGGTGCTCTTTTAACTCATTTCTCATTTCTCTGGTAATCAGGACTAGAACCCATTAAGCGTGTGACCCTACATGTTCGGAAATAAGTGGAATGTACCGGAACCCCTTTCGAACAATAGTTTACAACGAGATCCGGACACCCTTATTAACTCCCGCATATTCACGAATATCTCGAGCGAACCTTTATTTACGAATGCTATTCCCTTTGCTTCCCGATACGTTTACAAAACCAGAGGTGAGATAATTTGGTATCCTTGTGACTCAACTCCTTGATCACTATACCAGTTATGCTCGTTTTTGGTTTCGCTCTCTTTACTCGTGTCCGTGTTCCGGTATCACGTGATCATAATCACAAGTGTCCGGCTAGACGAAAATGACACTGTAATACAGAGTGAGCCCAGAGAGTATCTCTCTATCATGAGAGGAGCAAATCCCAGTCTTGAACTATCGGTAATGAAAAATACGTTTCCGATATACCCGTAAGTCGCCTTTATTCATATCCATTTACGGAATGACATGTGATAAACCCAAAGTAATCATCCCGTATGTTGGTATACAGTAATCTCATGGTCTAAGGAACAATGCAATTGTGAACAAGTCATATGAAATACCGATAGAATAGCAATGAAGATATCTCTCAGTAATTCATAAGACCCTGCGTCAGTGCATGGTCCTGGGCGGCAGCGAGATCGACATCAGACATGGACCTAGCATGCAGCAGCATGGGCGAGTTGTCTTGGGTTTTATCTAGAGAGTCTTCGTGTCTGGTCTGGGGCAGCAAGGCGGCGGCACTATTCTGGTGTAGGAATAATTTCATCCTAGCCTTCCCCCCATTCCATTGATGTGCTTGTGATTAGTGGATAGTGTGCGGAGATGTGTCTCCAACAGGTCTTTCAGGATCCAGTCCATTTTGGTTGATGGAATCGTCTGGATTCAACCGACTTTCGTGGTCTTCAGAGTTTCTGCAAACCCTTCTTGATGTTTTTCCCTAGGGCAACAATTTGCTTCATAAATCATGGTTATTAACGTTTCCTGGTCTGCATTGATCTGGCCATTGTTTCTACAATCTCCTATGTTTAAACAAGTTTGCTTCACTGAAGCGGGGGCTCAGAGACGTCATCGAGCTTCGCTCACGGCATGATGCCGATGGACGCGGGAGGAAGAAGACTTGTCAACCCCCCCCCCCAAAATTTTAATGTGATCTTAGTGTTCTTTAAGGGTGTCTTTGTAAGGACATGTTATGCTTAATATATGACCTTTGGCACTTTCGCAAAATAAAGAAGATCTAAAAATCAAGAGCATTAACAGCCAGGTTCAACCACTAATTTTACTTTTTTGTGGGGAAAAAGTAGATGCCTACTACTCTTATACTGTCATCAATGTTATGCACCCGGCAGTGGGTGCCTATCACCAACAACAATGGCAGCTGTGGATACACTCGGATTAATTACAAGAGATAGATATATGGAAGTGCTCATATCCAGCATATGGATTCACATATCCTTTTCGGACATTAATTAAGTGCAGGGCCATGATCCCAAGAGGACTTTCTATAAATAGCACTCAAACATCATGTTCTTCTCCTCACACTCCCATCACATCGAACAACTTCATTTGATGCACACTTAGTCATGGCGTTCAACAACGCTCAACTGATTGCTGCCTTCACCTTGGCCCTGCTCCTCATGGCCTCCGGTGAGTTAACATGGCTCCGATCATAGTATCCAAATACCATATTGTAAATTAGGATCGAGATGAATACATTGGCGGTCACTGTATTTTAAGCGGCACCATGATACGGTCACATGACTTCTGAGTACACTCGTTATGGTCACTATATATGATTTGACGTGAAAATATGGGCATTGTTGCACGTACGCGCTGCGTATGAGGTTGGTTTGACCAGTTGTTGACCGCCATGTACGCTATTCTGATTAGGCCAATTTTTCATGGAGGTGTTTTTTGTAAAAAAAAAGAGTCAAATATCCCCACCTCTTCAAATCCCTAAGCCGCGGGGCATGCTCTTCAATCCCTAGCTTTATCTCTCCCTGGCGTGCGACTGCTCCACCACCACCTTTCTCGTCGGCCGTTGTCGAATCCACTAGTCACCACCAGATTCCATCTTGCTAGCATTTCCTTCCTCTATAATGCTCATGTCTACCGCAAGCTCCTCCCTCTATGTTGTCTGCCATAGGGCATTGCCGCAACTCTTGATCTGTTCCTCATGCTACAAGGAGAAGGTGTGCATCTACGTCTTGACTAAGGACAAGCACGACAATTGGATCTTCTATAAATGCCAAAAGCAAGGGGCAATCTTTCGAATTCCATGGTTTCTCTTTGATTTTAGGTGAAAAGTTCACAGTTTTTGACCTTGGCATGTATTTTGGGATAGGTCACTTGCGATTTCTGGTGCTGAGAATTGTAATATGTTGAGTATCTTGTTGAAAAGCATTATCTCGTCGGTGATGCCGTTGTGGATACTCTAGGTGTTGCGGAGAACCGAAGGGAAGAACTTTTGAATGCACATGAGGATAGCATTCTGAATGTAGCTACCAGAAGGTCTAAGCAGCGTATGAAGAACCAAACTGCAAATGGCATGACCAGGCATCAAGCTTGTGAACTGATGAGGATAGGGAGAGAGCTGGTGATGCTCATGAAGTTGTTGCTTGCTGCCGTGGTACTGCTGTGTTGCTGCGTGGTCTTCATGCTGAAGAAGTGATGCTATGTTGGAAGGCATGGTGTCAGTTAGTAGATTCATTTTGGGATGATGGTGCATTTCATGTTGCAATGTTGTCAGTGAGTAGGTTAAACCAGTCTTAATTTTTCCCATGTCATGTGCTATATTTTGGTTTAATGTGATGGGTCGGTGTGTATGTTGAAGTACTAATGCTTTGTTGAACTTGTTTATGCTATCTTTTATGTATGAATAATTTGCATCAGTTATATGAGCAATATGGAGTATCTGTTGTATCTTTGATCCATTTGTAAGAGAAGTGATTGTGTGATGCAAAGCACACTTCACCATGACTAAACAAAGACTTGATGTGATTGTGTGATGCAAAGGCATGTTGGGGTTGATGATGTAATCAGGTAAGTGATATTTAAGCCTTTTATCTAAGGTTTTTGCTATATATAATGTTATATATGACATTGCATAGGCTAATATGTCTATATTCTTGAGGAACAAGAGGAGCCAACTTTTTTGGAATGAGAGTGATATGAGTATCATTAATATGGGTGGGAAGAGTACTTGTTATATAGAAATCTCTTATCACTTTTGTTATGTCATCTCCGATGGAAGATAAAATTCCATGTTTAATTAATCTAGTCCAGGTGATGAATTTATTCTCATGGCTTTGGGAGTTAACTAGGTCTTCATTTTCTTTGGTATGTTTTTTGTGTAATCACCCTCCATCTCTTGCTTCAGAGTTTGTATATAAGGCATGCCCTAATCTCCACTACTAACAAAAGAGCAAACATTATCTTTGCTAAACGCCCCCCACAAAACATACACGGACCCAATACTACCGCATGATTATCCCCACTAATCTAAATCCAATGGCTAGCCTTCACCTGATATGTTTTCTGGTGTGCACTTACTAATTTATGTTGGTGACCATACTCCACATGGAGGAAAACTTCCATGCGAAAGCAAACACAATCCCTACAATCACGTAGGTCTTCCAAAAAATTCAAACACGTATCCCCATTCCCACAAATAATAATTGACCTTCCAAATCCAAAAACAAGAAACATATGCCACGGATATCCCTACGCCGCTCGAAACATCATCGCCTTACGCCTTCACGGGCGGCGACCTCGCCAATGAAAACACCGCCGCCTTCCCTGGCCGCCCTCCACTGGCCATTACATGCACAGGTGCTCCCGCCTCACCTTCTTTGCTGCAAACAGGCCGTCGGTTCCTTGCATCACCTGTGCCATCTTCTGAAAACATCAGGCAAGATTTTAATATTAGACATTTTTCTTGTTCTTGCAAATTATCTTCTAACTTCCTTGTGCTTTAAGAAAATGAAATCTACAGATTTATGACAACATAACTTGAATCTAATTCTGACTAATATATGCTTCCAGTCAATCCTCTTGACAGATTTTTGACTGGAGTATTCAGGCTGTGTTTGGTTGAGCTGCAGATTCTAAAAAAGCTGCTGTGGAAAAGCTGCCGTGAAAATGCTGCTGTGGAAAAGCTGGAAGCTGTTTGGTTAAAACGACTGTAAAACTGTAGATTTGGCTCAAATTTTCCGTAATGCCCCTAGGACCTAAGTGAATATGTGTATATGCTAATTAACTATAGACTTGGCTCTGATAGTGATCCCATAACATTATTACAAAACAGCCTTCTGGACCTGAGTCCATGCTCAAATGACAATCTTGAAAACAAATTTTGCTATGACAAAAGGTCAAGAGTCGTGTGTATTTATTCTCAAACAAACAACAATACTATCACCATAGAACAATGATCTGTGCATCATTAGGCAATTAAACCACAATATCATACAATTTGAAGGACCATAGCACTATATCATTTGACGATATTCAATCTATGCTATTAATCCTTAAATAAAAAACAGAAGAAGAAAGAAATCATGAACAGAGAAGAATAGATGGGGATGATGGATGAGGGAGGAGGGAGGGAGGAGGGAGGAGGGAGGAGGAATGGAAGGAGGAGGTGAGGGAGAACGACGGGATGAGGATGCCGGATGGCCGGTCCGCCGGCGCCGCCGGCCGGCCGGAGCAGTGCTGTCATGACCAGGTGAGGAAGAGGAAGGAAGGAGGGGGGAAGAAGAAAGGAGGAGGGTGGAGGGTCGCCGGGCGGCGGGCGGCGGAGTTTTGCGACGGGAGGCGGCGGGCCATGGTGGGCGGCGGCGGCGGCGAACCCTAGCCGTGCGTGGGAGCGGTGACGAACTTCCTTTCCTCTCGCTTGTTTCTTTCCTGCGAGGGGAGAAAGGCAACGAAGCGGTACAACTTACCAGTGGCATTGGTGGGTAAATACTACTCGGTTTCAGGGGGACAGCTAAAAGCGGTTGGTTTACAATCTGAGAAGTTGGGGTACCCCCGGCTGTGAAATTTGCACTACGAAGAAGTTACAGATTCTCAAAAGCTGCTGTGAAAATTTACCCCTTTGGTTAGCTTTTAGCTTCTTCAAAGCAGAAGTTGGTACAAAAGCCCAACCAAACACAGCCTCAGTCTACGAAGTCGATGTTATGACTTCTCCAAATCACTCGGGGGCACGCACCTCATTTCAGGATATAAGCAACATCCATTCCTCAGGTTACTATCAGCCAACTGAGCGCTTCTTTTTTTTGGGTTGATGAACACTTCTATAATGAATGTGCTAATTTCCATTGTATATTTAAACAGACCCTAAAGAAATTAAGAGGCAGAGGGACGAGAGAATATTATGCACGAAAAGCAGAGAGGACATTCGAAAAGGCGTCGTGAGGCACGTTTAAAAAGCGGTGATAAACCTCTGCCGAATGATGAGCAAAATGTGCCACACACACCCCTAGCCATGTCCCACGGTAAGTATGGCCATATCTTGCATGCTTATGTATTATTCGGGTAACTTATGATACTCTAAATCATACATGTAGACCCTCACGGAGTGAAGAGGCGATTTGGATAGGAACAGTATTCACAAAATAGAGACGAAATATTAAATAGACAACGTCGGGCCTACAAAAACAAAAATGGTGGCCGCTTCACGATATCAGTGTGTCCATGAAAATGAAACACAAACACCGATATCCATACCCATTGGTAATGACGATCAACCAACTACATACAACCCTATTTGTTGATACTAACTAGCTTTCTCATCTATGTAGACCCTAATGACATACGGAGGCAAAGGGACAGGGAGCGGTATGCACAAAATAGGGATGAAATATTAAAACGACAACGCCTATCACGTGAGCAGAGAAAGGCTACTACAACCCTACTCACCAACGATAGCACCGTGTTACACACACCAGCTATAGGACAATCCGGTGTCACCCAGCTACAACAAATATAAATGCAGAGGTTACGTGCTACCATAACATATTGATTGCATGGTGTTATCTTATCGAATATAACAAAAAAAGTTTTACAGATGTTATCTACAATTTTCTTGCAGTATTATCAAATATACCAAATTCATCTCTATCACCTGAACATGCCCCCTACGACAAGGAGAATACTTTAACATACGACGAGGAGTCCAATTGGTTGCACAGAATGATGCATATCGATACAACAAATTGGTGGACGCATTAGAGCGGTTGCTATGCCTCTTGGTCATAACATGCAATCAATCTCCACCGTCGTAAGAGATATTTCACAAGGTATGCTTTAATGGCTTTGGTCTGTACTCTTCTAAACAATAATAAACTATAATCAGCTTCCAATGACAGTTACTGTCAATTGAACACAATGCAGGGCCTCTCACACAACTTTCAGGGGTTCAGGCACCCCAACTTAGCAGAATACGTAACCCAAATTTCTCAATTCAAGGTGCGGTTTAGTTCGTCCATTTAGTTATGGTGGAAGTGTGTCCACAGTGTTTATTTGATCGCAATTCCTGGTTCTTTTTCGTTTATTCACGTATAGAGCCTTTTAATGGCTCCAGTAAACCAATGAAGACGCCAACTAATGATAAGAGACGCCCTGCGGAACTGTCTCCGGATGATACTCAAAGCACTCAACATCTACAAAGTAATTTTGATGACCCTAGACTACTATAGTACCTGATTTTGTATGCCCTACTTATCTTGTGGTTATCCGTAGTGGGCAACGACCAGATAGAAGATCCATATGGAATATTTGAGCCCGTTGTTCAACAACCCAATTTTGAAGGTACATTATATATTTTGTCGTTCACATATCAGGTTCTTCGTCGACAATTTTGTGGCATTTATGTTTGACCAATATATTGCCTACTAGATTGTTTAGCGCCATTGCAAAATGGAGAAGCTGTATACCATGAGCCTGATGAGGAAGCTAGAATATTTATGGCCGAAGGAATGTCCATTGTCTATTTCCGAATTTACCATGAGCCTCATAGGTCTTCATTCATAATTTAATACATATTGTTCTTCAATGATAGGTCTTGCTTATGAATCGTACCAACTTGGACGCCCACGAGCAGCACCAGTATCAAATACCGATGAATTCATTTACCGAAACCTACCTACAAAGCACCATGTCCTAAGAAAGGTTCCCGACTGTCGCCACTGTGGGGCATTGCGGTTTCCATTTGAGGGCCCAGCATTTTGTTGCAGAAAAGGAAAAGTCGATATTATTACTCCAGACGTTCCAGAAGAGCTGAAACGGTTGTTTACAAGTCAAGATGATGAGGATGCTAAATATTTCAGAGAGCATATACGGTATTTCAACTCGCACTTCTCATTCACAACTCTAGGAGTCACTCTTGATCGCCGAGTAAGCACAGCGGCAGGAAGTGGATATATACATTTCGTGCATGTGGTGGCTTATACCACGCTCTTGATGGTCTGGTGCCGGCTGAGAATGGACCTCGGCATTTGCAGCTTTATATTTATGATACAGATCAAGACTTGGTTCACATGGCTATGAGGTCTCCAGATCTTAATATAGACCTCATACGAAAGATTCTGCGAATACTTGAGCGTAACCCTTATGCACAAGTTTTAAAGAGCCTTGGGTCTGTTCCAAATCTAGATGAGTATAGGATCTCACTAAACACGGATATCAACTTGGATCAACGAAGGTACAATGCCCCAACGACTTCTCAGGTGGCAGCGATATGGGTTGAAGGGAGCGACCCAAAGAATTGCTTTGACAGAAGTGTTGTCGTACATGGAAAAAAAAAGGAGACCGGTCCCTATATATTAGAGCATACTATGGGTGCTACGATCCATTGTCATATCCACTATTCTTCCCACGTGGGGAGACTGGTTGGAATCGTAGGATGCCATATGTTGGCCCCCTCGATGACACCACACAATGTTCGTCGGGTAACCCCGCACCACAAGTAAACCAAACCTCTGATTTATATACAGGTATGAGGTTCATTATTCATTTATATACTTGCTATTATGAATGAATACTTATGTTCTCATTTTTCTATTATATGAAAACTTGATTACAGAAAGTGAACAAGTTGGGAATTTTGAACCACATGAAGACCATGCCACGGATTTACCTGCAGGTATCGGACATCATTGCTTATTCTTCAATTCTTATGTGGTCAAGTATTATGGGTGCAAACAACGTATTGAATTTGAAATGTTGTGAATCTTGTAGATGACCCGACCCAATATTCAGCGCATAATACTGCACCACGAGTAAACCAAACCTCTGATTTATCTACAGGTATGATGTGCACTATTAATTTATACACTTGCTATTTACGAATGAAGAGTTATGTTCTCATTTTTCTATCACATGAAAACTTCATTACAGAAAGTGAACAAGTTGGGAATTTTGAACCACATGAAGACCATGCCACGGATTTACCTGCGGGTATCGGTCATCATTGCTTAATCTTCAGTTCTTATATAGTCAACTATTATGCTGCAAACAACATATTGAATTTGAAATGTTGTGAATCTTGTAGATGACAATGAATATAACCGGATGAGGATTTTGGTGACAATGAGGTGAATGCAACAAAATCCGGAAATTTGTTAGTGCGAGGGAGTACTCTGCTTCAAACTGCAGGTCGAAGAAGCTTTTAACATCATCTTGTTCGGGCACACCTTTTCCAACAATTGGGATGTTGACATGTATATCAAGATGGAGACTATGAGGCTTGACCGGTACTCAAAGCGGAAAATCGAGAAGGTTATCTGCTACTGACCTCTACCAGGTAACGTGCTTGTGTATATTCTAATAGATCATAATACAACGACTTTATGGACATTCCATGCTTTTCTATAACCTTGTATGGTATTATAGGGTCTTGTTGACACTATCGTTGTCGGCGAGTCACGCGGTGATCGGATTGGCAAGAGAATCGTGCTCCCACGTACATTTCCGGGTGGTGACCGTGACATGCAACGGAGGTTTCTAGATGCGATGGCAACAGTCCAGCGGTGGGGTAAACCGGATTATTTTATCACAATGACTTGCAATCCTTATTGGGAGGAGATAACTGAGAAATTGTTGCCTGGACAACTGCCACAAGACTGTCCAGACCTGGTGGCAAGAGTATACAAAGCTAAACAATGAGATATGATGGACTTACTGACTAAGGGTAAGCATTTCGGAGAAGTTGCGGCTTATGTACATGTCATGGAGTTTCAGAAACGAGGTCTCCCGCATGAGCATATACTTCTAATCATGAAAGCAAAAAAGCAAGTTAGTGACCCCGGATGACTATGATCGGGTGATATCTGCAGAGATACCTGACAAAGAAAAATACCCCATTCTACATGATCTGGTCATCAAACACATGATGCATGGACCCTGTGGTGAGTTGAAAAAAAGTTGTCCGTGCATGATTGATGGACAGTGCAGATTTCATTACCCGCGAGATTTTTGCAATGCCACACAACAAGGGAAAGACTCATATCCCATCTATAGGAGGAGGGACGATGGGCGTGGAGTTAGGATCAAAGGAGCAAATTTGGACAATATATGGGTGGTCCCTTACAACCCTTTTCTGCTTATGCGATACAACTGCCACATTAATGTCGAAGCATGCTCAAGCATCAAGGCAGTCAAGTACTTGTTCAAGTACATCTACAAAGGGCATGATCGGACATCCTTTGCATTCGAGCAGGATATCATCAATGATGGTGGAATCATCAATGAAATCCGACAATATAGGGATGCACGCTATGTATCTCCTCCAGAGGCTATTTACAGGATTTTTGGTTTTAAAATGTTTGGTGTTAGTCCATCTGTGCTGCAGCTCCAGCTTCATTTGCCAAACATGCATACAGTTGCATTGAAATCTTGTGAAAATCTAGAAGATGTTCTTGCTCGACCATCTTCTTCCAAGTCCATGCTTACCGAGTACTTTGAGATGAACCGAAGGTTTCCGGAGGCACGAAAATGGTTGTACAAAGAGTTTCCAGAACATTATAGATGGATAGCTGGAAACAAGGAGTGGCAGAATAGAAGAAATAAGAGATCATAGATTGGAAGGCTTGTGTATGCACACCCTGCTGAAGGAGAGAGGCACTACTTGCGTGTCCTACTAAGTCATGTCCGAGGTGCCACTTCATTTGATTATTTAAAAACAGTAAATGGCAAGGCATGCAGTTCCTTCAGGGAGGCATGTGAGTACTTAGGCCTCATTGAGCACGACAGGACTCTTGATGATTGCATGACGGAGGCAGCCACATTTCAGATGCCTTGTGCCCTAAGACGGTTGTTTTCGACTATATTGGTATTTTGTGAGGCGACAGAAATGTGACAAATGTGGACAAGCATCTAGCGTCAATGTCTGAGGATTACCGTTGTAACCAATCCAATGAGGCAACACTTGAACAGATGGTGCTTAGAGATATTAGGGATATGTTGCAATCCATGGGAAAGGATATTACAAGCTATGGACTTCCAGATCTGGTTGAGACCGATGGTTCTTATGATGGTGAGCACAGAGAGGTAACAGAGGAGAGGCAAGTCACCGTGGACAAAGAACATCTAGATCTATTTAGCAGTTTGAACAGTGAGCAGTTGGCTGGTTTCAATGACATAATGGATCATGTGATGAACCAAAAAAGTCAGGTGTTCTTTGTTGATAGTCCAGGAGGCATTGGGAAGACGTACTTATACAAGGCACTGCTTGCAAAGGTGCGTTCCATGGGCCAAATAGCAATTGCAACTGCTACATCAGGTATAGCAGCATCGATAATGCCTGGAGGACGGATTGCACACTCTAGGTTCAAAATTCCAATAAAGCTCACTGACAACAGCATGTGTAGTTTCACAAAGCAAAGCGGGACAGCAGAGTTGCTTAAAGAGGCGTCCTTAATAATTTGGGACGAAGTCGCTATGACAAAATGTCAAGCTGTTGAGACACTTGATAGATCGTTGCAGGATATAATGGAATGTCCATTGCCGTTTGGGGGAAAGGTTATCGTCTTTGGTGGGGATTTCAGGCAGGTCCTTCCTGTTGTGGCACGTGGGACAAGAGCACAGATCACAGATGCTACACTTCTGAGATCATATCTGTCGGAGAAGACCCGCAAGATACGTCTCACGCACAATATGCGTGCACAGGCTGATCCTTGGTTCTCCAAATACCTCCTAAGGATCGGCAATGGAACAGAAGAGACAATTGGTGACGACTATGTGCGTCTCCCTGACGACATTGTGATCGGCTATACTGAGGATGAAAAAGCTATTAACACGCTCATTGAAGATGTCTTCCCATCGCTGCATGCCAATGTTAGATCGAGAGAGTACATGAGCGCACGTGCAATTCTTTCGACCAAGAATGATCATGTGGATGACCTGAATGATAAGATGATCTCCAGGTTTCTAGGCGAAGAAAAGTTATACCATAGCTTCGACTCAATCGAGGATGACTTGCAGAATAATTACACAATTGATTTTTTGAACTCGGTCACACCAAATGGCTTGCCACCGCATGTTTTGAGATTAAAGGTCAACTGCCCAGTCATTCTACTTTAGAACCTCGACCCTCATAATGGCCTATGCAATGGAACACGACTTATGATCAGAGCCTTCCAGGATAATGCAATCGACGCGGAGATTGTTGGAGGTCAGCATGCTGGAAAGAGGGTGTTCATACCTAGGATCCCTATGTCGCCCTCGGAGGACATCTCACTTCCTTCAAACTTAAGAAAAACAGTTCCCCATCCGCCTAAGTTTTGCGATGACAATTAATAAGGCACGGGTCGACCATCCCAAGCGTTGGTATTTACCTCCCTGAGCCTGTATTCTCACATGGTCAGCTATATGTTGCATTGTTAAGGGGAGTGTCAAGAGAGACGACACGGATTTTGGCCAAGCCAAACAAGGAGGTTGATAAATCCGGGAAAAGCACCAAGAACATTGTCCACAGAGATGTTTTAGAGAGATGAGGCAGGGGTGTCATTCCATTACTTCTTTGCAGCTACTATGTTGTTGCATCTATAACTATTTTTGGAACTAACATTATTTGTTTTTCATTAGCAGGTTTAGCCTACCATGATACGGTTACATGTATATTTTATGGATTCATGCACATGATATTTTATTGTACCACACAACACACTTTTGGAAGACAAATTTAGTTTCAGGGCGAATTGGGGTGCCGCTGAGTAGCAAGAAACTGCAAGTCCAGAAACATTACAGTGCTTGGGGGCGCTTCTAATTTTGGTTACAACAGCGAGGCCCAGATTGAGTGCCTGATGGAAGGCTTACTATTGTGAGATATCCATTTTGTATTAACAGAATTACTACATGCATTTTACAATTACTTCCATTGTGTATGCCTCATTTTGTAATATACAATGGTACAATTTCTCAATGCAGAAAAGCAAGTAAACATATGTATGTTCCACAAGATCTCTTTATGCTGTTTTGAATGCGTAACATTCTTGTATTTAAATATGTTAAAGGCTGTGAAACTTCGCCTTCGTGAAATCTACCAAAGGTAATTTGTCCTGTGCACCCATTTGTAGGGAATACTTTTTACTTGGGCGGGAAGAAGCTACATTCCGTGCACCCATTTGTCCTGTGCATGAAGTTGTGGACACCAACCAAACTAGCCCTTTATACACGCATGAATTTGATGTGGTATGATTGAGACGTGAACCTTGACCACAAATTCTAATGCTAAAATGTTTTAAATTGTTTCTTCAGTCTTCTACATACTAATATCATTTACATAAGTTTAGTCTCAAATTCCGAATAGTCATGTAGATACAGATATATAAGTTAAAAGTTTGAGTACGCACACACCCAACTGATAATATCTCTTAACCGGAGCAAGAAGCACATGCAGGTAGCAATTAGTATGTAATAATTAGTGCTAAGGAGTGACAGCATGCCGAAACAAAACCTGAAAGCGAACCTTTTTCATGTCACCAAGTGCAAATGCTTAATTTTTGCCTTGAAGAAATCTACAACTGCTTCAACTCCAACAGTCTGACCTTCCCAAGCTACATCCTGCAAACAAACAACATTCGTAAGAATGGCTTGGCAGAAGTTAGCAACAGGTCATCATTACCTCCTGATGTTTATTTGGCATGAACATACATAGCCCAGTTTCCTTTCTTGCATGTATGACTAGAACTGAAGTGTGAGAAGAAAAACACAGGAATTGCCCACTCCAAATAATGAGACACACATAAGCTGTCCGCATGCTCAAACTGATCGACATCTATTTGTCCTTCTAAACAACCAGAAAGAATGAATCTTCATGTGAAAGACAAATAACATAAAAATAATAATGAATTGGTTATATTAACCGGAGAGACTAAACAGAACTACAAAGTGCCAAAAGAGTTCACATATATTCAGGACAAGCTTACTCCAAGATTAGACAGTAGGAAAACAGGATCACCCCAAATTATATTTTTTCTCTCCAATTCGAAAATGACTCTCATGCTCAAACCTAGACTACTGAGCTACATAAGTATTGTACTGGAATGGATAGCAATTAGGATTTAGCAAGTAGATACAGCCATTTTCATTCTAAAGAAACTTTTAAGTGTGTGGTCTCTCATTACAGGATGCATTGTACACTCAAAATTCTAAACTGCACCTAATAAAAAAACATCATTTAATTTAATATATCATATAACGAGATGACCTTTGTTATTTCGCTCAAAGATACTTATCGAGCGCAACTATCTAAGTCATCATTTTTTCGGCTCACAAATTCTCAAGATCATCATAACAGTAAATGTGTTACTGAAACACACACACACACACACACACACACACAATAAAACTTGATAGATCCGTCGGGATCGGTTAGGCTAGATATTCCGGTAGTTCTTACCTTCTTCTTGTGGCTCAAGAGAACCCGGTGTCGGCCATGGTGGGGTGGCTGTTGGGGAACGTAGTAATTTCAAAAAAATTCCTACGCACACGCAAGATCATGGTGATGCATAGCAACGAGAGGGAGAGTGTTGTCTCGTACCCTCGTGACCCGAGCGAAGCGATCACAACGTAGAGGAAGTAGTCGACGTTCTCCTCGCGATCCGACCGATCCGGCGCCGTTACTCCGGCGCCCCGAGTTCTTGACACGTACAGCTCGATGGCGTCCCTCGTACTCGATCCAGACGAGTGTCGACGGAGAGTTCCGTCGGCCGACGGCGTGGTGGCGATCTTGATGTTCTACGGCGCAGAGCTTCGCCTAAGCTTCGGACGATATGACCGAGGTGGAATATGGTGGAGGGGCACCGCACGGCTGAGGAACGATCCATAGATCAAACTTGTGTCCTAGGGTGCCCCCTGCCCCGTATATAAAGGAGCAAGGGGGTGCGGCCGGCCTAGAGGGAGGCGCTGGAGGAGTCCTACTCCCACCGGGAGTAGGACTCCCCCCCTTTCCTAGTTGGAGTAGGATTGGGGGAGGGGGAAGAAGGAAGGGGGGCGCCGCCCCCCCCCCTTCTTGTCCTATTCGGACTAGGGGGGGAGGGGGCGCGCGGCCTACCCTGGCCGGCCCCTCCTCTTCTCTCTCGAGGCCCACTAAGGCCCAATAGCCTCCGGGAGGGTTCCGGTACCCCCCCGGTACTCCGTTAAAATCCCGATTTCACCCGGAACCATTCCGAGCTCCAAATATAGGCTTCCAATATATCAATCTTTATGTCTCGACCATTTCGAGACTCCTCGTCATGTCCGTGATCACATCCGGGACTCCGAACTTCTTCGGTACATCAAAATACATAAACTCATAATAACTGTCATCGAAACCTTAAGCGTGCGGACCCTACGGTTCGAGAACAATGTAGACATGACCGAGACACGTCTCCGGTCAATAACCAACAGCGGACCTGGATGCCCATATTGGTTCCTACATATTCTCGAAGATCTTTATCGGTCGGACCGCATAACAACATCGTTGTTCCTTTGTCATCGGTATGTTACTTGCCCGAGATTCGATCGTCGGTATCCAATACCTAGTTCAATCTCGTTACGCAAGTCTCTTTACTCGTTCGTAATACTTCATCTCACAGCTAACTCATTAGCTGTAATGCTTCTGAGGCTTGATGATGTGTATTACCGAGAGGGCCCAGAGATACCTCTCCGACAATCGGAGTGACAAAACCTAATCTCAAAATCGCCAACCCAACATCTGCCTTTGGAGACACTGTAGTACTCCTTTATAATCACCCGATTCGTTGTGGCGTTTGGTAGCACCAAAGTGTTCCTCCGTAAACGGAGTTGCATAATCTCATAGTTACAGGAACATGTATATGTCATGGATAAAAGCGGTAGCAACATACTAAGCGATCGTGTGCTAAGCTAAGGGAATGGGTCATGTCAATCGATCATTCTACTAATGATGTGACCTTGTTAATCAAATAACAACTCCTTGTTCATGGTCAGGAAACATAACCATCTTTGATTAACAAGCTAGTCTAGTAGAGGCATACTAGTGACATCTTGTTTGTCTATACATTCACACATGTATCATGTTTCCGGTTAATACAATTCTAGCATGAATGATAAACATTTATCATGAAATAAGGAAATAAATAATAACTTTATTATTGCCTCTAGGGCATATTTCCTTGATCTCCCACTTGCACTAGAGTCAATAATCTAGATTACATAGTAATGATTCTAACACCCATGGAGTCTTGGTGCTGATCATGTTTTGCTCGTGGAAGAGGCTTAGTCAACGGTGCGCAACATTCAGATCCGTATGTATCTTGCAAATCTCTATGTCTCCCACGGACTAAGTCCGGATGGAATTGAAGCATCTCTTGATGTGCTTGGTCCTCTTGTGAAATCTGGATTCCTTTGCTAAGGCAATTGCTCCAAGATTGTCACGAAGATTTTCATTGGACCCGATGCACTAGGTATGACACCTAGATCGGATATGAACTCCTTCATCCGACTCCTTCATTAGCTGCTTCCGGTTGCTATGTACTCCGCTTCACATGTAGATCCCGCTCGACGCTTTGTTTAGAACTGCACCAACCGACAGCTCCTCCGTTTATTGTAAATCGTATCCGTCTGCGATTTAGAATCGTCCGGATCGGTGTCAAAGCTTGCATCAACGTAACCGCCATTTATGAGCTCTTTGTCACCTCCATATCTGAAAACATATCCTTAGTCCTTTTCGTATTTCAGGATGTTCTTGACCGCTGTCCATGATCCACTCTGGATTACTTTGGTACCTCCTGCTAGGCTTATAGCAAGGCACACATCAGTCAGTACACAGACATTGCATACATGATAGAGCCTATGGCTGAAGCATAGGAACATCTTTCATTTTCTCTCTATCTTCTGCGTGGTCGGGCATTGAGTCTTACTCAACTTCACACCTTGTAACACAGGCAAGAACCCTTTCTTTGCTTGATCCATTTTGAACTTTTTCAAAATTTTGTCAAGGTATGTGCTTTGTGAAAGTCAATTAAGCGTCTTGATCTATCTCTATAGATCTTAATGCCCAATATGTAAGCAGCTTCACCGAGGTCTTTCATTGAAAACTCTTATTCAAGTATCCCTTTATGCTATCCAGAATTCTATATCATTTCCGATTAGCAATATGTCATCTACATATAATATCGTAAATGCTCTGAGCTCCCACTCACTTTCTTGTAAATCTGAGGCTTCTCCAAAAGTCTCAGATAAACCCAAATCTTTGATCACACTATCAAAGCGTTTATTCCAACTCGAGATGCTTGCACCAGTCCATAAATGGATCATTGGGGCTTGCATACTTTGTTAGCTCCTTTTGGATCGATAAAACCTTCGGTTGCATCATATACAACTCTTCTTCCGAAAATCCATTCAGAATGCAGTCTTTACATCCATTTGCCAAATTTCATAATCATAAAATCGGCAATTGCTAACATGATTCGGACAGACTTAAGCATCGCTACGGGTGAGAAGGTCTCATCGTAGTCAATCCCTTGAACTTGTCGAAACCCTTTGCGACAAGTCGAGCTTTAAGACGATAACATTACCGTCGTCGTCGGTCTTCTTCTTGAAGATCCACTTGTTTTCTATTGCTTGCCTACCCTCGGGCAAGTCAACCAAAGTCCATACTTTGTTTTCATACATGGATCCCATCTCAGATTTCATGGCCTCAAGCCATTTTGCGGAATCTGGGCTCACCATCGCTTCTTCATAGTTCGTGGGTTCATCATGATCTAGTAGCATGATTTCCGAACAGGATTACCGTACCACTCAGTGCGGATCTTACTCGGTTGATCTACCGTGTTACGTAGCAACTTGATCTGAAGTTTCATGATCAACATCATCAACTTCCTCACTACTTGGTGTAGGTGTCTCGAAACTGGTTTCTGCGATGGACTACTTTCAAGTAAGGAGAAGGTACAATTACCTCATCAAGTTCTACTTTCCTCCCACTCACTTCTTTCGAGAGAAACTCCTTCTCTAGAAAGGATCCATTCTTAGCAACGAATGTCTTGCCTTCGGATCTGTGATAGAAGGTGTACCCAACTGTCTCCTTTGGGTATCCTATGAAGACACATTTCTCCGATTTGGGTTCGAGCTTATCAGGTTGAAGCTTTTTCACATAAGCATCGCATCCCCAAACTTTAAGAAACGACAACTTTGGTTTCTTGCTAAACCACAGTTCATAAGGTGTCGTCTCAACGGATTTCGACGGTGTTCTATTCAATGTGAATGCGGCCGTCTCTAGAGCATAACCCCAAAATGATAGCGGTAAATCTGTAAGAGACATCATAGATCGTACCATATCTAGTAAAGTACGATTACGACGTTCGGACACACCATTACGCTGTGGTGTTCCGGGTGGTGTAAGTTGCGAAACTATTCCGCATTGTTTCAAATGTAAACCAAACTCGTAACTTAAATATTCACCTCCACGATCAGATTGTAGAAATTTAATTTTCTTATTACGATGATTTTCAACTTCACTCTGAAATTCTTTGAACTTTTCAAATGTTTCAGACTTATGTTTCATTAAGTAGATATACCCATATCTGCTTAAGTCATCTGTGAAGGTGAGAAAATAATGATATCCGCCACGAGCCTCAACATTCATCGGACCACATACATCTGTATGTATGATTTCCAACAAATCTTTTGCTCTCTCCATAGTCCCGAGAACGGGTTCTAGTCATCTTGCCCATGAGGCACGGTTCGCAAGTGCCAAGTGATTCATAATCAAGTGACTCCAAAAGTCCATCAAGATGGAGTTTCTTCATCGCTTTACACCGATATGACCTAAACGGCGAGGCCACAAATAAGTTGCACTATCATTATCAACTCTGCATCTTTTGGTTTCAACATTATGAATATGCGTATCACTACTATCGAGATTCATCAAAATAGACCACTCTTCAAGGGTGCATGACCATAAAAGATATTACTCATATAAATAGAACAACCATTATTCTCTGATTTAAATGAATAACCGTCTCACATCAAACAAGATCCAGATATAATGTTCATGCTCAACGCAGCACCAAATAACAATTATTTAGGTCTAAAACTAATCCGAAGGTAGATGTTGAGGTAGCGTGCCGACCGCGATCACATCGACTTTGGAACCATTTCCCACGCGCGATCGTCACCTCGTCCTTTGCCGGTGTTAAGCAATCCGTAGTCCCTGTTTGAGTTGCAAATATTAGCAGAGTAACCAGATATCAAATACCAGTGCTCTGCGAGCTCTAGTAAGGTACACATCAATAACATGTATATCACATATACCTTTGTTCACCTTGCCATCCTTCTTATCCGCCAAATACTTGGGGCAGTTCCGCTTCGAGGACGATCGCTTGCAGTAGAAGCACTCAGTTTCAGGCTTAGGTCCAGACTTGGGTTTCTTCTCCTGAGCAGCAACTTGCTTGCTGTTCTTCTTGAAGTTCCCCTTCTTCTTCCCTTTGCCTTTCTTCTTGAAACTAGTGGTCTTATTGACCATCAACACTTGATGCTCCTTCTTGATTTCTACCTCCGCAGCCTTTAGCATTGCGAAGAGCTCAGGTATAGTCTTTACTAACCCTTGCATATTATAGTTCATCACGAAGCCTTTGTAGCTTGGTGGCGTGATTGAAGAATTCATCAATGACACAATCATCCGGAAGATTAACTCCCAATTGTGTCAAGTGATTGTAGTACCCGGACATTACGAGTATGTGCTCACTAATGTAACTATTCTCCTCCATCTTGCAGCTATAGAACTTATTGGAGACTTCATATCTCTCAATCCGGGCATTACTGTTGAATATTAACTTCAACTCTGGAACATCTCATATGCTCCATGACGCTCAAAACGTCGTTGAAGTCCCGTTCTAAGCCGTAAAGCATGGCACACTTGAACTATAGAGTAGTCATCAGCTTTGCTCGCGGACGTTCACAACATCCGGTGTTGCTCCAAAGAAGCGAGCTCGGCACCCAGCGGTGCATCCAGACGTAACTCTTCTCAGTGCAGCAATGAGGATAATCCTCGAGTTACGGACCCAGTCCGTGTAATTGCTACCATCATCTTTCAACTTTGCTTTCTCAAGGAACGCATTAAAATTCAACGGAACAACAGCACGAGCCATCTATCTACAATCAAACATAAACAAGCAAGATACTATCAGGTACTAAGTTCATGATAAATTTAAGTTCAATTAATCATATTACTTAAGAACTCCCACTTAGACAGACATCTCTCTAGTCATCTAAGCGATCACGTGATCCAAATCAACTAAACCATAACCGATCATCACGTGAAATGGAGTAGTTTTCAATGGTGAACATATTATGTTGATCATATCTACTATATGATTCACCCTCGACCTTTCGGTCTCCGTGTTCCGAGGCCATATCTGCATATGCTAGGCTCGTCAAGTATAACCCGAGTATTCTGCGTGTGCAAAACTGGCTTGTACCCGTTGTAGATGGACGTAGAGCTTATCACACTCGATCATCACGTGGTGTGCCGCACGATTTAACTTTGGCAACGGTGCATACTCGGGGAGAACACTTCTTGATAATTTAGTGAGAGATCATCTTATAATGCTACCGTCAATCAAAGCAAGATAAGATGCATAAAAGATAAACATCACATGCATATCAATATAAGTGATATGATATGGTCATCATCATCTTGTGCTTCGTGATCTCCATCTCTGCAGCACCACCATGATCACCATTGTCACCGGCGCGACACTTTGATCTCCATCGTAGCATCATTGTTGTCTCGCCAAACTTATGCTTCTACGACTATCGCTACCGCTTAGTGATAAAGTAAAGCATTACAGGGCGATTGCATTGCATACAATAAAGCGACAACCATATGGCTCCTGCCAGTTGCCGATAACTTCGGTTACAAAACATGATCATCTCATACAATAAAATATAGCATCACGTCTTGACCATATCACATCACAGCATGCCCTGCAAAAACAAGTTAGACGTCCTCTACTTTGTTGTTGCAAATTTTACGTGGCTGCTACGGGCTTAAGCAAGAACCAATCTCACCTACGCATCAAAACCACAACGATACTTCGTCAAATAGACTCTGTTTTAACCTTCTCAAGGACTGGGCGTAGCCACACTCGGTTCAACTAAAGTGAGAGAGACAGACACCCACCAGTCACCTTTAAGCAACGAGTGCTCATGGCGGTGAAACCAGTCTCGCGTAAGCGTACGCGTAATGTCGGTCTGGGCCGCTTCATCTCACAATACCGCTGAACCAAAGTATGACATGCTTGTAGGTAGTATGACTTGTATCGCCCACAACTCACTTGTGTTCTACTCGTGCAAAACATCAAACCATAGAAAAAACCTAGGCTCTGATACCATTGTTGGGGAACGTAGTAATTTCAAAAAAATTCCTACGCACACGCAAGATCATGGTGATGCATAGCAACGAGAGGGGAGAGTGTTGTCTCGTACCCTCGTGACCCGGCGAAGCGATCTGGCGTAGAGGAAGTAGTCGTCGCTCTCCTCGCGATCCGACCGATCCGGCGCCGTTACTCGGCGCCCCGAGTTCTTGACACGCGTACAGCTCGATGGCGTCCCTCGTACTCCGATCCAGCCGAGTGTCGAGGAGAGTTCCACGGCATGACGGCGTGGTAGGACGATCTTGATGTTCTATCGCGCGAGCCGCTTAAGCTTCATGACGATATGACCGAGGTGGAATATGGTGGAGGGGGGCACCACACACGGCTAAGGAACGATCCATAGATCAAACTTGTGTCCTAGGGTGCCCCCCTGCCCCCGTATATAAAGGAGCAAGGGGGGTGCGGCCGGCCTAGAGGAGGCGCGCCTGGAGGAGTCCTACTCCCACCGGGAGTAGGACTCCCCCCCCCTTTCCTAGTTGGAGTAGGATTGGGGGAGGGGGAAGAAGGAAGGGGGGCGCCGCCCCCCCCCCTTCCTGTCCTATTCGGACTAGGGGGGGAGGGGGCGCGCGGCCTGCCCTGGCCGGCCCCTCCTCTTCTCCCTCGAGGCCCACTAAGGCCCAATAGCCTCCGGGAGGGTTCCGGTAACCCCCCGGTACTCCGGTAAAATCCCGATTTCACCCGGAACCATTCCGAACTCCAAATATAGGCTTCCAATATATCAATCTTTATGTCTCGACCATTTCGAGACTCCTCGTCATGTCCGTGATCACATCCGGGACTCCGAACTTCTTCGGTACATCAAAATACATAAACTCATAATAACCGCCATCGAAACCTTAAGCGTGCACGGACCCTACGGTTCGAGAACAATGTAGACATGACCGAGACACGTCTCCGGTCAATAACCAACAGCGGGACCTGGATGCCCATATTGGTTCCTACATATTCTCGAAGATCTTTATCGGTCGAGCGCATAACAACATCGTTGTTCCCTTTGTCATCGGTATGTTATTTGCCCGAGATTCGATCGTCGGTATCCAATACCTAGTTCAATCTCGTTACGGCAAGTCTCTTTACTCGTTCCGTAATACTTCATCTCACAGCTAACTCATTAGCTGTAATGCTTGCAAGGCTTCAGATGATGTGTATTACCGAGAGGGCCGAAGATACCTCTCGACAATCGGAGTGACAAAACCTAATCTCAAATCGCCAACCCAACATCCGCCTTTGGAGACACCTGTAGTACTCCTTTATAATCACCCGATTCGTTGTGACGTTTGGTAGCACCAAAGTGTTCCTCCGTAAACGGAGTTGCATAATCTCATAGTTACAGAAACATGTATATGTCATGGATAAAAGCGGTAGCAACATACTAAACGATCGTGTGCTAAGCTAAGGGAATGGGTCATGTCAATCGATCATTCTACTAATGATGTGACCTTGTTAATCAAATAACAACTCCTTGTTCATGGTCAGAAACATAACCATCTTTGATTAACAAGCTAGTCTAGTAGAGGCATACTAGTGACATCTTGTTTGTCTATACATTCACACATGTATCATGTTTCCGGTTAATACAATTCTAGCATGAATGATAAACATTTATCATGAAATAAGGAAATAAATAATAACTTTATTATTGCCTCTAGGGCATATTTCCTTCAGTGGCCGGTGATGGCAGAGAGTGGTGATGGGGGCGAAGTGGCTGGTGGCGCTTCCCATCGCTTCAGTGCCGCCCTCTGGATCGGATTAGGGTTAGGAGTGGGGGAACAGTGGTGGCGACGAACCTCGTACTCTGTGCCCTGGTCCCAACCTCCTCTTTATAGCACTGCGTGACAGGGGCCCACCAGCCTTGCTTGGGCTGGACGCCCCCGATCAGGGCATGGGTCAAGGGCCCAATGAGCCGTTGGGCCCATTGGAGGAGAGATCAATCTAACATTCTCCCCCTTGATTCCAACATGTACTTTTAACTTTATACTTTGAAATAACTCTTTTCAAAGTACTCGTTCCATCACAGATTTGCATGTAGAGCATGTCTCATCATCATGGTTCATTCCTGATAGAATCAACACCTACAACACACTCCTCTGTTTTGAAACAGATTCTTTAACCATGGGCCCTTTTATTCTCCGGAAATCTTAGACTATACCATAAAACCCATGTCGACTGTGTGTTCTCCGAACACACTAGGCGGTAAGCCTTTAATAAGCAGATCTGCAAATACTTGTCTGTTGCTTTCATGCTCCAAGCATTTCAACATAATTCCGGACTTTCTCCTTAACAACGTATAACTCTGTGTCAATGTGTTTGGCACCACACTTGACTCGTTGTCATAGGAGCGAATTACTTAATGGTTATTGTTGTTGTCAACCATTATCAACTCCGAGTACATGTTTCCTTAACCTTTTTGCCTGTCCCTCAGCCTCATATCATGTTGTACATTATCTTTACATCATATTAACGATAATTGATTCATTCTTTAGAGTTTTTCCACACAAAAACTCCAAGAGTGAAAGTCAGCGACAATTGTGGATTTCGCTGTATATTTCACGAGTCCTGTCTTTGTACTCACAATCTTTTGAGAGCACTTATTTCTTTCAGCATGAGGCCGATATCCTTGACTCCATTCCAGTGATCTATATCTGGACTGGACATTACCAAAACAACCAGGTTACGTGAACTATGTCACGGTAATGTTATACTTTTGCATTCATTAAGCATCCAACAGCTGAAGCATATGGTACCATATTCATCTGGTCTATTTCTATTGACTTTTGGAACACTAAAGTTCCCAAAATCATTATCCTTTACTATAAGAACAGGTGTAGGTTTTCTCGCATGCATACTTTAGAAACTTTCCTTAGCATGCCAATGCGACACTCCTAATACCCCCCTTTATTCTTTTCTCGGTGAATCTCGATCCTTATAACGAGAGACATTCTTTTGAACTTTCAGGACAAGAACTTCTTTTCCTCCTGCAGTCGAATTAACATCACTACTAACAAGCAGAATGTTATCCGCATGTACAAGATATAGGAAATAAAATTCCCATTCTATAACTTTATACAAACACAATTGTCCTCTTATTTTCTTTAACCCAAAACAACATTTGATTTCTTTAGTCCATAAAAGACTTCTTCAGACAGTATCCCTTGTGTTCTTTACTTTCAGCTGATGTAACTCATATCATAATATCTTTCATCTGATGTAACTCAGATCATGATGTGCTACCAACACTCATTTTAATCTATTCAGTGTAAAATGCGCAAAAACCTTTCGATTTTAGTCATGTTTTACACCTTTACATATTTCCTTTGGAGTCACATTGACCTTGTAGACTCTTTACAGCCTACTGTTTTGGCTCCATTGGAAATTACTCATGAGTCCCGAACATCGTCAGAATTCACCAATTTCATTTCATCTCACATAGTCTCTTGTCATTTAGATAAGCAGACACTTATCAAAGCTTGATTGAGCGCTTTAAATGAGGTGGGATCAACCAACATTTGAATTTCACTAACATAGACTTTATAGTAATCAGAAGTATCTGATTTTCTCATTCCTTGGGACCATCTGTGCCTCAGGTACTGGCACTTCTTTCATATGGGGCTGTTGTTGCTTTGTCATTGCCAAGAGGCAAATTAATTGTATACTCTTTCATTTCCAAGAGGCACTAGGTTTTACAGGGACCTTTATCACAAGATCCATGTTTAATCATTCCTCCTTTATAGAGCTAGCTAACAACGGGTGTTGTATAGGTCATACAACATGCTCCCCCGGATACAATCTATTTGAGTCTTAGGTATCTTCATACCATGCTCCCCCAGATTACTCCATCTTCACTAAGAATGGCGTATCTTTCAACTTTATTATTTGGGTTTATTCTGTTAAAACTTTCTTCTTTATCACACTTTAAGCACCGTCTTAGTATTCCTTAGTCTGCTTTCGGAACTGTAAAAGATCCAGGAATACATCCATTTCTTTTCTTTAGGGGTATTACTATGATCGTCGTACTCCCCCAGACGATCACATTCTTCATTAATGGATATCTCATATTTCTTTCTCCCCCTCGAAATGTGGCAAGAACTTTTCTGCCACAGTTTCGAAAAACCATTCACGACTCTTTTGAATTGAGGAAACTTTGAGTATCTACTTCATTTGTCTGATTACTTCGGATGTAATGAAGTTATCTGTTAACTAGTATGAGAGTACTTTTTTCCTTACTCCACTTCAGAAACTCAGTAGAGTTCTTTATCATTAGTACTTTTGCAAGTCACACTTGCATATCATTCTTATCTTTAGGTTCGTCTGTAACTTTTATTCTCTTCGGATTTATTGAGTGCTTAATGACCGTCACACATAAGATGTACGGTCGATACTAGGAAGGCATAATAGCTACTCCATACTTTTCTCCCAAAGTGGGACACATTAAAAGCACATGAGTCATCATGTCTTTCTCCTGTCATACAGGATAAGTCTGAGAAAATTTCTGCCGCCATATAGGTTATGCAGGGATTTTCCCAGACTTTTCCTGCCATGCTAATTTTATCATAATCATCTTTTCCCGCCATGCGGGTAATTACCTGTCAGGGACATAAATGCCATAATTGGCTCTTTTGACTGCATATTCAATCATCAAATTTTGGAATAAATCCGAATATTCTTTAATACACATATTTAATCCGACGTTGGTCAAATTAATCACGCATATCACTTACTGCATCTCATAGAAGATGAGAATTCTTTTCCATGGAGAGTACATGAAGACATTCGTCGAGCAAGACTCTCAATTATATATCTCTTCTCTTTTGAAGCCATTCTTTAGAGAGAACATACTCCCTTACATTATGAACTTTCTTGGTCATCTCTCGGGTCACAAGTACCCAGCCATTCGCTTTCACGAATGAAGCCATGGAAAACTTTTAGTCTTCCATTGTGTATGCCTCATTTTGTAATATATAATGGTACAATTTCTCAGTGCAGAAAAGTGAGTAAACATATGTATGTTCCACAAGATCTCTTTATGCTGTTTTGAATGCAGAACATTACTGCATTTAAATATGTCAAAGGCTGTGAAACTTCGCCTTGTGAAATCTACCAAAGATAATTTGTCCCAGCACCCATTTGTAGGGAATACTTTTTACTTGGGCGGGAAGAAGCTACATTCCAGTGCACCCATTTGTCCCGGGCATGAAGTTGTGGACACCAACCAAACGGCCCTTTATACACGCATGAATTTGATGTGGTATGATTGAGACGTGAACCTTGACCACAAATTCTAATGCTAAAATGTTATAAATTGTTTTTTCAGTCTTCTACATACTAATATCATTTACATAAGTTTAGTCTCAAATTCCGATTAGTCATGTAGATACAGATATATAAGTTTAAAAGTTTTGAGTACGCACATAGCCAACTGATAATATCTCTTAAGAGCGAGAAGCACGTGCAGGTAGCAATTAGTATGTAATAATTAGTGCTAAGGAGTGACAGCATGCTAAAACAAAACCTGAAGGCTAACCTTTTTCATGTCACCAAGTGCAAATGCTTTATTTTTGCCTTGAAGAAATCTACAACTGCTTCATCTCCAACACTCTGACCTTCCCAAGCTACATCCTGCAAACAAACAACATTCGTAAGAATGGCTTGGCATAAGTTAGCAACAGGTCATCATTACCTCCTGATGTTTATTTGGCATGAACATACATAACCCAGTTTCCTTTCTTGCATGTATGACTAGAACTGAAGTGTGAGAAGAAAAACACAGGAATTGCCCACTCCAAATAACAGACACACATAAGCTGTCCCGCACGCTCAAACTGATCGACATCTATTTGTCCTTCTAAACAACCAGAAAGAATGAATCTTCATGTGAAAGACAAATAACATAAAAATAATAATGAATTGGTTATATTAACCAGAGAGACTAAACAGAACCACAAAGTGCCAAAAGAGTTCGCATATATTCAGGACAAGCTTACTCCAAGATTAGGCAAGAGGGAAAGCAGGATCACCCCAAATTATATTTTTCTCTCCAATTCAAAATGACTCTCATGCTCAAACCTAGACTCTTGAGCTACATAACTATTGTCTTTGGAATGGATAGCAATTAGGATTTAGCAAGCAGATACAGCCATTTTCAATCTAAAGAAACTTTTAAGTGTGTGGTCTCTCATTACAGGATGCATTGTACACTCAAAATTCTAAACTGCACCTAATAAAAAATCATCATTTAATTTAATATATCATATAACAGATGACCGCCTGTTATTTCTGCTCAGCATACTTATCAGAACGCAACTATCTAAGTCATCATTTTTTCGGCTCACAAATTCTCAAGATCATCATAACAGTAATCTGTTACTGAAACACACACACACACACACACACAATAAAACTTGTTAGATCCGTCAGGATCGGTTAGGCTAGATATTCCTGTAGTTCTTACCTTCTTCTTGTGGCTCGAGAGGTCCCGGTGTCGGCCATGGTGGGGTGGCCGGTGATGGCAGAGAGTGGTGATGGGGGTGAAGTGGCTGGTGGCGCTTCCCATCGCTTCAGTGCCGCCCTCTGGATCGGATTAGGGTTAGGAGTGGGGGAACAGTGGCGGCGACGAATCTCGTACTCTGTGCCCTGGTCCCAACCTCCTCTTTATAGCACTGCGTGACAGGGGCCCACCAGCCTTGCTTTGAGCTGGACGCCCCCGATCAGGGCATGGGTCAAGGGCCCAATGAGCCGTTGGGCCCATTGGAGGAGAGATCAATCTAACATTCTCCCCCTTGATCCCAACATATACTTTTAACTTTATACTTTGAAATAACTCTTTTCAAAGTACTCGTTCCATCACAGATTTGCATGTAGAGCATGTCTCATCATCATGGTTCATTCCTGATAGAATCAACACCTACAACACACTCCTCTGTTTTGAAACAGATTCTTTAACCTTGGGCCCTTTTATTCTCCGGAAATCTTAGACTATACCATAAAACCCATGTCGACTGTGTGTTCTCCGAACATACTGGGCGGTAAGCCTTTAATAAGCAGATCTGCAAATACTTGTCTGTTGCTTTCATGCTCCAAGCATTTCAACATAATTCCAGACTTTCTCCTTAACAACGTATAACTCTGTGTCAATGTGTTTGGCACCACACTTGACTCGTTGTCATACGAGCGAATTACTTAATGGTTATTGTTGTTGTCAACCATTATCAACTCCGAGTACATGTTTCCTTAACCTTTTTGCCTGTCCCTCAGCCTCATATCATGTTGTACATTATCTTTACATCATATTAACGATAATTTATTCATTCTTTAGAGTTTTTCCACACAAAAACTCCAAGAGTGAAAGTCAGCAACAATTGTGGATTTCGCTGTATATTTCACGAGTCCTGTCTTTGTACTCACAATCTTTTGAGAGCACTTATTTCTTTCAGCATGAGGCTGATATCCTTGACTCCATTCCAGTGATCTATATCTGGACTGGACATTACCAAAACAACCAGGTTACGTGAACTATGTCACGGTAATGTTATACTTTTGCATTCATTAAGCTTCCAACAGCTGAAGCATATGGTACCATATTCATCTGGTCTATTTCTATTGACTTTTGGAACACTAAAGTTCCCAAAATCATTATCCTTTACTATAAGAACAGGTATAGGTTTTCTCGCATGCATACTTTAGAAACTTTCCTTAGCATGCCAATGCGACACTCCTAATACCCCCCTTTATTCTTTTCTCGGTGAATCTCGATCCTTATAACGAGAGACATTCTTTTGAACTTTCAGGACAAGAACTTCTTTTCCTCCTGCAGTCGAATTAACATCACTACTAACAAGCAGAATGTTATCCGCATGTACAAGATATAGGAAATAAAATTCCCATTCTATAACTTTATACAAACACAATTGTCCTCTTATTTTCTTTAACTCAAAACAACATTTGATTGCTTTAGTCCATAAAAGACTTCTTCGGACAGTATCCCTTGTGTTCTTTACTTTCAGCTGATGTAACTCATATCATAATATCTTTCATCTGATGGAACTCAGATCATGATGTGCTACCAACACTCATTTTAATCTATTCAGTGTAAAATGCGCAAAAACCTTTCGATTTTAGTCATGTTTTACACCTTTACATATTTCCTTTGGAGTCACATTGACCTTGTAGACTCTTTACAGCCTACTGTTTTGGCTCCATTGGAAATTACTCATGAGTCCCGAACATCGTCAGAATTCACCAATTTCATTTCATCTCACATAGTCTCTTGTTGTCAGGACCCCGACTCAATGTCACATCGATCTAGCCTGTAACACCTCATATCACTTTGCGGCCTCACGCACGGTATCCCCACGGGTGTCGCCTTACCTTTGCCCGGGACCGTTTGCGCCTTTTGGCACACGTATATGATAGTGTCGCTAGCATCCATATGAAAAGGAGCCCGGGCTGACATGGCTAGTCGTAAACCCAAAGTGGCACAGACTTACGAGGACAGCATCCATGACCCAGCATCGAGCGTGTCGGTCATCAGCGAGTAAGTTCGGGCTGTAGCACTGGGCTAGCAGGGCTCGATAAACCGGGCTGTGGCGGGCTAACAGGACTCCGGTACTCAACGCGTGACATTTCCCGAAGGACAGACCACGAGAACGAAGAAGGACACATGCCGGCCAGCCTAAGTGTTCCGGAGCAAGTAGCAAGCTACCATGGCTCGATGGAAACACTAGGAGACATTTCCGTAAGAGAGGCTACTAAAGATAAACAACTAGATAGTCGATCCCACACATACCAAGCATTTCAATAACATACACACAATATGCTCGATATGTGCAAATACAACATGGCATCACAACATGACTCTCGACTCGAGTATTTATTCATTAGACTCCAAGGGCGAGATATTACAAACATGGGTCTCATGACCCAACATTGAAACATACAAGTCAAACACAAGCGAAGCTAACATGTCCGAGTGACGACATCTACAAATGAAAAAGGTTTAGAAGCGACTATCTACGAGATCTGCCGAGGGCACAAGATCGTAGCTGAGGTAACAAGCTAAACGTCGAAGTCCACGCGGAACTACTAGCGAGACTGAAGTCTCTCTGCAAAAACATAAAATAGGCAAACGTGAGTACAAATGTACCCAGCAAGACTTACATCAGAACTAACTACATATGCATCATTATTAACAAAGGGGATGGTGGAGTTTAACAGCAGCAAGCCAGCTTTGACTCGGTGGCTATCCTAAACTACGACTGCAAGTAACTCTTTTGAGGTGGCGCACACGAGTCCACATATTCACCATATCAATACACCACCATGGATCCGCTCCGTCTCCCTACGAGAATGCCATCCATAGCACTCACGCTTATCTTGCGTATTTTAGAGTATCCACTTTCACTTGTCTATGAACTATTATAGGCAACCCAGAAGTCCTTTACCACGGACACGGCTATTCGAATAGATGATGATAACCCTGCAAGGGTGTACTTCTTCACACACGCTCTCACCACTTACCGCCGTTTACACGACATGTACTCGGCAACCTTCAAGCGGAAGCCCAACGTGGGTGTCGGCCACGACCTACCTAAACACTAAAGTCCCTAGTCCAGGTTTATCGCCTATTTGGGTTCCATCTATGAGGAGTTCGGCGAAGTTTCGCTCACAGCCCCAAATGATGTGTACAGGTTCCGTGACACCAAGCAGGCGCCCGTTTACCGACCACGTGCCTACCGCATCACAGCCCACCCTTACGGTCAGCGCTGCGCCTGGCCTCCAAAGATACTACAAACAATGAAACTACTTGCAACTCTGGACAGAGGACAAGGGTGATTAAGAAGCCGAGAGGGTCCATTGGTTTCGGGCCCAATGCGTGGTAGTAGCTGAATCATGGATCACAAACACGAACTCAGTTCACGAGGGCGGCTGCAATGAGACAACCCACCATGTACTCCTACATGGCCTCTCACTGCTACCTTTACCAAATCGTGTTCACACACTTAGCTCACACACAGAGGGACATGTTCACACACCTCCGATTCATCCTCGATGAATCGACCCGACTCAACTCTAAGCGATGAGCGGCATGACAAACAAGCATGAATGAGTAGGCACAGCAGGGCTCAAACAACTCCTACTCATCCTAGTGGGTTTCATCTATTTACTGTGGAATGACAGGTCATGCAAAGGATAAAGGGGTTCAGCTACCGCAACAAGTAACAGATGAATCATTGTTGTCCTAATGCAGTAAAAGAGAGCAGGGCGAGAGAGTGGGATTGTATCGGAATGAACAAGGGGGTTTTGCTTGCCTGGCACTTCTGAAGATAATATAGTTCTTCATCGGTGTCATTGAACTCGTCGTCGGAACCACGTCTATCGAGAGGGGACAAACACCGGCAACTGAGAAAGAACACAATCAATGCAATGCTACAATATGATGCATGATCATGACATGGCAATATGCTGTGATTTGAGCTAATGCATCTAGCTATGTTTTAAATGAAGTTGGTTTGAATACATGATCCAAATTCAAGCTCCATATATGATTATTTAAATGCCCTTTATTTGTTTTGTCCAAAACAGAGGACAATCGTTGTTCAAACATGCATGAAAATGGTACAGATAGATTCCTTGAATTTTTCTGATAATTTTTCATATATAACTTGTTTCATTTGGAGCTACAGATTAATTTCTATGAATTTTTGAAGTTTGCAACAATTTCTGGAATTTCCTGAATAAAAATAAATCCAGAAATAATTACTGCGTTAGCATTGCATCACGCTGACCTCAGCAGGTCAACAGACCCGGTCCAGGTCAAACCTGACGCGTGGGTCCAGGGTGTCAGTGCGATTAGTTTAGTTAGAATTTAATTAAAACTAAATTAGGTTAATTAACAGGGCTGGGCCCCACTTGTCAGTGACTCAACGGAGTCAACCTGGGCCCACCCGTGGTCAAAGACAAAACCAGCGGTGCCGGCGTTTAGCCGCCGGCGAGCCCGACGCGATGGCGGAAGTGGTTTTGGCCGTTCCGGCCACCAAATGGGTCGCGGAGGCCATCGGAGTGGAGCTGAGGACGAGCCGCGGCTCTTGGTGGAGTCCGTTGGAGTCGGGGTGGCCGGAGTTGGCGCCGGCGACGACCTTGGCGGCCACCGGAGTTCGGGTGGAGGCGAACTTGAGGTAGAGTGGGTGGTGAGTGCGGGAGTGCGGTTGGACCCAACGCAGTGTGGTGAGTCGTTGGACACCGTGAGTTGGCGGAGGATGGCGGGAGCACGTCGGCGGCGAGATCCGTGGCGGTGCGTCGGGTGATCTTCGTGCGATGGCTACGGCTCGGGAGCGAGAGAAAAAGGTAGGAGGTAGCTAGGCTCACGGAGCGCTCGTAGAGGCCACCGGCGGGGTCGGGGACGAGCTGAGGCGGCGACGGCGTTGAAGGGGATCTCCGGCGACGGCGGACTCGGGCGAGGTTGGTGCGGTGGACTCGGGCCTTGCGAGCACACGGGGCTCAGCTAGCTCGATAAAGTGGACGGCGGCGGAGCTCCTGGACACGACGAGACGACGCACGGGCGGCGGGGAGCGTGGTTACGACGGAGGAGCGGCGGCGGTGGCGTCGGCCATGGCTGGGGAGCGCGAGGGGGAGAAGCTGGAAAGGAGAGGGGGCGTCTGGGGTTCGGGGAGAGGGGAGTGATCCCCGTCGTGGCGTGAAGAGGGAAGCGGCGAGGCAGCGAGCAGGTGCGTGGCACCCATGCGGTGCTTCGCCGTCGAGCACCTTGCCTGCACTGGTCGGCAAGCAGCTCATTGGCAAGCGCTGGGCTGGGCCGGCAGTGGGCAGGTTCTGCGCGCCGTAAGTTTCCTTTTCTGTTTTCTTTATTTTATTCTTCTGCAACTTTGTTGAATTATTAAAAATACCTAAAAGGTTCTCAAATTCACCAAACTACTCCTGGTCCATTGTTGGAATATTTCCAACATGAAACATTTTAGATTGGGAATATTTGGACATTTGAAATATTTTATATAATTTTAAATGCCCAAATTCAAATACTTATGACTTAATTCAAAGACCTTAGGATGACCTAGGAAATTGTGCATCACTTTTGGCAGAGGTTCTGAACCAAGACAAAAATGATGGACATTTTAGAAGGGCATTTCAGGTTCATCGAAAATATTTTTAGTAAACCCTAGTTGATTCAGAGGGGGCTGGGAGTTCTGTCATTCCCATTTCAGGTTTCTGTTGAATGAAATAGACATGATGCAACACTCTAATGCATGATCTAGCTGGGGTGTGACAACTCACCCCCACTCAAAAGAATCTCGTCCCGAGATTTAAGCGTAGGGTAAGGCGAAGGGGAACGCAAACGAACACAATCTTCACGATCCAGGGTGCACTTCGAATGAACGTTGATTCGATCACCATCATTGTCTCGAGGTCTTGCTCTGGGGACTCCAACCAACATGACAACGAGAGGGAAAAGAAACTCTAGAAGGATCGATCTTCTTGAAGATCGAACAACTCATGATCAACTCACAGAATGAGGCATAGAAACATCTCGCGAGCTGAGACGCGAAGCACACATCTAGAGTAATGGAGTGGAACCGATGACGGGGGTTCACTAGGTAGACAACGATTCCACACCTAAGAAGGTGGTGATCGGTTGTCAAGGTAGCGAGGAGTTAAGTTGCCATGATACCATAATGAGACATCATAGAGGAGGCAACTCATAGGATCATCTCTTAAGTGGCAAAAAGAATTACCTTTGATTCAAAGATCATTGAAACTCTCTCTATACCAGCCTAAAGAGATTCACAAACGATCATTTGAAGGAGTTTAAAGGAATGGCATTCTCGGGCCAGAATGGATGATGTGGATTATCTTGTTGAAAACAACACAAGGGATGATTTTAGTAGCTGGGGAGAAGCTCAACAGTAGAGAGTGAGTCCACTGTTTGAAAAGCTATAGCATAACCGAGGAAACTGAGAGCGATCCCAGTTAGTGCCGATGGTAACACCTAGCGCTTGTGCGTGCTCTCAAGAACTTGAGCATTTCCATATTCGTCAAGGTTTTACCAATATCCGTGTCAAGGATCCTGGCAACACAACATACTACCATGACGAATACCGGTGGAGGATGCAGATACAAAGGAAGACAACACTTTCTCATATTTCACCTTAGCGGGGCCAAGGAAACAAAATCTGGATGGTCGACCGAGAGACATTTAGCACTCCGCTTCTAATGTTCTCCTTGATGTACTAGCGTATCCCATTCATTGAAATGGTCTGGTATCTAGAACATCAAGTAAAGGTCGGACTTCGGAAACACAAAAGTCCATAAGGGACAACTAGGGAGTAAATCCTACGAAGTCCTTATGGGGAGGTGGCCAACTTATTCAATCAAGATATTACAATAACAGGTCTTCCGGCTGGGTGTGTTAGCCACGACAACCACTTTACCGGTTACAGAGAGACCAATAATATAACTCTTGGAAAACGTTCCAACCATCATATCTGCCTGAGATTCAGATCTGGTTGGTGTCAGAATAATCTGGACTCATCGCGTCTAGAAAATAAAATGAAAGTTTGCAACACAAGTCGACGAGATGACGTTGCGAGATTCTCGGGAAATGAACTACGATAGCAAGCTCCAAAACATGAGCTGGTTCTGCTACAAACCTGTGAACACGCTGTCCAAGACAAGCATGACCACATAGTAGTCTTATAATAGAACACTAGCGAGTTCAGGAGGGGAACCATCATCGAGGATATCAAAGTCCTTGCATAAGGTATACTCTTAAGAAGGAACTTATTCTCCTTGAACAAATCAATCAGTGGCTTGGTGTGCTAGGAATACATATAGAATGAAGGTTGCAAGTCTTCGAACCACAGAATACTTCGCACGTATGCATGACTGATTTGGGACGAATCCTAAGGAAGCAACTTTGACTTTCTCGAATCCACGGCGGCAACTTGCATCAAATACACATGAACTAGAGGAAGTCACTTCTTACATCCGAACATATGCTTCATGAGCTAGCATGAACAAATGCTTTTAAAAGTTTCCAACACTAGCTTAATGTTCAGCAAAACTATGGAGAAGACAAGGATGTTGTCGATGGGCTCAACAACAATTCATCCTGGTTTTCCATGAAGATGGAATTCCATAATTATGAGAACAAGTGATAGCATTGGTCAGACCCAAAAGATGTAATGGTGTATGCTCGAGGAAAATCCACGAGTAAGACAACATTACGAACATCGTTGGTTCTGACTTGATTTGAGGATAGCCCATACTCAAATCAAAGTTTTGGCAAGACAATAAGTCCAACAACTGATCACGAGGACCAATCGATGGGGATATCATCTTTCTTCAACACATATACAAGATATCCCTTAATATGAGCTAAGTCGGACAAGCTTTTATCTTCCAACTCTCCAAGTTGTTGTTAAGCTTAACCAACCAGCCCACGGGTATGCAACACAGATTCTTGGAGAAGGGGTGGTTTATATGAAACCAACTTGATCACGAACTCAACATAGCGGTCAGGTGACAACCTGGTGATACCTCCGAGAAGATATTCGGAAAATCACGAACCACCGATAAGTTACTAAGCTCGAGAACAATCTTGCTTTTCAGGGCAAGACGATATGATCAATAGAGCAAGGGTTTGACAAAATCCTAACTCATTGATCGAAGGGTGCACCAGGGAAAATGGACTAGGTGACACGATCAACCTTAGGGTGATGATTCAACAACCAACACGCTAAGAGTGAGAGTATTGTCCATTAACTACCAAGCAACAAGTTGCTCGGAGTATTGATTTCACGCATCATAGTTCACCCGTCGGCATTCCGGTTGCAACAACACGGAACCGAGAAATGAATAATGATGGCGGGAAGTATCACTGTATCAAGAATTCATGAGAGATGGTGCAATTCTCATGAAAAACCTGACATAAAGACGGTAATACTTCAGGGTAGAACAGAATCAAAAGCTGAGTTAGCATTTTGATCTGCGAAGTACAATTGCTTTGACCCAATCCTGGATATGGATGAGGTACTGGAGTTTGTTTCTCCTAGTCACTCCGAATAGAATGGCTTGACGGACCACAGAAGTAAAAGGCATCGATGAGCTCGAGTGCACAACTACTCCTGTCTATCAATTGATAGACAATGGTCGGAAGACAACTAAGAGGGACAACTCAAAGGAACATATCATTTTCTGAGTTGTGGATGCATAGATTAGTATGTCGAACCAAGTTCAACATGTTTCTTCCGGATAATCCATGCAGAAAAGTAGAACTGGCAGAGTCACAATATAGAATGGAGAACCCATCGAGAGCACTCCTGTTGTGATCCTTGATCCAACAAACATATGCCGTAAGTGGTTCATAGTATTTGAAAGAAGGAAATACCACGGACCTCGAGGACTATCGCAAAAGTTACTAATAACCTAAAGGAACTAGCAACACTATCAACACGAGGTAAGTGGAGTGAATCTTGGGTCCAAAACCCACGAGTAGAATACCTACTAACTAAATGGCATCACGGGATGCTTTCGAGAATAATGGCCAGAGTCATCACACTGGGATACAAATCATGGCTAGATTACTAGATGATCCCCCAAGACACCTAGGGTCATAATAATAATTCCAACATATATGTCGAGGCAATAGAATACCTCAACTCAGCAATTAGTTGATTAACCTGGCCCAAAGGAACATCAAAACCAGAGGGAAAGGATTTGCAAGTGCATCAGATTGTTTAGAGACCTGGGATGACTCGGACAGCATAACGGCTGTAAATGCTCAAAAGATTGGAGACATGCTACAAAAATGGTGGCATAACCACTCGATCATCACAATATCAAGGTTTCGAGATCAACAATTTACATACGAAAATAGTAGGAACTTAATTGAGGCTTGAAACCAACAATCCTATAAGTCTACGGATTAGTAACACGTGACCCTAATAGAAGAAGGAGAGAGCCTAGTTCTTAATCCCCGTAGAAGAGAAGAGGTTGACTCAGATCAGAAGCCATGAGGTATAAGGAGTAAAAAGAGCCTTGCGTTCCATCCCACAATCAATTCCCCTACATATAACTAAAGCATTTCTAGACTCAACTTCGACCAGTTTGGCTTGGTAATCCTACAGGCAGTCAAGATCTGATACCAAAGCTGTCAGGACCCCGACTCAATGTCACATCGATCTAGCCTGTAACACCTCATATCACTTTGCGGCCTCACGCACGGTATCCCCATGGGTGTCGCCTTACCTTTGCCCGGGACCGTTTAGCCTTTTGGCACACGTATATGATAGTGTCGCTAGCATCCATATGAAAAGGAGCCCGGCTGACATGGCTAGTCGTAAACCCAAAGTGGCACAGACTTACGAGGACAGCATCCATGACCCGAAGATCGAGCGTGTCGGTCATCAGCGAGTAAGTTCGGGCTGTAGCCTTTGGCTAGCGAGGGCTCCGTAAACCGGTCTCCATACTCGGCGAAAATAGCGAGCGAAGGTGTAGTGCATCGGATGAAGGTTCAACATAAGCGTGGATGTCATCAAACCGCGGGACGATCGTGCGCCCGATGGAGTTATCCACAAAGCCCTTGCCCTCGGCACCTTGGCCGCGAAAACCGGTATGCCACATCCTTCTCTCTGAGACGCCGCTTCTCCAAAGAAAGAACACTGTCATGCAGACTCCGCATAGCACCGGTTGCAGCATTGAGCATATTTGTCGGTAGCATCGCCCTACCCGCCACATGCACCCTCCTCGAGATATCCTTAGGTGAAGGTGGCCCGTCCTGAGCACGGATCGTACTCGGTGCCGGCTGGCTCGCACCCTTCTTAGTCTTTCTTTTGCGTGCCTTCTTCTTCTCCTGTAATGGGACCGAGTTCTGCTCACAGACCGCCTTCTTGAGTGTGTTGGGGCTGATAATATTTCGCACCTCGCCTATCTGAGGCTCGGTGAAGTCGGCAGCTGGAGGCGTCTCCTGAGAGCTGAACGCCAGACGGCGCCTGTTGCAACTTGGCTTCTCCGTGGTACCAGCTAGATCGCACACGTCTTTTGTTGGGTTGGGTTCTTGAGAAGGAGGCCCCATGAAGTCGCCATCGTACCCATGATCGGCAAAGTACTGATCGACGTTGCCAAATGTATCGTCGTCGTCGTCGTTCTGATCCTGTGCCATATGCATGTTTGGATCCAGTGGCATAGGAATGTCCGGCACCGTTGCGGCGGTCTTGCCATGGGGCTGACTTGGCGCCGGCATGACTGGCGGTGTTGTCTTTGGGGTGGTGTCCCCCGCCCCCAAACGAATCTGGCTCTTCGGCCAAAGCAGGGGCCAGCTCAGGCAGGCGCTGAGGTTCATCACGTCATCATTGTCGGCCCCGACGGGTCGAATCGGAGGTAACAACTCGTCGCAGCCTGGCAGCACCCGAACCAGTTGAACCCTGAACAAGTTGGGTGGCATCTGGGTACCGTGGAACAAGGGGTTGCCCGGTTGAACGATTTTGCCCTTGGCGACATCGACCAACTCGTTGTTCACGAAGTGGAGGAGAGTGCACGGAACGTCGGCGGCGCCCTGCGAAAACATGTAGGGCGTCAGGGATGCCCAGTCAAAGGCAAGGAGATGAAGTCCTCGGCCAAGAGAGGCTTAATTAGTTACCGTGATGATGGCGTCGAGCTCGGCTAATGTCGAGGCACCGCCAACGAGGGCGCGATTGACGGAGGGCGCTTCTGCGAAGAGGTGCCGGCGGCGTACACCGGTGCATTAAGCTCCCGTGCGGCGTCGGAGACACCAATGCCGCCTCTGCCAGAGGCACCAATGGCCCCGCCATCGCATTATGCGAGTTGCTGGCCGTGAAGCTAGGAATCGGGGGCGGCCCCTGTTGGCCGCCCGCAATCCACGCACTCAACCCCGAGATCAAGGTAGGCACAATGGCGGTGATCGTCGCTCCGAGTCGTTGTTCCACTTGCTCTTGGACAATCTCCGGAATCCGCGCCACCTGTGCCTTGAGTCCTTGAACCTCGCGCGCCCAGCTTTCCGAGCTGGTCTTTTTCTCCTTCCGCACACCAGCGGTATAGTATGACCCCCATTTTGTCAACAAGCCTTTGCCGGCCACACGACCAGGACGCGTCGACTTCGAGCTTATCCTTGTTTTTCATTACATTGAGCGCCCTATTTAGAGTGGTGTCCCAAGGGTTGCTCTTAGTCGACCCAGCCATCGCTTTCGATCGCTGCGGAAGGAATGTGAACCATTTAGAAATTTGGCTTCATTAATTAGAATGCAACCATATGGAGCTAATTACGCGGGGTGTATTCCTTACGAGAACAAGCTCAAGCTTCCGGTCTTGGATCTGTGGTAAGCTCCTTTGTTTTCGGTCCTTCTTGTACCGGCCCCGACAAAGTTCCCGATCCCTTGTCACCGTATTTATCGAAGAGGGGCGGTAGGCCTTGCTCGGCACGGCCCGCCTCCTCCTTGTCCCATATAGGCTCCGCCACTCTGTAACCGTCGGGACCGAGTGTGTGTTCCCCTATGTTCAGCTCCCGCATTTGTTTCCCCCACTCACTTGATTGGGAGTTTGCGGTGCTCGAGCAATTGATCTTGAAGTCGTTGTAGTCATCTTCGGTGATCGAAGGATTTTTCTCCTTGATCTTCTGATAACTCTCACCTTTCTCAATCATTCTCTTCACATTGCTTTTCCAAGTAGACAGGGCCTTGCTCATCTTCGTGAGGGCAGCATTGTTCACTTTATTCCCTTTGAGGCTTGTGTTTGCAAATTCAGCGGGGAACTTGTATTGTTCGTGCAGCTTCGTGAAGAGGAGGTTGTGCATATTCCCTCCGTCGGGATGCCTCAGGTTCTCGGTGTTGATCGAGATGGTGCTCCGGAGAATGCACCCGAGCTGAAGCGAGTACCCCTTGACTATTCGTTCGGGTGCCGTTGGATTCCCGTTGGAGTCCACTTCAGTAACTTCCTCCTTGAGGGTGAGGAGCACGATCGGGCGCCGGTCCTTCCGTTGCCTCTTCGGTTGGCTGCCATCTGTGCGTGCGCCGCCATCATCAGTGGTGGCATCCTCGGCGGCACCATCAGTGGTGGCATCAGTGGGGTCATCCTCGGCGGTACCATCAGTGGTCTCAGGATCGGTGGGGAAGGCGGCGTCCTCATACAACTGAGGTTGGTCCTCCATCTCCTGGGACAGCTCCTAGAATGCCTTGCTGCCCGAACCCCCGGCCTCATCGTTGTTGGCCATGTTTCTCTCTAAATAGGAACAAAGTTTGGTCAAAAAGTTGGTTATTGTTTAGGGTTTGCCGACACCAAGGCATCCTAAAAGCTAAGCTTTTATCATTGAGGGTTTTTCGACGCCGAGGCACCCTAAAAGCCTAAGCTTTCATCATTAGTCACAAGTACCCCATATGTCCTATTTTTAGCAAAGTCATGCTAAAATTCACGGAAAATTTCAGCATGACCTTTGCTGAAAATAGGACATATGGAGTACCCGAATTTTCTGGAATGGAAGTTAATCGACATTCCAGCAAACTCAAGGGCCTCTCGCGTGGACAAGGCAAAAAAGGCCTCCATCACAACATGGAAAATACCGTTTAGCTAGCTACAGTTTAGTGCCATATTTCACTGGATTAAAATAAGCACATACACATAACTGATAGCACACATACACATCACTGATTTAAGCACATTACAAAATCAAAGGGAAAAAACAGAAGCATTCTCCAAGCAACAAGTTTGCTTCTTCTCTTCCAACATAGAACTAATTCAGAAGAAAGAACATAGATGTCTTAAGGACGCCGGCAACGAGCGCCATCGCCCCACAGCACATACTTTGTTTTTTAACTTCCAGGCACAAGCGAGATGCAAATAGCATAGAAACTGTTGCAGGTTGCTTTTTAACAGATACCTGACAAACTCTATGGCATACACTAGCGGTTGTAGCAATAGCAGGCAGGCATACAACAAGAGCACACTTGCATTGACTGGTTACATATTTGTGTACATATATAATTACTAGCTATCTTGAAAATGATATGGAGTTTACTCAGCTTCCCTACAATCACTTTACACTTATCTGTTATTTATGTGCAGGTGTTTCAGACATCCACCTTATTCTAGGTTATAACTCCAGCAGCATTGTAATTATACAAATTATTATCATGGCAGTTGTGAGTGTATGTGTATATTGATAGTATCCTCATCGCTTTGTAGTTACTTGGACATCAGATGTGACAAATATGTACAAAAAGGGGCCACCATTGGTACATGCCCTGTCCACCATATGTATTTCAGAATCATGTCTTAGTTATTAATCTCTGATAGTCCATAAGCTAAATCTGTCAATGCTCTCATGACCTAGTCCGACAAACAAACACACTCTACTACAGACCAAGGCACACAACATATACTCCAGGTTCATTTTAGATGGGCATATACTGCAACCAAACAGAGCAGAAGGCACCCCACTATAGACCAACTAAAGTGGTGTAGAAGTACATACAGCCTACTCCAAAATCATGAATGCAGATGCAGGGGCTTCATACCATGAGAAATATATGTACTCAAAAATCATGAATGCAGTGCTGCAATGTTTGTGCTGAATTGCATATCTGATGACAGATTGAGTGCATACACCGTTAACTCGACGATGGCGAGTAAGATGATCAAAATACATTGTTAGGATTCAGCCCTGGACAATTGGCAGGTATACAGTGTCAACTGACAGTAAGTATGTAGGATCGAAAGTATGTCTAGAGGGGGGGTGATTAGACTACTTGACAATATAAAAGATTATGCCTTTTGACAAAGAACAGTTTTTGGCAGATTCACAATTATGATCAAGTCAAGCATCACCCTACACATGCAATTCTAGAGTATAGGCAGCGGAAAGTAAATTGCACATGTAGTAAAGAGAGGTGGAGAAGAGCAAACGCAATTTTGGAGACGTGGTGATTTTTCTCGTGGTTCCGATAGGTGGTGCTATCGTACTTCCACGTTGATGGAGACTTCAACCCACGGAGGGTAACGGCTGCGAGAGTCCACGGAGGCTCCACCCACGAAGGGTCCACAAAGAAGCAACCTTGTCTATGCCATCATGGCCTCGCCCACGGAGGCTAGCCTTACTCGGGTAGATCTTCACGAGTAGGCGATCTCCTTGCCCTTACAAACTTCTTGGTTCAACTCCACATCTCGACGGAGGCTCCCAAGCGACACCTAACCAATCTAGGAGGCACCACCCTCCAAAAGGTAATAGATGGTGTTGATGATGATGAACTCCTTGCTCTTGTGCTTCAAATGATAATCTCCCCAACACTCAACTCTCCTCACTGATTTGGCTGTGGTGGAAGAAAGGATTGAGTGGAAAGCAACTTGGGAAGGCTAGAGATCAAGCTTCATATGGTGGGAGTGGAGCAACTTGATCTCAACACAAGGGTAGGTAGTTCTCTTCTCGAAAATGTAAGGTAGGAGTGGTAGTTCTTTCGATGGCTCTCTCCACGAATGAAGAGGGGTGGAGGGTATTTATAGCCTCCACACAAAATCCAACCATTACACACATTTGACCAATCTCGGTGGGACCGAAGTTGACAACTCGGTGAGACCGAAAGTTCAAATAATGTGAACGTTGGGATTTTCGGTGGGACCGAAAATACAATCTCGGTTAGTCCGATTCGTGCAAAGACAAGAGCTTGCCAATCTCGGTGGGACCGACTTCATCATCTCGGTGACACCGATTTGATGACGAAGGTTCTGAAGCTTGGCAACTCAAGTTTCGGTGAGACCGAGTTCAGAATCGGAAAATCCGAGATTTCTAGGGTTTGGCTTTATGGCTGAGGTGGTTCATCTCGGTGTGACTGATTTTGGAATATCGGTGGGACCGAGATTGCTTATGAGTGTATATGGCAGTGAAAGTTGCTGATAGTTTAGGAGATGTATCACTAAGCACTTTGAGCAACCAGATCATCATCATAACCTCATCCCGTTTTAATAGTATTGGCTTTCCTATGGACTCAATGTGATCTTGGATCACTAAACCAAAAATGGAGTCTTGAGCTTTTGCCAATGCTTGCCTTAGCATTTTGAGGGTCCACTTCTTGAGTCCTTGCCATACCCATATCATTGAACTTTCTGAAATGATTCTCAAGTAACTATTAGTTCAATGATATATATGTTGTTATTAATTACCAAAACCACCCGGGGATTAGTTGCACTTTCAATCTCCCCCTTTTTGGTAATTGATGACAACATATGGATCAAAGCTTCGACAAAGGATATAATCAATGAATAATATAAATCGCTTTGAGAAGTATGTGATAAGTAAGAGCTCCCCTAAATTTGTGCATTGTTTAAGATTTGCGTTTGAATGCAAATGCACAATCGATTAGGATCATGGGTCACTCTTCCATGTCACATACATCTTGGTGGAGCGCACAAAATGATAAGAATGAACAGCATGCACCCAATCACCAAGACATGAGTAAATGGTCATACAAGATAGGAATAGCATATGATAAGCATTAAGCACACATTAAAGCATAGTGCGACCAAGCACTCATTAAGCACACATAGGAATGGTATATGATTCTACCTTAATGAGAATCAAGCGTAGTATCAAACACACCAATGTTTGAAAACCAAAAGTATCTCAAAGAAACCGCAAATGAGCGAAAGAGCAAAAGCGCAAAGACAACAGCACTCTCTCTCTCGAAGTCCTATGATCTATACAATTTCTCCCCTTTGGCAACAAGTTACCAAAAGTTCAAACAGCATAGAGCTAAGCGTCCTTTGGGAATCTGCTGGCGGCTCCGTGCAGGTTGATGTCGGAGTGGATATGACAAGATCGGCGAAGACTTCAAATGATGTCTGTCTTTGGAGGAGTGGTCCTTTGGAGCTGGAGTTGGAGCAACTGATGGAACTGTGGGAGGTCTTTGAAGCGGTAGTCTGGTGTCATCCTTTGGAATAGCAGTGATCGGGTCTGTGGGAACCGGCGATCTGTTGATAAGCATCTGGACTAAGTCATCCTGCATCTCACGCATAAGCTCTTCCTTCTCCTCTTTGCTTCCTCAATGTCGCCTCAAGCTTGTTGTGATCACTTGCACTTGATCGACTTCACATCCAGAGCGTGGATCTTGTCTTCAACAATCCTCTCTAGGCTCTCTGAGGCTGTACAATGCTGGCAGGGCATTGTTCAATCTTTGGGTAGCTTCAAGAAGCTGCTCTCCGACACTCTTTGGTTTAGCTGCTGCTGCTTCTTTGCTTCCTTGTCGACTTTGGCTTTCTTGGCAGCTTCAATCTTGGCTTGACCTTCAACCGATGTTGGATCCTCCTCATCCATCACAACAACATTGTCCTCATGCTCGGCTGCGGTGGTAAGTGTTCTCTATCTAACAAGAATGTGCCCGTGCCAAACTTGGCATTGATAAGCATCTGAATCTGCGGGCAAATCCACACGACCTTTTCGGTCACCGCAGTCCTCTTAATGGTTTCTACCATCAAGTCCATCACCTTGAAAGGTGCTTTCTCATCAAGTATATTCAGCATGTTGATAGAGTATCCTCGATCATGCGATGATCTCGAACTTGGGCATCAAGGTATGCCTCAAAATAATATTAGTGGTAGGTAGGCCTGCACGAGATAGTAAACGAGCCGAGCTTCCAGATTCCCAAATCCTTAGTGGAACTTCTTTGTACATGTTCTTCATGGATTCATGATTCTTCTTTGGAATACCATATACATCAATATCATCATCTCGTTGCCTTTGGAGCATTGAAGTTCTGCCCATTCTTCAACAGATGAAGAAAATCTTTGACCTTGACCATCCACACAATCCTTCCATCGGGTAGAAATGAGTTGTGGCATAGAATTGCATAATCATCTCATCGTTCCAATTGGTCAATTTCGACCTACAAAGTCTGCAACACCACAAGCGGTGAAACTTTCATGCACATGTGGAAAGAAATCTCTGCTCTTCGCTGTCAATGTACTTCCAAATAACGATTACGTGTCTGCGACTATGGGCTTCTTGTCCATCGCCGCACGGTCTCATAGAAGTCCTGCTGCTCTCTGGTGTGAAATCTGGGGTCTACAGCAGTTCTTCTCCTCACGGCATATGGGTCAGATTGTCTCCATAGCTTGAGACCTCTATCTTTCCTTGCCTTCATATCCTCAGCTTGAGGATGAGCATCATTATGTAGTGGCAGATTCTGACGAAGTTTCAGCAAAACTGGTCCTTCACCATCTGACTCAGCTGGTGGCACATCATCCTTGTTCTTTTCAGATGCTGGAATGTTTCTGACTGTCTTCTTTGGCTTAGCAGCAGGCTTTGCTGGAGCTGCCTTAACTGGAGCAGATTGCTTGGGCTTTGAAGTGGCTCCAGCCTTGATGGCATCACCCATGAGCTTAGGCTTCTGAGGAGGCTGGGGTGCTTCCTCATCCTCATCTTCTTCTGCTGCATCATCATGCACTAATCTCTTTCTCTTGGAAGTTTTCTTCACTTTGCTTGCATCTGCCTCTCCCAAATTCAGATTCTTGGCAACAGTTGACTGCTTGACTTTTCTGGTGCCCTTCTTAGTTTGTTAACCTTGTGGCTCTTTGGCAACAACTTTCCTCTTGGGCTTTGAGGTGACCTCTTCCTCAACGACAAAATATGAGTCTTCATCATCTGAGTTCCTCTTCTTTCTAGCCCTGGTGGCTGCAGGAGGCAAACCACTTGGTGTACTCCTCTCACCATCATCTGATGAGCTGCTAGGATCGGGACTAGTGCCCGCCTCGGAATATCTACAATGGGTGTCTCGACCTGTTCGACATCATCACCGGCATCGACATGGTGACAACTTTGTGAATAGATAAGGTATAGGCAGAGTAGAAGAGTCATCACAAACTGCGAAGATTTTGCAAAAAATGAGTTCAAATTTAGTATTAGGTTTTCACGAAGACATTTCGGTCGAGACCGAGTTTAAAATTCGGTGAATCCAAGTGTTTAAACAGAAGCTTTCACACCACTTTCGGTTGGACGAAGTGGGTTTCGATCTGCCGAAAACACTAGGGTTTCACAAAATCCTCATTTCGGTCACACCGATTTGCACAACTTCGGTTGGACCGAAGGGTGCGATCAATGGCCATAGGCCAAATCGGTCATACCCAAAATGTAAAATCGGTCTCACCGAGATGTGTTCGGCGGAAACCTAACCCTAAAACTTTTACTCAAATCTAGTCCAAACGAACTAATCTGGTGTACAGGAAGATTTCAATCGTGGCAAGATACTAGGCAAACCAATCGTGCATTGAATCGGAGATGGGAGCACGAGTGGGATCAAAACTCACCCTAACTTGGTGGAGTTTTTCTACGGCGGCAACGGCACGGAGAAGATGTCCGTTGACGGCGACGGAGACCTGCGGCGAGGGCGCACAGGCGACGACGGCGACGATCCGGAGACCAAGGCGACGGCAGCAAGGGGTGTGGGGGCGAAGCGTTTGAAGGAGAAATCAACGCGCGCGGCCCTCGGAGTATATATACCCCTTTGTTGTCGGTGGGACCGAGTTGTAAAACTTCGGTGGCACCGATATGGATAACGCTAGGCGATTATGCACTTGATCACGCCGAAAATCACAACTCGGTTTCACCGAGGTGAAAACCTAGATCAGTCTAAATGCTTTCGGTTCGACCGAGTTTGAGTGAGTTGGTCCGACCAAAATCACTTAGAAGGTTTTGGAAGTTAGCCCTTGACGGATCGGTGGCTCAGTGCTCCTCACTCGGAGGGTCCGAAATGACTTGTTCAAAATTTGTGATGTAAGCATGAATAGAATTTTGAGACAAGAAAGCATAGATAGCTAGGGGAGGTACTTAGGCATTCTTGTCCATCCATTTGGTCAGAAAAATCAAACCGACCAAAACAACAAATGGATGTCCTTGAATGGATAAAATCATGCATCCAACATGCTCACACAATAAGATATCAAATGAAATATGTGTCAAACATGCACAATCAAAACTCTAGCTACTATCACACAATTTGTCGATGACTAGGTCATCTTTATATGAGTATATTGACTTAGGAGCCAAATGAGAACATTTGATCATAGGTCATACTCATCGTTTAAGCACAAGTGGGGTTACCACTTTTACATAAAGCATTGATGTGTTCACATCATTTGAAGATGCTTTAGCTCAATTTTTAGAGCAAAGCTCCCCCTAGATGTGAGAACCCCTTTTAAAGGGTCAAACTAACCTTGGGTTGTCATAGAAGACTTCATGTAGATGTTGAAGATGTGGATGCTCAATGTTGATGGAGATCATCAAGAGTTGGGAGCAATCCTTTGGATTCGGGCACTTTCAATACCTACATGGGTTAGTCCCACAAGGAACAAACAAGGATATCCATGGACATAGATTGAAGTTCACAATAAATGATGTCCATGAAAGCAATGATTTCCTTGTCCCTTGACTTACCAACAAGAGGGTTTGTGACTCCATGAACTAGTGCACGATGTGGAAGTTGATTGCACAAGTTTTTGCCAAAATGAATGTGAGTGAAGTATGTTGGCGGAGTCACCCTCAAGAACTCTCTAGTTCTTCTTCTTCGGGAATCCTTGGGGTTGTAGTTGAGCTTGACGAAGTAGAACTTGACGTTTCCTTAGGAACCCACTTGACCATGGCTTGAGGTGCTTCAACAAACGCATCAATCTCCTCTTGAAGCTTGTCCTTGCCTTTTAGCTTGTGGTCTTGTGGTGGAAGGTCATCTTGAGCTTGTTCCACATTGGAAGAAGTAGGATCATACTTCTCCTTTTGAGGAATAAACTGTGGAGTAGGATATTGACCTTCTTCCCATTCAACACCCTCGGCGTTGAACTTTCGCTCAAAACCAATTCCTTGATTCTTCCGGTGCCTTCCTTGCTTGCGAACAATTTCCTCAAAGTTCTTGCTTCCGACAAGGCTCTTGTATACACCTTTCTCTATAATTCCTTTCAATAAACTATTTTCTTTCTCAAGTGTAACTTGGCTTGAAACATTGTTAGTGGAATCAAGAGAACTACTAGAAGCAACAATATTGGATTTAGCATGGTTATTGTTACTACTAGATGAAGAATTTTTCTTATGCTTGTCATGCTTAGTTTTAATGGGTGGCAAGAAATTAGACAAGAGAAATCGTTTGGCAAGATATGAAGAACTCTTCTTTCGAAGATCGTCATTGATTGCTTTTAGAAACTCATGTTCTTGCTCTAGAGTGAGCTTATCGAAGCGTAGCTTCTCATGAGATCTTAGAAGCTCTCTATGATCTTCTTGAGTTGTTTCATGAGCTAACTTAAGAGTGTTTAGTTCTTTAGTTAGACGCTCAATCTCCTTCATAGCATTGTCATTCGACTCTTCTTGACTATAAAGACTACTAGCATGTTCATCGTTACTAGGTTCATTGGATTTATCATGTAAGAGCTCATCTTCACCAAGCAAGTCATCCTCATCACTATCAAAGTCAATGAATTCAGGGTGTGATACCTTGGGGCCTTTAGCCATGAAGCATCTTCCAATTCCCTCATTTGGTGAATCAAATAAGTCATAGGAGTTGGAGTTGGAGGATCTGAGAGCAAGACCGCAACACCTTCATCTTGGTCAGTAGTCGGAGTTGGAGTGATAGCTTCTTTCGGATTGATTGTCGGAGTCGGAGCGGAGACCCATTCACCTACATGAGCTTGATGTTTTCTTCTTGTGTAGCTCCTTGATGACTTGTCTTTCCTCTCCGAATCCTTGCTTCTCCGAGAGGGTCTTCGTTCATAACGATCATCTCTACTCCTTCTCTCTTTCCGAGGTGACTCATCTCTTGAGCTTCTTCTTCTTGGACATTCTTCTCTTCTCTTGTGGGGAGCCGAACACTCATTTGAGTAGTGTCCGGGTCTTCCACAATTGTAGCAGTTTCGATCACGACTAGAAGATCTCTTTTCATCATATGATCTAGACTTTGAGCTTCTCTCTTTGCTTCTACTCTTGTAGAATTTGTTGAAGTTCTTGACCATTAGGCTTATCTCTTCATTGGAAACTAACTTGTCACTTGAGGTTGTGGCAGCATCACTTGTAGCTTTGTAAGCACCACTTGACTTGTTGTGAAGCTCTTCCTTATCCTTAAGTGTCATCTCATGGGCAACAATTCTTCCAATGACTTCGGTTGGCTTGAGATTCTTGTAGTTACGCATCATTTGGATCAAAGTGCACACGGTGTCATACTTTCCATCCAAAGCTCTGAGAATCTTCTTGATGATGAATCGGTCGGTCATTTCTTCGGTTCCTAAGCCGGCAATCTCATTTGTGATGAGAGCAAGCCTAGAGTACATTTCAGCGACTCCTTCACCTTCCTTCATCTTGAACTTGTCAAGTTGACCTTGAAGAACATCTAGCTTTGATTCCTTCACGGACTCGGTACCTTCGTGCATTTCAACCAAAGTATCCCAAATCTCTTTTGCATTCTCAAGGCGGCTGATTTTGTTGAACTCCTCGGGACACAAGGCATTGAAGAGAATGTCACAAGCTTGAGCATTGTTTTGCAACATCCGCAATTCTTCCGTTGTAAGCCATGATCCGAACTTTTCCTTCCTCGAAGAATTCACCTTGCATACCAACACAAATAATTCCCCATGCGGCTGGGTTATGGCCAAGAATATGCATTTTCATTTTATGCTTCCAACTAGCAAAGTTTGTACCATCAAAGTAAGGACCTCTACGAAAATTACCCTCACTAGACGCCATACTCTCCTAGGTTGTGAAACCAAGCTTATGGAGTCCAATGCAATGGAGACCAATACAATGGAAACCTGGCTCTGATACCACTTGTAGGATCGAAAGTATGTCTAGAGGGGGGGTGATTAGACTACTTGACAATATAAAAGATTATGCCTTTTGACAAAGAACAGTTTTTGGCAGATTCACAATTATGATCAAGTCAAGCATCACCCTACACATGCAATTCTAGAGTATAGGCAGCGGAAAGTAAATTGCACATGTAGTAAAGAGAGGTGGAGAAGAGCAAACGCAATTTTGGAGACGCGGTGATTTTTCTCGTGGTTCCGATAGGTGGTGCTATCGTACTTCCACGTTGATGGAGACTTCAACCCACGGAGGGTAACGGCTGCGAGAGTCCACGGAGGGCTCCACCCACGAAGGGTCCACAAAGAAGCAACTTTGTCTATGCCATCATGGCCTACGCCCATGGAGGGCTAGCCTTACTCGGGGTAGATCTTCACGAAGTAGGCGATCTCCTTGCCCTTACAAACTTCTTGGTTCAACTCCACATCTCGACGGAGGCTCCCAAGCGACACCTAACCAATCTAGGAGGCACCACCCTCCAAAAGGTAATAGATGGTGTTGATGATGATGAACTCCTTGCTCTTATGCTTCAAATGATAATCTCCCCAACACTCAACTCTCCTCACCGATTTGGCTGTGGTGGAAGAAAGGATTGAGTGGAAAGCAACTTGGGAAGGCTAGAGATCAAGCTTCATATGGTGGGAGTGGAGCAACTTGATCTCAACACAAGGGTAGGTAGTTCTCTTCTCGAAATGTAAGGTAGGAGTGGTAGTTCTTTCTGATGGCTCTCTCCACGAATGAAGAGGGGGTGGAGGGGTATTTATAGCCTCCACACAAAATCCAACCATTACACACATTTGACCAATCTCGGTGGGACCGAAGTTGACAACTCGGTGAGACCGAAAGTTCAAATAATGTGAACGTTGGGATTTTCGGTGGGACCGAAAATACAATCTCGGTTAGTCCGATTCGTGCAAAGACAAGAGCTTGCCAATCTCGGTGGGACCGACTTCATCATCTCGGTGACACCGATTTGATGACGAAGGTTCTGAAGCTTGGCAACTCAAGTTTCGTGAGACCGAGTTCGAATCGGAAAATCCGAGATTTCTAGGGTTTGGCTTTATGGCTGAGGTGGTTCATCTCGGTGTGGCTGAGTTTGGAATATCGGTGGGACCGAGATTACTTATGAGTGTATATGGCAGTGAAAGTTGCTGATAGTTTAGGAGATCTATCACTAAGCACTTTGAGCAACCAGATCATCATCATAACATCATCCCCTTTTAATAGTATTGGCTTTCCTATGGACTCAATGTGATCTTGGATCACTAAACCAAAAATGGAATCTTGAGCCTTTGCCAATGCTTGCCTTAGCATTTTGAGGGGTCCACTTCTTCAGTCCTTGCCATACCCATATCACTGAACTTTCTGAAATGATTCTCAAGTAACTATTAGTTCAATGATATATATGTTGTTATTAATTACCAAAACCACCCGGGGATTAGTTGCACTTTCAAAGTAGAGTGAGGGGGAGAGGGGGAGAGGGGGAGAGGAGGAGGGGAGAGCTCACGGGGTGGGGCGACGAGGTCCGGGTGGTGGTGTGGTGCTCCGACGATGGTGGTGTGGACGGAGCGGCGTCCGGGCCACCGACGACGAGGGCGGCGGGGCGATGGCGAGTCGGTCGGGCCACCGGAGTCGGCCGGGCGAGGTCAACGGCGAGCGCCCCCTCTTCCTCCTCCTTCTCCGCGGGGAAAGCGGCGGGGCGGCGGCGTCGGGAGAGGAGAGGGCGGCGTCATGGTGTCGGGCGTCGGGCGTAGACGAGGGCGACGGGCTGCGTCGCAAGCGTCGAGGCGGCGAGGCGGCGGGCAGCGGCGTTAGGAGAGGAGAGGGAAGGGATCGAGGCGGCGTGAGAAGGGATCGAGGGCCGGGAGGAAATATGGATGGGGCACAATACTAATGGCGCACCACCCTCGGCGCCATAAGTACATCCATACTAATGGCGCACCTCACCCAGTGCGCCATTAGTATTTTTTTTTTCCGAGCCAACAAGTTATCTCCCACTGACCTGATCCACACCAAGTTCCCTCTACTAGCTCGACCGGTCAAGAGCCAGTTCTCACACCAGAGGTCCTGGTTCGATTCCCAGTGCTCCACAATATTTTTATGCATTTAAAATGCTGTTTGATACTTATTTGTGTTTAAATATGTTCAAACTTGTTTAAATCATAACATAATATTTTTTATAAGACAAGAATGATTTTTTCAAAAATATCATCAAACAGAATGCCGGTGGAGCGGGGAGGTCTTGCGAGGTGCGGGGGTCGGGGCGGCGGTTGAGTAGGGAGGTGCGGGGGTCAGCGGCGGTTGAGTAGGGGAATCGAGGGTGCGGGGGTGGCGGCGGCCGGTGGATCGGGGTGCTCGGCGGTGAGGGGACCGGATCTGGCGAGGTGGGATAGCGATCGAGATGGAGGGGATCGAGATCGAGTGTCCATGAAATTTAAAAATATTCATGATAGTTCAAAAAGTGCCCATGAAATACAATCGGGAAATGAAGGCTACGATTTAAATACAATCGATCTTAGCTAGCTATCTGTTCACAATCTTCTTGCCCTTCTTTTTCGCAAATGGAGTTCTTCTGTGGAACAGACGTCCTTTAGGTAGGGTGGTCCTGCTTCTTCTTGTGGTGTATGCTGCTACTTCATCATCGTCGTCATGTTCGATCCTCGGGTCGCCGTACTTGTCGAAGTCTTGCTCATTGGCTACTCCATCCATTCCGATGATCTTCCTTTTGCCTCTCCTCACGACAACACGACTGGGCTTTGACGGGTCAGTAATGAAGAAGCATTGGTCAACTTGGGAAGCCAGTACCCATGGCTCATTTTTCGCGGTGACGTTTGTGCCCGCGGTCTTGGATTTGGCTTCGGGTATAACCATGGTGGTGAAATACCGGTCTTCTTTTAGGACGCTCTTCGCCCATCTGACACGGAACATCGGGACCTTCTCTCCAGCGTAGCTCAGCTCCCAGATCTCATTGATCCTTCCGTAGTATCTGTCCTTGTCGTTACCGGTGTAGGATTCCAGCGTTACCCCGGAGTTCTGATAACCATCGCTCTTCATGTCCTTGGCCTCGGTGTAGAATGTGTAGCCATTGATATCGACGCCTCATAGGTCATCGAGGTTGTGCTCGGCATACGTGACAAAGGCGAATATGAGTTGTTCTTCCGCGGAAGAATCCTCATGTAAAGGGTACGACAGAAGCTTCTGCTTGAACCAACGCGTGAAACATGAGTTGTGCTCTTTGCTTATATCTCCGTCCGTCCTCTGTTGGCCCCGGTCATTGTACGTCTTCTTAATAAAGGTTTTGTGCTCTACCACCCAAGGATCGACCACGTCTATGTGTTGTAGCGCGACTAGGTTTGCTCTTTCAGAGTCAGCGAGTCGACCCTCTAAGTCGACATGCATTTCGCGGCGACCCTCACGGTGACCCCATCCAGCGAGCCTGCCGAGGTGCCTGTTGACGGGCAAACCAACGGGGTTCTCGATGCCTAGATAATTCGATGCGATGGGAGATGCACTCTTGATCGAAAAGCCCCGGCTATACTTCCCTCTGGGCGTGACATGTTGCGAACGTATCCTTTGATGACACCATTCATCCTTTCGAGCGGCATCATCTTTGTGCAGAACGTCGCCCGAGTTGGATGATATCCTCCACTATATGGACCAGCAGATGCACCATAACGTTGAAGAATGCTGGCGGGAAGTACATCTCAAGCTCGCATAGTATCACCACGATCTCTTCCTGTAGCCTTCTGAGTTGCCTCACGCCAATCGACTTCCGAGAGATGACGTCGAAAAAGTTGCATAGGCCAAATAGCGTTTCATGGACGTGCGCGTCCATGATCCCACGGATTGCAACTGGAAGTATCTGCGTCATCAGCACGTGACAGTCGTGAGACTTCATCCCACTGAACTTCTGCTTCGCTGGGTCTAGGTATCTGCTTATCTTCCCCGCGTAACCGCAAGGAAGTTTTACTCCTAGGAGGCAGGTGAAAAACTGCTCGATCTCCTCCTGACTTAGAGTGAAGCACGCGGGAGGGTAGTCATTTCCGGTCTTCTTCGCCTTTTGCCTTTGCGACGACTTTACATCTCTGCTTCGCCTCATCATCATCATCATCATCATCATCATCATTAGCGTGAAGCTCCTGCCTGATGCCCATTGATTTCAAGTCTGCCCTTGCTTTCGGCCCATCTTTGGTCCTCTCTGGCATGTTGAGCAGGGTACCAAGCAGACTCTCGCACACGTTCTTCGTGATATGCATGACATCAAGGCTGTGAGGCACACGGTGGATCTTCCAGTACGGCAAGTCCCAGAAAACAGACCTCGTTTTCCATACCTTCAGCAGCGGCTCTGGCGCCTTTCGCTTCTTTCCCGGCTCTGGTGCCTTTTGCTTCTTTCCCGGCAGTGGGCAGTCTTTCCAATTTTTCAACAGCTTGTCTATTTCCTCGCCGCTCCTCGTACACGGGCGTTTTCGGGGTTCGGTTTCACCATCGAACAGATCCTTGCGTTTCCTCCACGGGTCATCATCGCGAAGCCACCTTCGATGTAACATGAACACGGTTTTCGAAGACCCGAGATCTCTATCTAGCTGACGATACGTTGTGTCATCCATGCACCTTACGCATCCAGAAAATCCGTGGACTACCTGCCCCGCGAGATATCCGTAACCGAGATAGTCGTGCACCGTCGTGAGCGGTCACGGCTCTCATAGGGAAATATTCTTTCTCTGCGGCGCCCACGTATTGGCTGGCGTTTTCCACAGATGTCAAGCTCCTCTTTCAGCAGCCCCAGATCTGATTGATGTCGTTCCTGGTTATTTCGCCCTTCAATTAGCATACTCATGTGAATGTACTTCCTCTTCATGCACAACCAGGGGAAGGTTGTACATCCACACAAACATAGGCCAGGTGCTATGTGTGCTTCTCGGCTGCCAAACGGATTGACTCCATCGGTGCTCGCGCCCAAAGACGATGTTCCTTGGATCGTTCCCAAATTCTGGGTATTCGTTCAACGCTTGCCACCGACTCACATCCTTAGGGTGACTCAAAGATCTTGTCTTTTTATCTATCTCCGGATCATTTGCGTCATCTTCTCGCTTCTTCTCCTCCCTATCCGGCGTGCCAACGCAGGAGCTTTGCTACCTTAGGGTCCGCGAAATACCGCTGCAGACGAGGAGTGATCGGAAAGTACCACACCACTTTTCGAGGAGCTTTCTTCCTCTTCTTGTATCGAGTGACACCGCACACCGGACATATGGTAGACTCTGCGTGCTCGTCCCGATAAATGATGCAATTGTTCATGCACACATGGTATTTCACGTCGCGGTAAATCCAGAGGACACACGATTTTCTTCGCCTCCTCCAAACTGGTGGGCACTTGTTCCCCTTGGGAAGACGTTCGTGCGAAATGACATGTTCTCGTCGAAGCATCGTCGGTCATTTTGTGTTTTACCTTCATCTCGAGCCATGGCGTTACTTTCAAAGCGGTATCCTTGGGCCTGCATCCTTCATACAATGGAGTAACCGCGTCTAACTCAAGTTGATCCATCTTGGCTTTCTCTCGGGCGGCAGCTCTTGCGTTATCCGTCTGCTTGAGAAGCAGCTCTTGAATATGAGGGTCCTGCACCCAGCCCATCGATGGTCCAGCGTCGTCTACTCCGCCGGCATCATCATCATGTCCTGCATCTTCTACATGATGACTGTGTACAGCAACACCGTCGTGATCATCTCCTGGGGATTCTTCGTCTTCTCGCCCGCCCGAGCTGCGGTGGTTGTCTTGCTGCCCTTCCTCATTTCTTGCCCGGCCCCCATGGACGACTTCGTAGTCATCTTCATCACCTTGCCACCGATAGCCATCCATGAAACCACGCAAGAGCAGTGGTCCCGCACCTGCCGGAATCCGGGTCCGCAATAAGGCTCTTGACTTGCATCTTTGACACGGACATCTTATCTCCGTCTCGTTCTTTTGAAGCATCTCGGCCTTCGCGGAGCTCAAAAACTATTCACGATGCCTTCGGTCATCGTGCGGACCATGGTCGCCTGCGGGGTAGAGCAAAACGATATTTTAGAACCAAGAAAAAATTTGGCATGACTTTCCCTAAAAATAGGACCAAAAAGAATGCTTAATGCCAAAATTCTCGCCGAAACGGAAATGAATCAACATTCCGTCAAATTATTGGCAACTATCGCATTTCAAATACCGATACACCTCCAAACACAAACACATATGCAACACCACAAACATATGCAACACCACGAACATACATAGATCTAGCTAGGCCATAAAAAGTGCATGTGCACATTGTTGTAGGGAGAACAACATAAATATAGCTTCCCCCCTTACTTACCTATCAAAACAAGGTAATTTAATCACTTAATTTGAATGAATCTATGGTGGAAATGAGGTGAAAAAGAGGAGGCACCCGAGACAAGGAGGAGGCGGTGGAGAGAATGAAGTGGGGAGAAAGTGAGTGTGGGAGGAGAGGCTGTCCAAAATATCTTGTTGCTGCCCACTTACTAATGGCGCACCAACCATAAATGCGTCATTAGTAATCCAGGTTACTAATGGCGCACCCTCTGGTGGTGCGCCATTAGTAGTTTTGCAAAAAAAAACATATTAATGGCGCACTGTCTCACGGTGCGCCATTACTAGTTTAAACTAGTAATGGCGCACGGTGGAACAGTGCGCCATTAGTAGTTTTGCAAAAAAAGGAATAAAAAATATAATAAAAAAACAACATTAGTGGCGCACTTTCTGACAGGTGCGCCATTACTAGTTACAACTAGTAATGGCGCACTTCGTCTGGATGCGCCATTAGTATGTTTGGACAGGCGCACTAGTTCAAAAAAAATTGATACTAATGGCGCACCTTAGGCCAGGTGCGCCATTAGTAGTTTCAACACTAATGGCGTATCAGAAGGTGGTGCGCTATTAGTATATACTAATGGCGCACCACTTGTCTGGTGCGCCATTAGTGTCAATCCCATCTATAGCCCTTTTTCTAGTAGTGAATTGCCCACTCCAAATAACACACACACATAAGCTATCCCGCACGCTCAAACTGATCGACATCTATTTGTCCTTCTAAACAACCAGAAAGAATGAATCTTCATGTGAAAGACAAATAACATAAAAATAATAATGAATTGGTTATATTAATCGGAGAGACTAAACAAAACCACAAAGTGCCAAAAGAGTTCACATATATTCAAGACAAGCTTACTCCAAGATTAGACAGTAGGAAAACAGGATCACCCCAAATTATATTTTTTCTCTCCAATTCGAAAATGACTCTCATGCACAAACCTAGACTACTGAGCTACATAACTATTGTACTGGAATGGATAGCAATTAGGATTTAGCAAGCAGATACAGCCATTTTCAATCTAAAGAAACTTTTAAGTGTGTGGTCTCTCATTACAGGATGCATTGTACACTCAAAATTCTAAACTGCACCTAATAAAAAATCATCATTTAATTTAACTAGTCGGGTGGCCCGCCCGAAGTGCGGGCTAGAACTTTTCTAGTTTTATCGTGAAAATGCATTAGTTGATTTTTCTATAGAAAATGAAACAAAATGTGATCACTTTCACAAATAAACAAAGTGCAATTCACAATATCAGTTTTTCAAACTTATAGTAACATTATTTTTTCACTGGTCCTAGTAGCTTAGAAACGCAGATTTCATACATTTATTAGCACGGAAATAGACAACTATGATGAACTTATCTCTGCACGTAGTACAAAATGTTGGATAACTAAAGGGATTTAATCCGATGCAAGATGTAGAAAGGAGAACAAAAGAAGCTTTCAGATTTCAACGTATTTAAATGCAGTGTGGGCTAAATTTTGTCGCAAGTTATATAGAACAACCTGAATTTAACACATGTACACTCTCACAATACATCTTGGTATTACATAAGAATTAAGATCTATGAGAAAATAAATGTAGAACTCTTAAAAGGAAACTCAAGGAAGCTTTTCAGGTTTCAACGTATCTATGAACAACTTTAGCTAATCTTTGTCGCATGATTGTATAAATAATGTTAATGACAAAATACAAAGAAACTCTGGAGGAAAAAAAATCAGGTTTAAAAACACCTGCTAGCTTTAGCTAAACCTTTAATTTAAAAGTGTAAAATCCATTTGTTCAACTCTGACCCCAACTGGTTCTTGAGCTGCTAAGGACATCCAATAATGATGAGTTCTTTAATAATTAGCTCAACAACATCAAACTTAAGTATATTTATATCATCTATTAGAAGGCACTACTCTAATTTTTAGTAACCTTTACGAATAGACCGCTTCAAAGTTGTTATATATCATTCAATCCTTTTATTTCCTTGTCATGCTGATCAATCAAGAAGATATAGAATGTGTAAATCATTGTCCATTTCTAGAGACTTGAAACTGAGCTTTGGTGGCGGAAAACTGAAGGAACAAACAAAACTATATTTGTCCTACGAATTTGGTTGTGAACTTTTACTGAAATAAGGTATCCATATGAAATAAGAAAGAACCTAACTTAGGTGATATTATCTGAAAAAGATCCAAACAAATGTAACATGTATATTAGCATTTAGCTTCCATGACACTAATCAATCTTTGGATGGTATTTTTCTTCAGAATACCAAGCGGTACTCCTACCATTGTTTACTCTTCCCTCGCTCCTGCTCCTTATCCCCTCGTCTGGGATCCGGCCCCTCCCATTCTCTGAGCCTCTTGTGTATACATGGGCAAGATGGTCACATATATACCATGATGCACATCACGGTTTGCAATAAAGCAAAGCTTAAGCGGTTAATTAAAATAACATCTTGGGAACAAATTCTATGGAGACAAGTCCATAGGTAGTGGTACTCTAGCTAGGAACCAATATTTTTTAAAGCTCCCACGTAGTCCTTTCATGCTTGTTATCTGGACGTCATGTGATGAAACATAGTACAGACGTACATGTTCTATCAGTTTGAGAATGGAACAAAGGTATGTACGCACATGCAAGGGGTAGTAATTACATGCGAGAAATATGAGAGAATCAATCAACACTTGCCTCACCCTGCTGGTTTCTGATGGCGTTGGGTAGGTTGCAGTGCGAACCGGGCTTGGAGTACTTCCAGCCATGTGATGTCTTCATTTCAGTTGCATTAATCCCTCAATTGGCGCCCATACCAAGATACAATGGTGTGGGTCTGGGGTGGTGCGACCATACAACATGATAATAAATTTCCTATAGAGAACTTGCACAACAATTAAGTGGTCTGTTATTTTTATTTGCCCCAATATTTAGTACGTGAACATGAAAGGCTAGGTTAAGTGTTATCATCATGAATTAATATAAAAACTGGTGCTTAAAGTGGATGTACTACTCAATAATTTAGAAACAATTTTGAAATATAAACATAGTGGCCTCTTTCCAAAGCATACGTGACAACAAACATACCTGTACTTCAGCACATCGACCACCAGTCTGCAGTTTAATGAAGCCAATATTTACTGATTGGAAAGGAGCCTAAAGAAGTTACATGTTTGCTGAAGATGAAGCAGGTTAAGCTCTAGCAACATCCCTAGGCGAGTAGTGGCGGCGCTGGTGAGCACCAGAGGTGAACGGAGAGGATGGCATGATGCGGCGGCGGTTAGGTTGGACTATTATTTCCTTCCATAGAATTTATTCGGTGTCAGGGAGGCGGACACCCAATCTATTGTTGTGCTTCAAGCCGAGGCTGTTGTGTACGTGCGTGTATCTTGTCCTTTTTTCTTTTTTCTTTTTTTTGGTCATTTTTTTCTTTTCAATTGGGGTATGTCTTGTGTTGTTGATCGATTGGAGGGAGAATTGAATGGCAATGGTGGGTAATTTAGAGATGATTACCTTTAAAGTAAATCCAACGGTTTTGATTTTCTGATTTGCATAACTAAAGGCTAGATATTATTAATTTTGGAATTTTCTAGTCTATTTATCTTTTTTCTGGTTAGCTCATAATCCGGATGACTTGTCGTTCGTTCAAAGCCTTTTGGATTATTTCATATGAGGAAATTTAGGTGCGTGATGTAGCAAAACAATGTGCCAAATTAAAATTTAAACAGTGGAGATATTTGATCAGTGAATTAAATTATATATATAAATTTTTAGCCACTAATATTAAGCAGTAGAGGAGAATGTCAACACTGTCATGTAATGAGTTTCCAAAGTCTATACGTACATGTTGTTCATGTCTTTCTATTTTGCAAGTGCACGCATGTACGTGTGTATCTTCTTTTTATGTTCAAATCTGACACATATCTTTCCTAGGACAACACGTTCCTTTTTTTCTAACTTAACACGTTTCTTTTTTTTAACTTAATACTTTGCTTTTTTCTTGGACGTCAACTTAACACGTTCCTTGCTTTTGTAAGGAAGAGTCCGATTTTTTTTACTCTTTCCCCTGGTATGCATGCTATCTTTTTAACATAAGTTTTTTTTGTTTTGATGAGGGGAGTCTATCACGTAAGTTTGAGCCCCATTATATAATTCACGAAGTGTATATGTCCTAGGATTTTAAGTTTGAGGCCCACCATTTACCAAATATATAATCTTTTAACATATGTACGTTTAGATGTGTCACGTACAGTCGTAAAGTCAGACCATCGTTAGATAAATCAAACGGTCAACATAATCCTATTTTTAAAGATTTACCAGATCGAGGGCTAGTATTTTCTAATTAACGTGGAATTTTCTAGCATATTTACCTTGCTTCTGGTTCGCCTTATATTACTTTTAATATATAATAGATATATCATATAACAGATGATCGCCTGTTATTTCTGCTCAGCATACTTATCAGAACGCAACTATCTAAGTCATCATTTTTTCGGCTCACAAATTCTCAAGATCATCAGAACAGTAAATGTGTTACTGAAACACACACACACACACACACACACACACACACACACACACACACACACAATAAAACTTGTTAGATCCGTCGGGATCGGTTAGGCTAGATATTCCGGTAGTTCTTACCTTCTTCTTGTGGCTCAAGAGGTCCCGGTGTCGGCCATGGTGGGATGGCCGGTGATGGCAGAGAGTGGTGATGGGGGTGAAGTGGCTGGTGGCGCATACCATCGCTTCAGTGCCGCCCTCTGGATCGGATTAGGGTTAGGAGTGGGGGAACAATGGCGGCGACAAACCTCGTACTCTGTGCCCTGGTCCCAATCTCCTCTTTATAGCACTGCACGACAGGGGCCCACCAGCCTTGCTTGGGCTGGACGCCCCCGATCAGGGCATGGGTCAAGGGCCCAATGAGCCGTTGGGCCCATTGGAGGAGAGATCAATCTAACATTCTCCCCCTTGATCTCAACATAAACTTCCATTGTGTATATATGCCTCATTTTGTAATATACAATGGTACAATTTCTCAGTGCAGAAAAGCGAGTAAACATACGTATGTTCCACAAGATCTCTTTATGTTGTTTTGAATGCAGAACATTACTGCATTTAAATATGTCAAAGGCTATGAAACTCGCCTTCGTGGAAATCTACCAAAGGTAATTTGTCCCAGGCACCCATTTGTAGGGAATACTTTTTACTTGGAACTAGGAAGAAGCTACATTCCAGGCACCCATTTGTCCCAGGCATGAAGTTGTGGACACCAACCAAACTGGCCCTTTATACACACATGAATTTGATGTGGTATGATTGAGACGTGAACCTTGACCACAAATTCTAATGCTAAAATGTTTTAAATTGTTTTTTCAGTCTTCTACATACTAATATCATTTACATAAGTTTAGTCTCAAATTCCGAATAGTCATGTAGATACAGATATATAAGTTTAAAAGTTTGAGTACGCACACACCCAACTGATGTAGCAATTAGTATGTAATTATTAGTGCTAAGGAGTGACAGCATGCTGAAACAAAACCTGAAAGCTAACCTTTTTCATGTCACCAAGTGCAAATGCTTTATTTTTGCCTTGAAGAAATCTACAACTGCTTCAACTCCAACAGTCTGACCTTCCCAAGCTACATCCTGCAAACAAACAACATCCGTAAGAATGGCTTGGCAGAAGTTAGCAACAGGTCATAACCCAGTTTCCTTTCTTGCATGTATGACTAGAACTGAAGTGTGAGAAGAAAAACACAGGAATTGCCCACTCCAAATAACAGACACACATAAGCTGTCCCGCATGCTCAAACTTGTTAGAGTTGTGTCGAATATTATTGTACAAGTTAGGTTACAGTTGGACTTAGAGTCGTACTGTGTGTAGACAGGGTAGGAGTTGTGTCCTATTAGGACACCTGTATCCTAGTCCTCTCATATATATCGGGGGTAGACACACGATGTAACCTATGCCAACATAATAGCACGGGCACGCGGGGGAGCCGGCGGCATGTGCCGGCGCCCGGGCGGCCGGGGTGCGGTATTGTAGCGGTGTCATGGGGAGGAGCGCCCGTAGTCATGCCCCGGGGATGTAGCCATATCGGTGAACCTCGTTAACAAATCTCGGTGTCGTGCCTCGTGTGATTGCTTGGTCCTCGGTAGATCGACGGAGCGCATCGGATTATTCTAACAAGTGGTATCAGAGCAAGGTTCGAGGAGGTCGCAGATTGTTGTTCTAGAGGATGAAGAAGCTATCGAAAACGGCAGAAGACGTGTCGGTCGGATCATGTTGGGACAGCGGCAACAGCGGGTGCAGGCGCATCATGCGACGAGGCGCGGGCGATCCCGAGCGAGGCCGCGGGGTGCTAGCGTGATTGGATCAGCAACCGAAAGGCAGCAGTAGCATGCAACGTAGCCTACAGCAGCGACAGGATTCGGATCGGATCATGTTCACGAGATCGAATCGAAGACGAGGCAGCAGCGTGGCTAGTCGGGGCACTGGTCAGGGCGCGCGTCAGGCCCGTGAGGGACGAAGCCCAGGGGAGGCCGACGCAAGCGTGGCTAGTCGGGGCATTGGCCAGGTAGGCACGAAGGAGCCGTGCAGCAGTGCATTGGTCGCACGAGGCTGGATGAACCATTTTGCATGTGAGGCATTGTGTCATTGTTGCTACAGGAGGTTGTACAGGAGCTGAGATTTGTTAAGGAAAAAAAGAGCGCCACGAGCCAACACGTTGCAATCAGGAGCAGGAGAGTAAAGGAATAAAGTCTAAGCTTGGTGTGGTGTACGTCAAGATGGTTTGCATGGACACAGGAAAAGCTAAGCTACGTGGGTTATATTGGCTCTTTTGCTCGGTACATGGTCATGTATGGAGATGGCAGCGTGTAGGTATTGTTTCGGCTGTGGCCGGATGGTCGAGGCGCAAGAGTCGCGGGTCCAGTACAGGTCGACGGAAGTTGGTATTTGGATTTAATGCTTACATTGACAGGCTATTTGAATTCAAGTGTTGCAGGAATTGTTTGCGCGACGGATATGCTTGATGGAGTAGCAGGATGCCAAGTTGATCAAGATGGACATTGTGCGGCGAGAAGCGACATGCGTATAAGGCTCAGATGAGTCTGGAGCACGTCATGGAATGATTATGCATACACAGGGCGTCAAGCAATGCACGGAGTGCTGGCGGACACGACGCAGGGTGAAGCATGGTTGCAGTCGGATATTTTCGGCTGGGTCGGATTGGACTGTCTGACGGATCGACGGAGATGTCGGTCAAAGCAGAAGATGGTGGTGATTTCAGCGACAACGACATAGGAGCGTGATGCTGATGGTGGCCGACTTCTGGGGCGTGGAAACACGTGGTGCAGGTCTAAGGGCTTGTGCGGCTTCGACGGACTATGACGCGGGGTTGATTCAAGACAGTGTACACATGAGAGCTTGAAGTCAACAGGGCGCGGGAGGGTGGCACGTACAACCACCATGGAGTCATGTTGAAGGTGGAGTTGGAGTCTGATGGGTGACTTCACTCTGAGCTGATGGAGGGGCTACGGCGTAAGATATCGGAGAATCGAAGCCTATTTCAGCGGGATAGCGAGAGATACGTGGATCAGACTGGGGCCCAATGGTCTGATGGAGACGTGATACTCGGCATCGGTCGGTGATGATCGGTGGTTCTCTGCAGTGGGGGTTGAGGCAGTGGGGGCTAGCTACCCGGGAGACTCGACCAGGACAGCAGAGGCTCGACGCGGTGATAGCGGCGAGGCGTGCGGTAACCACGGGACACAGCGACAGGCCAAGGCACTGGTGGTCAGACATGTGGTCAGGCAAACTGTGCAGGGGGTGCTGAAGCAGTGTTGACGAGTACCGGATTCAAGTTGGTGACTGGGTCTATCGGTGCTAGTTGATGGACAAGAGTTGACCATGGAGAATCTGAGAAAGTAGCGGAAAGTCTGAAATTGTCAAAGGCTGGGAGAGTACATGGCTGTATATTCTGTGGCGTTTAGTGCACATGGCAAAGTGCGGATGACAAATACAGAAGGAGGCAGAGTGCTACAGCTGTGGGACATGCCAGAGACTATCCGGAAGAAGGGTGAGACAACTGCGAATTTGACTCAGGGTGACACAGGGCGGCGGTGAAATTCCTTCAAGTTTCAGACAAGCAGTCAAGAAAGAGCGGTGACGTTGACTTCAGATAACTCTTATATGTGGCGTCCAATATGTGAATTGTTCATTTTCATGCAGACAATGGTCGGTGTGTGATGGCGTTGAACGGATTCTCCGGAAGTTGGAAGCACAAGGTAGAGTAATGAGGAACTTAATTTTGCTCGAGTGTTGATTGTGAAGAAGACAAGAAGGGACTACAGTTGCAGGTGGAGTCACATGGAGTCTGGGAGTAGCAGCGGTGCTCATGGCATATCTCAAGTCTAATGTACATGGAAGTTCGACGCACGGACGAATTCAAGATGGTGGAGAATATTCGCCAAGGTGGAGTTTGTTAGAGTTGTGTCGAATATTATTGTACAAGTTAGGTTACAGTTGGACTTAGAGTCGTACTGTGTGTAGACAGGGTAGGAGTTGTGTCCTATTAGGACACCTGTATCCTAGTCCTCTCATATATATCGGGGGTAGACACACGATGTAACCTATGCCAACATAATAGCAGACGGCACGCTGGGAGCGGCATGGCATGTGCGGCCCGGCGGCCGGGTGCGGTATTGTAGCGGTGTCATGGGGAGGAGCGCCCGTAGTCAGGCCTGTCATAAGTCGGTGTTGCTCTCCGGTTGGGCCTAGTTGACGCATGTGGGTCGGACACGTTGGTGATAGCGGACCCGGGATTGCGTAAAAATTGGTATCAGAGCCCAGGTGCACGGAATGAATCTCAGTAGACTCACGGGTGGTCGGTCATGGTTGGTGGGCTGGAAACGCTGGTGTTAGCGGGCCCATGGATGACCGATGTGTGAGGGGGAGATTGTTGGGTTTTTAGTCCCACATCGGTTGTGGGGGGAGACATAACACGACTTATAAGGGCGGGGGTGTCCCCTCCTAACAGGCTAGTCTTTTGGGGGGAGAGGGCCCAAGGCCTGTCATAAGTCGGTGTTGCTCTTCGGTTGGGCCTAGTTGACGCATGTGGGTCGGACACATTGGTGATAGCGGACCCGGGATTGCGTAACAAAACTGATCGACATCTATTTGTCCTTCTAAACAACCAGAAAGAATGAATCTTCATGTGAAAGACAAATAACATGAAAATAATAATGAATTGGTTATATTAACCGGAGAGACTAAACAGAACCACAAAGTGCCAAAAGAGTTCACATATATTCAGGACAAGCTTACTCCAAGATTAGACAGTAGGAAAACATGATCACCCCAAATTATATTTTTTCTCTCCAATTCGAAAATGATTCTCATGCTCAAACCTAGACTACTGAGCTACATAAGTATTGTACTGGAATGGATAGCAATTAGGATTTAGCAAGCAGATACAGCCATTTTCAATCTAAAGAAACTTTTAAGTGTGTGGTCTCTCATTACAGGATGCATTGTACACTCAAAATTCTAAACTGCACTTAATAAAAAAATCATAATTTAATTTAATATATCATATAACAGATGACCGTCTGTTATTTCTGCTCAGCATACTTATCAGAACGCAACTATCTAAGTCATCATTTTTTCAGCTCACAAATTCTCAAGATCATCAGAACAGTATATGTGTTACTGAACACACACACACACACACACACACACACACACACACACACACACACACACACACACACACACACACACACACACACATACACACACACAATAAAACTTCTTAGATCTGTCGGGATCGGTTAGGCTAGATATTCCGGTAGTTCCTACCTTCTTCTTGTGGCTCGAGAGGTCCCGATGTCGGCCATGGTGGGGTGGCCGGTGATGGCAGAGAGTGGTAATGGGGGTGAAGTGGCTGGTGGCGCTTCCCATCGCTTCACTGCCACCCTCTGGATCGGATTAGGGTTAGGAGTGGGGGAACAGTGGCGGCGACGAACCTCGTACTCTGTGCCCTGGTCCAAACCTCCTCTTTATAGCACTGCACGACAGGGGCCCACCAGCCTTGCTTGGGCTGGACGCCCCCGATCAGGGCATGGGTCAAGGGCCCAATGAGCCGTTGGGCCCATTGGAGGAGAGATCAATCTAACATTCTCCCCCTTGATCTCAACATAAACTTCCATTGTGTATATATGCCTCATTTTGTAATATACTTTGAAATACTTTGAAATAACTCTTTTCAAAGTACTCGTTCCATCACAGATTTGCATGTAGAGCATGTCTCATCATCACGGTTCATTCCCGATAGAATCAACACCTACAACACACTCCTCCGTTTTGAAACAGATTCTTTAACCTTGGGCCCTTTTATTGTCCAGAAATCTTAGACTATACCATAAAACCCATGTCGACTGTGTGTTCTCCGAACACACTGGGCGGTAAGCCTTTAATAAGCAGATCTGCAAATACTTGTCTGTTGCTTTCATGCTCCAAGCATTTCAACATAATTCCAGACTTTCTCCTTAACAACGTATAACTCTGTGTCAATGTGTTTGGCACCACACTTGACTTGTTGTCATAGGAGCAAATTACTTATTGGTTATTGTTGTTGTCAACCATTATCAACTCCGAGTACATGTTTCCTTAACCTTTTTGCCTGTCCCTCAGCCTCATATCATGTTGTACATTATCTTTACATCATATTAACGATAATTGATTCATTCTTCAGAGTTTTTCCACACAAAAACTCCAAGAGTGAAAGTCAGCGACAATTGTGGATTTCGCTGTATATTTCACGAGTCTGTCTTTGTACTCACAATCTTTTGAGAGCACTTATTTCTTTCAGCATGAGGCGGTATCCTTGACTCCATTCCAAAGATCTATATCTGGACCGGACATTACCAAAACGACCCGTTCGTGAACGTGTCACGGTAATGTTATACTTTTGCATTCATTAAGCTTCCAACAGTGAAGCATATGGTACCATATTCATCTGGTCTATTTCTATTGACTTTTGGAACACTAAAGTTCCCAAAATCATTATCCTTTACTATAAGAACAGGTGTAGGTTTTCTCGCATGCATACTTTAGAAACTTTCCTTAGCATGCCAATGCGACACTCCTAATACCCCCCTTTATTCTTTTCTCAGTGAATCTCGATCCTTATAACGAGAGACATTCTTTTGAACTTTCAGGACAAGAACTTCTTTTCCTCCTGCAGTCGAATTAACATCACTACTAACAAGCAGAATGTTATCCGCATGTACAAGATATAGGAAATGAAATTCCCATTCTATAACTTTATACAAACACAATTGTCCTCTTATTTTCTTTAACCCAAAACAACATTTGATTGCTTTAGTCCATAAAAGACTTCTTCAGGCAGTATCCCTTGTGTTCTTTACTTTCTTTTATCCTTAGCACCCCGTGGCAGAGAGAGAGAGAGAACCTGCTGCCTCCTTTGCTCCCATTCGAGTTCGATGATGGCAGAGCGAACGGTAGCGGCGTCGTGGCCTTCCCCCTCGCCGGCTGCGCGTCCACCTTGCGGTGAGCGCGCCGCCGTCGAGCGGATTGGTCGCAGTGCCCTTTGCCCCTTGCGGGGTTGTTTTTCGTCCGGACGGCTCGGCTTGCCGATGCCCGTTCGGATCGAGGGGAACTGGCGCGGCCGGAGTGGCGGCGCACTTTGCCGGCGGAGCCGAGGCCCTCTGCCGGTGAACTTTCTTCTTTTTTTTGTTTGTCTCTGCCCTTCTAGGGTTCTTCGGGGAGAGGTGGGGAGGGAGGGATTTTCTTTCTGTGTATGCACTTTGTACCGAAATTCTTAGCCTAGATGTCCTGATACCATTGTTAGATCCATCGGGATCGGTTAGGCTAGATATTCCGGTAGTTCTTACCTTCTTCTTGTGGCTCGAGAGGTCCCGGTGTCGGCCATGGTGGGGTGGCCGGTGATGGCAGAGAGTGGTGATGGGGGTGAAGTGGCTGGTGGCGCTTCCCATCGCTTCAGTGCTGCCCTCTGGATAGGATTAGGGTTAGGAGTGGGGGAACAGTGGCGGCGAAGAACCTCGTACTCTGTGCCCTGTTCCCAACCTCCTCTTTATAGCACTGTGCGACAGGGTCCCACCAGCCTTGCTTGGGCTAGACGCCCCCGATCAGGGCATGGGTCAAGGGCCCAATGAGCCGTTGGGCCCATTGGAGGAGAGATCAATCTAACAAAACTGACATGAGACACAAAGATAAACTTGATCTCCAGATGCAGAAACTCTACCGTGGAGTAATATCATTCTGTCATACAATCCCTTTCTTGCAAGTCATGCCCCAAGTTACCATTTCTTACAGTAGCCTCTTAAGAGAAAGGATCCTGACTTTCTATCAATAAAAGCACCACTGTGTGTGTTCACCATCCCGCAGTGATATACCGTTTGTTAAACTCGAGTTCACGATTGCGAATGCCTGAATCCGTACACAGGGCAACCAAGACGAGGCGAGCTAGGGCGCCTTCTCGGAGCAGTGTGGGAGCGAAGCATGAGGTCGACTATCACGGTGGGGCACGTGAAATAACCGGAACTCGGCCGCTCGAGATGCCGCTGCCGCATCGTTTCGAGATGCTCCTCTAGCTCACATCTTGATCTGCTACTGGAATATGTGGACGGCAAAGGATGAGAGTCGATCTAGGGAAGAACGGCGGGGTTAGCGGCAAGCCGGGCAAGGTGAGGTCGTGGTGGGGAGAGAAGGCGGCGGGCGAGGCCATGGTGGGGAGGAGGCGGCGGCCGACGGGCGAGGCCGTGGTGGGTAGATGAGGCAGTGGGGAGAGCAGGCGGGGCCACCATGAAATGGGGAGCGGTGGGGGAGAGAGTGAAGGTATGAGGAGAACAGGGAGGGAGCGTCTGGCGTGTCTTCCTTTTTTTTTCTTGATCGATGGCCCACTCATTTTGGTCAAGTATTTTAGTACTATAGGTTATCGCAAAAAAAATTATTAAGTATGGGGGTTCCTTTGTCAAGAAAAAGTATAGGGGTTCCTCTCGAAAAAAATGTGCTTTGTCCAATTCAATTTTTTACTTATGGATAGCCTTTTTGGTCATTTGGTTTATATTAGGGTCGGATGTTCTCCAATTCTTTTTTCTTATCGGGTGTGCCCGTATGGTTGTCTGGTTGTGATCTTTTTCACGGAATAAGGGTTTAACAAAATATTCAGTCATGATATTTGTAAAAAATGATTGTTCTGAATATATTTAAATTCTGTAATCATGCAAGTCATCTTGTGGTCTATGGATGTTATAATTATCGGTTAATAGGCTCATATGACATATTTTATAAAAAACTACTCCCTCCGTCCCAATATTAGCGACTCAACTTTGTACTAATTTTAGTACAAACTTGAGTCACATATTTTTGGACGGATGGAGTATTGTTTTAGTGGACTCATAATTGAATGGTGATAATATAAGAAATCGAGACTTTGGAAGATGGCGAAAATTACACAGACGTCATGATTGCATGATTCTGGATAGATCCCCCCTAAAAACCTCAAAACATCACGTATATCATCTAAAGTTTAGCTCATCACACAGGCATTTCTCCTTTGACCGTCTGTCAATTCAACAAACCGAGACTTGATACATGAACTTTGCTTGTGCATCAGCATGCTCGATGATGTCCCTTTACTGGAGTAAGCCATATTTTTTACATGGCTTGGTAAAAAGACTCGCTAAAGGAGAAATAAGACTCAAATTAGATGTTCTTATAGACTAGGATACGTGTGTTGCACGTGCATGCTTACTAGTTACTATTAGAGGAAGAAAACACATGCTTTAAATGGGATAGACTATATCACATCTAGATGTGAGATAATACCTCATATTTAAGTACTAGCACATATGTCCGTGCGTTGCAACGGGAAAATTGATGTTTTGTGCAAGCATAATGCCCGACATCACCTGATTCACTGTGAAGAATATGCTGCAACGAAGCATCCTTCTACAAAATGAACAAAAAAAATGATGCGATTTAGCCATGTTCATATTTTCTTTGCCGAGCATAATCTCCCACTGACTCCATTTAAGTATAATCCTTCCTTTACCATGACATCCTACTCGTTTTAGCCGGAAATTAAATCATTCCTTTTCTAATTTAGTAGCCCCAACACATTGAAGTCTACAAATCCTTTCTTTTAATTATTCTATGTTTTTACCTCAAATCCTGCCTTTAATTAGCCTTATCTATTTGAATATTCTATTTATTAAGACCACAATCTTTCTTTTAATTATTCCACCGATTTACCCATAATCCTTTCTTTAATTAGTCACGTCCATTTAAATATTTAATTTAAGCCTACAATCCTTCTTTTAATTAGCTCATTCGCTTAATTAGCTCGCCGTAAACATGAGGACTGCCATATTTAGAGCGAGTTGGGATTAGAAAATGTGAAAGGTGCACAGGTCGTTGGTTATTGCATCTAAGAGCCAGATAGGAGGTCCTGTGTATAATTCCCACAATGTTGATTTATTATGACAAAATTATTTTTCGCGCAGCTAGACATGTGGTCTTGTGTACAATTCCCACAATGTTGATTTATTATGACCCAATTAGTACGAGCCAACAGTGCGAAACTTTAGCGTGCACTCACCAAACGAAAAGGACCGAACCAAACCAAGAATACCTATTTCCTTTAATATTAGGTATAGATATAGATATAGATATAAATATAGATATATATAGATGAGGTCAGGCCATCTCATCCAAAAAACAACCAACAAAATTTCGTGTGGGACTTGCAATTGCAAGTACTCCCTCCGTTCCAAAATAAATGACTCAACTTTATACTAACTTCTAAAATTAGTACAAAATTGAGTCATCTACTTCCTCCGTTCTTAAATATAAGTCTTTTTAGAGATCCCATGAGTTGTAGTGGGATCTCTAAAAAGACTTATATTTAAGAACGGAGGAAGTATTTTGGAACACAGGGAGTAGTTGCGTGCCCACGACACACCCAGCGAACAAGACACGCCTAACTGGGCCGGCCCATTAGTGTCAAACTGCCAGCGAGCAGTCACGCACAAAAAAGAATATAGTGCAAGTGCTATGATTCTAACTGGTGACCACCTAGTTCGTGCATGAACGTTGCTAGCCACTGCAACAAGCAAGTTCTAGTGACAAATAAGAAGCACAACCTTTGAAGAACTAAATGGAAGCAGCGCAACAAATAATTGTTTGAAAAACTGCAAACAATTTTTCAAATTTCGAATACTTCTTCAGAATTACAAACATTCTTGATACACTCGAGTAACCTTTTAAAATCCTGGGTATTTTTAAAAAATGTGAAGAAATTTTGTAATTCCCCCAAAAAATGAAATTGTAAACAAAACTTGAAAATGAGAACATCTTTTGAAATTCTGAACGATTTTAGAAAAGGAATTTTTTTCTAAAATCACATAATATTTTTTCAAAACATGAACTTTTTTGAATTGGCGAACTCTATTTTGAAAAATGCGAACAATTTTTAAATTCCAAACCATTTTCTGAAAACACGGATGTAAGGGCATATTCATTCCCCAATGGTTTTGGTGATTGATGACAACGCTGTTGCGGACTAATCGCGTGCGTTAAGTTCTTTCAGAGAAGCATTCCTTGGCACGAGACAATTTCTCCCCCTCGGGTTTCTACTCAAGACGGTGTAACTCCTACGTTTCGTTGGTTGGTGGACTAGTTCCGTAGGAGTCGCCGTACTATTAAGAGGGGATCCGCTTTGGTAAGCCTGGGTGGAATCAACACGTACACATCCGTCTCTCACCCATCGCTTTCCCGTCGCTCCTTTGGAGCTGCTCTTCTCTTCCGGTTCCCTCGTCTTCTGTGCCCGCGGCAGTACCGCGATCTACAGCGGTAGTACCGCCGAAGTCCCACAGCGGTAGTACCGCTCTGCCGAGCGGTAGTACCGCTCTCAGCGGTAGTACCGCTCCGCAGAGCGGCAGTACCGCTCTGGGGCTCGGCCGTAGTACCGCCGTAGTACCGTGCCTACTACCGCCTCGATTCGGGACGATGTTTTCTCGTGTCGAGTTTTGCGGCACTACCAGCGGTAGTGGAAGCGGTAGTACCGCTCCCAGCGGTAGTACCGCTCCTACTCCGCTGAGTAGTACCGCTCTGAGGCCGATGGCCTGGTTTCTCCTTAAGCGGTAGTACATTGAGGAGGAGCGGCAAGATCGCTCTCGGCGGTAGTACCGCCCTTCCCAGCAGTAGTACCGCTCTATGGGCTGCTCGATGGGAAACGGTTGGATTTGTTCCCCACTATATAAAGAGGTCTTCTTCCTCCTTGTTCACTCACCTCTTTCCCCACAGCTCCATTGTTGCTCAAAGCTCCATTTTCGCCGATCTCTCTCCTAGCCAATCAAACTTGTTGATTTGCTCGGGATTGGTTGAAAGGCCCAGATCTACACTTCCACCAAGAGAAATTTGATTCCCCCACGTATCCCTTGCGGATCTTGTTACTCTTGGGTGTTGAGCACCCTAGGCGGTTGAGGTCACCTCGAAGCCATACTCCATCGTGGTGAAGCTTCGTGGTGTTGTTGTTGTTGTTGGGAGCCTCCGATTGTTGTGGAGATAGCCCCAACCTTGCTTGTAAAGGTTGATCGCCGCCTTCAAGGGCACCAATAGTGGATTCACGGCATCTCGCATTGTGTGAGGCGTGAGGAGAATCTGATGGCCCTAGTGGCTTCTTGGGGAGCATTGTGCCTCCACACGCTCTAACGGAGACGTACTTCCTTTAAAAGGAAGGAACTTCGGTAACACATCCTCGTCTCCACCGGCTCCACTCTTGGTTATTTCGTGCCTTTACTCTTGCAAGCTTAATTATTGTTTCATTCCTTGCTTGCTTGTGTAGTAGTACTTGTTGCATCATATAGGTTGTTCACCTAGTTGCACATCTAGACAACCTATTTTGTTGCAAAGTTTAATTTGGTAAAGAAAAGTTTAAAAATTGTTAGTTGCCTATTCACCCCCCCCTCTAGTCAACCATATCGATCATTTCAATTGGTATCGAGCCTCGTCTCTTTATTAAGGACTTTACCGTCCAAGAGTATAGTTGACACCACCGATGGTGCGGAGGAACACTCGGTGTGAATCCCATCTCGTCTTCGACGAAGGGAACCTCGGTCTCGTGAGGAGTTCAATGTGGCTTTGGACACATTGAAAACCTCCATGACGACCGAGGTTAAAAGCATGTTTAATGATTTCTTAGAGGGACTTAAACTATCTACCGCACCTATGAAAGTGGGTGATCCCACTAACAAGGTGACGGATGCTTTCTCCGATAAGGGGGAAGCTAACAATGAAAAGAGTCCTTCTACTAGCGGTAGAAATGGTACCGGCATCTTTGCCCATGTGGAACCCCCGGTCTATGGAGGGCCTATCCCCTCCACTCATTTAAATCATGCCGGTCCACCTCCTAAGTATGAAAAAGGTGTAGATTTTGATAATTGGGTCTATCGTTTTAAGCGTCATTTGAAACATGTGAACACTAACCTTTGGAGAGTCATTGAAGAAGGTTTTTATCCTCATGACCCAAGCAACTTCACCCCTCGAGAAGCCGTGGACAATCAATTCAATGAGAGTGCTCTCTTCATCATTCAAGATGCAATTCTTCCCGAAGATCTCCCTCACCTTCGACCTCATGTCGTGGCTAAAGAAGCATGGAAATGTGTTGAGGGCCTCTATCGTGGAAGTGCTAGCATTCAACGGTCCAACTATGAAGTTGTGCAAGATGAAGCCGACGAGTTTGCAATGAAAGAAGATGAAGAACCTCGTGAGCTCTTTCGAAGAGTAACCAAACTCGCGGTGGCACTTCGCGATCATGGAAGCAAGGACACGGATGACAATTGGATCAAGCGAAAGTTCCTCAAGGCCATGATGCCCTACAACAAAGCCATGTCCTCCGTCATCCGTCAACGACCGGACTTCCACACCATGACCTCAAGTGAAGTGTTGGATGAGTTCGTTGCAATGAACATCTTGGACAAGACCGCCGAAATGCGGTACTCCGTTCTCAAAGAGCTAAGAAGCCTAACCTTGCCTTGAAGGCCAAGGTCATTGTCGAAGAAGAGGAAGAAGTGGAAGATGAGGAAAGCAACCCCGAAGACACCAAGTTTGACTACCATGAGCACATGGCCCTTGCTTCAAGACAGTTTTGGAGCAAGAAGAGCTCAAGACCCAACTTCAACAAGAATAACTCAAGTGGTGTCAAGGGCAAGCAACGAGTTAGAACTTGCTTCAACTGTGGCAATGTGAGCCATTTTGTTGCGGATTGTCCTTATGAGAAGAGGGAAGACAATGGTGGCAAGTTCATTCGGAAAGACAAAGCCAAGTCTTTCCCCAACAAGAACAACTTCGCCAAGAAGACTCCCCCTCGTGGGTTGGTGGTTCAAGAAGAATACCAAGAGGATGATGATGATGATGAGAATGAAGAAGCAACGGCCATGGCATCCATTGCCATTGCTACTCCTCGGGTGTCTCTCTTCGAGTCACCCAACGAGAACATCATCGCTAGATGCCTCATGGCGAAGGCTTCAAACAAGGTAACCCCCAACATCACAACCACAATCATCTCTAATCCCTCCGTGGAGGATTGCATAGATGAACATGTTGAGTCTAATGAGGAAGTGAATGAATTAGAGTCATTCATGAGTAAGCTCAAGGGAAAGTCCAAGAAGCACTTTGTTGCTCTCTTGGAACAACTTGGTGAGGCCAATGACATGATCGAGGCTCACGAAGAAACCATCTCCAAGATGGAAGGTCATAGTCGTGACTATGCCGATGAGATATCGGATCTCTCGAATGCTCTTGAGGAAGAGCGTGTGCATCGTTTGACTCTTGAGGAGTCACACAATGATGCCCATGCTAAGTTGAAGAAAGATCTTGATCATGCTCTTGTCATGTCTCGTGTGCTAACCTCCGAGAAGGCTAAACTTGGGGTTGATCATGCTAGACTCAAGGAGGAGTTTGAGATACTTGACAAGGCCCACAAGGTCTTAAAGGGTACTCATGCTAGTCTCAAAGAGTCTCATGCTCAACTCCAAGTTAAGCTAATCAAGGAAAAAGCCACCTTTCCTCATATGATATTAATTGATAATGCTTGTGCTACTAACCCCTGTTGTGAGCATGTGCATCTTGTGGAGGAAAATGCTAAGTTGAAGGATCAACTTGAGAAGGGCCTTGTGACTTGCATTCAAGGTGAGAAAAATCTCAACGACCTTTTGAGCAATCAAAAGGAAGTTGTGGGCAAAGAAGGAGTTGGGTTTGCACCCAAGTCCAAGAGCAAGAAGAAGAAGAACAACAAGGCCAACCATCCTCCTCCTCTCAAACAAACTTTTGTGAAAGAGGGAGATGGAGCTTCCAAGAAGAAGAAGGAGAAAGTGAAGGAAGTTGATGTTCAAAAGAGCAAGAACGTCTCCTCAAACAAAGCCGGCGACTTTAACCCTTCATATGTGTTATGCCGTGCTAGTGATGGACATGTTTATGCAAAATTTGTTGGTTCTCCTCATGAGTACATTGAATGGTCTATTTGGGTTCCCAAGGCCCTTGTTACTAACATCAAAGGACCCATCACTAAATGGGTACCTAAAACCAAGCATTGATCTCGTGTAGGTGTTTGCTTCGGTGGGGATCATGGTTGCTCGATAGTGGAGCAACAAATCATATGACCGGGAGCAAGGACTTGGTGGTGGACGTGCAAGAGATTCCATCTATGCCCACCAATGTCGAGTGGGGTGATGCATCACATTCTAAGGTATTGGGTCTCGGCAAGGTTGTCATCTCTCAGGATCTAACGATCGAGAAAGTCATGCTTGTTGAGTCCCTTGCATTCAATCTACTTTCCGTTCGTCAACTTGCACTCATGGGCTTTGCCACATTCTTTGATGTTGATACTGTGGCCCTCTTGTGGAGCAAGACTCTTAAAGTAGCCTTTGTTGGGCATGTCGAGAACGGTCTCTATGTGGTTAACTTTTCGGAGCAACCCACTAAGACCGCGACATGCCTAATGGCTAAAGTTGACGTGGGATGGCTTTGGCATCGCCGTTTAGCCCATGTCAATATGAGATCTTTGCAAAGTCTTCTCAAGGGGACCATGTTAGTGGACTAACAAATGTGAGTTTTGCCAAAGATCGTGCTTGCAAGGCTTGTATCGAAGGAAAGCTTCATGAAAGGCTCACCCTCCTCAACCATCATCTACTCGAAGAGACCCTTGGAGCTCCTTCACATGGATCTCTTTGGGCCTCCATCTTTGATAGTCTTGGAGGAAGAAAGTATTGCTTGGTGATTGTGGATGATTATTCAAGATACACTTGGGTATACTTCTTCAAGAGGAAGAGTGAGACCCAACAAACAGTCATCAACTTTGCTAATGAAGCTCAACGTCAACATAATGCAAAAATCTTGACCATAAGAAGCGACAACGGCACCGAGTTCAAGAACTACACCTTGGATGAGTTTCTTAGTGACGAGGGGATCAAGCATCAATATGCGGCACCTTATACCCCTCAACAAAATGGTGTTGCGGAGAGGAAGAACCGTACGTTGATGGATGCGGCAAGGACCATGATGGCGGAGTTCAAGTCTCCATACAACTTTTGGGCCGAAGCCATCAACACCGCGTGTCATGCATCCAATCGGCTCTATCTTCGCAAAGGCTTGAACAAGACTCCGTATGAGATTCTCACCGGCAACAAGCCCAACCTCAAGTACTTCCGGGTGTTCGGTTGTAAGTGTTTCATTCTCAAGAAAGGTGTTCGGTTGTCTAAATTTGAAGCTAGAGCTCATGAGGGCATATTTGTTGGTTATGCTACAAACTCTCATGCTTACCGGGTCCTCAACAAGTCCACCGGACTCATTGAGGAGACGTGTAACGTGGAGTTTGATTTAAAATAACGGCTCCCAAGTGGAGCAAAGTGGTACTTGTGATGTAGGTGATGAAATTCCTCCCCAAGCCATAAGAAGAATGGGTATTGGTCACATCTTACCCATTGAGGAACCCCTTGTGGCCGAAGGAGAAGGACAATGCTCTACTCAAGTAGAGCCATCACCTCATCAAGACCCACACGCTTCCGAAGAACAACGTGAAGGCCCTCAACCTCGTGAACAAGACCAAGGGCAAGATCTACCACAAGATGGTGATGAACCTCGAGCGATGCCCAAGGTCAAGTTCTCCCCCTCGAGCTTGTTCAAGATCAAGATCAACCTCAAGATCAAGATCAACCTCAAGATCAAGAACAAACTCAAGTCGGCGCTCAAGATCTTCAAGTCAACCCTCCTCCTTTCACACCCGAGGAGGAATTAGAGCGTCGTGCATGAAGATTGCTTCAAGCTCACCTCTCAAGGCCATCTCATGGAAAATGTGGTTGGAAGCATTACAAAGGGGTAAGCACTCGTAGACAATTGGCAAACTATTGTGAACATCACGCGTTTGTCTCTTGTGTTGAACCCCAAAAGGTCTATGAGGCGCCAAGACCCGGATTGGCTCAATGCCATGCATGAAGAACTCAACAACTTCGAGTACAACAAGGTGTGGAGATTGGTGCCAAGACCATCCGGGAACCATAATGTCATTGGGACCAAGTGGATCTTCAAGAACAAGCAAGATGCCCATGGGAACATCATTACAACAAAGCGAGATTGGTAGCACAAGGCTACTCCCAAGTCGAGGTATCGACTACGGTGAAACCTTCGCTCCCGTTGCTCGTCTTGAATCCATTCGTTTGTTGATTGCTTATGCTTCCCATCACAACTTTAAGTTGCAACAAATGGATGTGAAAAGTGCTTTTCTTAATGGTCCAATTAATGAGTTGGTCTATGTCAAGCAACCCCCCGGGTTCGAGGACCCCTACCTTCCGGATCATGTGTATCAACTCGATAAGGCGCTCTATGGCCTTAAACAAGCCCCACGTGCGTGGTATGTGTTGGGGAACGTAGTAATTTCAAAAATTTTCCTACGCACACGCAAGATCATGGTGATGTATAGCAACGAGAGGGGAGAGTGTTGTCTACATACCCTTGTAGACCCGGCGGAAGCGATCTGGCGTAGAGGAAGTAGTCGTCACGTTCTCCTCGCGATCCGACCGATCCGGCGCCGTTACTCGACGCCCCGAGTTCTTGACACACGTACAGCTCGATGGCGTCCCTCGTACTCGATCCAGCCGAGTGTCGAGGAGAGTTCGTCGGCCTGACGGCGTGGTGGCGATCTTGATGTTTCACCGGCGCAGGGCTTCGCCTAAGCTTCGCGACGGTATAACCGAGGTGGAATATGGTGGAGGGGGGCACCGCACACGGCTAAGGAACGATCTACAGATCAACTTGTGTGTTCCAAAGTGCCCCCCTGCCCCCGTATATAAAGGAGCCAAGGGGGAGGGGGCTGGCCGGCCAAGGCTTGGCGCGCCAGGGAGTCCTACTCCCTCTGGGAGTAGGATTCCCCCAATCCTAGTCCAACTAGGATTCCGGAGGGGGGAAAGAGAGAGAGGGGGCCGGCCCCCTTCTCCTAGTCCTAGTAGGACTAGGGAAGGGGGGGGAGGCGTGCGGCCAGCCTTGGGCTGCCCCTCCTCCTTTCCACTAGGGCCCATCGAGGCCCATTTGTCCCCCGGGGGGTTCCGGTAACCTCCCGGTACTCCGGTAAATTCCCGTTTTCGCCCAGAACCATTCCGAACTCCAAACATAGGCTTCCAATATATCAATCTTTATGTCTCGACCATTCCGAGACTCCTCGTCATGTCCGTGATCACATCCGGGACTCCGAACTCCTTCGGTACATCAAAATACATAAACTCATAATAACTGTCATCGAAACCTTAAGCGTGCGGACCCTACGGTTCGAGAACAATGTAGACATGACCTAGAACCATTCACGGTCAATAACCAACAGCGGGACCTGGATGCCCATATTGGTTCCTACATATTCTCGAAGATCTTTGTCGGTCGAGACCGCATAACAACATCGTTGTTCCTTTGTCATCGGTATGTTACTTGCGAGATTCGATCGTCGGTATCCAATACCTAGTTCAATCTCGTTACATCGCAAGTCTCTTTACTCGTTCCGTAATACATCATCTCACAACTAGCTCATTAGTTGTAGTGCTTGCAAGGCTTGATGATGTGCATTACCGAGAGGGCCCAGATACCTCTCCGACAATCGGAGTGACAAAACCTAATCTCGAAATCGCCAACCCAACATCTGTCTTTGGAGACACCTGTAGTACTCCTTTATAATCACCCAGTTACGTTGTGACGTTTGGTAGCACCCAAAGTGTTCCTCCGGCAAACGGGAGTTGCATAATCTCATAGTTACAGGAACATGTATATGTCATGGATAAAAGCAGTAGCAACATACTAAACGATCGTGTGCTAGGCTAAGGGAATGGGTCATGTCAATCAGATCATTCTACTAATGATGTGACCTCATTAATCAAATAACAACTCCTTGTTCATGGTTAGGAAACATAACCATCTTCGATTAACAAGCTAGTCTAGTAGAGGCATACTAGTGACATGTTGTTTGTTTATTCATTCACACATGTATCATGTTTCCGGTTAATACAATTCTAGCATGAATGATAAACATTTATCATGAAATAAGGAAATAAATAATAACTTTATTATTGCCTCTAGGGCATATTTCCTTGATCTCCCACTTGCACTAGAGTCAATAATCTAGATTACACAAGAATGATTCTAACACCCATGGAGTCTTGGTGCTGATCATGTTTTGCTCGTGGAAGAGGCTTAGTCAACGGTGCGCAACATTCAGATCCGTATGTATCTTGCAAATCTCTATGTCTCCGATCCCGACCAAGTCCGGATGGAATTGAAGCGTCTCTTGATGTGCTTGGTCCTCTTGTGAAATCTGGATTCCTTCGCTAAGGCAATAGCTCGATATTGTCACGAAGATTTTCATTGGACCCGATGCACTAGGTATGACACCTAGATCGGATATGAACTCCTTCATCCGCACTCCTTCATTAGCTGCTTCCGAAGCTGCTATGTATTCCGCTTCACATGTAGATCCCGCTCTGACGCTTTGTTTAGAACTGCACCAACCGACAGCTCCTCCGTTTAGTGTAAATCGTATCCGGTCTGCGATTTAGAATCGTCCGGATCGGTGTCAAAGCTTGCATCAACGTAACCGTTTACGATGAGCTCTTTGTCACCTCCATATCTGAAACATATCCTTAGTCCTTTTCGGTATTTCAGGATGTTCTTGACCGCTGTCGATGATCCACTCTGGATTACTTTGGTACCTCCTGCTAGGCTTATAGCAAGGCACACATCAGGTCCGGTACACAGACATTGCATACATGATAGAGCCTATGGCTGAAGCATAGGAACATCTTTCATTTTCTCTCTATCTTACGAAGTGGTGGGCATTGAGTCGACTCAATTTCACACCTTGTAACACAGGCAAGAACCCTTTCTTTGCTTGATCCATTTGAACTTCTTCAAAACTTTGTCAAGGTATGTGCTTTGTGAAAGTCAATTAAGCGTTTTGATCTATCTCTATAGATCTTAATGCCCAATATGTAAGCAGCTTCACGAGGTCTTTCATTGAAAAACTCTTATTCAAGTATCCCTTTATGCTATCCAGAAATTCTATATCATTTCCGATCAACAATATGTCATCCACATATAATATCGAAAATGCTCTGAGCTCCCACTCACTTTCTTGTAAATCAGAGCTTCTCCAAAAGTCTGACAAACCCAAATGCTTTGATCACACTATCAAAGCGTTTATTCCAACTCGAGATGCTTGCACCAGTCCATAGATGGATCATTGGAGCTTGCATACTTTGTTAGCTCCCTTTGGATCGATAAAACCTTCGGTTGCATCATATACAACTCTTCTTCCGTAAATCCATTCAGAATGCAGTCTTTACATCCATTTGCCAAATTTCATAATCATAAAATGCGGCGATTGCTAACATGATTCGGACGGACTTAAGCATCGCTTCTGGTGAGAAGGTCTCATCGTAGTCAATCCCTTGAACTTGTCGAAAACCTTTGCGACAAGTCGAGCTTTATAAACGATAACATTACCGTCGCGTCAGTCTTCTTCTTGAAGATCCACTTGTTTTCTATTGCTTGCCTACCCTCGGGCAAGTCAACCAAAGTCCACACTTTGTTTTCATACATGGATCCCATCTCAGATTTCATGGCCTTAAGCCATTTTGCGAATCTGGGCTCACCATCGCTTCTTCATAGTTCGTAGGTTCATCATGATCTAGTAGCATGACTTCGAACAGGATTACCATACCACTCAGTGCGGATCTTACTCTGGTTGATCTCGAGGTTACGTAGTAACTTGATCTGAAGTTTCATGATCAACATCATCAACTTCCTCACTACTTGGTGCGGATGTCTCGAAACTGGTTTCTGCGACGAACTACTTTCAAGTAAGGGAGAAGGTACTATTACCTCATCAAGTTCCACTTTCCTCCCACTCACTTCTTTCGAGAGAAACTCCTTCTCTAGAAAGGATCCATTCTTAACAACGAATGTCTTGCCTTCGGATCTGTGATAGAAGGTGTACCCAACTGTTTCCTTTGGGTATCCTATGAAGACACATTTCTCGATTTGGGTTCGAGCTTATCGGGTTGAAGCTTTTTCACATAAGCATCGCATCCCCAAACTTTAAGAAACGACAACTTTGGTTTCTTGCTAAACCATAGTTCATAAGGTGTCGTCTCAGCGGATTTCGACGGTGTTCTATTCAAGTGTGAATGCGGCCGTCTCTAGAGCATAACCCCAAAGCGATAGCGGTAAATCTGTAAGAGACATCATAGATCGTACCATATCTAGTAAAATACGATTATGACGTTCGGACACACCATTACGTTGTGGTGTTCGGGTGGCGTGAGTTGCGAAACTATTCGCATTGTTTCAAATGTAGACCAAACTCGTAACTCAAATATTCACCTCCACGATCGGATCGTAGAAACTTAATTTTCTTGTTACGATGATTTTCAACTTCACTCTGAAATTCTTTGAACTTTTCAAGCGTTTCAGACTTATGTTTCATTAAGTAGATATACCCATATCTGCTTAAGTCATCTGTGAAGGTGAGAAAATAACGATATCCGCCACGAGCCTCAACATTCATCGGACCACATACATCTCAGTATGTATGATTTCCAACAAATCCGTTGCTCTCTCCATAGTACCGAGAACGGTGTTCTAGTCATCTTGCCCATGAGGCACGGTTCGCAAGTGCCAAGTGATTCATAATCAAGTGACTCCAAAAGTCCATCGATATGGAGTTTCTTCATGCGCTTTACACCGATATGACCTAAGCGGCGATGCCACAAATAAGTTGCACTTTCGTTATCAACTCTGCATCTTTTGGTTTCAACATTATGAATATGTGTATCACTACTATCGAGATTCATCAAAATAGACCATTCCTCAAGGGTGCATGACCATAAAAGATATTACTCATATAAATAGAACAACCATTATTCTCTGATTTAAATGAATAACCGTCTCGCATCAAACAAGATCCAGATATAATGTTCATGCTCAACGCAGCACCAAATAACAATTATTTAGGTCTAAAACTAATCCGAAGGTAGATGTAGAGGTAGCGTGCCGACCGCGATCACATCGACTTTGGAACCATTTCCCACGCATCGTCACCTCGTCCTTTGCGGTGTTAAGCAATCCGTAGTCCTGTTTGAGTTGCAAATATTAGCAGAGAACCAGATCAAATACCAGTGCTCTGCGAGCTCTAGTAAGGTACACATCAATAACATGTATATCACATATACCTTTGTTCACCTTGCCATCCTTCTTATCCGCCAAATACTTGGGGCAGTTCCGCTTCCGATGACGATCGCTTGCGGTAGAAGCACTCGATTTCAGGTTTAGGGCCAGACTTGGGTTTCTTCTCTGAGCAGCAACTTGCTTGCTGTTCTTCTTGAAGTTCCTTCTTCTTCCTTTTGCCTTTCTTCTTGAAACTAGTGGTCTTGTTGACCATCAACACTTGATGCTCCTTCTTGATTTCTACCTCCGCAGCCTTTAGCATTGCGAAGAGCTCGAGCATAGTCTTTACTAACCCTTGCATATTATAGTTCATCACGAAGCCTTTGTAGCTTGGTGGCGTGATTGGAGAATTCATCAATGACACAATCATCCGGAAGATTAACTCCCAATTGTGTCAAGTGATTGTAGTACCCGGACATTACGAGTATATGCTCACTAACGAACTATTCTCCTCCATCTTGCAGCTATAGAACTTATTGGAGACTTCATATCTCTCAATCCGGGCATTACTTTGGAATATTAACTTCAACTCTGGAACATCTCATATGCTCCATGACGTTCAAAACGCGTCGTTGAAGTCCCGGTTCTAAGCCGTAAAGCATGGCACACTGAACTATAGAGTAGTCATCGACTTTGCTCGCGAGACGTTCATAACATCTGGCGTTGCTCCAGCAACAGGCCTGTCACCTAGCGGTGCATCCAGGGGCGTAACTCTTACGTGCAGCAATGAGGATGATCCTCAAATTACGGACCCGATCCGTGTAATTGCTACCATCATCTTTCAACTTTGCTTTCTCAAGGAACGCATTAAAATTCAACGGAACAACAGACGAGCCATCTATCTACAATGAAACATAAACAAGCAAGATACTATCGGTACTAAGTTCATGATAAATTTAAGTTCAATTAATCATATTACTAAAGAACTCCCACTTAGAAAGACATCCTCTAGTCATCTAAGTGATCACGTGATCCAAATCAACTAAACCATAACCGATCATCACGTGAAATGGAGTAGTTTTCAATGGTGAACATCTTATGTTGATCATATCTACTATATGATTCACGCTCGACCTTTCGGTCTCCGTGTTCCGAGGCCATATCTGCATATGCTAGGCTCGTCAAGTATAACCCGAGTATTCTGCGTGTGCAAAACTGGCTTGCACCCGTTGTAGATGGACGTGAGAGCTTATCACACCGATCATCACGTGGTGTGCAGGCACGACGAACTTTGGCAGCGGTGCATACTCGGGAGAACACTTCTTGATAATTTAGTGAGAGATCATCTTATAATGCTACCGTCAATCAAAGCAAGATAAGATGCATAAAGGATAAACATCACATGCAAATCAATATAAGTGATATGATATGGTCATCATCATCTTGTGCTTCATGATCTCCATCTTGCAGCACCACCATGATCACCATCGTCACCGTAGCGACACCTTGATCTCCATCGTAGCATCGTTGTCGTCTCGCCAAACTTATGCTTCTCGACTATCGCTACCGCTTAGTGATAAAGTAAAGCATTACAGAAGCGATTGCATTGCATACAATAAGCGACAACCATATGGCTCCTGCCGATTGCCGATAACCGGTTACAAAACATGATCATCTCATACAATAAAATATAGCATCACGTCTTGACCATATCACATCACAACATGCCTGCAAAAACAAGTTAGGCGTCCTCTACTTTGTTGTTGCAAATTTTACGTGGCTGCTACGGGCTTAAGCAAGAACCAGTCTCACCTCGCATCAAAACCACAGCGATACTTCGTCAAATAGACTCCGTTTAACCTTCTCAAGGACGGGCGTAGCCACACTCGTTCAACTAAAGTGAGAGAGACGAGCACCCACCACACCTTTAAGCAGCGAGTGCTCGGCGGTGAAACCAGTCTCGCGTAAGCGTCTGGCGTAATGTCGGTCAGGCCGCTTCATCTCACAATACCGCTGAACCAAAGTATGACATCTGGTAGGTAGTATGACTTGTATCGCCCACAACTCACTTGTGTTCTACTCGTGCAAAACATCAAACCATAGAAAAACCTAGGCTCGGATGCCCTTTGTTGGGGAGCGTAGTAATTTCAAAAATTTTCCTACGCACACGCAAGATCATGGTGATGTATAGCAACGAGAGGGGAGAGTGTTGTCTACATACCCTTGTAGACCCGGCGGAAGCGATCACAACGTAGAGGAAGTAGTCGACGTTCTCCTCGCGATCCGACCGATCCGGCGCCGTTACTCCGGCGCCCCGAGTTCTTGACACCGTACAGCTCGATGGCGTCCCTCGTACTCGATCCAGCCGAGTGTCGAGGAGAGTTCCGTCGGACGACGGCGTGGTGGCGATCTTGATGTTTCACGGCGCGAGGCTTCGCCTAAGCTTGCGACGGTATAACCGAGGTGGAATATGGTGGAGGGGGCACGCTGCACGCTAAGGAGCGATCTCAGATCAACTTGTGTGTTCCAAAGTGCCCCCTGCCCCGTATATAAAGGAGCCAAGGGGAGGGGCTGGCCGGCCAAGGCTTGGCGCGCAGAGTCCTACTCCTCAGGGGAGTAGGATTCCCCCAATCCTAGTCCAACTAGGATTCGGAGGGAAAGAGAGAGAGGGGCGGCCCCTTCTCCTAGTCCTAGTAGGACTAGGGAAGGGGGCGTCTTGACCAGCCTTGGGCTGCCCTCCTCCTTTCCACTAGGGCCCATCGAGGCCCATTTGTCCCCGGGGTTCGGTAACCTCCGGTACTCCGATAAATTCCGTTTTAGCCCGAACCATTCGAACTCCAAACATAGGCTTCAATATATCAATCTTTATGTCTCGACCATTCCGAGACTCCTCGTCATGTCCGTGATCACATCCGGGACTCGAACTCCTTCGGTACATCAAAATACATAAACTCATAATAAGCATCGCCATCGAAACCTTAAGCGTGCGGACCCTACGGTTCGAGAACAATGTAGACATGACCTAGAACCATTCACGGTCAATAACCAACAGCGGGACCTGGATGCCCATATTGGTTCCTACATATTCTCGAAGATCTTTGTCGGTCGGACCGCATAACAACATCGTTGTTCCTTTGTCATCGGTATGTTACTTGCCCGAGATTCGATCGTCGGTATCAATACCTAGTTCAATCTCGTTACGGCAAGTCTCTTTACTCGTTCCGTAATACATCATCTCACAACTAGCTCATTAGTTGTAGTGCTTGCAAGGCTTGATGATGTGCATTACGAGAGGGCCCAGAGATACCTCTCCAGACAATCGGAGTGACAAAACCTAATCTCGAAATCGCCAACCCAACATCTGTCTTTGGAGACACTGTAGTACTCCTTTATAATCACCCGATTCGTTGTGACGTTTGGTAGCACCAAAGTGTTCCTCCGCAAGCGGGAGTTGCATAATCTCATAGTTACGGGAACATGTATATGTCATGGATAAGCGGTAGCAACATACTAAGCGATCGTGTGCTAGGCTAAGGGAATGGGTCATGTCAATCAGATCATTCTACTAATGATGTGACCTCATTAATCAAATAACAACTCCTTGTTCATGGTTAGGAAACATAACCATCTTCGATTAACAAGCTAGTCTAGTAGAGGCATACTAGTGACATGTTGTTTGTTTATTCATTCACACATGTATCATGTTTCCGGTTAATACAATTCTAGCATGAATGATAAACATTTATCATGAAATAAGGAAATAAATAATAACTTTATTATTGCCTCTAGGGCATATTTCCTTCAGTATGATCACCTTACCGAGTTACTACAAGATCGTGGGTTTGAAGTAGGGCTAATCGACCCCACTCTTTTTACTAAGAAGGTTAACGGGGAGTTGTTTGTATGCCAACTATATGTTGATGATATTATCTTTGGTTCTCCTAACAATGCTTTCAATGAAGAATTTGCCGCTCTCATGACCTCCAAGTTTAAGATGTCTTCGATGGGAGAGTTGAAGTTCTTCCTTGGTTTCGACATCAAGCAAAGAAGAGAAGGAACCTTCATCAACCAAGCCAAATATACTCAAGACATGCTTAAAAGATTTAAGCTAAGTGATGTCAAGCCGGCTACTACACCAATGCCTACCAAGTGCCAACTTGACATCGATCCCAATGGTAAGCGGTGGATCAAAAGGTATATCGCTCCATGATTGGATCCTTGCTTTACCTTTGTGCATCTAGGCGGATATCATGTTGAGTGTGGGGATGTGTGCACGTTTTCAAGCGGACCAAAGGAAAGTCACTATGTGGCGGTCAGCGAATCTTCGATATTTGGCTCATACCCCAAACTTTGGCTTATGGTACCCAAGAGGAGCAAACTTCAAGCTTGAAGGTTTCACAGTTCGATTGGGCGGAGACAAAGTGGATAGGAAGTCCACTTCGGAGGGTGCCAATTTCTTGGTTGCTCTTTGGTAAGTTGGTCTTCCAAGAAGCAAAGTTGTGTCTCTCTCGTCCACGAAGCGAGTATGTGGCGGCCGGTAGTTGTTGTGCTCAACTTCTTTGGATGAGGCAAACTTTAAAGGAATGCGGTGTCATTTGTGACAAAGTGCCTCTTTGGTGTGATAATGAAAGTGCCATCAAGATTTCTCTCAACCCGGTGCAACACTTCAAGACAAAGCACATTGAAATTCGGTATCACTTCATCCGGGATCACATTAGGCGAGGGGAGATCGAGCTCAAGTATGTCAACACTCATGATAACCTTGCAGATATTTTCACGAAGCCTTTGGATGAAGCAAGATTTCGCGAGTTAAGGCATGAGCTAAATATCATCGATTTGAGCAATGTGACTTGAACCCGTGCACCCCCCACCACACTCAACTTGTTGTCTAGTTTAGATGAAAGCATGGACATAGGGGGAGTGTTGTTCTCTCAATGAGCTCTCCTTCCCCCCATTATGCATAAAACGATCCAATCTTTCACATTAGCCATTTTTGATGGTATTTGTGCTTCAAAGACGAGTTTTGGTCATGGACCCAAGGATAATTCTTCGCGGTGCCATACCAATTGACTCAAACATAGGTGGCTCCGGCCACCGCCCTCTCTTGAGAGAGGCCAGAGCCCGTTTTTCGTTTGTTTGTTGCCTTGTAGATGTGGTTCTGTTTCCGTTACTCGTGTTCCTGTCCACTTGTTGTTCCTTTTGTGTAATATCTTTGCCTTCCCGTGTTTTGTGCATTTTTTTGGGGTCTAGGCGGTGCTTTCGATTCTTGGCGGTACTACCGCTCTTGTGGCAGTACTACCGCTCCCAGCGGTACTACTACGCCAGCCCTTGAGCGGTACTACCGCTGAGCCTTGAGGTGGGGAGTTATATCAGGCGGGGAGTTTCTTCTCCCCATACCCATTCGCACGCCCCACGGCTCCTCTTTCTCTAGCAAGCTGGCGCCCATGGAGGGCTCCGGCGGATCTCCCTCTCCGGGCCGTCCCTCTCCATTCCGTTCGGTGGAAACGATCCCCACCTCGCCCTCTTGCCATGGATGCTGGTATTGCCCCTGTTCTTTTGTTCCTTTTGTCTAGGTTTCCAATCTAGCATCTTAGGGGCCGTAGCGATTGCATCTCTAGATTTTTGGCCAAATCTAGGCTTGAGTTGGATGGAGAATGCTTCTAGGCAGTTTGGATTGATGTTTGGCTAGAGTATGTTTGAATTTGGTTGGACGGTAGTGCCGGATCTGACCACGGTAGTTGGAAACTGCTGTTTCCCCGCCCCGAGCGGTACTACCGCCCCACCAGGGCGGTACTACCGCTTGGAGCGGTACTACCGCTCTGCATGGAGCGGTACTACCGCTGATGGCGGTACTACCGCTATCAGATCGCGGTACTACCGCCCTTCACCAAATTCCACTGTATTACAGCCTTTTTGGTGTTCTTTGCACATGTCTTGTGGCTTATTCTGCTGCTTTCTGGTTGTTTGCGTGTTCCGCTGTGTGGTTCCAGGTGATGAGGTTCCTGAGCTTCCGGCTCGTCGTGTCAATCCCGGTCGCGCAACGTCCAAGCGCTATCGTACTACCGAGCCTGCCGGAGGATCCTCTAGTGCTCCACCTCCACCTCCACCTCCACCTCAACTCCAGAAGAAGCCAGGAGTCAAGCCAAAGCCCGGCAAGACAGTGCCAGAAATGCCGCCAAAAGAGTTCTGGGCAAGGCGCCGCCGCAACCCGTATGAGGTTGCCCAAGACCCCACCTTGGTCAACCGCCCGTTCTGGAACAGGTTTCAGTTTGCTATCTTCTTCGACGTCATCAAGGCAAAGAAGAACTTCTTTGTCAACGTGCACTCCATCGACACCGACCATATGGAGCAAGATCCGACTACTTTGGTGAAGCCCTTGAGATGTGCACTCAGCTGAACATTCTTGAGGTTATGAAATTCAACAAGGACTTTGATGCTGATATCGTGGCCCAATTCTATGCCACGGTTCACCTTGGGACTGATGAGGCAGGACTCTCACTGGATGACCAATGGCAAGCTTCTTTACATCAAGTGGAAAGCATTCATGGAGCTGATTGGGGTGCAAGATCTAGGACTTGAGTCCCCAGTTGGCTTCGACCTCATGCACGCCCCCACGCCACCCACAAGCAAGCTCTCTGGCCATCTTGCATTGGAAGGTCAACCCGGACACCACGAAGAAACCTATGAGCTGCCTGCCTATCTGGATATCCTTCACGCATCTTGAGAGAGACTCTTTTCCCTCGCATTGGGAATTTGGATCAGGTTCACTCTTATCTTGTGGATATGTACATTACGCGGTGAGAAGGAAAATCCCGCCGGAGAGACCTTGGATATTTCTCATGTTATGTGGTCTGAGCTGCTGTCTGCTATCTCTGAGCGTAAGTGCCCGATCTATGGTCCTTTCATCATGTTACTCATTGAGAAGGCTTGGGATCATGTATACCCTATGGTGCCTCTGGAGTGTGGAGAGCTGATCTCTCATGATGTCAAGCGTCTGAGGAAGAAGGATCACACGGGCACTCCGGCCCCTAAGGCTGGAGGTCCTTCGTCTGCTGCTGCTATGGAGACCGAGGAGGAACCTGCTGGCGATGATGATGAGGACGAGGACTATATACCTTCTGCTGGCGAGCCTCGTGGGCTAAAAGCTCAAATCCAAGATGAAGAAGTTGTTGCATGGAGGCTCACGGCGATTACATGACTCATGTGGCTGAGAAGAAGGCCGAGGTCGTCACAAGGAGCTCATCGTCGGTTAGGTGCCCTTGTCAAGAGTGGATCGAGGACCAGCTTCTTGAGGAGGAGGAGTGGATTCAGCAGCACTGCCCGTGGACTGATTCTGAGGCTGAGCACTTTCGGTGACGATGGTGGTGCGATGATTGGCTGGGTTACGATCGTGTGTCTCTCACCTGGAGCCGTAGCATCACTCTCCTTCCTTTTTGGTGTCTCGATGCCAAAGGGGGAGAGAGTTTAGGGATTTGCGAGTGTGTTGCGAGTGTGTCTTTGTCGTCTATTTTCTTGTCGTGTTTTTCCTCACTTTTGCTTTGGTTGGTTTGTTTGTGAGACTTTAGCTCGTGTTCGCAAGTTCAGATCATATGGTGTAAGACATATGCTACCCTCCCTTCAGTAACTTTATCTATGTCTATCTAGCTCATGAGTTGCATTCTTATCTTATGATATCATCTATGCTGCTCTCATACACCATGCTCAGTTTATCGGTCTCTAACATGTAGGGGGAGCTTTGTTCCTAGTGTGTGTCTGTGCAGTCCAAAGCACTTATATAAACTAGCACACATCTAGGGGGAGCCCATCTACATTTTAGGACCGTGGAGTTTGTTTGCTTACATATATCATGCCTATGAAAATCCTGTGTTGTCATCAATCCACCAAAAAGGGGGAGATTGTAAGGGCATATTCATTCCCCAATGGTTTTGGTGATTGATGACAACGCTGTTGCGGACTAATCGCGTGCGTTAAGTTCTTTCAGAGAAGCATTCCTTGGCACGAGACAATTTCTCCCCCTCGGGTTTCTACTCAAGACGGTGTAACTCCTACGTTTCGTTGGTTGGTGGACTAGTTCCGTAGGAGTCGCCGTACTATTAAGAGGGGGTCCGCTTTGGTAAGCCTGGGTGGAATCAACACGTACACATCCGTCTCTCACCCATCGCTTTCCCGTCGCTCCTTTGGAGCTGCTCTTCTCTTCCGGTTCCTCGTCTTACGTGCCGCTGCAGCGATCTGCGATCTACTGCGATAGTACCGCCGAAGTCCCACAATGATAGTACCGCTCTGCCGAGCGGTAGTACCGCTCTCGGCAATAATGCCGCTCCGCAGAGCAGCGATACGCTCTGGGGCTCGGCCGTGTACCGCCCGTATACCGTGCCTACTACCGCCTCGATTCGGGACGATGTTTTCTCGTGTCGAGTTTTGCGGCACTACCGGCTGATAGTGGAAGCGGTAATGCCGCTCCCATGGTAATACCGCTCCTACTCCGATAGTACCGCTCTGAACCGATGGCCTGGGTTTCTCCTTAAGCGGTAGTACCGTGAGGAGGAGCGGCGATCAGCTCTCACGGTAGTACCGCCCTTCCCAGCGGTAGTACCGCTCTATCTTGAGGCTGCTCGATTGGGAACGTTGGATTGTTCCCCACTATATAAAGAGGTCTTCTTCCTCCTTGTTCACTCACCTCTTTCCCCCACAGCTCCATTGTTGCTCAAAGCTCCATTTTCGCCCGATCTCTCTCCTAGCCAATCAAACTTGTTGATTTGCTCGGGATTGGTTGAAGGCCCAGATCTACACTTCCACCAAGAGAATTTGATTCCCCCACGTATCCCTTGCGGATCTTGTTACTCTTGGGTGTTGAGCACCCTAGGCGGTTGAGGTCACCTCGAAGCCATACTCCATCGTGGTGAAGCTTCGTGGTGTTGTTGTTGTTGTTGGGAGCCTCCGATTGTTGTGGAGATAGCCCCAACCTTGCTTGTAAAGGTTCGATCGCCGCCTTCAAGGGCACCAATAGTGGATTCACGGCATCTCGCATTGTGTGAGGCGTGAGGAGAATCTGATGGCCCTAGTGGCTTCTTGGGGAGCATTGTGCCTCCACACCGCTCTAACGAGACGTACTTCCCTTTAAAAGGAAGGAACTTGATAACACATCCTCGTCTCCACCGGCTCCACTCTTGGTTATTCGTGCCTTTACTCTTGCAAGCTTAATTATTGTTTCATTCCTTGCTTGCTTGTGTAGTAGTACTTGTTGCATCATATAGGTTGTTCACCTAGTTGCACATCTAGACAACCTATTTTGTTGCAAAGTTTAATTTGGTAAAGAAAAGTTTAAAAATTGTTAGTTGCCTATTCACCCCCCCCCCTCTAGTCAACCATATCGATCATTTCAACGGATTGTTTTTAATCGGTGAACAAAATAGCCTTATATACAAAAGTATATGAATAAAAAAGGTGTGTGTCATTTGTATACAACCATGAGATTTCGGAAAAAGATGGGAAAGTATCTCAGTAGGTTGGGCACTAAAAATCATATAAATGGTGGTGCAGGCGCTCATATATACGCTCATACACTCATTTCTATGAACACACACGTAAACTCTACCCCTATGAGCACCTCTGAGAGACTGGGATGACATATCATCTTGAGATTGACGAAGTCACCAAAGACGCCTTGTAGTCGATGGGAATGTCTTCTACCACTAAACGCGCATCACCGGGAATTCTGAAATAAATTCAGGAATAATACGAGCACCAGGAATTAAACTTTGATGGGCTGGGAATACCGATAAACTCCTAACCATCCAACCACAGGTTGGTTCGCGTATAAAAATTTATTAGAGAATGTGTTAATTGTCCACACAAAAAGATAAATTTGCGGTTCCAAAAAAGTGAAAAATAATAGTTTTGGTTCTATTCATTTGTGTACGCTATAGTGACGGGGATATTATCGGGGGTTGGGTGCGACATATGCCAAAGGATGGCTTATCATGGTGGGGGCGAGTAGAACGTCGCTGGTGCCTGGAAACGGGATGAGGCGTAGGCATGCACGCCGGCAAATCTTACCCAGCTACGGGGCTCTCCGGGGAGATAACACCCCCACTGCTGCTCTGCGGGGTCTCCGCATGATCACTAAAGCAAAGTGACAACAATGGTGCTCCTCGAGCTGTATTGGGAGGCAAGAGAGAGCAAGGCTAGTTCTCTCCTCCCTTTGCTATCTGGTCTATCTCTATCAAGGTCTGAACCCTTTGCACGGGTGCCCCGGGGGGTTTATATAGGCCTACCCCCCGGGGGTACAATGGTAAACCGGCTGGGCGCGGGTCCCGGCCGTCTGTCTCTCATGCCGTCCTTCCGCCGGCTTCAGGGCCCGCCGTTGGTGGGTCCATGAACAAACCTAACAGCATCTTGGCGCTCGATGTTGAGCTTGGTCATTGGGTCGTTAACAGATCCGCCGTCTATCGAGCGATCATTGTCGCCATTCCCCATCTTATCACGGTTAATGGCGCGTGGGGCCTGAAGGAGGCGGCCGACTCGGGGAGGCCGACTCCCTCGGGGCCGTCTTTGAAGCCTTCGCCAGCCGCCTTTGGTCCCTGTGACAAGCGGCCCAGCGATCTTCGGGCGTACAAGCGGCGTCGTGGAGTGCAGTCGTCGCGCCTGTGTGGCTGAAGTCGAGCGAGCATGGCAGCGATGTCGCGCCTCGGGAGATCTTCCGGCGATCTGACTCCTCTAGCCACGTCGATCCCTCGTGGCGAGGGAGGAGCGGCCCGCGTCGTGACCGTACCCGCATCGGGCTTCGGGAAGTGCCATGGGCCGACTCCCATAGTCGGCCCCTCTGGAGGTCGCCTGCCTGGAGTCGGCTTGTCTTGGAATCGCCGTCTGGGACTCGGCCTATCTTGGAGTCGGCATCACGGGACTCGGCTTGAGGGGCGCGGCCTGCCCCGATGTCTTGAAAGATCCTGGGACCCGGGTTAGCCTACCCGTGGCCCATTACTCCGACAGTAGTCCCCGAAGCTGGTGACGTCCCGCGGACACCGCCTTGTGGGGCTTCAACAGTTTCATCCTTCCCCACACAGACTCTGGAACTCGGCTGCCGTCTTCTCCTCGGCCGACTTGTTGAAAGTAGGATCCTTTCTAGTGAGGGGTCGCTGTTTGAAAGTCGCGGCGGGAAATCAGGCGGCGTATCCGATACGCTTCCCTGCTGCTATCGAGGCGGTCCTATCGCGTGGCGCCACGTGGGGAGGATAGTCGCACACCACCTTGTGACAGGGCGGGCCGTCGGCGGGCCTGCCACCACAGTGCCTCGGCATACGAACGGATCTGTTGCGGCCGTGGACGGTTAGTTTCCCCCACGTTGTTACTACGCGCAGTAACTTCGTGGGGTAGATCGTGGGCGGCGTGGGGCATCGGGCGCAGTTAATCCCACGCCCGCCCCCTTGGCTTCTCAGCCCATAGAGCTATAAGTAGGCGTGGAGGGGCGGGGCGGCAGTGCACGCGCACCCTTCTCCCCCACTCTCCCGCCTCATCTTGCCTTCTCTTCCTCCTGCCCCCGCCGTCGAGCAAGAACTCTTCTCACCGCGGCAATGAGCTCTTCCTCCGCCGCGGCCCCCGCCGTGCGCTCCGGCGTATGGGACGGCTCGGAGGTGGAGGAGGAACACATCAAGTTCCCCCGCCAGACACGCCGCCTCCCTAGCGCGGACCTCGTGCGCACCCGCCCCGCGCCGGTGGGAGAGACTCGACCGGCGCCGGAGGAGGGCGAGCGGGTCATCTTCCTTCGCATCTCATCGCGGCACAGGGCTGCCGGGCGGCGGTTTCTTCCGCTTCGTTCTGGAGTTTCACAACCTTCAACCACACCACCTTACTCCCAACACGGTGGTGTTGCTCTCCGCCTATCGCCACTCATGCGATGGTTTCTCAGGCGTTCTCCCCACCCTCGGTGTGGGGAGAATTCTTCTCTTCGAAGCTCGGCATGCAGGCCGCCGGCATTCCGGCTCAGTGCGGCACCTACGTCGCGGTGCGGCGCTCGACAGCCGACAACCCCTTTCCTCCCATCTCGCTGATAAAGTCGGTGAAGATGTGGCAGCGCTCATACTTCTACGTGAAGAACCTCTCCACCGACGGCGACTGGGTCAACCTGCCGCCCTTCAACGCTGCCCCTCTGGCTAGGAGGCTTCCCAGCTAGTCTCACCGAGCCAGGTCGCTGACTCCCCCCGGAGCCGCCGCCGTAGCGCGACTCCGAGTCCTGCTGCAGTCGGAGGGACTCGTCGGATCCGACCTTCAGCGCCTTAGTGCTTGGCCGAGTCCTCCGCTCCAAGGCCGGCCTCACGATCTGTCGGATGGCGGCCTCAAGAGACCCAAGTCGGATGAGCACCAAGGAGATACCCGCAGGAGGTGGCGAACTTGGTGAACCATATCGCGCACTCACGAGTTCACGGAGGGGTGGCGGTAGAGTGGGGGTAGGTATGGAGAGCAAGGTCCTAACTATGGAGCAGTTATGCGCACAAGAGATGTCGAGTTCAGGCCCTTCTTGGAGGAAGTAATAGCCCTCGTCTCGGGCAGGAGGCGGTCGAGTGAATTATGTGTATGGATTACAAGGGTGTGAACCCTTTACCTTGAGAGGGTGGCTTATATAGTGCTGCCGGACCCCTCCGGCCCTCGTATCTCTGAGGGTTTAAAGTACATAAAGTCTAGGCGTTCTTGGTAGCGCCACTTTATAAAGTGTCCTAAATACCATAAAGTCTACTTAATTACAGGCCGTTCACGGTGCAAGTGCTCCTTGACCTTGGTGGTCGAGTGTGTCTTCATGGTGAGTCCTTGAGTCATCGGTGAAGTCCTCCTTGGTCGACTGTAAGGTAGTCTCTTCTAAGGGTGTCCTTGGGTAGGATACTTAGATCAGGTCTATGACCCTACCCTAGATACATGACTCCATCATTAGCCCCCGAATGGATTGAGGCTTGAGTGAGGAAGGAGTTGATATTATTTCCGACCTGCTTTTGCGTTCTGGATATGTGTTGTCTTGGACCAATAATTTCTTCGTTGATAATCAGCAACTTTTCTTCAGTCGACTTGATCCATTCTTTTCTTTCGTCGAGTGACCTTTCTGAACTTAACAATTCCCGAGTGACGGATCGTAGGAAATCTCGCGCCTGACAGATCGATCTGCCGTTAGCGGATTTTGTGGGATACAAAATTTGGGAAGCCTTGTGCCGAGGCGGACCTTGGCCTTCGGATAGGATAGGGCATAGGCGCCTCGATTCTCGCGCCACCTTTTTTAGCCATGTATAGGTTATACTGTGTTGTTTGAGGATGTGATTGGATCTCCGGGCCCACTGTCATCCACTCGGAAGTGATCTTATAAAGGTGCCCGGCGAGGGCCTTTGAACAGTATCTCTCCATCCTCTCTCTGTTCTTCCTACCTCCGTCCACTGCACCCGCTCCCGCCTCCGCGCAATCGCTCCTCGTGCACTTCGCCGGCAGCCATGGTGAAGGAGAAGACAGCCGTATTGGAACAGCGAAGAAAGGCGTCGGCGGAGGAGAAAGCGAAAGAGAACAACCCGTCGGGAAGGGTCTTCGTCTAGATCTCAAATGCGCGAGCGGCTGGGTCCAAGGAGATTGGATCCGGTCGTCCATCACGGAGAAGGATCTCAGCGACATAGCCAGCGACGGTCTGATCCCCCGCAGGCAGCAAGGCTCCCGAGGAGCAGTGGCAACCCAGTAGGAAGAGGGTGAGTGTGTCCTTACGGCTACCCACGTCGACCATGGGTTTTCTTTGCCGCCAGTGTTTTCTTCGTGGTTTCTTGAACTTCTTTGGAGCACAACTCCACCACTTCAATCAAACTCTATCGCCTATCTTGCTGCCTTTGTGTCCATGTGTGAAAACTTTACGGGTTGCCGACCTTTGGGGCTGTTCAAGCATATCTTCACGTGTCGCTCTCGGACCGTGAAGAAGGCGATCGAGATGATGATAAAACCAAGGTTATCGGATGTGCGAAGGTGCAGGGGATCGGATGAGAACAAGAGCACCTTCCAGCCATGGCGCTCCCGAGTTGGTCGGGCTGGCGATCGACTTTAGTTTCTTGCGAGAGCGAGTCGGCCTTGGGCGGTCAGTGGCCTCCTCCGTTTACCATGGACCGAAAGCCAACAAACCCTCCTCTCTGAAGGTGCTCCGGAGGAAAGCCGGCGATGAAGATCTTGATGGGCGCGTAGTCCAGTTGGTTCGGGAAGGAGTGACGGGTATGGATCTCCTGGAGGTTTTTCTTAGGCGACGTATCCAGCCTCTTCAGTACCGGGGTCATTGCATGTGGCTGTACTGCGGGACCGAAGATGAGACTCGGATCAATCCAGAAGCAGTCGACGATGCCACGCTAGAAAGGTGGATGGCCGCGGTCGCTGGGAACAAGGATAACCCCGTGGAGACAGGAGGATTCCTCCACTCGACCATACCATCACTCCAGACAGGGTATGCCTACTTTACCTCCAATTTTATTCTTGTCATACTTCTTTCCGTTTTCATCGTAAATTGGTCGATTGATTTTTGTCTTGATGTCTGACAGGTCCTCACCGACTTGTACTCGATGCCCAATGGGCCTTGAGACTCCGGAGGAGGAGAAGCGAGTGGGGGCGAAAGCCAGGAGGAGTGGGACTCGGACGCTGCCGAAGATGATGATGACGATGATGATGATGAAGAAGAAGAGGATGAGGAGGAGGAAGTCGCACCACCGCACACGGAAAGGCGGTCTAAGCTTGTCCATGACCCTGTTTGAGCAGGCAAGGGGTGGCGGTCATGTGATCGATAGCGTCCTCGGACCACTTCTCCGGTGCCGACTGAAAAGGCTCCGAAGCAATCCTGGGTGGCACCGTCGAAGCCGACCAAGGTCCTACCGAAGATGAAGGTGTCAATCCCCACCATATCAGGGTACAAATGCTTCTTGAGTCTTCTTGCTTTATATGAGTTTATCTTTGATCGACTCTTGAGTTAACCGACTAATTTTTGAAATTGCAGTGCTGCTACTTACGATACCTCAGCCAGGGCTGACGATCATGAGATGGAGGATGCTGCAACCTCAAAACCTGGTACCACTTTCTTAATTCCGGTTTTAGTCGATTGACTCTTGGTCTCTAATTCTGACTCTTTTCTGCAGCCCCATCCAATGTCATTATAACCCTTCACGGCGGCGGCGGCGGCGAGGAACCATGGCTGCAGGGAGGAGCAGGAAAGTGTCTGCGCGGCAGAGTGGCTCGAGGATGTGGCGGCACCGAGACTCTGGTAGCGAAGAGAGAACACCACTCGGCACCCGTATCTTTCACGGTGCGGCGTGAGTGCTCACCCCGCATCGTCGAGTGCGCACTAACCTTCCTCTTCTCGACACACTCGTCCCGAAGGACCAAGCGGTGCTACAAAGGCGTCGCCGGTAGTCATGATGGAAGCAGGTGAAGGCCATCCGGGGAGCAAGCCGAGCAGCCTCTGACGGCCGATTCTGCTCTCCAAAGCAACGTTCAGGTCGATCGATCGCCGCTTGTTACTGTTAGGATATGCTATCTGAAAATCTTTCTTTTGAGAATCCATAGTAGTCACCCAGGGTGTGTCGATTGAAACTCCGGTTTAGCGGGGCCGCTGAGTGCACCCAGAGTGTAATCCCCAAGGCTATGGTCGGCTGGCGATCGACCATTAACTATAAGTTAAGTTCTTCCGTCATTCAAACCGGTGGGAGCACGCTGAGTGCACCAGGTGTAATCCCAGGCGTGTGGTCATGGCGATCGATTCTGATCTGAAGAATCGTCTTGTTGTTGTTAATAGAACTAGTGGGGCCGCTGAGGTGCACCCAGGTGTAATCCCGAGACTACGATTGAATGTTTGTATTGGCTGTAGTCTTAAAGCATATGATTTTCTCTTATCCACTCGGAAGTGAATTATCTTTGACATTTTGTCGATTGGTTCTTCGCGAAATCCTGCGACCTTCGGCTCGTTACACGTTGGAGAACAACACATCCAGCTCGAGCTGGATCTGAAAGCTGGTCGGAGAATCGGCGAAGGAGGAGACCAAAAGTGCGTTCGGTGAGACCTCGGCAGTTGCTTTTGTCCATCGTTTGTTTCAAAATCTGACCTTGCTATAACTTTGCAGGCAAGGTGAAGGAGGCCCAGAAGAAGAAAGACCTTGAGCTAGCTGAGAAGACCAAGCTTGCTGACGAGAAGTTAGCTTCGGTCACCAAGCTTGAAGAAGAAAATACTAATCTGAAAGCTGCTCTTGCGATTGCCAACAAGGAGGTCAGTCGACTGAAAAGTGACAAAGCTGCCCTGAACGACAAGGCCAGTCAGTTGACTGGGAAGAAGAATGATCTGGAGGCCTTTCTGAGTGGACTTGCCAAGAAGTTGTTCCTCATGCTTGAAGGTAATCCTTTGTGTTCAACAATCATTTTTACAGTGATCTTTCCATTCGACCATTGCCTTGACTAAATGATTGTACTTGCAGAATTTTGCCAAAACTTTGAGGAGGAAACTAGTCGGCTGGAACCAAACCTGGACCCCATCAACTCTCCGGTGAACGATGAAGTTGCCATGAGCGTGTTCGGCTTGAGTCTCGCGTTAGCTCTTGTCGTTGACTATCTTGCAGGTGAAGGTTGCCACTTCCGCGTGACACCACGCTCTGGCCCGGGAGACACTCCGAGCGACCTCGAGTCATGATGGCTCGACTAAGCCGAGTTCTGGTCGAGTGCGAGTGGAAAAAGTCCTCTGCTAGGTGCGGTGCGGATGTTGCTCAATATGCAGCTCGAGTCCACTACAAGGATGGACAAGAAGACAAGGTGGCGGCTCTTGGTGTGACACCAAGAAACACGACTTCAGTCCTTCATGGAGACCTTCGCCGCTGCTGCCACTCGGATTGCGGACGGAATTGATCTTGATGAGTTTGTTGCACCTTCGGCCCTCCACGGGAGGGTAAAAACTCTTTGAGCTCGACACTTTAAATTTGCCTCGGTATGCCGAGTGATTTTGTAACCGATAAACTTTAACAGGCCTACCGCCTGACCACTTTCGGTTCCTTTAGGTATCCATCTGAACCTGGATTCGACGTTTGAATATGCTTGCATTTGGCTCGAAATGTCTTTTGCAGGTTTAAAGCAAGATGTTTATTGCAGTCGCCTTTCTCTTCAATTCCCTTAGGCAAGCACTGGGCTGCAGCTAAGCCCCCAAGTGGGAGGTCTGCTCCTCAGTCGGCAGGATTTTTGTAACTTAGGCGAGCACTGGGCTGCAGCTAAGCCCCCGAGTGGGAGGTTTGCTCCTCACTCGGCAGGATTTTTGTAACTTAGGCGAGCGGGCTGCAGCTAAGCCCCGAGTGGGAGGTTGCTCCTCCTCGGTGGGATTTTTATACCTTAGGCGAGCAGGGGCTGCAGCTAAGCCCAGTGGGAGGTTGCTCCTCACTCGGTGGGATTTTATATATTAGGGAGCACGGGGCTGCAGCTAAGCCCCCGAGTGGGAGGTCTGCTCCTCACTCGGTAGGATTTTTATAACTTAGGCGAGCACGGGGCTGTAGCTAAGCCCCCGAGTGGGAGGTCTGCTCCTCACTCGGTAGGATTTTTATACCTTAGGGGAGCACTGAGCTGCAGCTAAGCCCCCGAGTGGGAGGTCTGCTCTTCACTCGGTAGGATTTTCACATTGTACTTGTGGCGTAGCTCAGAGGAGAAGGTCACAGTCGATCTGCACCTCGTCCTCCTTGTGACCGCACATTGTACTTGTGGAGTAGCTCAGAGGAGAGGGTCGCAACCGACCTGCACCTCGTCCTTCTTGCGAGCGCACGTTGTATTTGTGGCAAAGCTAAGAGGAGAGGGTCGCAGTCGACCTGCGCCTCGTCCTCCTTGCGACCGCACATTGTACTTAATGGCGTAACTTCGAGAGGAGAGGTGCGCGATCGACACACCTCGTCCTCCTTGTGGCGCCGTTGTATTTGTGGCAAAGCTTCGGAGGAGAGGGTCACGGTCGACCTGCGCCTCGTCCTCCTTCGCGACCGCACATTGTACTTGTGGCGTAGCTTCGGAGGAGAGTCGCGGTCGACCTGCACCTCGTCCTCCTTCTGGCGCACATTGTATTTGTGGCGGCTTTCGAGAGGAGAGGTCGCGATCGACCTGCGCCTCGTCCTCCTTCGACCTTACATTGTACTTGTGGCGTGGCTCGGAGAGTCATGATCGACCTACACCTCGTCCTCCTGCGCGCGACGTTGTATTTGTACTTAGGCGAGTACTTGGACTGCAGCTAAGCCTCCGGTGGGGTCGGCTTACCACTCGGTAGGATTTTATTCAAACTTAGGCGAGTGCTTGGACTGCAGCTAAGCCTCCGAGTGGGAGTGCTGAACACCACTCGGTAGGATTTTATTCAAACTTAGGCGAGTAGTTGGACTGCAGCTAAGCCCCCGAGTGGGAGTCTGGCTCACCACTTGGTAGGATTTTATACAAACTTAGGCGAGTACTTGGACTGCAGCTAAGCCCCCGAGTGAAAGTCTGGCTTATCACTCGGTAGGATTTTATACAAACTTAGTGAGTGCTTGGTGCAGCTAAGCCCCGGAGTGAAAGTCCGGCTTATCACTCGGTAGGATTTTTATTGAAACTTAAGTAAAGCGGATTCGCAGCTAAGCCCCAGTGGGAGGCTGACTCATCACTCGGTAGGATTTTTACAAACTTAGGCGAAACGGATTCGCGGCTAAGTCACCCACTGAGGGGGAAATTTTTACTGAACAAATAAAAGTGATGGAAATTATTGGGGAAATTATGACACTATTATCTTGCAAAACGTGGACTACAGAAGTACTTTATTACAACCCATCCGAGTGAAAAACTTAAGTGTAAAATGGACGGAGTAGCTCCGCGTTCCAAGCTCGGGGCTCATTGATGTTGTGCTTGACATTGTAAAGGTGGTACGCCCCATTGTGGAGGACCTTGGTGACGATGAAGGGTCCTTCCCAAGAAGGAGCAAGCTTGTGTTCTTTCTGTTGATCCACTCGGAGAACCAAATCTCCTTCCTGGAAGGCTCGACTCCTTACGTTTCTGGCGTGGAAGCGATGCAAGTCTTGTTGGTAGATGGTCGATCGGATCAGAGCCATCTCCCTTTCTACCTCTAAAAGGTCGACTGCATCCTGCCGCGCTTGTTCAGCTTCAGCTTCGTTGTAAAGTTCAACTCGAGGAGCATTGTGGAAGATCACTTTCGGCAAAAGCGCTTGACTCCATAGACCAAGAAGAATGGAGTTCTCGATTAAACCCGATTAGGCGTGGTCCGATCCCCAAAGCAGGGAAGTTCGTCGACCCATGCTCCAGCCGCATGCTTGAGATCGCACATCAGTCGGGGTTTCAACCCTTTGAGGATCAGGCCATTGGCTCGTTCTGCTTGTCCATTCGACTGCGGATGAGCGGCCGAAGCGTAGTCGACTCGTGTGCCTTGAGAGGTGCAGAAATCTCTGAAATCCTCCGAGTCGAAGTTCGACCCATTATCTGTAATGATGTTGTGCGGGACTCCATATCTGAATATCAGTTCCCTGATGAAGCTAACAGCAGTACCGGCGTCAAGGTTCTTGATGGGTTTAGCCTCAATCCACTTGCTGAACTTGTCGACTGCCACCAGTACATGCGTGAAACCGCTTCAACCTGTTCTCAAGGGGCCCACCATATCCAACCCCCATCTTTTTGCAAGGGCAGACGAGTGGTATGGTCTTGAGCTGATGCGGGCTTGTGTGACATATTGGAGTAAATGACATCCTTCGCACTTGTCCACTATTTCCTTTGACATCTCATTTGCCTTTGGCGGTAAAATCCGGCTCGGTATGCTTTGGCCACGATGGTCCGAAGGGCGCGCATGATAGCCACAGGTCCCCAGTGGATATCATCAAGGATGATTCGACCTTCTTTTGGCATTATGCGCCGACCAACTCGATCGCGCTCTCTCGTACAAGCTGTCCTTTGATTCGGTAAAGGCCTTGGATCGTGGACGATCTGTCGAGCCTCTTCTTCATCCTCTGGGAGCTCTTTTCTCGGGATATCGCAATATATGGAACTGTCCGATCGGGGAGACTACTAAGACCTCCATAACCAAGTCGACCCTTCTTTGGGACTTCTACTTGATCGGATCTGTGGCACTCTTGGGTTCGGAGCTTCTTGATGAAAGGTCTTCTTTAAGTGACGGAGTATGAATATGCTCCAAAAACACACCACTCGGAATGGCTTCTCTCTTGGAACCTATCTTTTCTAGATCATCAGCTGCTTGATTTTTCAATCGGGGTATGTGATGGAGCTCTAACCCCTCAAACTTCTTTTCGGCTTCCTCACTGCATTGCAGTATCCGATCATGGCTGGGCTTCTCACGTCCTCTTTCATCACTTGGTTGACCACTAAATCCAGTCGCCATAGACCATAAAGCGACAGACGCCGAGTGAAATGGCCATCATAACCCATACAAAAGGGCCTCGTACTCTGCCTCATTGTTGGAGGAATCAAAGTGAATCTGGAGCACATATCAGAGCTTATCTCCTCACAGGGAAACCAGGACAACCCCACCACCGGAACCATTCAACATCTTAGAGCCATCAAGAACATGGTCCAATGCTCAAGTGAACTTGATTCAATTTCTTTGCTGTTCAATCCACTCGGCGAGAAATCTGCTATTGCACTGGGACTTAATGGCTTTCTTTGCCTCAAACTTGATATCAAGGGAAGAAGTTCAATCGCCCATTTAAGCCACTCGACCGATTGCATCTCTGTTGTGCAAAATCTCTAAAAGTGGAGCATCGGCGACATTTGTGATGGAATGATCGGAGAAATAATGAGCAACCTTCTATGTGGTCATGTATATCCCATACACAAGCTTACGATAATGAGGGTATCTCTGCTTGGATGGAGTCAAAACTTGAGACGGATAATACCTTTGGTAGCTGAAGTTTGAAGGCTTTCCCTTCTTCTTCCCGCTCGGCCCGTAAATCTTGTCTTGACGACTTGTCACGTGGCTGCGATATAAAAGCAGCAGAGGCTCTTTGCTGATTGGAGCAGCAAGCACCAATTTGGAGTGGAGAGCGAGCTTTTAGCTCGACAAACGCTGCATCGACCACGAGTCCACTCGAACTTATGCGCCTTCTTCATTAGTCGGTAAAGAGCAATGCCTTTTCAAAGTCGTGAGATGAATCGACTTAATGCGGCCAAGCATCCATTAAGCTTCGGACATCGTGCACTTTCGCCGCGGGCGTTTCATTCGGAGTATAGTGCGATCTTTTTACGGATTAGCGTCGATCCCTCGTTCGAGCGAAAACCGAGTAACTTGCCACGGGAACTCCGAATGTGCACTTTGATGGATTGAGCTTGATATCATACCTTACGAGGTTGGCAAATGTTTGGCGAGGTCGGTGAGCAGGTCGGAACCTTTTAGATTTGACCACGATATCATCCATATCGCTTCCACATTCCGGTGATTTGGTGAGCAAACACTTGAATCATTAGCATAAGCGTGGCTCCGGCATTCTTGAGGCGAATGGCATGGTGATATAGCGAAGCACCGAATGGAGTGATGAAAGCTGTTTTATCTCATCGGGTCCATCTGAGACGGATCTGATGGTACCGGAATAAGCGTCTAGAAAAGACAATCTCGCATCCAGCGGTCGAGTCAACAATTTGATCAATGCGAGGAGAAAATGATCTTCGGGCAGGCCCGATTGATGTGCTTGAAATCAATGCACATTGGAGTGGTGTCCTTCTTAGGAACCATGGCGACATTAGCGAGCCACTCGGGTGGTATATCTCGAGATAAATCCTGCATGCCAGTCGAGCCACTTCCACACCAATAGCCTTTCTCTTACGGGCGGGACCGCCAGATGCTCTTTAACTGGTTTTGCTCTTGAGTCGACTCTAAGGCGATGCTCAGCCCGATCCACAGGAACACCGGCATGTCGGTTGGCTTCCATGCAAAAATCTCCCGATTCTCACGGAGGAACGGGTGGCGCTCTTCCTATTTGGGTCGAGTGTTGTGGAGATGTGGGTCGAGGGCTGCATTGGGGTCGGTCGGGTGAATGTGGACAGGCTTCGTCTCCGCGGGACGGCGAAGCAGAACTACGTGGCGGGCTTCTTGGCTCGCACAAATCACTCCGGATCTGCATTTTGCTTATATTCTTCAAACTCGACCGCTGTCACAGGAATCGGCAATCTTTGAGCCTTTCTAGAAACACTCTTCCCTTTTTCCGATCACCCGTGTGGTGATCACTCCTTTAGGGCGGGCATCTTGAGTTTGAGGTAGGCGTAACATGGTCGAGCCATGAACCGTCAAGTAAGCTGGTCTCCCCAAAATAGCGTGGTATCGCTCACGAAAATCCACGACCTCAAACATCAACTTCTCCTTGCAAAATGCTTTGAATCACCAAACACCACGTCTAGAGCTATTTGGTAAGAGTGACTCGGCTTTCTTTCTGAGTATAACTCCATGAAAGCTCATATTCTTGGTGCTCGGTCGGGACATCGGAATGCCCATTCCCTTGGTGTCCGCATACAATAAGTTTAGTCCGCTACCACCGTCCATCGGCACCTTCGTCGGCCGAGTGCCTTCGACAGCGGGTCGACCACCAAAGCTTGCCTCCCGGGGTGGCAATATGAGTCGGTGATCGGTGGTCGAATGTGATGGGCGTTTGGGACCATCTCGAGATAACTTGGTTTCGCGGGGCAACCATGTTCACCTCACGGTTAATGACCTTGATCGGCTCTTGCTTTCCACATCGCGAAAATCATCAGTGGACTTGACATGTGGATATCCACCCTCCTTTGTCCTCTTTGTCTTGACCTTGTCAGACTCTTTTCCTTGTCCTTGGACTGCTTTCCTTAGGCTACGCTAGATCGAGTCGACCTCGGCGAGTGGTATGCTTCGGGTAGATGATATTACCCTCTTCATCTTTCTTCGTGTGGATGTGACACGGCATTTCCTTCTTTATCCTTCACCTTCTTAGGGTTCTAGGATCCTTTGGGTTTCCCTTTGAACTTGCCCTGAGTCACGGCCAGAGCCTCTCCAGGCGTTGCTGGTTCGGCCTTCCGCTTCTGCTTCCGACTGGTGTCTCCCTTCTCCGACTGACTCGGCTTGTACTTGCCGCTTCGGAGTCGGTCTTCCTCTTTGCCGTTGGCATACTTGGTAGCAATCTCCATCATCCGACTCGAGGGTCATGTCTCGGTTCGACCAAACTTCAAACTCAATTCTCTGTTCTTAACACCATCCTTGAAAGCGCGCGGTGCGATGATCGAACCACGTTCTCCGGTATGATGCAAAGTGATCCATCTCTGAATATACTCTCACGAGAGTCTCATTCGTCTTACGCACCACGGACTTGCAGCTCGTCAATCCAGCTGGTAAACTTGCAAGTTCCTTCAAATGTTACGCGAACACTGGGGCGAGATCTTCCCAAGTGTAAATCTTGCTATGAGGCGGCGATTCAGCCATGCTCTGGCGAGAACCTTCCAACATGAGGGCAAATGCTTCATAGCCACCTCGTCATTCCGCCACCAATCTGAACCGCCACTCGGTAGTCCTCAAGCCAGGTTTGGGCTTAGACTCACCCGATGAACTTGCTTACTCGGTTGCTAACCTGAAGTTGGGGGAATCACGCGGCTCGATAGCCTGCTTGAAACATTGGACGAAACATGCACTCATTGCTTGTGGGCGCATCTCTGTCGGGGCCGCCCGATGGGCTACTGTGCAGTCGACCAAGCCATATGCGATGATGGATCGCGATGTCGGCTTTGGTTCCCGGGTCGTTGGAGCTCTTCGCCCTGCTTGAGTTGGCGCTTTGTCATCCTGGCTGTAGAGGCGTAAGACCCACCTCTCGGGGAAGGGCGGGAGAACTCGGCGCCTATCATCACGATCATGTCGGTCGCCATCTTGGTCTCGTCGATTCTCATCCTTCACGCCCTTGAGGCGATATGGAACTGTGGCCGTGAACCCGTATTCGCAGCGACGGATCGATTTGTGAATCTGTTGCGTGGCTGCGACACGGCTGGTCTGATCTCCTGCTGCGGAGCAAATCTCTACGATCTGCATCAAGCCTCTGCCGACTTCCGGAAGGGTGGATGGACTACTGCTATCTGGTTGCGGCTAAATTCTGAATCGGGTTCGATATACGAGTCGGCGGGAAGAGTTAGCGTCGATTGGCGTCGAGAACTTCGTTGCAGCAGTCGTCGAATGCTTCGCTGAAGGTTCTCGAAGCAGCGCGTTAAATAAAGTTAGCCAAACGTGCCTCCTCAAAGCGCGAGCCTCGGGGTTTCTCCAGCGATGGGAGTATCGCAGGGCATCCATGTTCTGCGGCAAGTTCTTCCCTCTGAAGGGAATTAAGTGGCTCGGGCTGGTACTCTTCATGGACTTGGCGAAATTACGCCTCCACCGTCTACCCGTCCTGGCGAAGCAGGGAGGCTGCGAGGTCCGTTGACCATCAAGATTTCCACCGCCGGATCACTTCTTCTCCTTTTCGGATCACGATCTCTCTGAGCCGGTCGGCCGGTCGAATAGGCCGTAGAGGGATTCGTCGAGCTTCGATGCCGCAACTTGGGTGGTGGCGTCTGGCGTGCCACCGCGTGCCCCTCACCCACGGCGGAGCCTCGACCGACCAGGCGCTTGCGCTGGTGGGAGACCGGAGGTGACCGATAGAAGTCGATTAATCTGGTCGGCGGTTGCGCCGCAGCGAACACATGACACATGCGCTGAAATCGTCGCACCGCGGACGGGAGCGCATCAACGTCGAGTGGAGCCTCCACGGAGCCAAGCGGTCGTCGGCGGCGAAGGTGAGAGCGCCGAGATGGATCTCGCGACCCTCAGCCAAAACTCCACCAACAACCATGATGAAAGTAGTGGAAGAATCGCCTTCTCCAAAAATCGCTAAGACACCGGCCCCACGGTGGGCGCAGTAACCGTCGTGGTTCTAAGTCGGCGATTAGGTGGGGGTAGGTATGGAGAGGCAAGGTCCTAACTATGGAGCGGTTATGCGACAAGAGATGTACGAGTTGAGCCCTTCTCGGGAAGTAATAGCCCTCGTCTCGGGCAGGAGGCGGTCGAGTGAATTATGTGTATGGATTACAAGGTGCAAACCCTTTACGAGGAGGGGCTTATATAGTGCTGCACGGACCCCTCGGCCCTCGAAATCTTGAGGTTTAAAGTACATAAAGTCTAGGCGTTCTTGTGTAGCCGCATACATAAAGTGTCCTAAATACCATAAAGTCTACTTAATTACAGCATCCGTTACAGTGCAGGTACTCCTTGACCTTCCGTGGTCGAGTGTGTCTTCATGGTCGAGTCCTTGAGTCTGCCGAGTGAAGTCCTCCTTGGTGCATTGTAGGTAGTCTCTTCTAAGGGTGTCCTTGGGTAGGGTACATAGATCAGGTCTATGACCCTACCCTAGATACATGACTCCATCAGCCGCCGCTAGTCTCAGCGTAAGTCTTCGTGCTTTTTATTTTCCTTCGTTGAATCTTGCCCGAATTTTCCTTTATTCTCCCTCCGTTCTTCTTCAGGGCTCCCCTCTCCCTAGAGAGAGTCGCCGTCCCCTCCGTCATGGGATCAGTAGAGACATCCGCCAACACTCGGCGGGCTGACCCCGCCGCCGACCTCCGGGAGGCAATGGAGCGGAATGCGCAGGAGAAGCGCGACGAGGAGGAGGCCGACCGCTGAGAAAAGCGCTTGAGCCGGCGCCACCAACGCCTGAAGAGGCCGGAGGGCGCCAAGCCGCCCTTAATGGCGGCAGCGGCTTGAGGAGGCCGTGCGTCGCCGATCGGCGATGCTCGTCCCCATTATCGTCAGCGTCGCCGCCTCCGGAGTTCCGCAGGCAGAGCCGGAGAGGTCGGCACGAGAACCCCCCGTGGAGGAGGCGGCGAGGCTTCTTCGGACACCCTCGTGCCACCTCCGTCGCCTCGCCACCGTCTGGGAGGCCGCCGCAAAAACAGCCGTGGGCGGTCGGATCCGTCGGCTGCGGGCGAGGCGGCGCTGTTGCTTCTTCAAGTCGCCCGCCGTGCGCCGCCATCTTTAGAAAGGCGACCTCGGCGCCGCGACCTCGGAAGATCGGCCTTTGCCGGCTCGGCGAACACGGGCGTCAAGGCCTCGATGCCGCGCCCACCGGTTGAATTCGCTGAGGCGGCTGCCGGACCGCTGAATCAAGCGCTCTGGGCGTCGAGCAAAACTGCACGGCAGCGCCCATCAAGTGCGCACGGGCGCTTGTCGGCGCGCGGACATCTGTCCGGTAAGTTTTCCTTTCTTTGATTCTTGTTTTTCTCTGTGGCCAGCGCGCCACCCACCAGGTGTAATCCCGAGTTAGGGCGGGCCGCCGGCGGGCGGGTCGAACTCCCGCGAAGTTCGAATCGACTTTGTCTTCGCCGGCTTTTGTAGGAGTATCATAACCTCCGCGCCGCTGCCTTCAACCGTAATGTTGAGAGTTGAACAAGCGGACCGCCGACTTGGCGGAAAGCGGGAGTAGCTCTTTCTTCCTTCTTGGGCGAAGCGTATTGGCGTTCCTCGCTGCTGTAGTCCCCGAGATTCGGGCGGCTGGCTGACGATCGGGCGGATCTCGGCGATCTACTTTTCTCGGCGACTTGCTTGTCTCTTCTTTGTTCTTCAGGTGCCAGCGCTCTTCAAGAGCAGCTGGGCGAGGCCAACACCTTCGGCGTGCCAAGGAGGAGGAGTCGCGGCAAGCTTCGCCAAGCGTGACTCCGCTGGCGCTTGTTGGCCGAAAGCGAAGAGCTGCTCGAAGGCTGGGGACGAGGCCAAGACGCGGGAGGCCGCTCTCATGGCGAGTTGGAATCGGCGCTCCGCTGGACCCGATAGGGGAGGCGATCTTGACCTCTCGCTACCACAGATCGAGGACATCGTTGATGGTAAGTTTCTTCGTTTCTTGAGCTTCCGATTATGTGTCGGGCCGACTTGATTTTTCGACTTTCTTCTTTTTGTCTTGGCGAGACTTCTTTCCTGGTCATTCCGCAGGCAGTTCCTCTGGCCGCCGAGGCTGCTCGGGGGCCTTGAAGGGCGAAGGTGAGAGATCACCGCTAATGCCCCGAACCATCGACGAGCAGCTCACGAAACGCCAGCTTAGTCTTCGTCCGGCTCACCGGCTGCTACTGCGCCAATTAGCCGTGCCAGCGCCAAAGTGGTGCCTAATGGCGGACATGCCGGCTGCGCAGACCATGAGTCGGACCGCCAACTGGCTGGAAATCGCCACCCGGTCGTCTTGAGGCTTGGAAGGCTCCTCGGCCGGCGAACGCAGACCTTGGAGTTAAATCAAGCGTGGTATCCGGCTGAACCTGGGCTGTTTAGCCGCATTCGGTCGAAGCCCAGGCGAGTTGGAGGCCGTGGGCGGCGCCCTTAGTCGGCCTTGGTGACCATCGCCCGAGTACCACGGACACCAATGTCTTCGTGCCCGGCGGGCTGAAGGCGGCGAGGATGCCGCCGGGGCTGGTTCAGGGATGAACCGGGGTATGGTGAGGACTCGGCGGAGGTGATCGACTCAGCGCCCGAAAAGGGCGACGAGGCGGAGGATTGAGGCGGAGCGCCCGCGCCTGAAGACGGAAGCGGCGGCCAGCCTCGGCTCGTCGCGCCTCCGGCAGAACAGCGTGGAAAAAGCGGCTTCGCCGCCGGGCGACAAGCGAAGCCGAGACCGGCAGTCTTGCCTGCACCAACGCCGCCGTCACCTCCGATCCTCCAGCCCCGGAGACCGCCTCCTAGGCTGCTTTTTCCGCCTCTGTTTTATCTGTCTTTAGTAATCTTTTGAAAATTTGTTAGGTTTGAACAATTCCACCCGCGGGGTGTATCCTGAACTTCTATTCAAAGATTCGGCCAAGGGCCTATGTAAATATTTATCCGATTTCCGCCTTTCCTTGCTCATTGTTCCTTAGGCTTTTCCTTGCCTTCCTTGATTCTTGCCTTGCCCGGTGGCCCTTCTGTGATTGTCATCGGGTCAAGTGCTTGGCTACTTTGGGAAGGCAAGTACTTGGCTGTTTAGAGTTTCTTTAGCAAGTCGGCCAGAAAGCGACAGGCCGACTATCCAAGAGTCGACCGTCTTTGATAGAAGCTAGGTCGTCGAGCCGACTACCTATGAGTCGGCTCTGCAGAGAGAGTGAGGCCGGCTTGAGCTATGTATATGCTTTAGGTCCTTAGCCATTTTTAGTGTCTTGGCGCCCGTTCTTGCCTGTTCTCCGTCTACCAACAGTCGCTCTGCGAGCTGCGGCTTTCAACAGGAGGCGGCTTGAGCGCAACACATTACTTGTCCGATGCGCAGAAGCATTTCATAGCGCAAGATTAGCAACTCCCGGGCTGACTAGTCGGACCGGTGCGAGCAGTATGATAAAAAGTAGCATATTCGAAGCGTGATTCTTATCATACGAGATAACAAAAAGGCAGTCCCCGAGCTCGTCTCGGGGGGCCCAAGGTCTTAGTACTTTAATACAAAGGGGGTAGTGCAATACATACTGCATCAACTGTAAAATCTTTGAAGAAGATTGGCGTTCCACGGGCACTCTGTTTCCTTGCTTGAGTCTTCCCTCTTGTTTGCTCGAGGCTTCTGAGCGTCGATTAGGTAGTAGGAGTCGTTGCCCAGCACCTTGCTGATGATGAAGGGGCCTTCCCAAGGTGCCGACAACTTGTGCTGGCCGGCTGTTCTCTGAATCAGCCGGAGCACAAGGTCACCCTCTTGAAACGATCTCGGCTTGACCTTTCGGTTGTAGTATCGGTGCAGACTCTGCTGGTAGATGCTGGACCGACTGAGTGCCAACAGCCGGCCCTCTTCTAGCAGGTCAACGCCGTCTTGGCGTGCTTCTTCAGCTTCCTCTTCGGTGTACATGGTGACTCGTGGAGAGTCGAACTCTATATCCGTTGGGATGACGGCTTCGGCAACATAGACGAGGAAGAAAGGCGTGAAGCCAGTTGACTTGTTTGGAGTCGTGCACAGACTCCAGAGGACGGCTGGTAGCTCCTCAACCCAACAGCCGGCCGAACGCTCGAGTGGTTCGACTAGTCGAGGCTTGATGCCGGACAGGATGAGGCCGTTTGCTCGTTCCACCGGGCCGTTTGATTGCGGATGGGCAACGGACGCTAAGTCCAGTGGATGCCCTGCGTTGCGTAGAAATGGGCCAAGGCGCCCTTGGCAAAGTTTGTGCCATTGTCGGTGATGATGCTGTGCGGTATGCCATACCGCACCGTGATGTCGGCGATGAAAGTCACTGCAGTCGGCCCGTTCAACTTCTTGATGGGCTTTGCTTCTATCCACTTGGTGAACTTGTCCACCGCGACAAGCAAATGAGTTAGGCCGCCTCGGGCCGTCTTGAATGGTCCTACCATGTCCAGGCCCCCAACCTGCGAAGGGCGGCGATGGGGATTGTCTTCAATGTGAAGCCGGTGAAGTGGTTTGGAGCGAACTTCGGCACCCCTTGCATTTTTGGACTAACTCTTTAGCCTCTTCCGGGCGGTCGGCCAAAAGAAACCGTCTTGAAAAGCTTTGGCGGCGAGTGCCCTTGAAGCCGCATGGTGGCCGCTTTTCATACAGTGAATGTCTCGAGGATTGATTGGCCTTGTTACGGCTCTATGCAGCCTTGGTAGACACCATCGACACTTTGCGCTGACTAGCTCTCTCTGCTGACTATGGTGTATCTTGCTTTCGGCGTTGCACTTGCCGAGCCAAGATCTCATCAGTCGGCAGCTCTCTGTTCACTAGAAACTTGAGGATGGGCTGCGCCCATGAAGGTGCCGCTATTTCTTCAATTGTTACCCCAGCGACTTGGACAAGGGTGGCCGGGCTGGGAGGCGGCGGGCTGGAGTCCTGGCGCTTCTTTGGATCGACGAGTCTTTGGGCTGATCGACGCAGCCCTCGGCGGGCTCTGAAGTCCCCGGCAGTACAGCACGGTCCCAGGCCGGGCTCGAAGTCCTGGGCCGCCGACATGGTTTCTTGGGGCCGTCTGCTGGGGCTCTGGAGTCGGATCCGACTACTTCTGCAGGGGCCGGCACAAAGATGGAGTCTGACTCTGGTGAAGGCTTGATAGACGGCTTGAGGAGGCGCCGAAGAGCGACGCCGGAAGGTATTGCTTGGCGAGTGGAGCCGACTCGTGCCAAGGCGTCTGCTTGATCATTGTCGTTTCTTGGCACGTGAAGGAACTCACACCCCTCGAAGTAGCCGCTGAGTTGCTGCACCAGGAAGCGGTAGCTCGCCATGTTTGCGTCTTTGGCGTCCCATTCGCCGGATGATTGTTGAACCATCGAGTCGGAGTCGCCATAGCACAGGATCCGGCGAATCTGAAGTTCTTTAACAAGCCGAGCCCATGAATGAGCGCCTCATATTCGGGCGACGTTGTTGGAGGCGGCGAAGTGGATCTGCAGACATACTTGAGCTTGTCGCCTTTAGGGGAGGTGAGGACGACGCCCGGCTCGGGCGGTCGCGCATCTTGAGTCGCCGAAATGCATCCGCCAATGGGTGGAGTCAGTAGCGTCGGCGTCTATCTCTCGCCCACGTCGAGAATCGGCCACGCTGCGACTTGATGGCGGTTCGGGCTGGTAGTAGATGGTGTAAGGAGCGGATCTATAGCCCATTTGGCTACTCGGCGAGGCGCCTCGCCTTCGCGATCTCGGCCAACGGAGCCATGCGGACCACGGTGATTGGGTGTTCTTGAAAGTAAGGCTTGACTTCTTGGCGACAAAGTGCACCGTAGCACATCTTCCGTAGTGAGGGTAGTTACGCTTGGAGTCGACAGCCTCGCTCGTAATATACCGGTCTTTGGACGAGGAGCCTTTGCCTTCCTCCTTGCACTTTCGACTACAATGACTATCTTGACTACTCGGCTGGTGGCGGCGATGTACAAGAGCATGGGCTCTTTGGGAGTCGGAGCCGCCAACACAGGGGGAGTAGTCCACATCTTCTTTAGTTGGAGAAATGCCTCATCCGCCTTGTGGTTCCACTCAAAAAAGGTGGTCTTCTTCATCAATTGATACAAGGCGAGCTTTCTCACCTAGCCGATGATGAATCGGCCGATGGATGCCAAATGCCGGTGAACTTACGCACATCTAACGATCGGCGGTACCTCCATCCTCTCGATGGCCTTGATCTTCACGGGTTGCACTCTATGCCGCTCGAAACCAGAAGCCAAGGAGCTGGCGGTGGTACTCAAACGCACTTCTCGGTTGAGCTTGATCTGAATCGGCGCAGTTCTCAAAGGTCTCCTTGAGGTCTTCCAGCAGCGCCCACGCTCCGCCTTTACCACCACATCATCCACATAGACATGGGCGTTCTCGCCGAAGTTGCTTGAGGAGGCACTTCGCATGCAACGCTGAAAGGTGGCGCCGCATTCCTCAAGCCAAACGCCATTGTCGCAGCGAAGGCTCAATTGCGGATGAAGGCGGTCTTGACCGGCCCACCGGTTCGACTTGATCTGGTGATATCCTGAATATGCGTCTAGGAAACTCAGCAGCTCGCATCCGGCTGTGGAGTCTATCACCTAATCGATTCTTGGCAAGGCAAACGGGTCCTTTGGGCAGGCTTTGTTGAGGCTTGTGTAATCGATACACATCCGCCATTGCTTGTTCTTCTTTAGCACCAAAACCGGGTTTGCCAGCCACTCTAGAAAAAACACTTCCATGATGAAGCTGGCTGCAAGAAGCCGGGCTATCTCCTCTCCAAAAACTCTTCTCTTCTCTTCTGACAGGCGGCGCAAAGGCTGCCTGACGGGTTTCACATCTGGCTTGACATGTAGCTTGTGCTCGGCGAATTCCGTCGGTACACCTGGCATGTCTTTGGGGGACCATGCGAAGATGTCTCGATTCTCACGGAGGAAATCGGCGAGCTCGCCTTCCTATTTGCTGTCAAGGCCCGTGCCCATGGCATCGTATCTCTCTGGGTGCTCCGGGTCCAAGGGTATCTTCTTGGTCTCTTTGGCCGGCTTGAATGATCCTTCTGCTTCTGACTCCTTGGGGTCGGGCGACATCTCTGGCTGCTTTCCGGCCGCCATACGACTTCGGTCGGAGCCGCTTCTCTGCCGCGATCACGGTGGACTCGCCAGCCGATCGCTCTCGGCAAGCGCGGACGACTTCCGGTAGTCGCCGGCCACGGTCAGAATCCCCTTGGAACTCGCCATCTTCATCTTTAGGTAGGCATAGTGAGGGACCGCCATGAACTTGGCCAAGGCAGGTCGGCCAAGCAGTGTGTGGTACGGACTTTCCAGGTCCACTACTTCAAACCAGACCGGCTCTCGGCGGAAATAATCTTTGTCTCCGAAGAGGACGTCTATCAGGATCTTGCTGATTGGCGAACAGGAAAGGCCGGGTACGATTCCATGGAACACAGTCCGGCTGCTCTGCAGCTGTCTTCGCTTGATTCCTAGCTTCTCAATGGTGTCTTTGTACAGGATGTTGATGCTGCTGCCTCCATCTATCAGTACTCTTGAAAAGCGGGCGGCCTGCTTATCGGTGGCCAAGGTGGCACTTAGGACCAGGGCATAAGAGCCCGGACTCGGCATCACCTCTGGGTGATCCGCTCTACTCCAGCTGATAGGCCTCTCGGACCAATGCATGAACTCTGGGGCATCTGCTATGTGCATTTACTTCTTGTCATTGTTGGTGCACGATCGCGGTCATCCGCCATCTTCGGTGAACACCACGTAAGCTCCATGCTCATCTGGGAACTCGCCGACTGGCCGAGCCGCCCGGCTGCTTGGGGGGGCGGTGGAGGCGCGCTCAAAGAAAGCAGCGGTGGAGTGAGGCCGTCTCCTTGGCGATTCTCGTGAGCGGTGGCACTTTCGGTGGTATGATTTGACAACGCGCCGGCGTGTGAAACTTGCGAGGACCATCCAAAATCGCTTTCGTAGGAGAAGGCTGGCAACCAATTGACTTGCCTTTACGCTTTGGCGGAGGCTGTCCTTCCGTCTGTTGATCTTCAACTGACGCCACTTGCCGACTATTGGAAGTCGGCTGTTGGGCCTTGCGCTTGTTATCATTCTGCTATTGGCGCTGACTGGTGTCTCCACCGGGTTTTGGGAGACTGAGGGGTCACCTTGCGCGTGTCGACTTGGATCTCTGTCTTCATGGAAGAGTAGGCCGGCGTGCATTTGTCCGCTTTGACTAGCGGTTAAATCGAGGGTTTCGGCTCGCCGCGGAGGAGCTCAGGCTTGAGGAGGGTACCCTCTCGCACCCAGCGTGAAGTACTCGATAGCTCGAACCTCGTGCGCCCTCGCAGGAGTTCGGCTTCGCCCGGTAGCGTGAGGTAGTCGCGTTGATTCGTCGAGGCCTTGCACGCACAAGGAAAGCCGGCGGCACGGGAGGTCGCTTATGCGTGCTTGTGAAGTTGCGGATGAAGGCTTCAAAGAAGTCGACCCAGCTGTTGATGCTGCGGGGCTTGAGCTATTCAACCATGTTGGGCCGTGCCACAGGCATGAGGGGCGTGCTTCCAAGGCAACTCGCTTGTTGCCATTCGCTATGCCGACGACGTGGAGTAGTCTATCAGCCGATCCTCGGCTTCACGGACCGGTGTACTTAGGTGTGTCTCGGGGAGCGCGTGAACCCTTTGGGAAGGGCTCGTCTCGGATCGGGGCCCAAAGCAAAGCGGACCCAGCTCGTCTTCCTCTTCAACGCCGAGGATCGGTGGAGTCGGTCGATCCGATGGCGGGCGTCGTTCTCTCGACTCCTCGGCGGCCAAGGCGGCCTCAAAGTCGGATGCTCAAAAGGCGGCGGAAACTTCGCCGCTCTTTCTGGCGGGGAGGTACGTAGTCGTCCGTCGCTCTTATCGCTCGGGCGGCCCGTCTTAGTCGCTTTCGATGGTGATGTGAGTCCGACCGGATCGACAGCGGCTCCTTCTCTTTCCTTCCGCGGACTCCGCTAGTCGGCGTCGAGAGGTCGCGCCTTGATCTCGGCGGGGAGGCAAATCGTCGTTCGGCTGCTGCAGCTGTCTGCTTGTTGTGCGGCCGATTATGCGCAGCAACCGCGTCGAGTTGCTGGACTCGCTCCGTCATCAAGCGGCGCTCTTCGCCCTCGAAGTTCTTGACTCGTCGATGCCGCTTTGGGCGGCGCGGATGTTCTCGGCTGGGTGGCGTATACGGGCGTTTTTGGAACAAGTCGGCGATGGCGCGCCGTCTTGCCGGACCGCGCCTAGGCGGCTTAGGTCGGTCGGGCGGGCGAGCCGCCTATCGCGCGATCCATCTCGCTGGTATGCCTCGACAAGCGCCTCATGCTTGCCCGCTTCGGGCGCCGATGATCTGAAGGCGTGTCTCCAGCGTCTCGGTGTCTGCGTCCTCCGAATGGGCACGGTAAGGTCTTGCAGGCCGCAGCGAAGCGGGTCTGAGGCTTCTTCGCCGGGCGCTTCGCCGTGGCCCGATGACGAGCACCTCCGTGGACGCTTCGCCGCTCTCCTCGTCGGAAGCGGCTTCGTCAAACCACCACATTGGTGGGGAAAATGTCAGCGACACGGCGTGGAGTCGACCAACATCGGGTCGGTGGAGCCTACGGACTCAAGTCCACGGCAGCTCGGCCACGACGGCGTTGGTTAGTCGAGGCCCGCGAGAAGGCTCGGGGCCACCGTGCCCGTGATCGGATCACGTGCTCGTCGAGGCGTACCTCTCCGACAAGTTCGGCGAGCTGCTTTCGCTGGCGCGCGGCCTCGGCGCCGCCTTGGCGCGTCGATGCAACTCCATCTGGCGAAGCTTGGCTGGCTGCGCTTCAAAGGAGGAAGAGGGTTCCTTCGAGCAGATCTCCGGACGACGGTGCACCTTGCCCCACTGGGCGCCAAATGTCGGGGTTGGGTGCGACATATGCCAAAGGATGGCTTATCATGGTGGGGCGAGTAGAGCGTCGCGGTGCTGGCAGGGATGAGGCGTGGCATGCACGCCGGCGAATCTTACCCGGCTTGGGGCTCTCCGGAGATAACACCCCTCTTCGCTGCTTCTGCGGGGTCTCGCATGATCACTAAAGCAAAGTGACAACAATGGTGCTCCTCGAGCTGTATTGGGAGGCAAGAGAGAGCAAGGCTAGTTCTCTCCTCCCTTTGCTATCTGGTCTATCTCTATCAAGGTCCGAACCCTTTGCACGGGTGCCCCGGGGGTTTATATAGGCCTACCCCCCGGGGGTACAATGGTAAACCGGCTGGGCGCGGGTCCCAGCCGTTTGTCTCTCATTCCGCCGTCCTTCCCGCCGGCTTCTGGGGCCCGCCGACTGGTGGGTCCCATGAGACAAACCTAACAGCGTGGCGGGCGCTCGATGACGCAGGCTTGGTCATTGGGTCGTGGCAACAGTGTCGCCGTCTATCGGGCGATCACTGTAGCCATTCCCCATCTTATCTGGTTAATGGCGCGTGGGGCCCTGGTGGAGAGACGTCCGACTCCCTCAGGGCCGTCTTTGGGGCGCCAGCCGCCTTTCGGTCCACCCAGCGATGGCGGCCTGCTGATCTTCGGCCGCATAAGCGGCGTCGTCAGTGCAGTCGTCGCGCATTGTGGTGAGGTCGGCGCAGGCATGGCAGCAAGCAAGGCCTCGCGGAGATCTTCCGCGTCTGACCATCAGTAGCCACGCCGGTCCTCGTGGTGGGGAGGAACGCCACGTCGTGGACTGCCCTTCTCGATCAAAGCTCGGAAGTGCCATGGGCCGACTCCCATAGTCGGCCCCTCTGGAGGTCGCCTGCCTGGAGTCGGCTTGTCTTGGAGTCGCCGTCTGGGACTCGGCCTATCTTGGAGTCGGCATCTGGGACTCGGCTTGAGGGGCGCGGCCTGCCCCGATGTCTTGAAAGATCCTGGGACCCGGGTTAGCCTACCCGTGGCCCATTACTCCGACAGATATGTACATACAAAGTACACAATTGTATGCTATTTAATTATTGTTTTCAAAATTACTTGAGGTTTCCAAATATTGTGCTTGATTTACGGGAAATGATTGGGATCACCGGACGGATAACGATGCGTGCGTCTGCCTCCTCCGTCGTTGTTGGATCTGATTTTAATCAGATGGCCAAGAGCAACGTATTACCTACACTAGATTTCGCAACTGAGTCGTTGCAATTTCTCCACCGCAACAACCCGTGTTTTGCGGGATCTGGATCTGGATCCCCATGAGAGCAGTGGTCACCCTTGCTCCTCCCAAGCTCCCCGTCATGACGACGCCTCCTCGCGCTGCTTCAGCCGACTCCCTGACGCTCCCCCCTCCCGATGGCAGCACATGGACGCGGCGTGGGTGCTGCCGCCCGCCTCCACCATGAATGTCGGCCATCGCGGTGTGTCGAACTATAGCTGCATTCGCCGGCCTGGGATGCATTGGCGTCTGCGTCCACAGCGAGGAGCTGCGTCCATCGTTGTCCCAGGAAGCATCGGCCTTTCTTTCGGCCGACGTGGTCGCTGCTTGCTGCTCGCTACAACAATTTTTGCCACAAGGTCTCTGTTGCAAAAAAAGAAAAATATAACAAGACCTCTATTACAAAACAAAATAAATTCCAACGAGACCTCTGTTGCCAAAAAAATTGCAACAAGATCTCTGTCGCAAAAACATGTGTTGTAGTGTCTGCAACACGGCATGTGTTGTAGTGGTAGAAGGTGACCCTCCACCGCGCAATCCATCAGCGCCCTTATTTATACAGTACATTTTAAACGAGCTTGATGTGATCCGGGAGGTGATCTGACTTTTCCAGAAGCGAGCACACAAGCGGTGGCCGCACCACAGCATTCTCGTACCATACCAGGAAAACGAAATCCAAAACGTGGTGGAGCAGTGCGAGCCCATTGTGAAGCGGTAGGCGCCTTATCCTCCTGCGAATCAAGCGTACGACACTGGTGGGCTGCAGGGCAGCAAAGTAATGGCTTCCGTCGCCCTCTTCTCGCCGCTGCTCCTGCTGCTTCTCTCCGCCGCCCATGGCGCCGCAGCTCCTCCCGCTCTCGGCTTCACGCGGGGCGACTTCCCGCCGGACTTCGTCTTCGGAGCCGCCACCTCCGCGTACCAGGCAACAACCATGACCCGACAATCTGAATGGCTAATTGCCTAGTACGTATTTTCTTGCCCAATTCAGTTGCCTTTCGGGGTTTTCTTTGGCTGCAGTACGAGGGCGCCGTGGCTGAGGACGGCAGGAGCCCAAGCATCTGGGACACCTTCACTCACGCAGGTAACTAACCAATTAACCTGCTGATTTGGGACTAAGATAAAAACTAGACTCTGGTGTTTGATCAGGTAATTATCCTGTCAGGTCCGTGCTGATTTTTCTTCTTCTGACGACAGGGAAAATGGCGGATAAAAGCGTAGGTGACATCGCTGCGGACGGGTACCACAAGTGCAAGGTAGGCACAAGGCCACAAGCTTCTAAATTTGGTCATTTGTGGGGGTCTCTGCTGATTGCAGTGATTTTAAGCAAAGGATGTAGTAGTACTATGCAGCCGTCTGCTAGTGCTACCAAACTGAACCTAACAAGCTCTGTCTAGTTCCTTACTCTCTCTTCTCTGCCAAAAACAAAATAAAACTTATCCTTACTATCTATCAATCAATTTTATTTTATTTTGCTGTGTTGAAGTGTTGTGATTTCCACACTGAATTTTTAGACATTCTGTTTTAACCACACTGAATATCATCTTTCAGGATGATGTGAAGCTCATGGTTGACATGAACCTAGAGGCATACAGATTCTCCATCTCCTGGTCAAGGCTAATCCCAGGTAGAAGTACTTCTCATTATATCTCCATTGCACTGTACTAGAAAAGCACAAAGTTTAAACTAATTGTTAGTCTCTAATGAGACTGGCAGATGGCAGGGGAGCTGTCAATCCAAAAGGGCTCAAGTACTACAACAACCTAATAGATGCGCTAGTGCAACATGGTATGTCTATTTTCTGTATTATATAAATGGAGTGTAATTGCAGAAAAGATCTTTATGTCAGTAGCCTAGTAAATGATCAACACTAAAAAAAAATTGCATATACTTCTTTCCTGTGTCTCCACTATCTAAACTTATTGTGTATCCATCGTGTTTCCTCAGGGATTCAAGTCCATATCATGATTTACCAGCTTGAGTACCCTCAAATAATGGAAGATGAGTATGGAGGATGGCTAAGCCCTAGAATTGTGTAAGATCCCAGAATGTCTCCCTTGTAGTGATGAACTTGCTCAGAATCTTAAAATGTCGAGACGGCCCTACTTTCCTAGTCCTGGTATTAATATTTCCTCACAGGTGCTACTGCAAAATGCAGGGAGGATTTCACAGCATTCGCAGATGTTTGCTTCAGGGAGTTTGGAGACAGGGTCTCCTACTGGACTACGATAGATGAACCTAATGTGGGTGCGATGGGATCTTACGATATCGGAGTGATCGCACCAGGACATTGCTCTGATCCTTTTGGAGCTATAAACTGTACCGTGGGTGACTCGACTGTGGAACCATATATAGCAGCTCATAACATGCTATTGGCACATGCATCCGCAACTAGGCTTTACAGAGAAAAATATCAAGTGAGTGATTTTGCGCCCAAAATTGAGAACCAGTGCCTCTCTGTGATTATAAGCTAGTAAGATATTTGTTGCTATCTTAAATTCTGATGTATCAGTAACTGTATATTCTTCAAAAGGAAAAATATTTTAAAGAGAAAGTATCGTCTGACCATATATTCTTTTAAAGAGAAAGTATTGTCTAACCATATAGTGATATTTTGGGGTCAAGCACTGTCAATTGTAGTTTATTGGCATATTACATGTTTGGATTTCTCAACATAAGATCTGCTTGACTGCACAAATACACTACTTTTAGTTTCTCATGATGTATATTCATATGAAAAGATTTATTTGTCCATAAAAAGGATTTTTGCATGTAGGCCACGCAAAAGGGGGTTGTCGGCCTAAGTATTTACTCCCTTTGGCCTTATCCTATGACAAACTCTACAGAGGATTTAGAAGCAACAAGAAGATGTTTGGACTTCTTTTTGGGATGGTATGTTATCTTTACTCTGCCTTTGCTCGAGGAATGCAGAACTAACCGGCTTGTAATTCCTTTTAGGATACTAGAGCCCTTGATGACTGGAGACTATCCAGAAAGAATGAAGAAAATTGTTGGTTCTCGTCTTCCATCCTTTACAAGAATCCAGTCTGAAGCTATAATTGGTAGTGCAGATTTCATTGGGATAAATCACTACTATTCTGTCTATGTGAATGATCGCCCTTTAGCAAAAGGTGCTCGCGACTATACAGCAGACTTGTCAATTAGCTACAAAGGTAAGCATCCTTGTTTAGTGTTCATATTTTTTTGTAGCAGAATTGCAGCAGTAGTGGGCAATGTGTTCCCTTTATCTACTGACAAGATAATGATGCAAACAGAAGGTTCACATTGTCAATATATAAACTGACGAAATTCGTTACGCTTCTGAAGCAGATTTACAATCTGAGATTTCTTTTTTATCCAAATGGCACATCTAACAAAATATATGTTTCATCGGTGCAGCTTCTAAAACAGACCCGCCAGCCGGCAAGGTAAAGTTCTTCAATGATGTGTTTGTCAGATACTACCGGGTTAAGCTGTTCTTTTACATGAAACATGAAATTTGGAATTCTAATCTAACACGAGATACCAGAAATTAATGAAATACACTTGAAGGTCATGCAATTGAGCAATACTGGGATTGTGTCTGTCTTGCAAGTTGTGACATAAAGAAGAACAACTTCTTCTGAATGCAGGCTCCCCCAACGTCTTTTCCAAGTGACCCCGAAGGATTGCAACATGTGCTACTGTACTTGAAAGAAGCCTATGGGAACATTCCCATTTATATCCAAGAGAATGGCAAGTCGTAAATTTTAGATCAATCATTCTATCTAAAATCATGTCAATGTTTACGGACATCATCGTTGGTTTGCAGTTCATACATATCTGACGATATCTTTTGCCCACTCTGTTTTCTCTCTTCAGGTCAATCATCTAGTAATGACACTCTCGTCGACACCGACAGGACCGACTACTTGAAGAGCTACATAGGGAGTACATTGGCTGCAATAAGGCCAGTAATTAACCTAAAAATATCCTCGTGTTATTCCCCATCCACATAATTTCATGCAATTGGGGCTCCGGTCACAAAAACTTTAGAGTTCAGAGTTCACCATGAAGCTGTTTGCCTCTGCAGGAATGGAGTCAATGTGAAAGGCTACTTCGCCTGGGCCTTCTTGGACGTCTTCGAGTACCTGTCAGGGTATCAGGCACGGTACGGCCTGTACCGTGTCGATTTCGACGACGAGGCCCTGCCACGGCAAGCCAGGCTCTCTGGTCGCTGGTACTCTGCCTTCCTGAAGAACAATAACGATGGCATCCATGTTCAGAGTGAGCTCAACAATACAGGGTGGCATGCTGAACAATGAGTCGCCTCATCGGACACACTCACCGTTATACCTTAGGGTCAACGTATATACATAGGCATTCCACACATGTATAGATACGGGCAATTTAGTTTTCTCTTTTTCCTTTCTGGGGGCAGAGATAGCACTAAATACACCACTGAATAAAAGAGGAGACAGCGGCGGCAATGGAGAGGGTTGATGTGTTGTGCGTTCACTAGTATCCTTCGATGTGATCAACTGAATAAACCATAAAGACCCGTCTCGACTGTCCATGTTGCTTTTACTTGCTGAATATTTCAGGGAAATGTTTGATTGGTATAGCAACTTTGCTGGTGGTTGCTATGGTTTTCTCTTCCTATTTCTAACAAACTTGTGAAATCCACGTCGCAGGAAAGAAATCTTGTTGCAAGTGCAGTTCCTCCGTTCCAAAATAAGTGGCATGGTTTTAATTTAGTTCCCTCCGTTTCAAAATAAGTGGGGTGGTTTTAGGTTTACGGAGGGAGTAACTTATTTGGGGCCTCCTATTATAATCAGTTAACTGAAGAAATTTTCAGTTTCAGTCCATCTAAAATGTGCAGTAAAATGATTTTCTTCTTCCTCCGACCGTTATCCTCTTGGCACTGTTCAGTTTCTTCTTCTCTTTTTGTAAAAGAACCCCTCAATCTCCTAATTTTTCAACAGTAGGACCCCTATAAAACAGAAATTACCACAAGGTCCTTAAAGAACGGACCAACTCCACCCTCCCGAGAGGGCCGGTGGAGCACCGTTGTAGCCGTTCCACGGCCATCGCTGCCTGAGCCGACCACTCCTTACATGATGTGGCAGGCGGGAAGACACTGTGTCTAGGCCCTAGAGGTAGGATCAACACCCTTGAAGAGAAGTCGTCGCCTGAAAGAAAATAGATCTCAGAGCCGATGCACTGGCCAATCCAGTACAACAACACCACTTGCACAACACCCTGGTAGCTCCGCAACAACGCGAGCTCCGCTACAACAAGGAAGGAGCCAGGGGACAAAACTCCACTGCACCAGCACCATCCCTGCCTTCATGTCGACATCTGGAACCATCGAATCCACCGCCCCCCTAGGACCGCAACCACACCACACCCCCGTCCTCCTCCACACCATTGACGAAACCGCCACTTGCGCGATGGACAAGGAGCCGAGAGAACCTTATTCCACTTGGTGACATCATTTCCCCATCATTGAAGAAACCTAGCTCAACCCTAGATGACCTATTTACAACCGCAAGCTCCCTCCTCCTCTCCCTCCGCCGCCGCCGGGCTAAGCCCGGGGGCAGACGGCGGTGGCGGGGGATCTCCTCTCGCGCGCATCTCCGGGGTGGGGCGGACCCCAAGGCGTGTGGTGGCGCGACTGATCTGGGATCTGCGGCGCGGCGGATGGCTGCAGTGTTGGGGAACGTAGTAATTTCAAAAATTTTCCTACGCACACGCAAGATCATGGTGATGTATAGCAACGAGAGGGGAGAGTGTTGTCTCGTGCCCTCGTGAACCGGCGGAAGCAATCACAACGAGGAAGTAGTCGACGTTCTCCTCGCGATCCGACCGATCCGGCCCGTTACTCGGCGCCCGAAGTTCTTGACACACGACAGCTCGATGGCGTCCCTCGTACTCCGATCCAGCCGAGTGTCGAGGAGAGTTCCGTCGGACGACGGCGTGGTGACGATCTTGATGTTCTATCGCGAGGCTTTCGCTTAAGCTTCACGACGATATGACCGAGGTGGAATATGGTGGAAGGGGGCACCGCACACGGCTAAGGAACGATCCGTAGATCAAACTTGTGTGTCTATGGGGTGCCCCCTGCCCCCGTATATAAAGGAGGGAGGGAGGAGGAGGCCGGCCTAGGGAGGAGGCGCGCCATAGGGGAGTCCTACTCCCACCGGAGTAGGATTCCCCTTCCTAGTCCAACTAGGGATCCTTCCATGTATTAGGAGTAGGAGACTAGGAAGGGAAGAGAGAAGGAAGGAAGGAGGGTGCGGCCCTCCCCAGCCCATTCGGACTAGGGCAAGGGGGCGCCTGCCTAGGGCAGCCCTCTCTCTTTCCCGTATGGCCCATAAGGCCCAATACTTCTCCGTACTCGATAAATACCGAATGACTGGAACCTTTTGAACTCGAATATAGTCGTCCAATATATCGATCTTTCGTCTCGACCATTTGAGACTCCTCGTCATGTCCCGATCTCGTCGGGACTCCAAACTCCTTGGTACATCAAAACTCATAAACTCATAATATAAGCATCGCCGAAACCTTAGCGTGCGGACCCTACGGTTCGAGAACAATGTAGACATGACCGAGACACGTCTGCGGTCAATAACCAATAAGCGGGACACGGATGCCCATATTGGTTCCTACATATTCTCGAAGATCTTTATCGGTCGGACCGCATAACAACATCGTTGTTCCTTTGTCATCGGTATGTTACTTGCCGAGATTGATCGTCGGTATCCAATACCTAGTTCAATCTCGTTACCGGCAAGTCTCTTTACTCGTTCCGTAATACATCATCTCACAGCTAACTTATTAGCTGTAATGCTTCTGAGGCTTCGGTGATGTGTATTACCGAGAGGCCGAAGATACCTCTCCGACAATCGGAGTGACAAAACCTAATCTCGAAATCGCCAACCCAACATCGCCTTTGGAGACACTGTAGTACTCCTTTATAATCACCCGATTCGTTGTGACGTTTGGTAGCACCAAAGTATTCCTCCGATAAGCGGGAGTTGCATAATCTCATAATTACAGGAACATGTATATGTCATGGATAAAAGCGGTAGCAACATACTAAGCGATCGTGTGCTAAGCTAATGGAATGGGTCATGTCAATCAGATCATTCTACTAATGATGTGACCTTGTTAATCAAATAACAACTCTTTGTTCATGGTCGGAAACATAACCATCTTTGATTAACAAGCTAGTCTAGTAGAGGCATACTAGTGACATGTTGTTTGTCTATGCATTCACACATGTATCATGTTTCCGGTTAATACAATTCTAGCATGAATGATAAACATTTATCATGAAATAAGGAAATAAATAATAACTTTATTATTGCCTCTAGGGCATATTTCCTTCATGCAGCAGGCGGCGGGAGGCCGGCCCGTCCTCGGATGGCGACGGCTTTGGCGGCGTGCGGCCCGATCACGGAGGCGGCGAGGCTGCGGCGCTGCAGATGGCCCTTCGGGTGGCGGCGGCGGCTGCGGTCGGCGACGGCCGGCTTGGCCGCGGTGGCGTGCATGATGCCTTCAGATCGGCGACAGCGGCGTGGAGGGCCTGGTGGTCTCGTCAGCGGCACCTCCGATCAGATCTGTTCTGACCGGTGCATCCGGCGGTGGTGGTCATCTCTTCCGTCAATGCTGGTCGGCCTGAGGCTGGGTGTTCGGATCTCGGGATCCGTCATCTGGCAGCAGCTGCGAGTCGGGGAGACGTAGTTGCCGGCGAAAACTGAGCCGACGGCGGGCGATGACGGCGTTCCTGAAGGAAATATGCCCTAGAGGCAATAATAAAGTTATTATTTATTTCCTTATTTCATGATAAATGTTTATTATTCATGCTAGAATTGTATTAACCGGAAACATAATACATGTGTGAATATATAGACAAACTTAATGTCACTAGTATGCCTCTACTTGACTAGCTCATTAATCAAAGATGGTTATGTTTCCTAACCATAGACATGTGTTGTCATTTGATTAACGGGATCACATCATTAGGAGAATGATGTGATTGACATGACCCATTCCTTTAGCCTAGCACTTGATCGCTTAGTATGTTGCTATTGCTTTCTTCATGACTTATACATGTTCCTCAGAATTATGAGATTATGCAACTCCCATTTACCAAAGGAACACTTTGGTGCTACCAAACGTCACAACGAATCGGGTGATTATAAAGGAGTACTACAGTGTCTCCAAAGGTACATGTTGGGTTGGCGATTTCGAGATTAGGTTTTGTCACTCCGATTGCTCTGGAGAGGTATCTCTGGCCCTCTCGGTAATGCACATCACTATAAGCCTTGCAAGCAATGTAGCTAATGAGTTAGTTACGTAATGATGCATTACGAACGAGTAAAGAGATTTTGCTTGTAACGAGATTGAACTAGGTATTGATACCGACGATCGAATCTCGAGCAAGTAACATACCGATGACAAAGGAACAACGTATGTTGTTATGCGGTTTGACCGTAAAGATCTTCGAGAATATGTAGGAGCCAATATGGGCATCCAGGTTCCGCTATTGGTTATTGACCGAGAATAGTTCTAGGTCATGTCTACATAGTTCTCGAACCCGTAGGGTCCGCACGCTTAAGGTTTCAATGATGCTTATATTATGAGTTTATGAGTTTTGATGTACCAAGGAGTTCGAGTCCCTGATGAGATCGGGACATGACGAGGAGTCTCAAATGGTCGAGATGTAAAGATCGATATATTGACGACTATATTCAAGTTCGAAAGGTTCCGAGTGATTCGGTATTTTTCGAGTACCGGAGAGTTAGGGAATTCGCCGGGAGTATATGGGCCTTATTGGGCCATATAGGAATAGAGGAGAGAGGCCAAAAGGAAGGAGGCCTGCGCCCCCCCTCTGGTCCGAATTGGACAAGGGGCGCAGCCCCCCTTTCCTTCTTCCTCTCCCCCTCTTTTCCCTTCTCCTACTCCAACAAGGGAGGTGGAATCCTACTAGGACTAGGGAGTCCTAGTAGGACTCCACACTTGGCGCGCCCCCTCCTAGGGCCGGCCTCCTTCCCCCTTGCTCCTTTATATACGGGGGCAGGGGGCACCCCATGACACACAAGTTGATCTTCAAGATCGTTCTTTAGCCGTGTGCGGTGCCCCCCTCCACCATATTCCACCTCGGTCATATCGTCGCGGAGTTTAGGCGAAGCCCTGCGCCGGTAGAACATCATCATCGTCACCACGCCATCGTGCTGACGGAACTCATCCCCGACACTTTGTTGGATCGGAGTCCGGGGATCGTCATCGAGCTGAACGTGTGCTGAACTCGGAGGTGCCATACGTTCGGTACTTGGATCGGTCGGATCGTGAAGACGTACGACTACATCAACCGCGTTGTCATAACGCTTCCGCTTCGGTCTCACGAGGGCGTGGACAATACTCTCCTCTCCGTTGCTATGCCATCACCATGATCTTGCGTGTGCATAGGAAATTTTTGAAATTACTACGTTCCCCAACAAAGGGCATCCGAGCCAGGTTTTATGTGTAGATGTCATATGCACGAGTAGAACACAAGTGAGTTATGGGCGATACAAGTCATCCGCTTACCAAAGATGTCATACTTTGGTTCGGCGGTATTGTGAGATGTAGCGCCAGATCGACATTACGCGTGACGCTTATGCGAGACTGGTTTCACTGCTACGAGCACTCGTGCTTAAAGGTGGCTGGCGGTGTCTGTCTCTCTCACTTTAGCTGAATCGAGTGTGGCTACGCCCGGTCCTTGCGAAGGTTAAAACAGCACTAACTTGACGAACTATCGCTTGTGGTTTTGATGCGTAGGTAAGAACGGTTCTTGCTAAGCCCGTAGCAGCCACGTAAAACTTGCAACAACAAAGTAGAGGACGTCTAACTTGTTTTTGCAGGGCATGTTGTGATGTGATATGGTCAAGACGTGATGCTATATTTTATTGTATGAGATGATCATCTTTTGTAACCGAAGTTATCGGCAACTGGCAGGAGCCATATGGTTGTCGCTTTATTGTATGAAATGCAAACACCCTGTAATTGCTTTACTTTATCACTAAGCCGTAGCGATAGTCGTAGAAGCAATAGATGGCGTAAACGACAACAATGCTATGATGGAGATCAAGGTGTCACGCCGGTAACGATGGTGATCACGACGGTGCTTCGGAGATGGAGATCACAAGCACAAGATGATGATGGCCATATCATATCACTTATATTGATTGCATGTGATGTTTATCCTTTATGCATCTTATCTTGCTTTGATTGACGGTAGCATTTTAAGATGATCTCTCACTAAAAATTATCAAGAAGTGTTCTCCCTGAGTATGCACCGTTGTCAAAGTTCGTCGTGCCCAGACACCACGTGATGATCAGGTGTGATAAGCTCTCGTCCATCTACAACGGGTGCAAGCCAGTTTTGCACACGCGAATACTCAAAGTTAAACTTGACGAGCCTAGCATATGCGAGATATGGCCTCGGAACACGGAGACCGAAAGGTCGAGCGTGAATCATATAGTAGATATGATCAACATAGTGATGTTCACCATTGAAAACTACTCCGTCTCACGTGATGATCGGTTATGGTTTAGTTGATTTGGATCACGTGATCACTTAGATGACTCGAGAGATGTCTGTCTAAGTGGGAGGTCTTAAGTAATATGATTAATTGAACTTAAATTTATCATGAACTTAGTCCTGGTAGTATTTTGCAAATTATGTTGTAGATCAATAGCTCGCGTTGTTGCTTTCATATGTTTATTTTAATATGTTCCTAGAGAAAATTGTGTTGAAAGATGTTAGTAGCAATGATGCGGATTGGATCCGTGATCTGAGGTTTACCCTCATTGCTGCATAGAAGAATTATGTCCTTAATGCATCGCTAGGTGACAGACCTATTGCAGGAGCAGATGCAGACGTTATGAACGTTTGGCTAGCTCAGTATGATGACTACTTAATAGTTTAGTGCACCATGCTTAACGGCTTAGAATCGGGACTTCAAAGACGTTTTGAACGTCATGGACCATATGAGATGTTCCAGGAGTTGAAGTTAATATTTCCAGCAAATACCCGAGTTGAGAGATATGAAGTCTCCAACAAGTTCTATAGCTAAAAGATGGAGGAGAATCGCTCAACTAGTGAGCATGTGCTCAGATTGTCTGGGTACTTCAATCGCTTGAATCAAGTGGGAGTTAATCTTCCTGATAAGATAGTGATTGACAGAATTCTCTAGTCACCATCACTAAGTTACTAGAACTTCGTGATGAACTATAGTATGCAAGGGATGACGTAAGCGGTTCCCGAGCTCTTCGTGATGTTGAAATCGACGAAGGTAGAAATCAAGAAAGAACATCAAGTGTTGATGATTGACAAGACCACTAGTTTCAAGAAAAGGGCAAAGGGAAAGAAAGGGAAACTTCAAGTAGAATGGCAAACAAGTTGTCACTCCCGTGAAGAAGCCCAAAGCTGGACCTAAGCCTGAAATGGAGTGCTTCTACTGCAAAGGAAATGGTCACTGGAAGTGGAACTACTCCAAATATTTGGTGGATAAGAAGGATGGCAAAGTGAACAAGGGTATATTTTGATGTACATGTTATTGATGTGTACCTTACTAGTGTTTATAGTAGCCCCTGAGTATTTGATACTTGTTCGGTTGCTAAAAATTTAGTAACTCGAAACAGGAGTTACAGAATAAACAAAGACTAGTTGAAGGGGAAGTGACGATGAGTGTTGGAAGTAGTTCCAAGATTGATATGATCATCATCACACACTCCCTATACTTTCGGGATTAGTGTTAAACCTTAATAAATGTTATTTAGCTTTTGCCATGAGCATGAATATGATTTGATCATGTTTATTGCAATACGGTTATTCATTTAAAGTCAGAGAATAATTGTTGTTCTGTTTACATGAATAAAACCTTCAATGGTCATACACCTAATGAAAATAGTTTATTGGATCTCGATCGTAGTGATACACATATTCATAATATTGATGCCAAAATATGCAAAGTTAATAATGATAGTGCAACTTATTTGTGGCACTGCCGTTTGGGTCATATCGGTGTAAAGAGCATGAAGAAACTCTATAAAGATGGATTTTCGGAATCACTTGGTTATGAATCATTTGATGCTTGAGAACCGTGCCTTTGGGCGAGATGACTAAAACTCCGTTCTTCGGAACAATGGAACGAGCAACAAACTTGTTGGAAATAATACATACTGATGTATGCAGACCAATGAGTATTAAGGCTCATGGCGGGTATCGTTATTTTATGACCTTCACAGATGATTTGAGCAAATATGGGTATATCTACTTGATGAAACATAAGTCTGAAATAGTTGAAAGGTTCAAAGAATTTTAGAGTGAAGTGGAAAATCATCGTAACAAGAAAATAAAGTTTCTGCGATCTGATCATGGAGATGAATATTTGAGTTACGAGTTTGGTCTTCAATTAAAACAATGTGGAATAGTTTCACAAACTCAGGCCACCTGGAACACCACAATGTAATGGTGTGTCCGAACGTTGTAATCGTACTTTACTAGATATGGTGTGATCTATGATGTCTCTTATCGGTTTACCACTATCGTTTTGGGGTTATGCATTAGAGACAGATGCATTCACGTTTAATAGGGCACCATCTAAATCCGTTGAGACGACATCGTATGAACTATGGTTTAGCAGTAAACCTAAGCTGTCGTTTCTTAAAGTTTGGAGTTGCGATGCTTATATGAAAAAGGTTTTAAACCTGATAAGCTCGAACCGAAATCGGAGAAGTGCGTCTTCATAGAATACCCAAAGGAAACTATTGGGTACACCTTCTATCACAGATCTGAAGGCAAAACATTCGTTGCTAAGAATGGATCCTTTCTAGAGAAGGAGTTTCTCTCGAAAGAAGTGAGTGGGAGGAAAGTAGAGCTTGATAAGGTAATTTGTACCTTCTCCCGAATTGGAAAGTAGTTCATCACAAAAATCAGTTCCAGTGACCACTACACCGATTAGTGAGGAAGCTAATGATATTGATCATGAAACTTCAGATCAAGTTACTACCGAACCTCGTAGGTCAACCAGAATAAGATCCGCACCATAGTGGTACGGTAATCCTGTTCTGGAAGTCATATAACTAGACCATGATGAACCTATGAACTATGAGGAAGCGATGATGAGCCCAGATTCCGCAAAATGGCTGGAGGCCATGAAATCTGAGATGGGATCCATGTATGAAAACAAAGCATGGACTTTGATTGACTTGCCCGATGATCGGCAAGCCATAGAAAATAAGTGGATCTTCAAGAGGAAGACGGACACTGATAGTAGTGTTACTATCTACAAAGCTCGACTTGTTGTGAAAGGTTTTTCAACAAGTTCAAGGTGTTGAATACAATGAGATTTTCTCACTCGTATCGATGCTTAAGTCTGTCCGAATCATGTTAGCAATTGCCAGATTTTATGAAATTTGGCAAAAGGATGTCAAAACTGCATTCCTTAATGAATTTATTAAAGAAGAGTTGTATATGATGCAACCAGAAGGTTTTGTCAATCCTAAAGGTGCTAACAAAGTGTGCAAGCTACAGCGATCCATTTATGGACTGGTGCAAGCCTCTCGGAGTAGGAATGAGTTGATCAAAGCATATGGTTTTATACAGACTTTTTGAGAAGCCTCTATTTACAAGAAAGTGAGTGGGAGCTCTGTAGCATTTCTAATATTATATGTGGGTGACATATTGTTGATTGGAAATGATATAGAAATTCTGGATAACATGAAAGGATACTTGAAAAAGAGTTTCTCAAAGCAAGACCTCGGTGAAGCTGCTTACACATTGAGCATCAAGATCTATATAGATAGATCAAGACGCTTGATAAGATTTTTCAATGAGTACATACCTTGATAAATTTTTGAATAGTTCAAAATGGAACAGTCAAAGAAGGAGTTCTTGCCTGTGATGCAAAGGTGTGAAGTTGAGTAAGACTCAAGACCCGACCATGGCAGAAAATAGAAAGAGAATGAAAAGTCATTCCCTATGCCTCAGTCATAGGTTCTATAAAGTATGCTATACTGTGAACCAAACCTATTGTATACCTTGCTCTGAGTTTGACAAAGGAATACAATTTAGATCTAATAGTAGATCACTGGACAACGGTCAAGAATATCCTTAGTGAGAACTAAGGAGATGTTTCTCGATTATGGAGGTGATAAAAGAGCCCGTCGTAAAAAGTTACAATGATGCAAGCTTTTACACCAATCCAGATGACTCTAAGTCTCAATCTGGATACATATTGAAAGTGGGAGCAATTAGCTAAAGTAGCTCCGTGCAAAGCATTGTGGACATAGAATATTTGCAAAATACATACGGCTCTGAATATGACAGACCATTGACTAAACTTCTCTCACAAGCAAAACATGATCATACCTTAGTACTCTTTGGGTGTTAATCACATAGCAATGTGAACTAGATTATTGACTCTAGTAAACCCTCTGGGTGTTGGTCACATGACGATGTGAACTATGGGTGTTAATCATATACAGATATGAACATTGGTATTAAATCACATGGCGATGTGAACTAGATTATTGACTCTAGTGCAAGTGGGAGACTGAAGGAAATATGCCCAAGAGGCAATAATAAAGTTATTATTTATTTCCTTATTTCATGATAAATGTTTATTATTCATGCTAGAATTGTATTAACCGGAAACATAATACATGTGTGAATACATGGACAAACTTAATGTCACTAGTATGCCTCTACTTGACTAGCTTATTAATCAAAGATGGTTATGTTTCCTAATCATAGACATGTGTTGTCATTTGATTAACGGGATCACATAATTAGGAGAATGATGTGATTGACATGACCCATTCCGTTAGCCTAGCACTTGATCGTTTAGTATGTTGCTATTGCTTTCTTCATGACTTATACATGTTTTTGTAACTATGAGATTATGCAACTCCCGTTTACCGGAGGAACACTTTGGGTGCTACCAAACGTCACAACGTAACTGGGTGATTATAAAGGAGTACTACAGGTGTCTCCAAAGGTACATGTTGGGTTGGCGTATTTCGAGATTAGGTTTTGTCACTCCGGTTGTCGGAGAGGTATCTCTGGGCCCTCTCGGTAATGCACATCACTATAAGCCTTGCAAGCAATGTAGCTAATGAGTTAGTTACAGAATGATGCATTACGTAACGAGTAAAGAGACTTGCCGGTAACGAGATTGAACTAGGTATTGGATACCGACGATCGAATCTCGGGCAAGTAACATACCGATGACAAAGGGAACAACGTATGTTGTTATGCGGTTTGACCGGTAAAGATCTTCGTAGAATATGTAGGAGCCAATATGGGCATCCAGGTTCCGCTATTGGTTATTGACCGAGAATAGTTCTAGGTCATGTCTACATAGTTCTCAAACCCGTAGGGTCCGCACGCTTAAGGTTTCAATGACAGTTATATTATGAGTTTATGAGTTTTGATGTACCGAAGGAGTTCGGAGTCCCGGGTGAGATCGGGGACATGACGAGGAGTCTTGAAATGGTCGAGACATAAATATCGATATATTGGACGACTATATTCGGAGTTCGGAAAGGTTCCGAGTGATTCCGGTATTTTTGAGTCTGGAGAGTTACGGAATTCGCCGGGAGTATATGGGCCTTGTTGGGCCATACGGAATAGAGGAGAGGGCCAAAGGAAGGAGGCCTGCGCCCCCTGGTCCGAATGGATAAGGGCGCAGCCCCTTTCCTTCTTCCTCTCCCCTCTTTCCCTTCTCCTACTACAACAAGGAGGTGGAATCCTACTAGGACTAGGGAGTCCTAGTAGGACTCCACTTGGCGCGCCTCCTAGGGCCGGCCTCCTTCCCCTTGCTCCTTTATATACTGGGGCGGGGGCACCCATGACACACAAGTTGATCTTCAAGATCGTTTCTTAGCCGTGTGCGTGCCCCCTCCACCATATTCCACCTCGGTCATATCGTCGCGGAGTTTAGGCGAAGCCTGCTGCCGATAGAACATCATCATCGTCACCACGTCGTCGTCTTGACGAAACTCATCCCCGACACTTTCTTTGGATCGAGTCAGGGATCGTCATCGAGCTGAACATGTGCTGAACTCGGAGGTGCGTCGTTCGGTACTTGGATCGGTCGGATCGTGAAGACGTCGACTACATCAACAGCGTTGTCATAACGCTTCGCTTCGGTCTCACGAGGGTGCGTGGACAATACTCTCCCCTCTCGTTGCTATGCCATCACCATGATCTTGCGTGTGCGTAGGATTTTTTTTGAAATTACTACATTCCCCAACAGTTCCACGTCGTTACCTTGATGAAGGCATCGTCATGTGACTGCCGTCGACCCACTCGTACTGCTCCGTGGGAAACCCTAGGATATGGTGTTCCAGACCGGACGATGGCGGCACTGCGGTGTCGTTTCTCTCTTGGGAACATCATTTGTGGAGTAGCGCTGGAAGTCAGAGGCAGGAGGTGGAGCGGCTTCGTCTTGCACGGAGCTTCGGTGGAGATGTCAAGTCATGCACGACCGACAAAAGCTACGCTTGGTCATGCACGGTGGCGGGTGCTACGCACGACAGATCCTCCAAGGACTTCAAGCTGTGTCGGCTGGTGGTACTTGGCGACATGGCGCCGAGGTGTATCGATGGCGACCGCGATGTGTTCAAATGTTTGCTTGCGAGGAGGAGGTGCTGTTGGGCGCCGTGGTGGCGTCGACGATAGCTGGGTGAGCAAGGTTGATGCATCGATTACACTTCGAAGATGAAGCGGTGGCGGTTGGCGGGCGGCCTCGAGAGCACGCCGGACCGATGTGTGCCCTGCACCCGGCAAGTGTCTAGGTTGGGGTCTCAAGTCTTAGATGTTAGGCTTGGTTGCGATGTTTGTTTGGTATTAGGCCCAGGCTATCTGCGCCCCTTCATCAACTGGATAGGTGTAGCGACAGTTTGTTGCTTAGACGGCGGCTTAGTCTTACTATTGTATGACTTTGTAAGATCTTGTGAGAATAATTAATAAAGTGACCGGATGTACCGTCCAGATGCAGAGATCGGGAGTCATCCTCCTTTTCTAAAAAAAAAGATTTACAACCGCAAGCCTAGATCCAGGCCCCTCACCCTTCCGCCACTAGGCCGGCCGACGGAGGAGGCAGGGACCCACACACTCGCCTGCAACGAGCAGGTGGAGTGAGGGCAACTCCCATATCGCGAGAGAGACGAAGATAGCACTTGAGCGGTTAGTATAAGCCTATACGGCTACTTGTGCATTTTCTTCCTTAGTATGGCCTCCAACCCTGGGCAAACCACCTACTGCCATCGCCCGCGGACTGACACAAGGAATTATTTTAGTTGATGGGGTATTGGCAAAACTGAATTATGTAGCATGAGCAAAATCAAACTTATGTACTCCCTCCTATCCAAATACTTGTCGCAGTCCTGCGGCATTTTAGTTAAGAGAGAAGGTGTGGAACCTGGGGTCGAACCCAGGCCAGCAAAGACGCACACCTGCATTTCTACCAATAGGCTAGATGTCGATCGACAAAGTATGTACTACCTCTCTCTCAGTTTATAGGGCGTGCACGTACCCCTAGATCGTCAATTTGACCAACGTAATACAAGTCATATATTACAAAAAATATATCAATATAAACTTCAGATGTTCTATTTTCAAAAGGTATAAATTTTGTGTTATATAGTTTATATTAAGGTGATAAAAATAACAACCTAGGTATACACGTAGGACTTGTAAACTGAAACGGAGGGGGTATATCCTTAGAGCGTGGTTAATAGTATGGCCAGTTGCTGGTTAGAATCCCAATTAGTTGTGTGCTTTGTCATTTGCAGATTAGGGAGGATAGGGACCATTTGTTCCTCAGTTGTCTTTTCAGCCAACGTGTGTGGAACTACCTTCAGATTGATTGGTTTCATGGGAACAATATGGGTGAAATTGCTCTCAATGCCAGGAGGGACTTTAACAAGCCTTTTTTGCTGAAGTTGTCTTCACTGCTTGCTAGAACATTTGGCTTATCAGACATGTGAGACCTAGCTTTAATCAGTGGAGAAGGGCTTTCATTCATGATATGTCTCTGCTCTCCTTTAGGATTAAATCCAGGTTGAAAGAGGACCTTGTGCGATAGGTAACTTTCCTACCCCCTTGATATAGTTTTCCTCTTTCTAGTCTAGATTTGTTTTCTCCTTTTTGGGTTGCTCTTGGTAACCTTTGTAAATACTGTATTCTTATGATGAATAAATTGTTATGGCTGTGGGGGCTTTCCCTACAGGGACCAGTCAAAAAAAAAAAACAATAGAATCCCAAGAAAAGTTGGCTCCTTTCAAAAAAAATATGGTTGCCTTGTTATGAGACACTAAATTAATTAACATAACATGAACTAGCAAGTAGCAACCACAAATGTACAGAAAATGTTGATTCAAATTACCCAGCCATCCAGCCATGAGCACTACCGGCAGCCACGTCTCAACAGCTCAACTCCTTGACTCCTTCAGCCGTGAACCTAGAAGAGTAGTACTGTATTAGAAAAACCGCAAAAAAAAAGTATTAGAAAAAAAAAATCAAAATTTGAAGGGTAGGCTAGAGCCCTATGAGTCCCACCTACTGGACTTGCCACTGCGGACGAGGACAACACGAGCCGAGCGGGAGTCGAAATCCAGGGCCGAAAACATGGTAACGTGACATGATGCGTGACATGAGCCGGCCGGCCGGCCACCGCCTGCGCGAGTGATGCGTCGTGCGCATCGTCGAAAACAAGGAATCGCCGAGGAAGCATCTGCGGCTCTGCACTCCCGCCAGCTGCTGCCCAGTCGTCACACTGGGCAGCAGAGCTTCCAAAGAAGATTTAAGTAGCAAGGGCCAAGGCCAGCCTGCCACATCGTTCACTAGCTAGTTCCAAGAACACACCGATCGATCGGCGATGGCGGCAGCAGCCAGCAGGGAGGAGCGGTGGAGCCTCGCCGGCAAGACGGCCCTCGTCACCGGCGGAACCAAAGGAATCGGGTACGCCCTTCCCCTGCATGCATCTTTCTTTCAAGCCGTTAGCTTTGTGACTGATCACACACGCTGACACACTCGCTCACTTGCGCACCATGCATGGCGCAGGCGCGCGATCGTGGAGGAGCTCGCGGGTTTCGGCGTCCGGGTGCACACATGCGCCCGGAGCGACGCCGACGTGCAGGAGCGGCTGCGCGGGTGGGCCGCCGACGCCGACGCGGGGCGCCTGAGCGGGCGCGTCACGGCCTCCGCCTGCGACGTGTCCGTGCGCGGCGACCGGGAGGCGCTCATGGCCACGGCCCGCGCCGAGCTGGGGGGCAAGCTGGACATCCTCGTCAACAACGCCGGGCAGACCTTCTTCATGCCGGCCACGCAGAGCACGGCGGACGACTACGCCCGGCTCATGGCCACCAATCTGGAGTCGTGCTTCCACCTCGCGCAGCTCGCGCACCCGCTCCTCGTCGCCGCCGGGGGCGGCAGCGTGGTGAACATCTCCTCCGTGGCCGCAGCCATCGCGTACCCGGTGCTGTCGGTGTACTCGGCGACCAAGGCGGCCATGAACCAGCTCGGCCGCAACCTCGCCGTCGAGTGGGCGAGCGACGGCATCCGCGTGAACTGCGTCGCGCCGGGAGGCATCCGGAGCGACATCCTCCAGAGCAGCGGCATCGAGGTTGACATGGAGGCGTTGCGGACGATGGGGCAGAAGGAGAACGAGCGCGTCGCGCTGGGCCGCATGGGCGAGCCGGAGGAGGTCGCGTCGCTCGTCACGTTCCTGTGCATGCCGGCCGCGTCCTACGTCACCGGGCAGGTCATCTACGTCGACGGCGGTCGCACCATATCGGCCTAGGCTACGCTTGCTGCTTGGTCGCTGGCTAGCTAGCTGCCACGGCTCCATTAAACTGTTCTTTATCCATGCACCCTGCTAGTAAATAAGCATCTTCGTTTCGAGTTCAGAGAAGACGACGAAAAGGCATCTTTGTTCCATCATGCGGACCGAACTGTGCGTGCACTTTCATTGTTACAAAAGACTAGCACATATGCCTATTATGCATTGCAATAGTCGGGAGAGATAATTGATGTTTCCACAAAATACGGTCTTGGTTGCGGTAGGCGATAGAGTGAGGTGCTGCAGTTTTCTCATGGGCATGTTTGGCCCGCAAGATATTGATAGTGATGGAGTTGGCCGGCCTGGCAGTGACCACTCAACTTGTGCCTTTTTTTTCTCCGGGTCCGCTTCATCTTGTGGTTGCGGCCCGCTCCTCATCCGGTGGTTGCACGACAATCTTGCTTCGACCACTGCCGGATGGACTACTAATCGCTGCACATAACCAAACATGAATGTTCCTTTTTTATCAGGGTCAATTCTCTTTATTTTAGCGCTCACCTGCCCAAAGTTTTTCTAAGCCAAACCAGTATATTCTTTTTAATTGGCATGTGCAAGCAACCACTAGCAATAATTATGGAGTCTCTTGTTCTGTACATAACTCTTGAGACAACTTATTTATTTCGGACAACCTCCTTATTTTCAGACAACGCGACATATGAAAAATGGTTACATTTTAGGGAGTACCTAGAACTCATCTAAATGAGATATAATTTGGTCTCATTCACTTTGAAAACAAGAACAAATACAACCCACGTCAGCACACACGCATCTTATAACATCATATTCAATGGCTATAAAAGGTGAATGAGACCAAATTATATCTTATCTAGATGAGTTGTAGCTGTACATTTTAATATAGTCCCAAGGTGAGGCTATTGCTATCATAATTGCAAGCTAGCTGAGTTGATTTTGTCCATCATCACAATAGGGAAGGTCCATAGTTCAATCCCGTGACGGTCTAAATTTTTTGCTCCTCGTCAGTCCAATAAAAAAAGAAATGTGTGGTAGGCCCATTCGACCTACCCGGGGATAAACAAAAAGAAAATCTAGGAACCACATGCGGACCGGACGGAACAAAACCAATGTGTATATATTCAATAGGTGGACCAACCATTTTCACGTAACACGTAACACGACCGACTAAGCTCAGTTGGCATCCGCCTGAGGAACTGGACGGGACGTCCCAAATTCGATTCCTTACGTCGGCAAAACATTTTTGCCTTCCTCGGCGAGGGTCGATGGTCTGGATGCAGAGTAGGAATAGCTGCGGAGTGCAGCTGAGGCCCAATACAGCCTGGGCGACAGAGAAATTATTTTTGTTTTTTCTGGCGCCAACAGCATGGGAGCTACTATATGACGCTAGTTGAGTCAAATAGCGCTTGGGACGCACAACAGTTCGCGTTTGCGCTAGCACACTAGCAGGCACCGAAACGGCTTGTATTTGTAAGATGCGAGTAAAAATCCAAGAAGAACGACGCTTTGAAGGATCGAACTCACGACCTTAAAGAACCAACCAGGTGCTGCTAGCCACTCGAACAAACATGCCCTGCAAAAATCAAGGCCGGCTCGAATGTTTAAGAACATACTCGGATTTTAAACATTTTTATTCTTGTTTTATGATTTTTTATGAGATTTTCAAAAAAATATTATTAGAATTACCGAATATTTTTTGGAAACATTAACAATTTTTGAAATCCTAAACAGTTTATAATAATGCGAATAGATTTTCGAAAATTCCATACATTTTCAAAAAAACATGAACAAAATTTAAAATAGAAACATTTTTGAAAAAGATTGTTCAAACTCTACTCCTCTTGTTGGCCAGTCCTTGATTACTCTGCTCCGCGATGGAAAGTCGTACTCTGCTCCTCTTGAAGAGATTGTTCGAACGACACGTGGGGATTATGATGTGCCCCAAGAAGTGACTGCATTGGTTAGGAAAGGCATATATTTGTGGCATCTATCGCCTCAAAGAGCTTCTTGCCGATACGGAGGTGACGTCGTTCCAAGTCAACATGCTGGATTTGCCTGTTGAGCCAGCCGTGCGAAATGCGGTTCTGTATCGTAAGCCAGACTCAGACTCATCCGGGTAGTCTGATGGTAATACGAGTGCTCAAACCGGTGTTGGTCTATTGACCGATGTGCTCCGCTTCTATCTATCACAGACAGTGAGCATACCGATGAGCTTGTGCACGATGGAACGCAGCCAAAGGTGTACTCCTCTATTACAAAAAACCATTTCTATTTGCGGTCGACTTATTTATGTGATTTTACTCAATTGGCACATGCCTTCTTTCTAAAAACTTATACCACCCCTAAAAGCAACAAGAGTCGTCCTTCACTAGCTTCTGTCAACAAAAGGTGTGAGGACTGTTCCAGCAAAAGTGATCCAGTATGTTGTAATCAAATGATTTTAGATGTGTGACGTCAACTGGCTATGTTTGTTTCTTGTAGCGTCGGTGGGGAGAAGGGGCTGGCCAGTAGTCTGCCTAAGTTTGGGATGCGTCAACCTTTGTTCCCAGGTGACCCTGCTCAGGTATGAAGTCTTATCCGCTTGGCGAAATTTTATCTGTACCTGCTCACATGATTGTTTCGTAGTAAGTTCATAACTTATATCTTTTCGCGCGTGCTAGGACCTCAAGAAGTTGTATGGCAGCTCCATTGTTCTTGGTGATGATCTTGCTACTACTTAAGGAAATATGCCCTAGAGGCAAAAATAAAATTACTATTTATATTTCCTTATATCATGATAAATGTTTATTATTCATGCTAAAATTGTATTAACTAGAAACTTAGTATATGTGTGAATACATAGACAAAATGGAGTGTCCCTAGTATGTCTCTACTTGACTAGCTCGTTAATCAAAGATAGTTAAGTTTCCTGACCATAGACATGTGTTGTCATTTGATGAACGGGATCACATCATTAGGAGAATAATATGATGGACAAGACCCATCCCCTAGCTTAGCATAATGATCATTTAGTTTTATCGCTATTGCTTTCATCATGACTTATACATGTTCCTCTGACTATGAGATTATGCAACTCCCGAATACCGAGGAACACCTTGTGTGCTATCAAACGTCACAGCATAACTGAGTGATTATAAAGATGCTCTACAGGTGTCTCTGATGGTGTTTGTTGAGTTGGCATAGATCAAGATTAGGATTTATCACTCCGTGTATCGGAGAGGTATCTCTGGGCCCTCTCGGTAATGCACATCACAATAAGCCTTGCAAGCAATGTGAATAATGAGTTAGTTACGGGACGATGCATTATGGAACGACTAAAGAGACCTGTCGGTGTCAAAACTGGAGGATCTCGGGTAGGGGGTCCCGAACTGTGCGCCTAAGGCAGATGGTAACAGGAGGCGGGGGACACGATGTTTACCCAGGTTCGGGCCCTCTCGATGGAGGTAATACCCTACTTCCTGCTTGATTGATCTTGATGATATGAGTATTACAAGAGTTGATCTACCATGAGATCGTAGAGGCTAAACCCTAGAAGATAGCTATGCTTATGATTGTTCTTGTCCTACGGACTAAACCCTCCGGTTTATATAGACACAGGAGGGAGCTAGGGTTACACAGAGTCGGTTAGAAGGGAGGAGATCTACATATCCGAATTGCCAACCTTGCCTTCCACGCAAAGGAGAGTCCCATCCGGACACGGGACGAAGTCTTCAATTTTGTATCTTCATAGTCCAACAGTCTGGCCAAAGTATATAGTCCGGCTGTCCGAGGACCCCCTAATCCAGGACTCCCTCAGTAGCCCCAAAACCAGGTTTCAATGACGATGAGTCCGGCGCGCATATTTTCTTCGGCATTGCAAGGCGGGTTCTTCCTCCGAATAGAAGATTTTTAACACAAGGATAGTGTCCGGCTCTGCAAAACAAATTGCACATACCATCGTAGAGAGTATAATATTTCTACAAATCTAATCTGCTCACAACTTTTCATAATGTGACATCACGCCATGGTCCGGTCATTATTCGAACCGTTTTTCTCAACCAACTACTGCACATATTGCGAGGCGGTTTTCTTGGCACGCCTTGTCGAAGCAGGGATCGTGTCCCCTTATCATGGGATTCTCATCAATACGGGTGTGGGTAACCCAACCGCGCCATTAATCACGGCGCTTGGGGAATAAGCGAGTTTACCAGGCAGGTGGGGAGGCGCACAGTTTCTTCCGCCCTTACAAAGGGACAATGACTCCTCCTTTTTGCCCATGCCTTCTTCTTCCCTGCCTGTCCATTCTCGCGCACTCGAGCTCCAGCGCCCAAGTTCGCATTTTCTCCGCAAAACCACTCCAAACATATTCGGAGCGGGAGGCAAGTGGATGGTCTCCTCCATTACGGAGGAGAACATTACGAAGCTCCGGGAAGCCAGATACCTAGCCGTAGATATCGCGCACCGGCTCCCAGACACGGGGCAGATCGTCCCCACCCCCGAACCCCACGAAAGGGTTGTATTCCTTACCCATTTCGTCCGCTGGCTGGGATTTCCACTCCACCCATTTATCCGCGGGCTCATGTTCTACTACGGGCTGGACTTCCATGATCTGGCCCCCAATTTCATCCTCAACATCTCGGTGTTTATCGTCGTGCGCGAGGCCTTTCTTCGCATCAAGCCCCACTTCGGCATGTGGCTGAAGACCTTCAACGTTAAACCGAAGGTGGTGGTCGGCCAGCAAGCGGAGTGCGGAGGTGCCATGGTGGGTAAAATGCCCAACGTCACCTGGCTCGAAGGCTCCTATGTGGAGACCGTAAAGGGGTGGCAATCGGTGTGGTTCTACATCACCGAGCCGCACGACACCAACTGGGTGGCGGCCCCCGAATTTCGATCCGGCACCCCCATGCGGCTCACCTCCTGAAAAGAGAAGGGCCTATCCTGGGGTTCATCGGTGGAGCTCACTAGACTCTAGAACTGCGTCAAAAACATGATAAGCAAGAAAATCAAGCTTGTCAATGTGGTCCAAGTCATGTCTTCCGCCGGATCCTCCCGTGTCAAAGACGGGCATTCAATTTATGGGAGTTCGACCCGGCTAAGCACCAGACGCTGCGAGAGCTCTTCGACACGACGCACCAAGACATCTAGAAGGTGCTGTTCAAGTCCGCCGAGGTACCTCCTCCCCTTACCGAGGATCGCGGACTCAGCGCGAAGTGCCATGCCAATCCAGTAACCTCCTTGCATCTCATAAGATGTTCCTTTCCCCAGTATAATCATATGAGGGATCTAAGCCTCCACACCATTTAACAGGAGTGGGTCGTGACAGCGGAGCGGATTGATTGTCCGGCCCCACTGCCCGAAGATCCAACAAGGGCTCTCCTAACGGAGATGCTGGTTCCGACGCCCTATGAGGCGCCGGAGAAGAAGGCCAAGAAGAAGGCCATGGGGACCAGGAAAGGTCTCCGACGCAAGGTCGTATCAGACTCATCGTCCGATAACACCGAGGCGCCCTCCTCCCACAAAAATGAGGAGGAGGAAGAGGAAAGTCCTCCCCTCCCAGCCGGGGGAGACAAGAAAAGGAAGGCCGCCCTGATAACCCACAAGTATAGGGGATCGCAACAGTTTTCGATAAGTAAGAGTGTCGAACCCAACGAGGAGCTAAAGGTAGAATAAATATTCCCTCAAGTTCTATCGACCACCGATACAACTCTACGCACGCTTGACGTTTGCTTTACCTAGAACAAGTATGAAACTAGAAGTACTTTGTAGGTGTTTTCGGGTAAGCTTGCAAGAAAGTAAAGAACACGTAAATATAAACTAGGGGCTGCTAAGGTAAAGACACAACTAAATTAAATACAGCAAGTGTGGAAAAGTGGTGGTAGGAGTTGTGGAATTGTCCCTAAGCAATTGACTATGTTATAGACCGGTAATCACTATTGCAATTCTATTTGAGGGAGAGGCATAAGCTAACATACTTTCTCTACTTGGATCATATGCACTTATGATTGGAACTCTAGAAAGCATCCACAACGACTAAAGATTCATTAGGGTAAAACCCAACCATAGCATTAAAGTATCAAGTCCCCTTTTATCCCATACGCAAACAACCTACTTACTCGGGTCTATGCTTCTGTCACTCACGCCACCCACCATAAGCAAATCATAAACATATTGCAAACCCTACAGCAGGAATCCCTCACGCTTGCATGACACGGAGGGCACAATAGGACAGCACCAATGATAAAACATGCAACTCAAACCAATCATAGCAATTTATCAATCACCGATAGGACAACGAAAATCTACTCAGACATCATAGGATGGCAACACATCATTGGAAAATAATATAAAGCATAAAGCACCATGTTCAAGTAGAGGGTACAGCGGGATGCGGGAGAGTGGACCGCTGTAGATAGAAGGGGGAAGGTGATGGAGATGTTCGTGAAGATGATGGAGGTGTTGGTGAAGATCGTGGTGATGATGATGGCCCCCGGCGGTGTTCCGGCGCCACCGGAAGCAAGGGGGAGAGGGCCCCCTTCTTCTTCTTCTTCCTTGACCTTCTCCCTAGATTGGAGAAGGGTTTCCCCTCTGGTCCTTGGCTCCCATGGCTTGGGAGGGGCGAGAGCCCCTCCGAGATTGGATCTATCTCTCCATTTCTGCGTTCTCTACGTTGGCAGATTCTACCCCTTCACCGTTTCCTTTATATCTGGAGATCCGTAACTCCGATTGGGGTGAATCTTTCGCTCAGATCTTCCTTCTAAAATTAGCTTTCTTGTGCCAGAAGGAGAGCATCAACCGCCTTACGGGTGGACCACGTGGGTCAGGGGCGCGCCTGGGGGGGTAGGGCGCGTCCCCCTACCTCGTGACCACCCTGGACACCGTTTAGCGTTGATTTTACTTCCAGAAAATCATAAATATTCCAAAAATTAGCTCCATCCGTTTTTATCCCGTTTGGACTGCGTTTGATATTGGGTTTCTACGAAACAAAAACATGTAATGAGACAGAGGAGGCCGCATCGGCAATCGGATCAATATGTTAGTCCCAAAAATAGTATAAAAAGTTGCCAAAAAGTATATGAAAGTGAATAATATTGGCATGGAACAATCAAAAATTATAGATACGACGGAGACATATTAGCATCCCCAAGCTTAATTCATACTCGTCCTCGAGTAGGTAAATGATAAAAAAAGAATAATTTTTGATGTGGAATGCTACCTAGCATAATCTTGATCATATGTCTAATCATGGCATGAATATTAAGACACGAGTGATTCAAAGCAATAGTCTATCATTTGACATAAAAACAATAATACTTCGAGCGTACCAATAAAGCAATCATGTCTTTTCAAAACAACAAGGCAAAAGCAAGCTTATCCCTACAAAATCATATAGTTCAGCCATGCTTCATTTTCGTCACACAAAATGCCCCCATCATGCACAACCCCGATGACAAGCCGAGCAATTGGTTCATACTTTTTAACACGCTTCAGCTTTTTCAACCCTCACGCAATACATGAGCGCAAGCCATGGATATAGCACCATAGGTGGAATAGAATATAATGATGGAGGTTATGTGGAGAAGACAAAAAGGGAGAAAGTCTCACATCGACACGGCTAATCAACGAGCTATGGAGATGCCCATCAATTGATGCCAATGCGAGGAGTAGGGATTGCAATGCAACGGATGCACTAAGAGCTATAAGTGTATGAAAGCTCATCAAAAGAAACTAAGTGGGTGTGCATCCAACTTGCTTGCTCATGAAGACCTAGGGCATTTGAGGAAGCCCATCGTTGGAATGTACAAGCCAAGTTCTATAATGAAAATTCCCACTAGTATATGAAAGTGACAACATAGGAGACAATCTATATGAAGAACATGGTGCTACTTTGAAGCACAAGATATGAGACTCACTAGATGAAGAACATGGTGCTACTTTGAAGCACAAGTGTGGAAAAAGAGATAGTAACATTGCTCCTTTTCTTCTTTTTTTGGTGGGCTTCTTTGGCCCCCTTTTTTATTTAGGCTTCTTTGGCCTTTCCCCCTTTTTTTGGGGGCAATGTTCTATAATGATGATCATCACACTTTTATTTACTTACAACTCGATATTACAACTCGATACTGGAACAAAGATATGACTCTATATGAATGCTTCCGGCGGTGTACCGGGATGTGCAACGATCTAGCATAGCAATGACATCAAAAAACGGACAAGCCATGAAAACATCATGCTAGCTATCTTACGATCATGCAAAGCAATATGACAATGAATGCTCAAGTCATGTATATGATGATGATGGAAGTTGCATGGCAATATATCACGGAATGGCTATGGAAATGCCATGATAGGTAGGTATGGTGGCTGTTTTGAGGAAGATATAAGGAGGCTTATGTGTGACAGAGCATATCATATCACGGGGTGTGGATGCACCGGCGAAGTTTGCACCAACTCTCGAGGTGAGAAAGGGCAATGCACGGTACCGAAGAGGCTAGCAATGATGTAAGGGTGAGAGTGCGTATAATCCATGGACTCACATTAGTCATAAAGAACTCATATACTTATTGCAAGAATTTATTAGCCCTCGAAGTAAAGTACTACTACGCATGCCCCTAGGGGGATAGATTGGTAGGAAAAGACCATCGCTCGTCCCCGACCGCCACTCATAAGGAAGATAATCAAAGAAACACCCCATGCTTCAAATTTGTCACACAACGGTTACCATACGTGCATGCTACGGGACTTGCAAACGTCAACACAAGTGTCTATACAATCCACAACCACCCACTAGCATAACTCTAATATCACCATCTTTATATCGCAAAACTATTGCAAGGAATCAAACATATCATATTCAGCGATCTACAAGTTTATGTAGGATTTTATGACTAACCATGTGAATGACCAATTCCTGTCATCTCTCTAAATAGATATAAGTGAAGCAAGAAGTTTAATTCTTTCTACAAAAGATATGCCCACGCTCTAACAAATATAAGTGAAGCAAAAGAGCATTCTGCAAATGGCGGTTTTCTATGTAAAGAGAAACAGGCAATCCAACTTCAAATAATATAAGTGAAGCACACGAAGCATTCTATAAAGCCACACTCAAAAGATTTAAGTGAAGTGCAATGAGCATTCTATAAATCAACCAAGGACTATCTCATACCAGCATGGTGCATAAAAGAAAAATAAAAACCTAATTGCAAAAGACGCTCCAAGACTTGCACATAATGCATGAACGAAATGAATCCGAAACATACCGATACTTGTTGAAGAAAGATGGGATGCCTCCCCAGCATCCCCAAGCTTAGACGCTTGAGTCTCCTTGAATATTTACTTGGGGTGCCTCGGGAATCCCCAAGCTTGAGCTCTTGCCTCTCTTCCTTCTTCTCACATCGAAACATCCTCGGTTAGACACTACATCCACACAAAACTTCAACAGAAAACTCGGTAAGATCCGTTAGTATAATAAAGCAAATCACCACTCTAAGTACTGTAGCAAACCAATTCATATGTTGTTTTTTCATTTTGTCTACTGTAATATAACTTTTCCATGGCTTAATCCACTAATATAAATTGATAGATTCATCAAAACAAGCAAACTATGCATCAAAAACAGAATCTGTCAAAAACAGAACAGTCTGTAGTAATCTGAACATCCACCATACTTTTGTTACACCAAAAATTCTATCAAAATTAGGAAAAATAAAGTTTCTGTCCAAAAGGAATCAGAACCAATTGACGTTCTAGTTAAAAATGTAAAATCGTGCACTACAGCCAAAGTTTCTGTCCTGCACCATACAAACCAACAAGCATTGTAAACATCCTAAAGGCAAACCTTGGCACATTATTTTTATAATACAATGGAATTGTACAAGGGGATAATTATTTTTGATGAAAAGTTTTTGTAATCAAGATTCACAAAGTTTCCGTCAGCATGAACAAAGTTCAAGGAGCTCTCCCACTTCAACAATGCTCGTCTTTCTCACTTTCACTTTCCTTTTTGAAAATTTTTAGGTTCCCCTCTTTATTTTTGTGTTTTAAAACTATATGAAAGCACTCAACAGAAATAAATGACTCTCTAAAACTTCGGGTTGTCTCCCTGGCAGCGCTTTCTTTAAAGCCATTAAGCTAGGCATTTAGTGCTCAAGTAATGGATCCACCCGGATCCCAAGGTATATCGAAGCCCATTTTAATTAACAATGATTTGTAATTTAGTAGTGAGCACAAAGTAACATATATCATGCAACAACGAAGTCTAACTCTCTTCCTATGCATCGGCATGTCATAAAAGAACAATTCATGCACACATAGTAAAGGCCAATGCATAGTATAAGCAGTTTCTTGCAATTTCATAGTATGGGAAACATAGAGAGGTGGAGAAATAGTTCCTCTCTCATAATAATTGCAAGTAGGAGCAGCAAGCACATGCATATTATATTCATCAAAATCATCATTTGTAGTAGTAAAAGGCAACCCATCAATATAATCCTTAATAAGGGCAAACTTCTCCGCTATAGTGTAGTCGGGAGAATTCAAAAAGATAATAGGACTATCATGCGTGGGTGCAATAGTAACAATTTCATGTTTAACATAAGGAACTATAGCAAGTTCATCTCCATACGCATAATTCATATTGGCATGTTGGCCACAAGCATCATCAAAAAGGGATATTTCAAGAGAATCAACGGGATCATAACAATCATCATGGCAATCATCATAGCAACCATCCTTCGGTAAGCACGAAGGGAAATTAGATAATGTATGAGTTGGAGGGTTACTCTCATTAGAAGGTGGGCACGGGTAGCTAATCCACTCCTCCTCCTTTTGTTCTTCGCTCTCCTCATCATCTTTTTCATCCAATGAGCTCACAGTTTCATCAATTTCTTCTTCCATAGCTTCCTGCAAAATATTAGTCTCTTCTTGGACAGCGGAGACTTTCTTAATAAATGCATTAATATAGTAATTGTATTCATAATTTGCATAGCAATATCTAAGTATAGCAAGATTTTCAGGCCTATAAACATCATCATCTAAAGCTTCATACATTTCAAACAAAGCTTCAATTTCATAAGCAGCCTTAAAAGCAACAAATTCTTCTATTTGTTCCACATCATAGTAATCATATATACCATTAGCATAAGAAGCTAAGGTTTCATTATCATTAAATTTGCATGAAAAGGGAAGGTGTGGAGCATTCATCCTAGAGCAACAAGTATAATCATATTCCGAGCATAGTTGTCTAGCATACCACTTCAACATATTAATTTGATCCCATAATAGTTTCCCTTTTTGTGTCGAGCGATAATCCCTAAAGTATTCACATTGATCCAACGTTACTCCCATTATAAAGTTGAATGGGGTTTTCTCAGGATTATCAAAGTAGTACACAATATTTTTTGCATAATGAGAATCGAGGGTTTTAGGAGTTACCCCATCCTCATGAGTAGCAAGTACCTCTAATTTTTTTGGTATTTTGCGTTCCATATCCATAACTAAAGATAGAGAACAACTAAGAACAGCAAATAAGAATTACTTAGTGATAAAGCAAACAAGCACACACGAGAATATTCACCCCACGCTATGACTCCCCGGCAACGGCGCCAGAAAAGAGCTTAGTTGACGGGGTGTGAGTGAGTGCCCTTTACCTTTGCCTCCCCGGCAACGGCGCCAGAAAAAGGTCTTGATAACCCACAGGTATAGGGGATCGCAACAGTTTTCAATAAGTAAGAGTGTCAAACCCAACGAAGAGCTAAAGGTAGAATAAATATTCCCTCAAGTTGTATCGACCACCGATACAACTCTATGCACGCTTGACGTTTCCTTTACCTAGAACAAGTATGAAACAAGAAGTACTTTGTAGGTGTTTTCGGGTAAGCTTGCAAGAAAGTAAAGAACACGTAAATATAAACTAGGGGCTGCTAAGGTAAAGACACAACTAAAGTAAATATAGCGAGTGTGGAAAAGTGGTGGTAGGAGTTGTGGAATTGTCCCTAAGCAATTGACTATGTTACTAGACCGGTAATCACTATTGCAATTATATTTGAGGGAGAGGCATAAGCTAACATACTTTCTCTACTTTGATCATATGCACTTATGATTGGAACTCTAGCAAGCATCTGCAACTACTAAAGATTCATTAAGGTAAAACCCAACCATAGCATTAAAGTATCAAGTCCCCTTTTATCCCATACGCAAACAACCTACTTACTCGGTCTCAGGCTTCATCACCACGCCACCCACCATAAGCAAATCATAAACATATTGCAAACCCTACAGTGGGAATCCCTCACGCTTGCGCGACACGGAGGGCACAATAGGACAGCACAAATGATAAAACATGCAACTCAAACCAATCATAGCAATTCATCAATCACCGATAGGACAACGAAAATCTACTCAGACATCATAGGATGGCAACACATCATTGGAAAATAATATGAAGCATAAAGCACCATGTTCAAGTAGAGGGTACAGAGGGATGCGGGAGAGTGGACCGCTGTAGATAGAAGGGGGAAGGTGATGGAGATGTTGGTGAAGATGATGGAGGTGTTGGTGAAGATCGTAGTGATGATGATGGCCCCCGGCGGCGTTCCGGCGCCACCGGAAGCAAGGGGGAGAGGGCCCCCCTTCTTCTTCTTCCCCTCTGGTCCTTGGCTCCCATGGCTTGGGAGGGGCGAGAGCCCCTCCGAGATTGGATCTATCTCTCTATTTCTGCGTTCTCTACGTTGGCAGATTCTACCCCTTCACCGTTTCCTTTATATCTGGAGATCCGTAACTCCGATTGGGGTGAATTTTTCGCTCAGATCTTCCTTGTAAAATTAGCTTTCTTGCTCCAGAAGGATAGCATCAACTGCCTTACGGTTCGACCACGAGGTCAGGGCGCGCTGGGGGGTAGGGCGCCCCTACCTCGTGACCACCTCGACACTGTTTAGCTGATTTTACTTCCGAAAAATCATAAATATTCCAAAAAATCTCTGTCCGTTTTTACTCCATTTGGACTCCGTTTGATATTGGGTTTCATAAACAAAAACATGTAACAGATGAGAACTGCACCGGGCAATCGGATCAATATGTTAGTCCCAAAAATAGTATAAAAAGTTGCCAAAAAGTATATGAAAGTGAATAATATTGGCATGAAACAATAAAAATTTATAGATACGACGGAGACGTATCACGCCCCGTCAGGGAAGGCCGAAGGGTCCAAGAAGGGAAGGACCCTCCTTCCGGACTACTCCACAGCGTCCGCTTTTAGCGACGAGGAGTGGTTACCCAGGGACAAGCCCCTGGCGAAGTCGTAAGTATCCGGATACCATAATAGTTCTTGGTATGTTTTATTTTATTGCTTCTTATCATGCCGAACATGATAATGCAGTCCATCCAAAGCCCGTATCGACGTATCCTCTTTGGATGAGTCTTTGGGCCCGTCGGAGATGAACAACAATTCACTCCCGACCACCTCCTCCCCTCGCCCTATGGACGACGTCGAGGTGTTGTCTCAAAGGGCACTGAACCAAGGGGAGACAGTTCCGGAGGCGCCCCAAGGCAACATTCTAGGCGCTAGGCGCACGAGGGGCAAGACTCCCATGGGCCCTAATGCCGGGGGCAGCAAGTCTAGCCCCACCGAATCTTCGCCGAACCTCCAAAGGATTCTCGATTCATCAGCGACCCCTCGCCAAGGGGGCAGCTATGCATGGCTGATGGCCTCTGTCCATCCGGAGCCATCAGACAATTTGCTGGAAGCGCTTTGCGGTGCTTCCATTGACGAAGAACACCGCACTATCATGAGTGCGGTGGTCAAGAAGGTTCGGTCCGCCAAAAGTGGACTAACTGAAGCCTATGCCAGCCTCCTAACAGGCTTTGAGGTAAGTAATCAAATTATGAGAAAATGTTACAGCCTAGACTATAGCCCCTGATGTTCTGTTTGGTGTTCGCAAAGAAAGGCCGAACAGAAGATCAAATAATAATCACAGGAGTCTAATCAGAATATGTCTATGTGAATAAGCAGGCTTCGCTCCTGGCCGCTGCCGCTCGCACGACGGAGGTCGCCGCACTGAAGCGGGACCTTGAGCGATCCGAGGAAGAGCTAGGCCTTACCAAGAGGCAGCTCGAAAAGAACAAAGGTAAGTAATGCCCCGTCTGTTTATTGATATAGAAAAATGAAGGTGGTTGTTAGATCACAAGATCGTCATGAATTTTGCTAGGGGCCACGACCGAAGTGGCGGCCCTGAAGACAGCGTTGTCCGAGGGCGAAGGCAAAGCGGCCAAGGAGCATGCCAAGCGCGAGAAGCAAGAGGCCTGGGTCGGTGAGGTTCAACAAGAGCTCCAGGAGTTTGTCAAGAAATACGAGTCCTTGGAGCGTGACTCGAAGACGCAAGTGCCCGAGCTTGCGAAGGCCCTCGAGAGCGCACAGAATGCCAAGGCCGAAGCCCAAAAGGTCCTCCAGGAAATTGAGGCGGTCAAGAAGATAGAGGCGGGTAAGGCATTCATTATGCAAAGCAAGCATGTGAAGGAAACTTTCCTTTTACTTACCCAAATTCAGAGCTCTCCAGGAGCATTCGCAGATCTACCCAGCAGTGTGTCGGATGCCGCGGAGTTCTACCAGGCCGAGGAAGGGAGCTCGACGGAGAAGTTGTTCTGGTCTCAGTATACTGGGACCGAACATCCGATGCCCTTGAGCGACCAGTTGAAGCAACTGGTCGAGCTTCACAAGGCGGCCGAACTGGCCATGAAGGGTCTCATAGTCCGAATGTGGCCTGGCGAGCCCCTGCCTGGCAGCTATTTCGGCCTGGTAACGCGGCTTGTGAACTCCCGCCCACGGTTTGAAGTCATAAAGCGGTCCGTCTGCATTGAGGGTGCGCGCAGGGCTTTTGCTCGAGCGAAAGTGCACTGGGCGAAGATGGATGCCGAAAAGCTGGTGAAGGAGGGGCCGCCGGAGGATAAGGAGCATCGCCACCCCGAAAAGTATTATGACAGTGTTTTGAAGGGTGCTCGCCTTGTGGCAGAGGAATGTGCTAAGGATGTAATATTTGAGTGAATGTACTCATGTGATCCTGTAATATGAAACGAGTTCATGTGCGCTATGTAACGCTTGTTAATTTAAAATATTACCTTCTGTGCGGGTTTATAGAATTTGAGAGTTGGCGAGTCATCGGCTTCTGCCCCCATGTAACTAGTACTGAGGTGTTCGGGATAAACCTGATCACTCTTTATCCAAGTTTTGGGTCCTTCGAAGGAGGTGTTCTGCACAACGAACCAGGCAATCGGACTATAAAGCTTTATCACTCCCACTTAGCCATAGAAGTCTACAATTTGAAATTGTGGCGAAGCCCCTAGTATTCGGAAGGCCGAACTTGGGGCGCTATGTACGCCTAAATCAGACAAGGCCGACTCCTCGCTGGAAGCGGGAAAAATCTTTAAGGATTTGAGACCTCTCGAACAGCGACCAGCTCTCGCCGCATCATGACAGTCAATTTTTGGCTTTCTCTACTAAGGTGCTCGTCCGTAAGAACCGGGACACACTCGTAGTAGTTCTCCCAGTGCTACCTTAGCCGATATAGCGGAACGTAAGGTACCAAAACATGGGAGCCGGGCAAACCCAACTATTGACCCAAGACATGATTCGGAGCTGATGCATATAATGTTATAAGTTTGGGGTGCCGCACTGTCGAAAGTGTTCCAACTTTTCATGCCGTGTTATGGGGTACATCGAAGCCCCTGGCGCACTGGTCATATCAAAATGTACGGGTGCAATTTGTCGTAAATAAGCAGACAATGAAAAAAGATGAACGAATGCAATAATATGCTAATGCTGCACATTGTTATTTAAATGATACGTCAAAGCGTATGCACACATATAGTGCAATAAGTAAAAAATAGGACTATTTGACATCCCCTATCCAAGGGCAAGCTGCGTGTAGGTATGCAAAACAGGTATATCGATCGTTATCAGAGACCACCTAGGGATTCCCTTGTACGTGAAAGCTTCTTGCTTCCTTGGTGTTTCCTTCCCGTGACGGGTGATACGTCTCCAACGTATCTATAATTTTTGATTGCTCCATGCTATATTATCTACTGTTTTGGACCATATTGGGCTTTATTTTCCACTTTTATATTACTTTTGGGACTAACCTATTAACCGGAGGCCCAACCCAGATTTGTTGTTTTTTTGCCTATTTCAGTATTTCGAAGAAAAGGAATATCAAACGGAGTCAAAACGGAACGAAATCAACTAGAGAAGTTATTTTTGGAACGGAAGCTACCCGATGGACTTAGACCCCACGTCAAGGAAGGTACGAGGAAGCCACGACGGTGGGGGGCGCGCCCACCCCCTAGGGTGCACCCACCCCCCTAGGACGCGCCCCCTACCTCTGTAGCCACCAAAAACTAATCGGGACCTGTTCCGGCACCATGCCGGAGGGGGGAACCCTCACCGGTGGCCATCTTCATCATCCCGCGCTCTCCATGACGAGGAGGGAGTAGTTCACCCTTGGGGCTGAGGGTATGTACCAGTAGCTATGTGTTTGATCTCTCTCTCTCTCTCTCTCTCTCTCTCTCTCTCTCTCTCTCTCTCTCGTGTTCTTGATTTGGCACGATCTTGATGTATCACGAGCTTTGCTATTATAGTTGGATCTTATGTTTCTTCTCCGCCTCTACTCTCTTGTAACGAATTGAGTTTTCCCCTTGAAGTAATCTTATCGGATTGAGTCTTTACAGATTTGAGAACACTTGATGTATGTCTAGCCATGCGTATCTGTGGTGACAATGGGATATCACATGATTCACTTGATGTATGTTTTGGTGATCAACTTGCGGGTTCCGCCCATGAACCTATGCATAGGGGTTGGCACACGTTTTTGTCGTGATTCTCCGATAGAAACTTTGGGGCACTCTTTGAGGTTCTATGTGTTGGTTTGAATAGATGAATTGAGATTGTGTGATGCATATCGTCTAATCATACCCACGGATACTTGAGGTGACATTGGAGTATCTAGGTGACATTAGGGTTTTGGTTGATTTGTGTCTTAAGGTGTTATTCTAGTACGAACTCTAGGGCTGTTTGTGACACTTATAGGAATAGCCCAACGGATTGATTGGAATGAATAACTTTGAGGTGGTTTCATACCCTCCCATAATCTCTTCGTTTGTTCTCCGCTATTAGTGACTTTGGAGTGACTCTTTGTTCCATGTTGAGGGATAGTTATATGATCCAATTATGTTATTATTGTTGAGAGAACTTGCACTAGTGAAAGTATGAACCCTAGGCCTTGTTTCCTAGCATTGCAATACCGTTTGTGCTCACTTTTACCACTTGTTACCTTGCTGTTTTTATATTTTCAGATTACAAAAACCTATATCTACCATCCATGTTGCACTTGTATCACCATCTCTTCGCCGAACTAGTGCACCTATACAATTTACCATTGTATTGGGTGTGTTGGGGACACAAGAGACTCTTTGTTATTTGGTTGCAGGGTTGTTTGAGAGAGACCATCTTCATCCTACGCCTCCCATGGATTGATAAACCTTAGGTCATCCACTTGAGAGAAATTTGCTACTGTCATACAAACCTCTGCACTTGGAGGCCCAACAACGTCTACAAGAAGAAGGTTGCATAGCAGACATCAAGCAGTTTCTGGCGCCGTTGTCGGGGAGGTGAGTGCTTGAAGGTATATCTTTAGATCTAGCAATCAAATCTTTTTGTTTCTTGTTTTAACACTAGTTTAGTTTATAAAAGAAAATAAAAAAAATGGAATTGAGTTTTCCTCATACGCTTCACATTTTAAATATCTTTCGTGAGTATGATAGGAAGGAAAATTGTGCTCAAGTGCTAGAAGAAGAGTTACATAGAATGCTTGGCATAAAATATGTGAATGATGAGCATGATTGCAATGTTGTTAGTATGAATTCCTTGAATATCCATGATGCTAATGATATGCAAAGCCACAAGCTTGGGGAAGCTATGTTTGATGAAGATGATATTTTTTGTCCCCCAAGCTTTGATGAGCAAATTTACTATGATGAAAGCATGCCTCCTATCTATGATGACTATTACGATGACACGTATGCTTTAAAGAATAATTATAACCATGAAACTTGTCATCTTGATCTTAATTTTCAACCATATGATAGTTATTTTGTTGAGTTTGCTCCCACTACTATTCATGAGAATAAATTTGCTTGTGTGGAGAGCAATAAAAATTATATGCAAGTAGATCATGAAAAGAATGATTTAGGTGCTGGTTATATTGTTGAATTCATTCATGATCCTACTGAAAATTATTATGAGGGAGGAATATATGCTTGTAGGAATTGCAATAATATCAAGTTTCCTCTCTATGTGCTTAAAATCTTGAAGTTATGCTTGTTTTACCTTCCTATGCTAGATGATTCTTGCTCCAATAAGTTGTTTGTTCACAAAATCCCTATGCATAGGAAGTGGGTTAGACTTAAATGTGTTAGTCATATTCTTCATGATGCTCTTTTTATGTTTTAGTTCTTATCTTTTATGCGAGCATCATTGATATCATCATGCCTAGCTAGGGGCTTTAAACGATAGCGCTTGTTGGGAGGCAACCCAACTTTATTTTAGTTTCTTGCTTTTTGGTTCTGTTTAGGAATAAATAATCTATCTAGCTTCTGTTGAGAAGTGGTTTTATGTTTAAATTAGTGTTTGTGCCAAGTAGAACCTTTGGGAAGACTTGGGTGAAGTCATTATGATCATGCTGTAAAAAAACAGAAACTTTAGCACTCACGAGATTAGCTAGAACTTTTTACTGGAAAGTGCTATTTAGTTGATTATTTTTGCATATGATTACTAGACAAATCGCTCAGGTCCACCAATTTATTTTAGATTTTTTGGAGTTCCAGAAGTTTGCGTTAGTTACAGATTACTACAGACTGTTCTGTTTTTGACAGATTCTGTTTTCATTGTGTTGTTTGCTTATTTTGATGACTCTATGGCTAGTAAAATAGTTTACAAACCATAGAGAAGTTGGAATACAGTAGGTTTAACATCAGTATAAATAAAGAATGAGTTCATTACAGTACCTCGAAGTGGTGTTTGTTTTCTTTCGCTAACATAGCTTACGAATTTTCTGTTAAGTTTTGTGTTGTGAAAGTTTCAAGTTTTGGGTAAAGATTCGATGGACTATGGAATAAGGAGTGGCAAGAGCCTAAGCTTGGGGATGCCCAAGGCACCCCAAGGTAATAGTCCAGGACAACCAAGAGCCTAAGCTTGGGGATGCCCCGGGTGGTATCCCCTCTTTCGTCTTCGTTCATCGGTAACTTTACTTGGAACTATATTTTTATTCACCACATGATATGTGTTTTGCTTGGAGCGTCATTTTCTTTTCTTTAGCTTTGCTTGCTGTTTGAATAAAGTATCAAGATCTGAAATTCTTAAATGTTAGAGAGTCTTCACATAGCTGTATAATTATACAACTACTCATTGATCTTCACTTATATCTTTTGGAGTAGTTTATTGTTTGCTTTAGTGCTTCACTTATATCTTTTAGAGCATGGTGGTAGTTTTATTTTGAAGAAATAGATGAACTCTCATGCTTAAATTAGATTATTTTGAGAGTCATAAATAGCATGGTAATTTGCTTAATAATAATATGCTTGGTATTCAAGATTTGTAAAACTTTCTTTTGAGTGCGTTGAATACTAAGAAAAGTTTGATGCTTGATAATTGTTTTGAGATATGGAGGTGGTAATATCAAAGTCGTGGTAGTTGAGTAGTTGTGAATTTGAGAAATGCTTGTGTTGAAGTTTGCAAGTCCCGTAGCATGCACGTATGGTAAACGTTATGTAACAAATTTGAAACATGAGGTGTTATTTGAGTGTCCTCCTTATGAGTGGCGGTCGGGGACGAGCGATGGTCCTTTCCTACCAATCTATCCCCCTAGGAGCATCCGCGTAGTGCTTTGGTTTTTGATGGCTTGTAAATTTTTGCAATACGTATGTGAGTTCTTTATGACTAATGTTGAGTCCATGGATTATACGCACTCTCACCCTTCCATCATTGCTAGCCTCTTCGGTACCGTGCATTGCCCTTTCTCACATTGAGAGTTGGTGCAAACTTCGCCGGTGCATCCAAACCCCGTGATATGATACGCTCTTTCACACATAAACCTCCTTATATCTTCCTCAAAACAGCCACCATACCTACCTATTATGGCATTTCCATAGCTATTCCGAGATATATTGCCATGCAACTTTCCACCATTCCGTTTATCATGACACATTCATCATTGTCATATTGCTTAGCATGATCATGTAGTTGACATCGTATTTGTGGCAAAGCCACCGTTCTGAATTCTTTCATACATGTCACTCTTGATTCATTGCAAATCCCGGTACACCGCCGGAGGCATTCATATAGAGTCATACTTTGTTCTAGCATCGAGTTGTAATCATTGAGTTGTAAATAAACAGAAGTGTGATGATCATCATTTTCTAGAGCATTGTCCCCAAAAAAAGAGAAAGGACAAAAGAAAAACAATAAGGCCCAAAAAAAAGAAATAAAAAGGGGCAATGTTACTATATCTTTTTCCACACTTGTGCTTCAAAGTAGCACCATGTTCTTCGTATAGCGAGTCTCATATATTGTGCTTCAAAGTAGCATCATGTTTTTCATATAGAGAGTTTCATATGTTGTCACTTTCATATACTAGTGGGAACTTTTCATTATAGAAATTGGCTTGTATATTCCAACGATGGGCTTCCTCAAATGCCATAGGTCTCCGTGAGCAAGCAAGTTGGATGCACACTCACTTAGTTTCTTTTGTTGAGATTTCATACATTTATAGCTCTAGTGCATCCGTTGCATGGCAATCCCTACTCCTTGCATTAACATCAATTGATGGGCATCTCCATTGCCCATTGATTAGCCTCATTGATGTAAGACCTTCTCCTTTTTTGTCTTCTCCACATAACCCCCATCATCATATTCTATTCCACCCATAGTGCTATATCCATGGCTCGCGCTCATATATTGCGTGAAAGTTTATAGGTTTGAGATTACTAAAGTATGAAACAATTGCTTGGCTTGTCATCGGGGTTGTGCATGATGAGAGCATTCTTGTGTGATGAAAATGGAGCATGACAAAACTATATGATTTTGTAGGGATGAACTTTCTTTGGCCATGTTATTTCGAGAAGACATAATTGCTTAGTTAGTATGCTTGAAGTATTATTATTTTTATGTCAATATGAACTTTTGTCTTGAATCTTTCTCATCTGAATATTCATCCCACAATTAAGAAGAATTACATTGAAATTATGTCAAGTAGCATTCCACATCAAAAATTATCTTTTTTATCATTTACCTACTCGAGGATGAGCAGGAATTAAGCTTGGGGATGCTTGATACGTCTCCAACGTATCTATAATTTTTGATTGCTCCATGCTATATTATCTACTGTTTTGGACCATATTGGGCTTTGTTTTCCACTTTTATATTACTTATGGGACTAACCTATTAACCGGAGGCCCAGCCCAGATTTGTTGTTTTTTTGCCTATTTCAGTATTTCGAAGAAAAGGAATATCAGATTGGGCTTTATTTTCCACTATTATATTACTTCTGGGACTAACCTATTAACTGGAGGCCCATCCCAGATTTGCTGTTTTTTGCCTACTTTAGTATTTCGAAGAAAAGGAATATCAAACGGAGTCAAAACGGAACGAAATCAACTAGAGAAGTTATTTTTGGAACGAAAGCTACCCGATGGACTTGGACCCCACGTCAAGGAAGGAACGAGGAAGCCACGAGGGTGGGGGGCGCGCCCCCCTGCCTTGTGGGGCCCTCGTGGCTACCCTGACGTGCTTCTTCCGCCTATATAACTCCACGTACCCTAAAACTTCCAGAACAGAGAATAGATCGGGAGTTCCGCCGCCGCAAGCTTCTGTAGCCACCAAAAACCAATCGGGACCTTGTTCCGCCACCCTGCCAGTGGGGGGAACCCTCACCGGTGGCCATCTTCATCATCCCGGCGCTCTCCATGACGAGGAGGGAGTAGTTCACCCTCGGGGCTGAGGGTATGTACCAGTAGCTATGTGTTTAATCTCTCTCTCTCTCTCTCTCTCTCTCTCTCGTGTTCTTGATTTGGCACGATCTTGATGTATCGCGAGCTTTGCTATTATAGTTGGATCTTATGTTTCTTCTCCCCCTCTACTCTCTTGTAATGAATTGAGTTTTCCCCTTGAAGTAATCTTATCAGATTGAGTCTTTAAAGATTTGAGAACACTTGATGTATGTCTTGCCATGCGTATCTGTTGTGACAATGGGATATCACGTGATTCACTTTATGTATGTTTTGGTGATCAACTTGCGGGTTCCGCCCACGAACCTATGCATAGGGGTTGGCACACGTTTTCGTCGTGATTCTCCGGTAGAAACTTTGGGGCACTCTTTGAGGTTCTATTTGTTTGTTTGAATAGATGAATTGAGATTGTGTGATGCATATCGTATAATCATACCCACGGATACTTGAGGTGACATTGGAGTATCTATGTGACATTAGGGTTTTGGTTGATTTGTGTCTTAAGGTGTTATTCTAGTACGAACTCTAGGGGCTGTTTGTGACACTTATAGGAATATCCCAACGGATTGATTGGAAAGAATAACTTTGAGGTGGTTTCGTACCCTACCATAATCTCTTCGTTTGTTCTCTGCTATTAGTGACTTTGGAGTGACTCTTTGTTGCATGTTGAGGGATAGTTATATGATCCAATTATGTTATTATTGTTGAGAGAACTTGCACTAGTGAAAGTATGAACCCTAGGCCTTGTTTCCTAGCATTGCAATACCGTCTGTGCTCACTTTTACCACTTGTTACCTTGCTGTTTTTATATTTTCAGATTACAAAAACCTATATCTACCATCCATATTGCACTTGTATCGTGCACCTATACAATCTACCATTGTATTGGGTGCGTTGGGGACACAAGAGACTCTTTGTTATTTGGTTGGAGGGTTGTTTGAGAGAGACCATCTTCATCCTACGCCTCCCACGGATTGATAAACCTTAGGTCATCCACTTGAGGGAAATTTGCTACTGTCCTACAAACCTCTGCACTTGGAGTCCCAACAACGTCTACAAGAAGAAGGTTGCGTAGTAGACATCAAGCAGTTTCTGGCGCCGTTGCCGGGGAGGTGAGTGCTTGAAGGTATATCTTTAGATCTAGAAATCGAATCCTTTTTTCTTGTTTTAACACTAGTTTAGTTTATAAAAGAAAATTAAAAAATGGAATTGAGTTTGCCTCATACGCTTCACCTTTTTAATATCTTTCGTGAGTATGATGGGAAGGAAAATTGTGCTCAAGTGCTAGAAGAAGAATTACATAGAATGCTTGGCATAAAATATGTGAATGATGAGCATGATTGCAATATTGTTAGTATGAATTCCTTGAATATCCATGATGCTAATGATATGCAAATCCACAAGCTTGGGGAAGCTATGTTTGATGAAGATGATATTTTTTGTCCCCCAAGCTTTGATGAGCAAATTTACTATGATGAAAGCATGCCTCCTATCTATGATGACACGTATGCTTTAAAGAATAATGATAACCATGAAACTTGTCATATTGATCTTAATTTTCAATCATATGATAGTTATTTTGTTGAGTTTGCTCCCACTACTATTCATGAGAATAAATTTGCTTGTGTGGAGAGTAATAAAAATTATATGCAAGTAGATCATGAAAAGAATGATTTAGGTACTGGTTATATTGTTGAATTCATTCATGATGCTATTGAAAATTATTATGAGGGAGGAATATATGCTTGTAGGAATTGCAATAATATCAAGTTTCCTCTCTATGTGCTTAAAATCTTGAAGTTATGCTTGTTTTACCTTCCTATGCTAGATGATTCTTGCTCCAATAAGTTGTTTGTTCACAAAATCCCTATGCATAGGAAGTGGGTTGGACTTAAATGTGTTAGTAATATTCTTCATGATGCTCTTTTTATGTTTCAATTCTTATCTTTTATGTGAGCATCATTGAAATCATCATGCCTAGCTAGGGGCGTTAAACGATAGCGCTTGTTGGGAGGCAACCCAATTTCATTTTAGTTTCTTTATTTTTGGTTCTGTTTAGGAATAAATAATCCATCTAGCTTATGTTGAGATGTGGTTTTATGTTTAAATTAGTGTTTGTGCCAAGTAGAACCTTTGGGAAGACTTGGCTGAAGTCTTTATGATCATGCTGTAAAAAAACAGAAACTTTAGCGCTCACGAGATTAGCTAGAACATTTTACTGGAAAGTGCTATTTAGTTGATTCTTTTTGCATATGATTACTAGACAAATCCCGCAGGTCCACCAATTTATTTTAGAATTTTTGGAGTTCCAGAAGTTTGCGTTAGTTACAGATTACTACAGACTGTTCTGTTTTTGACAGATTCTGTTTTCATTGTGTTGTTTGCTTATTTTGATGACTCTATGGCTAGTAAAATAGTTTAAAAACCATAGAGAAGTTGGAATACATTAGGTTTAACACCAATATAAATAAAGAATGAGTTCATTACAGTACCTTGAAGTGGTGTTTTGTTTTCTTTCGCTAACGGAGCTTACGAGTTTTCTGTTAAGTTTTGTGTTGTGAAGTTTTCAAGTTTTGGGTAAAGATTTGATGGACTATGGAATAAGGAGTGGCAAGAGCCTAAGCTTGGGGATGCCCAAGGCACCCGAAGGTAACATTCAAGGATAACTGAGGGAGTCCTGGACTAGGGGGTGTCCGGATAGCCGGACTATCATCATCGGCCGGACTCCAAGACTATGAAGATACAAGATTGAAGACTTCGTCCCGTGTCCGGATGGAACTTTCCTTGGCGTGGAAGGCAAGCTTGGCGATACGGATATGTAGATCTCCTACCATTGTAACCGACTCTGTGTAACCCTAGCCCTCTCCGGTGTCTATATAAACCGGAGGGCTTTAGTCCGTAGGACATAACCTCCATTACAACAATCATACCATAGGCTAGCTTCTAGGGTTTAGCCTCCTTGATCTCGTGGTAGATCCACTCTCGTACTACCCATATCATCAATATCAATCAAGCAGGAGTAGGGTTTTACCTCCATCGAGAGGGCCCGAACCTGGGTAAAAACATCACGTCCCTTGTCTCCTGTTACCATCCGCCTAGACGCACAGTTCGGGACCCCCTACCCGAGATCCGCTGGTTTTGACACCGACATTGGTGCTTTCATTGAGAGTTCCTCTGTGTCGTCACCGATAGGCTTGATGGATTCTTCAAACAACAACACAGTCCAGGGTGAGACTTTTCTCCCGCACAGATCTTCAGATTCGGCGGCCGCGCTGGGCCAATTCACTTGGCCATCCGAGCAGATCGAAGCTACGCCCAGCCATCGTGTCAGGTTTGAAGCCTAAACTTCACGGCCGACATCCGCGGAGACTTGATCTTGAGGATTCGAGCCACAGCCGAAGCGTGCCGCCTTTGTCACGATGTGCATGATCTAGCTCGCCGCGGACAAGACCTTGGAGGCCGCACGAATCCGCCTCGACCCATAGTTCGGGCAGACCGCGCAGACGAGGACGGTGGCTGGACACCGCCTCGGGAGCTGCAACTTCTACGGCGATGGAGCCGGATACTGACCTTGTCCCTTATAAAGCCCGTGACTCAAAGGTGCCGGACTCCCTGCCGGACTCCGAACCTCCTGCGCCCCTGCCAATCGAATCCGATTGGGCGCCGATCATGGAGTTCACCGCTGCGGACATCTTTCAGCACTCACCCTTTGGCGACATCTTGAATTCGCTAAAGCATCTCTCGTTATCGAGAGTCTGGCGGATCGCGATCAGGATGGTTGGGATGCGGACGACGAAGAAATTCAAGTCCCACCCACCACCCACTTTGTAGCCACTGTCGACGATCTAACCGACATGCTAGACTACGACTCCGAAGACATCGACGGTATGGACGACGATGCCGGAGACGATCAAGAACCAGTGCCTACGGGGCACTGGAAGACCACCTCGTCATACGACATATACATGGTGGACACCCCAAAAGATGGGGACGACGAAGAAGCAACGGATGCAGGTTCCCCTAAGAAACAGCCCAAGCGCCGACGTCAGCGGCGCCGCTCTAAATCCCGGCACAACAATAATGGAGATTCCGGCACCGGAGATAATAACACCCCAGAGAGTGCCGAAGACAACCCCCTCCAGCAAGATTCAGTGTAGGAGGATGCAGAAGCCAGCCCTCACGAGAGAGCGGCAGACGAAGAGGTCGAGGATGATAATTACATGCCTCCCTCCGGAGACGAGGCAAGCCTCAATGACGACGAAGTCGTTGTGCCTGAGGATCCCGTCGAACAAGAGCATTTTAAACGCAGGCTAATGGCCACGGCAAATAGCCTAAAGAAAAAGCAGCAACAACTTCAAGCTAATCAAGATCTGCTAGCCGACAGATGGACTGAAGTCCTGGCGGCCGAAGTGTATGAACTCTAACACCCCTCCAAAAGCTACCCAAAACGCAAGTTGCTCCCCCGATTAGAGCAGGAGGCATATAAACCTTCATCACCAGCGCACAATACGGCAGACCGACCACCTCGTGGCTGCGACAGAGAGGCATCTAAGCCCTCCACCAGAACCGTACCCCGGCACCGCTCGAAAAGTACGAAGCCACGGGGGAATGCGCCGGACTTGCGGGACATATTGGAGGACAAGGCAAGACAATCCAGATCTATCTATGGATCACGTGGGCGCCCCATGACCCACGACGACTACCGTCGCGCCGGATACAACAATTCCGGCCGGGCCGAACACAGCAGACAACGCTCTCTTGAGCTGCGTCGTGATATTGCTCAATATAGAGGCGCCGCACACCCACTATGCTTCACAGATGAAGTAATGGATCATCAAATCCCTGAAGGGTTTAAACACGTGAACATTGAATCCTACGACGGCACAACAGACCCCGCGGTTTGGATCGAAGATTGTCTCCTTCATATCTATATGGCCCGCGGCGACGATCTCCACGCCATCAAGTATCTCCCACTCAAGCTTAAAGGACCAGCTCGGCATTGGCTTAACAGCTTGCCCGCAGAGTCAATTGGGTGCTGGGAGGACCTGGAAGCCGCATTCCTCGACAACTTCCAGGGCACATATGTGCGACCACCGGACGCCAATGACCTAAGCCACATAATTCAGCAGCCAGATGAATCGGCCAGACAGTTCTGGACACGGTTCTTAACAAAGAAAAATCAAATCATCGACTGTCTGGATGCAGAGGCCCTTGCAGCCTTCAAACATAACATCCACGACGAGTGGCTGGCCTGGCACCTAGAACAGGAAAAGCTGAAATCCATGGCAGCCCTCACATCACTCAAGACCCGCTTCTGTGCGGGGGAGGACAGCTGGCTAGCCCGCAGCAACAACCTCAGCAAAAATGCTGGCAGTCCGGATACTAAGGACCACAATGGTAGGTCGCGTCGAAATAAAAACAAACGCCGCGTTAACGGTGATAACAATGAGGATACGGCAGTCAACGCCGGATTCAGAGGCTCTAAACCCGGTCAGCGGAAGAAGCCATTCAAAAGAACCACTGCGGGTCCGTCCAATTTGGACCGAATACTCGACCGCTCTTGCCAGATACATGGCACCCCTGAAAAGCCAGCCAACCACACCAACAGGGATTGTTCGGTATTCAAGCAGGCAGGCAAGTTAATTGCCGAAAACAATGACAAGGGGCTGCATAGCGATGACGAGGAGGAGACCCGGCCGCCAAGCAAGAGGGGATGTAAGGTTTTCACAAGTGCAGACGGTAAACATGATATACGCAACCCACATACCCAAGAGGGAGCGGAAGCGTGCACTTAGGGACGTATATGCGATGGAGCCAGTCGCCCCGAAGTTCAATCCATGGTCCTCTTGCCCGATCACTTTTGATCGAAGGGACCACCCCACCAGTATCCGCCATGGCGGATTCGCCGCATGGGTTTTAGACCCAATCATTGATGGATTTCACCTCACTAGAGTCCTGATGGACGGCGGCAGCAGCCTGAACCTGCTTTATCAGGATACAGTGCGCAAGATGGGCATAGACCCCTCAAGGATTAAACCTACAAAGACGACCTTCAAAGGCGTCATACCAGGTGTGGAGGCCAATTGTACAGGCTCAGTCACACTAGAAGTGGTCTTCGGATCCCCGGATAATTTCCAAAGCGAGGAGTTAATCTTCGACATAGTTCCGTTCCGCAGTGGCTATCACGCTCTGCTCGGACGAACCGCGTTCGCAAAATTCAACGCGGTGCCGCATTATGCATACCTTAAGCTCAAGATGCCAGGCCCTTGTGGAGTCATCACGGTCAACAGAAATATTGAACGCTCCCTCCGAACGGAGGAACACACAATGGCTCTCGCGGCAGAAGTACAGAGCAGCCTTTTAAGGCAATTTTCGAGTCCGGCCGTTAAACGACCGGACTTGGCCAAACGCGCCCGGAGTAACATCAATCAAGACCACCTGGCACGTTCCGAGCACGCGTAGCAATGCGGCCCCAACCCCAGCCCCCGCATGATTGCAAAACCAGCTCCCCGCGTACATCATTACACTTTGGAGATACCATGGGCATAGGGGGAGGGGCACGACCACGACAAGCCCAGAGTGCGGCTCAACCACACCAGGGGCTCCTAGGTGTGTCGCTCTTTTTATTTTCCTCTTTCTTCTTTTTATCCACAGGACTCCGTTTACCAGAGACACTGTCTGGCGGCGAACCTGCCGAACTCACGATGCAACAGCCAGGGAAGGACAAAGGCTACGACGAACACGCAGGTGGTCTCCATTATGAGCATTAAATTTGTTAAATACACTAGTCCGCAGCCTACCCCTGGAGGGGGACATGTTTAAATAGTCCAATCCCTTGCTTACCGCATTATTTGTATCATTCTGCACTCATGGCAGAATCCCTTGAATAAACAATGCATCACTTTTCGCTTATAATTGCATTCCTTTTCTTATATATGTTCATTTATGACATCTTGCATCCGTACACTCTGCACGGCCGAATACACCAGGGCTTATGTTCCCGCATTATGGTGTGATAAGTCCGAACACTTTCACAAGTGCAGCACCCCAAACTTATAGCACTATATGCATCAGCTCCGAATCATGTCTTGGGTCAATAGTTGGGTTTGCCTGCTCCCATGTTTTGGTACCTTACGCTCCATTCAGCCGGCTAAGGTAGCACTGGAGAACCATCGCGATTGCGCCCCGGTTGAGCTGGGCGAGCGCCTTAGTGGAGAAAGCTAAAACTGACTGTCATGATAAGGCGAGAGCTGATCGCTATTCGAGAGGTCCTTTCGAGTCCCTAAAGACTTATGCCGCTTAGAGCGAGGAACCGGATAGTGTCCGCCCAGCGTGATAGCGCCCGAACTCGGTCTTCAATACTAGGGTTTCACGAAATTTAAAATTATAGAATTATATGGCTAAGTGAGAGTGTTCAAGCATTATAAGTCCGGTTGCCTTGTTCGTTGTGTTGAGCGCCTCCCTAGATGGACCCAAGAATGGGAACAAGAGTGCTCAAGTTTATCCCGAACACCCCAGCACTCATGGCATGGGGGCTGAAGCCAACGACTTGCCATCTCTCAGATTTAATAAACGGCCCCACAGAAGGTAATATTTTAAATCAATAAGTGTTGCTTAGCGAACAAAGTTTTCAGCGCACAGGATAACACATCGCGAGTTTACTCAATAATTACATCTTTGGGGCACTCATCCGCAATCTTGCGGGCACCCTTCAGGAGACTCTTATAGTACATCTCGGGCGTACGATACTCCTTGCCCGCTGGCGGCGCGTCTGTTATAAGTTTCTCAGCATCCAGCCTGCCCAAGTGCACCTTTGCGCGGGCAAGGGCCCGACGGGCACCTTCAATGCATGCGGAGCGTTTGATGACTTCCACCCATGGACACGCATCCACCAGCCGCCGCACCATGCCGAAGTAGCTCCCAGGCATGGCCTCTTCAGGGCAAAGCCGGACTATGAGGCCCTTCATGGCCTGCTCGGCTACCTTGTGGAGCTCGACCAGCTGCTTCAGCTGGTCGCTAAGGGGCACTGATGTCCGCCTCAGCGCATCGAGACCGAAGACCTTCTCCGTTGAGCTCCCCTCCTCGGCCCGGTAGAATGCGGCGGCATCGGACACGCTGCGAGGCAGATCTGCAAACGCTCCTAGAGAGCTCCGAATTTGGGTAAGTAACAGGTAATTCACATTCACATGCCTGCTTTGCATGAAAAATTCCTTACCCGCTGCTATTTTCTTCACCGCCTCCATCTCCTGAAGGGCCTTATGGGCCTCGGCCTTAGCGGCTTTGGGACTCTCAAGAGCCGAGGCAAGCTCGGACTCTCGAGTCTTCGAGTCGTGCTCCAAACTCTCATCTTTTTCCATGAGAGCCTGGAGCTCTTGCCGCACCTCCGCCACCCGCGCCTCCTGCTTCTCTCGCTCGCTTCGTTCATGCGGCCGATTATGCTCGACATGGACACGCCTCCTTCAGGGTTGCCACCTCGTTCGTGGCCCCTGCAGTGCCCAAGCTATCCTTGTTATTTCTATTGCAACCAAAATCCTTTTCTGTAAGGTACAAATTTATTACGGTGTTACTCACCTTCTTTGTCCTCGAGCTGCTTCTTGGCAAGGCCGAGCTCGTTCTCAGACCGCTAGAGGTTCTGCTTCAAAGCACCGACCTCCGCAGTCAGTGCGGCAGAGGCCAGCAGCGCAGCCTGCAAACCCATATTGACATAATTGTTAGAACTTCTGAGTATATCTTTTTAAATCCTCAGTCCGGCTTTTCTTTCCGAACACCGAATTGAGCATCAGGGGCTACTGTCTATGCGGTATTACATTACATATTTTAAACTTTTTACCTCAAAGCCTGTTAGAAGGCTGCTGCAGGCTTCGGTCAGCCCGCTCTTAGCTGAACCTTCTGAATCACCGCACTCATGATAGTGCGGTGTTCTTCCTCGATGGAAGCGCCGTTGAGCGCCTCCAACAAGTAGTCCGGCGCCTCCGGTTGGACGGAGGCCGCCGGCGTCACGATCTTGCCCTTCTTACGAAGAGGCCGCCTGCCGGACTCCGGAACCACTGCGGGTTCCGGCATGGAGTCCGGCGCAAAGTCCGGGAGGCTTCCTTGCGGCACCTCCAGAGCCTCCTCCTGATGGGTCCCCTCCTGGGATCCCACCTCGGCGTCCTTAGTGTCGCGAGGGGTGGAGGCAGTCGGAATGGAATCTACATCCGACGGAGCCAATGACCCGCTTGATGAAGCGGGAAGATCATCCTTGGCCGTACTACAGGTAGTGTGCGGCATTAGAAGGACACTATGTGACACAAAAGAGAAATTATAAATCACTCAGGAATCCGGATACTTACGATCTTGCCAGGGGCTTGGCCCTTGAGGGCCAATCCTCATCGCCGCCGTCGGCGTTGGCAGAGCCGTCCGGAGGAAGGGTCCTCCCCTTCTTGGACCCTTCGGCCTCCCCTGTTGGGGAAGCCTTCCTCTTCCTCTCTCCCCCCTCCTGGGGAGAGTCCTCTTTCTCCTCCTCCTCCTCATCTTCGGGGAGGAGTCCGCCTCGGAGCCAGAGGACGATGAGTCCGATACCACCTGGCGCTGGGAACTCCTTCGGGTTCCCGTGGCCTTCTTCTTGGCCTTCTTCTCCGGCACCACATAAAGTGCCGGGACTAGCAGCTCCGTTAAACGGGCATCTGCTGGGTCTTCGAGAAGGGGAGCCGGACAGTCTACCTGTCCGGACGTCCTCTGCCAGTCCTGTTAAAGGCATAGGGAGTTTTAGATCCCACATAGAGTCAAACTATGAAAGAAATAAAGGTCCCATAAAGGATAACATATCTTACCACACCGGCCGGGCGCTTGGTGCTGAATCCGCGATCTTCAGTCGCGGACGCGGGGGCTTCTCCGCCCTTGAATAGCACCCTCTAGATGGCTTCGTATGTCATGTCGAAGAGCCCGCTCAGAGTCCGGTGCTGTGCCGGATCAAACTCCCACAAATTGAAGGCCCGATGTTGGCAGGGGAGAATCCGGCGGACGAGCATGACCTGGATCACATTGACAAGCCTAAGCTTCTTGTTCACCAAGGTCTGGAGACAGGACTGGAGTCCGGTCAGCTCCTCCGAACTGCCCCATAGCAAGCCCTTCTCTTCTGTGAGGTGAGCTGCATGGGGATACCAGATCTGAACTCGGGGGCCGCTACCCATTTAGGGTCACGCGGCTCGGTGATGTAGAACCACCCCGATTGCCACCCCTTGACGGACTCCACAAAGGCCCCCTCGAGCCAGGTGACGTTGGGCATTTTGCCCACCATGGCGCCTCCGCACTCCGCTTGGACGCCCTTCACTACCTTCGGCTTGACATTGAAGGTCTTGAGCCACAGGCCAAAGTGGGGCTGGATGCAGAGGAAGGCCTCGCACACGACGATAAACGCCGAGATGTTGAGGATGAAATTTGGCGCCATATCGTGGAAGTCCAGGCCGTAGTAGTACATGAGCCCCCAGATGAAGGGATGAAGTGGGAAGCCCAGTCCGCGGAGGAAGTGGGGAAGGAACACGACCCTCTCATGGGGCCTGGGGGTGGGGATGAGCTACCCCTTGTCGGGCAGCCGGTGCGCGATGTCGCTGGACAGGTATCCGGCGCCGCGCAGCTTTTCGATGTGCCCCTCCATGACAGAGGAGGCCAACCACTTGCCTCCCGCTCCGGACATGGCTGGAGAAGGTTGAGGCGAGATGTGCGAACTTGGGCGCTGGAGCTCGAGTGCGCGGAGATGGATAAGCAAAGGAGGAAGAAGGAGTAGGTAAAAAAGGTGGATCCTTATCCCCTTATATATGGGCGACGAAGACTATGTGTCCCCACCGCCCGGTAAAACTCGCTTATCTCCCAAGCGCCACAATCAATGGCGCGTTGGGTTACCCACGCCCATATTGATGGGAATCCGGAATAAGGGGAACACGATCTCGCTTGACAAGACGTGTTAAGGAAACCGCCGCTAAACACACTGAGGTGGTATAATAAAAAACGATTCCAGTGAAGGCTTGGTAGTGGCGTGACGTCATGCCACAAAATACGTCAGTAGATTGGACTTGTGTACATACTATTCTCTCTACGGTGGAATGTGGAATTTATTTTGCAGAGCAGGACACTATCCTGGTGTTCACAATCTTCTATGAATTATTCGGAGGAGGAACCCATCTTGCAATGCCAAACAATATGCGCGCCGGACTCATTGTCATTGAAGCCTGGTTCAGGGGCTACTGAGGGAGTCCTGGACTAGGGAGTGTCCGGATAGCCGGACTATCATCATCGGCCGGACTCCAAGACTATGAAGATACAAGATTGAAGACTTTGTCCCGTGTCCGGATGGGACTTTCCTTGGCGTGGAAGGCAAGCTTGTCGATACGGATATGTAGATCTCCTACCATTGTAACCGACTCTGTGTAACCCTAGCCCTCTCCGGTGTCTATATAAACTGGAGGGTTTTAGTCCGTAGGACACACAACCATTACAACAATCATACCATAGGCTAGCTTCTAGGGTTTAGCCTCCTTGATCTCGTGGTAGATCCACTCTTGTACTACCCATATCATCAATATCAATCAAGCAGGAGTAGGGTTTTACCTCCATCAAGAGGGCCCGAACCTGGGTAAAAACATCGCGCCCTTGTCTCCTGTTACCATCTGCCTAGACGCACAGTTCGGGACCCCCTACCCGAGATCCGCCGGTTTTGACACCGACAACAACCAAGAGCCTAAGCTTGGGGATTCCGCGGGTGGCATCCCCTCTTTCGTCTTCGTTCATGGGTAACTTTACTTGGAGCTATATTTTTATTCACCACATGATATGTGTTTTGCTCGGAGCGTCATTTTATTTTCTTTAGCTTTGCTTGCTGTTTGAATAAAGTATCAAGATCTGAAATTCTTAAATGTTAGAGAGTCTTCAATAGCTGTATAATTATACAACTACTCATTGATCTTCACTTATATCTTTTGGAGTAGTTTGTTGTTTGCTCTAGTGCTTCACTGATATCTTTTAGAACATGGTGGTAGTTTTATTTTGAAGAAATAGATGAACTCTCATGCTTCACTTAGATTATTTTGAGAGTCATAAATAGCATGGTAATTTGCTTAATAATAATATGCTTGGTATTCAAGATTTGTAGAACTTTCTTTTGAGTGCGTTGAATACTAAGAAAAGTTTGATGCTTGATAATTGTTTTGAGATTTGGAGGTGATAATATCAAAGTCGTGCTAGTTGAGTAGTTTTGAGTTTGATAAATGCTTGTGTTGAAGTTTGCAAGTCCCGTAGCATGCATGTATGGTAAACGTTATGTATCAAATTTGAAGCATGAGGTGTTATTTGATTGTCCTCCTTATGAATGGCAGTCGGGGACGAGCGATGGTCTTTTCCTACCAATCTATCCCCCTAGGAGCATGTGCGTAGTGCTTTGGTTTTTGATGGCTTGTAGATTTTTGCAATAAGTATGTGAGTTCTTTATGACTAATGTTGAGTCCATGGATTATACGCACTCTCACCCTTCCATCATTGCTAGCCTCTTCGGTATCGTGCATTGCCCTTTCTCATAGTGAGAGTTGGTGCAAACTTCGCCGGTGCATCCAAACCCCGTGATATGATACTCTCTTTCACACATAAACCTCCTTATATCTTCCTCAAAACAGCCACCATACCTACCTATTATGGTATTTCCATAGCCATTCCGAGATATATTGCCATGAAACTTCCCACCATTACGTTTATCATGACACATTCATCATTGTCATATTGCTTAGCATGATCATGTAGTTGACATCGTATTTGTGGCAAAGCCACCGTTCAGAATTATTTCATACATGTCACTCTTGATTCATTGCATATCCTGGTACACCGCCAGAGGCATTCATATAGAGTCATACTTTGTTCTAGTATCGAGTTGTAATCATTGAGTTGTAAATAAACAGAAGTGTGATGATCATCATTTTCTAGAGCATTGTCCCAAAAAAAGAGAAAGGCCAAAAGAAAAAAAGAAGGCCCAAAAAAAGAAATAAAAAGGGGCAATGTTACTATCTCTTTTTCCACACTTGTGCTTCAATGGAGCACCATGTTCTTCATATCGCGAGTCTCATATATTGTGCTTCAAAGTAGCACCATGTTTTTCATATAGAGAGTTTCATATGTTGTCACTTTCATATACTAGTGGGAACTTTTGATTATAGAACTTGGCTTGTATACTCCAACGATGGGCTTCCTCAAATGCCCTAGGTCTTCGTGAGCAAGCAAGTTGGATGCACACCCACTTAGTTTCTTTTGTTGTGATTTCATACATTTATTGCTCTAGTGCATCCGTTGCATGGCAATCCCTACTCCTTGCATTAAACTCAATTGATGGGCATCTCCATAGCCCGTTGATTAGCCTCGTTGATGTAAGACCTTCTCCTTTTTTGTCTTCTCCACATAACCCCCATCATCATATTCTATTCTACCCATAGTGCTATATCCATGGCTCACGCTCATATATTGCGTGAAAGTTTATAGGTTTGAGATTACTAAAGTATGAAACAATTGCTTGGCTTGTCATCGGGGTTGTGCATGATGAGAGCATTCTTGTGTGACGAAAATGGAGCATGACCAAACTATATGATTTTGTAGGGATGAACTTTCTTTGGCCATGTTATTTTGAGAAGACATAATTGCTTAGTTACTATGCTTGAAGTATTATTATTTTTATGTCAATATGAACTTTTGTCTTGAATCTTTTGGATCTGAATATTCATACCACAATTAAGAAGAATTACATTGAAATTATGCCAAGTAGCATTCCACATAAAATATTATCTTTTTTATCATTTACCTACTCGAGGAGGAGCGGGAATGAAGCTTGGGGATGCTTGATACGTCTCCAACGTATCTATAATTTTTTATTGCTCCATGCTATATTATCTACTGTTTTGGACCATATTGGGCTTTATTTTCCACTTTTATATTACTTTTGGGACTAACCTATTAACCGGAGGCCCAGCCTAGATTTGCTGTTTTTGCCTATTTCAGTATTTCGAAGAAAAGGAATATCAGATTGGGCCTTATTTTCCACTTTTATACTACTTTTGGGACTAACCTATTAACCGGAGGCCCATCCCAGATTTGCTTTTTTTTTGCCTATTTCAGTATTTCAAAGAAAAGGAATATCAAACGGAGTCAAAACGGAACGAAATCAACTAGAGAAGTTATTTTTGGAACGAAAGATACCCGATGGACTTGGACCCCACATCAAGGAAGGAACGAGGAAGCCACGAGGGTGGGGGGCGCGCCCACTCCCCTAGGGCGCGCCCCTGCCTCATGGGGCCCTCGTGGCTCCCCTGACGTGCTTCTTCCACCTATATAACTCCACGTACCCTAAAACTTCCAAAACAGAGAATAGATCGAGAGTTCCGCCGCCGCAAGCCTCTGTAGCCACCAAAAACCAATTGGGACCCTGTTCCGGCACCCTGCGAAGGGGGGAACCCTCACCGGTGGCCATCTTCATCATCCTGGCGCTCTCCATGACGAGGATGGAGTAGTTCACCCTCGGGGCTGTGGGTATGTACTAGTAGCTATGTGTTTGATCTCTCTCTCTCTCTCACTCGTGTTCTTGATTTGGCGCGATCTTGATGTATCGCGAGCTTTGCTATTATAGTTGGATCTTATGTTTCTTCTCCCCCTCTACTCTCTTGTAATGAATTGAGTTTTCCCCTTGAAGTAATCTTATCGGATTGAGTCTTTAAAGATGTGAGAACACTTGATGTATGTCTTGCCGTGCGTATCTGTGGTGACAATGGGATATCACGTGATTCACTTGATGTATGTTTTGGTGATCAACTTGCGGGTTCCTCCCATGAACCTATGCATAGGGGTTGGCACACCTTTTCATCGTGATTCTCCGGTAGAAACTTTGGGGCACTCTTTGAGGTTCTATGTGTTGGTTTGAATAGATGAATTGAGATTGTGTGATGCATATCGTATAATCATACCCACGGATACTTGAGGTGACATTAAAGTATCTAGGTGACATTAGGGTTTTGGTTGATTTGTGTCTTAAGGTGTTATTCTAGTACGAACTCTAGGGCTGTTTGTGACACTTATAGGAATAGCCCAACGGATTGATTGGAAAGAATAACTTTGAGGTGGTTTCATACCCTACCATAATCTCTTCGTTTGTTCTCCGCTATTAGTGACTTTGGAGTGACTCTTTGTTGCATGTTGAGGGATAGTTATATGATCCAATTATGTTATTATTGTTGAGAGAACTTGCACTAGTGAAAGTATGAACCCTAGGCCTTGTTTCCTAGCATTGCAATACCGTTTGTGCTAACTTTTACCACTTGTTACCTTGCTGTTTTTATATTTTCAGATTACAAAAACCTATATCTACCATCCATATTGCACTTGTATCACCATCTCTTCGCCGAACTAGTGCACCTATACAATTTACCATTGTATTGGGTGTGTTGGGGCACAAGAGACTCTTTGTTATTTGGTTGCAGGGTTGTTTGAGAGAGGCCATCTTCATCCTACGCGTCCCACGGATTGATAAACCTTAGGTCATCCACTTGAGGGAAATTTGCTACTATCCTACAAACCTCTGCACTTGGAGGCCCAACAACGTCTACAAGAAGAAGGTTGCGTAGTAGACATCAACGGGTCCGATAATCAGACAATCGGAGAGGGCCTTCCGAGAATAGGGGCCTAAAAGGTGGAAAATGTTAAAGGTATATGGGTCCTGAAGCGGTTGAGCCGCATTGTGGGCCGTGCCTCCACCTACGCCCATGGTATCTTGAGTGCGTAATTATGTACGCATGGTGCAAATTTCACCGCTTGCCTGGGACTAGGACGGAGGCCGAATTGCTAGGCGAGCTCTGAACGTGCCTGGCGATCCTCTTGCAGGGTACTCCGGACTCGCTTGAAGGTGTTCGGGGTCCTTTTCACCGAATTGGCGGTTTGCCTCATAAGGCTGTCTTGCGCTTCTGCTGCGAGGGCCGCAGTGTGCTCCTCTGTGCGGAGCGAGCGTTCTATGTTTCCATTAACTGTTATAACCCCGTGAGGTCTTGGCATTTTGAGCTTGAGGTATGCATAATGCGGTACCACATTGAATCTGGCAAATGCGGTTCGCCCGAGAAGTGAGTGATAGCCACTGCAGAAGGGAACGATATCGAAGATTAACTCGTCGCTTCGGAAGTTGTCCGGAGATCCGAAGACCACTTCCAGTGTGATTGAGCCTGTGCAACAGGCCTCTACACCTGGGATGACACCTTTAAAGGTGGTTTTGGTGGTTTTGATCCTCGAGGGGTCTATACCCATTTTGCGCACTGTGTCCTGATAGAGCAGGTTCAGGCTGCTACCATCGTCCATGAGGACTCGAGTTAGGTGAAATCCGTCAATGATGGGTGAGGGAGTCCTGGACTAGGGGGTATCCGGACAGCCGGACTATCATCGTCCGCCGGACTCCAAGACTACGAAGATACAAGATTGAAGACTCCGTCCCGTGTCCGGATGGGACTTTCCTTGGCGTGGAAGGCAAGCTTGGCGATACGGATATGTAGATCTCCTACCATTGTAACCGACTCTGTGTAACCCTAGCCCTCTCCGGTGTCTATATAAACCGGAGGGCTTTAGTCCGTAGGACATAACCTCCATTACAACAATCATACCATAGGCTAGCTTCTAGGGTTTAGCCTCCTTGATCTCGTGGTAGATCCACTCTCGTACTACCCATATCATCAATATTAATCAAGCAGGACGTAGGGTTTTACCTCCATCGAGAGGGCCCGAACCTGGGTAAAACATTGTGTCCCTTGTCTCCTGTAACCATCCGCCTAGACGCACAGTTCGGGACCCCCTACCCGAGATCCGCCGGTTTTGACACCGACATTGGTGCTTTCATTGAGAGTTCCTCTGTGCCGTCGCCGATAGGCTCGATGGCTTCTTCAATCAACAACAACGCTGTCCAGGGTGAGACTTTTCTCCCCGGACAGATCTTCAGATTCGGGCGTTTCGCATCAAGGGCTAATTCACTTGGCCATCTGGAGCAGATCAAAAGCTACGCCCCTGGCCGTCAGGGCAGGTTCGGAAGCCTAAACATCATGGCCGACATCCGCGGGGACTTGATCTTCGACGGGCTCGAGCCACAGCCGAGCGTGCCGCACTGTCACGAAGGGCATGATCTAGCTCTACCGCTGGATAGTGCCTTGGTGGCTGCACACGAATCCACTCCGGCCCTCAGTCCGGAGCCGATCGCCCAAATCGAGGACCGGTGGCTGGACACCGCCTCGGGGGCTGCAACTTCCACGGGGATGGAGCCGAACACTAACCTTGTCCCTTGTGAAGCTCGTGACTCCTAGGTGCCGGACTCCCTGCCAGACTCCGAACCTCCCGCGCCCCTGCCAATCGAATCTGATTGGGCGCCGGTCATGGAATTCACCGCCGCGGACATCTTCGAACACTCGCCCTTTGGCGACATCCTAAATACGCTAAAACACCTCTCGCTACCCGGAGAGACCTGGCCGGACTATGGCCAGGACGGTTGGGATACGGACGACGAAGAAATTCAAAGCCCACCCACCACCCACTTTGTAGCCACTGTCAACGATCTAACAGACATGCTAGACTATGACTCCGAAGACATCGACGGTATGGACGACGATGCCGGAGACGAACAAGAACCAGCGCCTACAGGGCACTGGAAGACCACCTCGTCATATGACGTATACATGGTGGATACCCCAAAAGGAAGTGACAACGAGGACCAACAGGGCGCGGCAAAGGATAATCCCACTGATAAACAACCAAAACGGCGACGTAGACGCCGCCCTAAGCCCAGCCTCGACAACAACAGTGCTCCTCATGACCCAACAATAAAGCAGGGCAAACCAGTGGACGACGAACATGCAACCAAGCAACCGTCCGAACAGGACGAATCGGATAATCAATCCAATCCCGGCGAAACCAACAGTCCGGACGACCTCACACCGGACATACTACCGGAGCATAAAAACCTCCATGGAAGACTCGTTGCCACGGCAAGAAGCTTGAAGAAGGAAAAACGGAAGCTCAAAACAGCGAAAGATATACTCAAAATGAGGTGGAGCAAAGTGCTCAAAACCGCAGACAAATACGGCAATGGCCATCAATCAAAGAGCTACCCGAAGCACAAGCTGCTGCTAGAATTTGACGAGGAGGCCATAGAGCCCCCACAGTCAAAAAACAAAGAGGCCGCCTGGTCGGATAGACGGCCAGATGATAGGCCAAAATCTAAAAGCGGCGCCGCACACAAGCCGACTCATGACCATGGAAAAACAGATGGCCCAGCCAGGTCCATTTATGGGCCAAAAAAGAGGGCCCCAGGAAGCAACGCAACACGTCAAGTGTTCGAAGACAGCGGTACACCCAAATACAGAGGCGCCACACACCCACTATGTTTCACCAATGAGGTGCTGGATCATGAATTCCCAGCAGGGTTTAAACCCATAAACATAGAGGCTTACGACGGAACAACAGACCCTGGAGTCTGGATAGAGGATTATATACTACACATACACATGGCTAGAGGAGACGATCTCCACGCCATAAAATATTTACCCCTCAAGCTCAAAGGGCCAGCCCGTCATTGGCTCAAAAGCCTTCCAGAAAACACTGTTGGAAGTTGGGAAGAGCTTGAGGACGCGTTTAGAGCAAATTTCAAGGGACTTATGTCCGCCCTCCGGATGCAGATGATCTAAGTCATATAACTCAACAGCCCGGAGAGTCAGCGCGCAAATTCTGGAACAGGTTCCTTACTAAAAAGAACCAAATAGTCGACTATCCGGACGCCGAAGCCTTAGCAGCTTTTAAACACAACGTCCGAGACGAATGGCTCGCCAGGCACCTCCGCCAAGAGAAGCCGAGGACAATGTCCGCGCTAACAATCCTCATGACCCGCTTTTGCGCAGGGGAAGATAGCTAGCTGGCAAGATGCAGCACCAGCGACCCAAGTACATCCGAGATCAGAGATGGAAACGGAAAATCACGGCGTAGAAAAGATCAGCACCGGAATAAAGAGAAAAGCCCAAAGAACACGGCGGTCAATGCCGGATTCAAAAGCTCGTGGCCAAACAACAAAACACTGCCTCTTAAGGATAACAGTGATGAGCTATCCAACTTAAACAAAATTTTGGGTCGGATATGTCAAATCCACAATACCCCCGGAAGGCCTGCAAACCACACCCACCGAGATTGTTGGGTTTTCAAACAGTCCGGCCGATTAAACGCCGAACACAAAGGTCTCGACGCATCAAGCGAGGATGATGATAACCCCCACCAGCAGAGCACTGGAAAACAAAAGACTTTCCCACAAGAAGTCAAAGCAGTAAACTCACTCCATGTGATAATACGGAAAAATGCGGCACCCGCTAAGACGGGTCCCGCATGGTCCACCCCAGCGGAACCTCAAGATTGGATGTCAAAACCAATAACTTTCGACCACGTGGATTATTCCAGAAGTGTCCGGAATGCAGGATGGACTGCTCTGATATTGGATCCTATAATCGACGGACTACAATTTACACAAGTCCTGATGGACGGAGGCAGCGATCTAAGCTTGCTATATCCAAACACAATCCGCAAGTTGGGGATAGACCGTACTAAAATTCGACACAGCCGCACTTCCTTTAAAGGAGTGACGCCATGCCCTTACGCCAAGTGCATAGGCTCCTTATTACTAGAAGTTGTGTTCGGGTCACCGAACAACTTCCGATGCGAAACACTAATCTTTCATGTCGTCCCATTTAAAAGTAGCTATCAAGCACTATTGGGACGTGAAGCTTTTGTCCGCTTCAACGCCATACCACATTACGCGTCTCTTACACTTAAAATGCCCGGTCCACGTGGCATCATTTCATTACAAGGGTCATTTAAAGACCCCGGACACGGCTAGACGAGTCCGGAATAAATAAGCTAGGGGCTCCCTAGCCGCACACCCCTTCACAAGGGGCTATGCATATAAGCAACAACGAGCTCATATAGACTCCGCTTTCCTTATTTATTAATACTTTTGATATACTTTTTTCGCACGATTTCCTTTCAAACTAAGTTCCTCTCTTTTTACAGATGAACTACATGCACACCCGCCCGTGATAACGGCACAACGGAGACACAAAGCGCAAACGTGCGGAGGGACCCGTCGCAAGATTCTTTTCAGATTAAGACCCTGCGTAAACCTTTTTTACAGTCTCTTGTTGATATCATCCCCTGGTTTCCCATTATATCTAGAGTGGATCCTGACGTTTTGGCATCGGCCGCGTCAGAGGACCTTGCCCGTACCTGGACACTAGGGGCTTAGGGCATTGTTATGCCTATTATTATAAAGACCGAACACCTTAGGGAGTGTTCGGCGTCTCGAGTTATGCCTTATATGCATCAGCTCTGAATCATGTCTTTGGTCAAATGTTGGGTTTGCGGCTCCGTGTTTTGCTGCCTTACGCTCGTATCATCGGCTAACGCGACACCAGAGAACTATGCGATTGTGCCCCGATTCGTTTGGGCGAGCACCTCGAGAGAAAGCCGAAAACTGACTATCATGATACAGCGAGAGACTGGTCAACCACTCGATCGACAACCGGAATGTTTAGAATTCCCCCGCTTTGACGAAGGACCGCTTCCCGGTCAGGCACACACGCGCCCCGAATTCGGAGAGCGTGATGCCCCCAGGGGCTATATCGTAGCCCCACCCTCGAACTCCAATGGCTAAGTGAAAGTGATAAAGCATCATAGTCCGGTTTGCCTCGTTTGCTACACTACCACCTCCTCAACAGGACCGAGACGTCGGATTAAGTGGGTAAATGTGCTATTTTTGCGAACACCCCCGCACCTTGTGCATGGGGGCTGAAGCCGAAGACTGCCATCTTTCAGGTTATACACATGTATACATCAACGGCCGCATAGGAGATATTTCAATACTTGGAACGCACAAGTATAAAAAGCGATTACATCATAACCATTGTTTTACAAATGTTCATTTGAACGTGACATTTTTCGAGCACTGCGACTCTATTACACGAGCACCACGCATAACTTCACCAAAGTAGTGCTCGGCGGGTAACCGGCTTTCGTTCGAACCCTGGGTTGCTACAGCGGCAGCATCCATCTCTATCCAATGTGTCTTCACACGGGCAAGGGCCATCCGCGCACCCTCTATGCAGGCTGACCGCTTCATCTCCTTGATATGCGGCACCGCCCCAAGAAATTGCTGCAATAAGCCAAAATAGCTCGTCGCCTTGGGCCTCTCTGGCCAGACATGAGCCACGATATCCGTCATGGCAAGTCCGGACAGCCTGTTCAGCTCAGCCCATTCGGCCAACCGATCGGTCAGCGGAAGTGAACGATCCGGACTATGGAATTGAGACCAAAACAGCTCTTCCGTCTTGTGATCCTTCTGACTCCGGAAGTGCACAACGGCATCCGCCGCACTTGCCGCTAAGTCCATATATGGATCCTCCGGACCCCACAACTGGCCAAGCTGAGCATACTTTGAATCAGAAAACATGACGCGAGCAGGTAAAAGGCTTGCCACCACAATGTCTCCGCCCGGCGCAGCTCCTCCTTCATAGCTCAGCATTGCAGAACGGGCATCCTTGGCTTCGGCGGTGGCCTTCACCAGGTCTTCTTGCTCCGATAGGCACTCCTTTTCAAGAGCCTCATTGCGGTCGGTAGCATCCTTCAATTTAACGGCCAATTCGGCCACCTCTTCCCTGCTTCGGCAGTGTGCAGCCCTTTCGGCTTCTAACTCCTCGGCCGCCCTCGAGGCAGCCGCGTTGCTTCTTCTGGCCTGCTCCTTGGCTTGAGAAAGTTCTGCCCGAAGGCTCTCCACAGCAGCCGCACTATCTGCGTCAAGCATAAATATTGTAAGAGGTGAGCTTTTGCTCCCTTAATAGGTGTCTGCGGAGAATCAATTTACCTTGCGACTCCTCAAGTCGCTTGTTGACTAGCGCGATGTCCGCATCCGCTACATCAAGTTGCCGCATTAATTCAGCAACTCCATCAGTCCGACTAGCCCCCGGACTATCCGCCACCTGCATAAAGGCGACACTCAATACCTGCGATTTTGATCCTCGGCACGCTGTCGCTTTCGACAACCTACCGAGTCTCAGGGGCTACTATCTATACATGGCGCACTTTCATGTGCAAAACTGTCAAAATGGTGCGTCGTTTTTACGTACCTCAAACCCCGCCAGCAAACTTCTGACGGCGTTATGCAATCCGCTTTCGGCGGACGAAATCCTTCCTATCACCATGCTCATCAGTGCACGGTGATCTTCTGAGACGGACGCCCTCTCAAGCAGATCCTTCAGCTCCCCCGGACGAACACTAGTCGGCGCCGAACTCTTCGGCTCTGCCGGGCTCGGGGATACCCTCCGTGACGACACTTCAAACTCATCCGCCCTATCCAACGGTGCAGCGGACGGAGGCGTCTCGCTCTCCATCATCTCCGGACGAAGATCCCCCGAAGACGAGCTCATCTGAGAAGGTCGCAGATCCGAACTACAAGGTAAAAAAATTTAGTTATCCTCAGAAGCACAAATAGGGAGGTTTTCTTATTGATGAACTCCCCTTTTCCTACTGACGGCTTGCTGGAGGGCTGATTCTTTGGAGAAGATTGTATGGCCGGGGTCTCCCCGGACGCAGGACCCTCTGGTGAAGATTTCTTCCCCCGCTTAGAAACTTTGGCCTCCGGTCTTGGGGCGGTCCTCTTCTCCCCAGGAGGAGGGATTCTCGATCCCCCTTCTTCAAGCGCCCCTTAGGCGAGGTGATAGCTCCTCTATTTTCCCTTTGCCTTCTTCTAAAGGCGTGGCCTCCAACATTCTCGACCAAAGACGGGCTCCGGTGCGGTCTCTGGGACGGGGGCCGGACACCTTATCAGCTTTGCTTGTGCTACCCACTCCTGTTAAAGGATAACGGGTTAAAAGGGCGAATTATAGAAAAGCAAACAAACGGTACGTCCGGACACTGAGCTGCTTACCTGAGTATCCGGGCGATTGCAGCTTAGGCCTGCATCCTTGGTCAATTCGGACACGCCACCGCAATCAAAGAACAACTTGTACATCTCCACGGTGTCGTACCCATGAAGTGTTGGAGAATCTGTGGTCCCTCCGGATTGAACTCCCATAACCGGAGAGGACGGCGTTTGCAGGGCAGAAGACGCCTGATTAGCATGACCTACATCACCACAACCAGATCGATCTCCCTCGCTTGAGGTCCCGAACCGCCCTGCAATAGGGGCACGCTTTTGACGGCCCCCAATTGAGCCTTTGGTCGACCCACGACATCAACCGCTGTGGAGGTCCCGGCGGAATGAAGGCGGCGGCTTTTGCTCGCTGCCCTTCGGAGCGGTGATATAAAACCACTCCTGCTGCCACAAGCCGAGCTCCTCTTGGAAGGAGCCTGCGGGCCATGGGGCATCGGCCCTCCTGCTTATGGCCGCCCCGCCACACTCTGCTTGACGCCCCCAATCATCTTCAGCTCCACATTGAAGGTCTTCAGCCACAGGCCAAAGTGGGGGGTGACGCGGAGGAAGGCTTCGCAGACAACGATAAATGCGGAAATATGGAGGATGGACTCCGGAGCCAAGTCGTGAAAATCTAGCCCGTAGTAGAACATGAGCCCTCTCACGAAGGGATCCGTCGAGAAGCCTAAACCCCGACGGAGGTGGGGTACGAAGACGACGTACTCACCGGGCTCGGGAGTGGGTATGGCCTGCCCTTGGGCGGGCAACCTGTGTGAAATCTAGTAAGATAGGTACTTGGCCTCACGCAGCTTTAGCACGTCTTCCTCCGTGACGGAGGAGGGCATCCACCGGCCCTGAAGGTCGGAGCCGGACATTGTTGAAGGTCCTAAGCACTCGAATCTGGGGCTCTGGGTGATGGAACTTGGAGCAAGGAAAGGATTCGATGGAAGATTGAAGAAAAGAAATGAGCCTTGGTCCTGTTATAAAGAGGGATAATACCAAGAGCCGTCTCCGTGACCGTTCGGGATTCGCCTTCGATAGAGGAGGCGTGGCGACGGGCACGGTTGGGTTACCCACGACCGTATTGATGAGAATCCCGGAATAAGGGGAACACGATCTCTGCTTCGACAAGACGTGCCAAGGAAACCGCTTCGCTAAACGCGCTGAGGCGGTATAATGAAAAAACGATTCAAGTAAAGGCTTGGTAGTGGTGTGACATTATGCCGCAAAATACGTCAGCAGATTGAGCGTGTGTACATTTTATTCTCTCTACGGTGGAATGTGGAATTTATTTTGCAGAGCCGGACACTATCCTGGTGTTCATGATCTTCTCTGGATTATTTACGGGAGGAACCCGCCTTGCAATGCCAAACATTATGCACGCCGGACTCATCGTCATTGAAGCCAGGTTCAGGGGCTACTGAGGGAGTCCTGGACTAGGGGGTATCCGGACAGCCGGACTATCATCGTCCGCCGGACTCCAAGACTACAAAGATACAAGATTGAAGACTCCGTCCCGTGTCCGGATGGGACTTTCCTTGGCGTGGAAGGCAAGCTTGGCGATACGGATATGTAGATCTCCTACCATTGTAACCGACTCTGTGTAACCCTAGCCCTCTCCGGTGTCTATATAAACCGGAGGGCTTTAGTCCGGAGGACATAACCTCCATTACAACAATCATACCATAGGCTAGCTTCTAGGGTTTAGCCTCCTTGATCTCGTGGTAGATCCACTCTCGTACTACCCATATCATCAATATTAATCAAGCAGGACATAGGGTTTTACCTCCATCGAGAGGGCCCGAACCTGGGTAAAACATTGTGTCCCTTGTCTCCTGTTACCATCCGCCTAGACGCACAGTTCGGGACCCCCTACCCGAGATCCACCGGTTTTGACACCGACAATGGGGTCAAGGACCAATGCGGTAGAACCGCCATGACGGATACTAGCAGGGTGGTCCCTGCAATCGAAGGTGATCGGACAAGAAGACCATGGGTTGAACTTTGGGGCGACTAGATCCATCGCATAGACGTCCCTCAGTGCACGCTTCCGCTCCCGCTTGGGAATATGGGTTGCATATATCATTTTTACCGTTCTCACTTGGGGAGGAAATTTCTTCTGTCCTCCTGTGTTCGGCGGCCGGTGCTCCTCCTCATCGTCGCTATGCAGCCCCGTTTCCTTGTTTTTGGCATCCAACTTGCCGGCCTTTTTGAACACCCAACATTCTTTGTTAGTGTGGTTGGGGTTTATCAGGGGTGCCGTGAATTTGACATGAGTGATCGAGTATGCGGTCCAAGCTGGACGGGCCTGGATTGCTTCTTTTGAATGGCTTTTTTCGCTGACTAGATTTAGAGCCACTGAATTCAGCGTTAACTGTCGTGTCTTCGGCGTTGTCACCGTTGTTGCGGTGCTTGTGTCTGTTGCGCCGTGGCCTGCCGTTGCTATCTTTGGCATCTGAATTGCCAGGATTTCTTGATGTGTTGTTGCTGCGAGCCAGCCAGCTGTCCTCGCCTGCACAAAAGTGGGTCATGAGTGTAGTGAGGGCTGCCATGGACTTCGGCTTTTCTTGGCCGAGGTGTTGGGCGAGCCACTCATCACGGATGTTATGCTTAAATGCCGCTAAGGCCTCGGCATCCAAACAGTCGAAAATTTGGTTTTTTTATTTAGGAACCGAGTCCAGAATTTCCTGGCTGATTACCCTGGCTGTTGGTTTATGTGACTCAAGTCACCGGCATCCGGTGGTCGCACATAAGTGCCCTGGAAGTTGTCAAGGAATGCGTCCTCCAAATTCTCCCAACTGCCAATGGAGTTTGCCGGCAGGCTGTTAAGCCAATGCCGAGCAGGTCCTTTGAGTTTTAATGGGAGGTACTTGATGGCATGTAGATCGTCACCGCGGGCCATGTGGATGTGGAGGAGGAAATCTTCAATCCATACCGCGGGGTCTGTTGTACCATCATATGATTCAATGTTCACGGGTTTAAAACCTTCTGGTAATTCATGATCCATTACTTCATCAGTGAAGCATAGGGGGTGTGCGGCGCCTCTGTGCCGGGCTATATCACGACGTAGTTCATACGAGTCTTGCCTGCTGTGTTCGGCCCGGCCAGATTTGCTTTTAGTATATCCGGCGTGTCGGTCGTCGTCACGTGTTGGGGCGCGCCCCCGTGATCTGTAGATCGATCTTGCTTGTCCTGCTTTGTTTTCCAATACTTCTCGCAGGTCCTGCGTGTTACCCTGGGCCTTGGTATTTTTATTTAACTGGCGACAGGGTGCGGGGTGGACTTCGTCCTGATATGCCGCTTTGTCTCAGCCAAGGGGTGGTCGGCCAGCCGCATCATACGCTGGAGGTGTAGGCTTTAATGCTTCCTCCTCGTGTTGGGGTAGCAACCTGCGCTTTGGGTAACTTTTGGCTGGGCGCTCGAGTTCGTATTCCTCAGCCGCTAGGACCTCAGTCCATCTATCCGCTAGCAGATCTTGGTCAGCTTGAAGCTGTTGTTGCTTTTTCTTGAGGCCTTTTGCTGTGGCTATAAGCCGGCGCTTGAAGTGCTCCTGTTCGACGGGATCCTCAGGCACGATAAATTCTTCGTCGCCGAGGCTCACCTCGTCTTCAGAGAGAGGCATGTAATTGTCATTCTCTGATTCTCCGTCTGCTGCCTGTTCCTTAGGGCTAGCTTGCCCATCCTCCCGCTCGAGGCCTGGTTGGAGGGGATTGTATTTGTCTTCGGCACTATCCACAGCGTTATTGTCTCTTGTGTTGGTATCGCCGCTTTTGCTATGGCGGGGCTTAGAGCAGCGTCGTTGACGCCGGTGCTTAGATTGCTTCTCGAGGGGATTATCCTCCGTTGCCTTATTGCCATCGCTTTCTTTGGGGGTGTCCACCATGTATATATCATATGATGAGGTGGCAGTCCAGCGCCCTGTGGGCGGTGGTTCCTGTTCTTCTCCTGCATCGTCGTCCATACCGTCGATGTCTTCGGAGCCGAAATCAAGCATGTCAGTTAAGTCGTCGACAGTGGCTATTAAGTGGGTGGTGGGTGGGTCATGAATTTCTTCTTCGTCCGCGTCCCACTCAAGCCGGACACAGTTCGGCCAAGGGCCTCCTGACAAGGAGAGAGACCATAATGAATTTAGCACATCACCCAGGGGCGAGTGCTGAAAGATATCCGCAGAGGAAAACTCCATGATCGGCGCCCAACCAGATTCGATAGGCACGGACGTAGGCGGTTCGGAGCCCATGGCCGGGGACGAATCCAAGGATCCGGCAACACAGGTCTCGTAGGAGGTGAAGTCAGTATTCGGCTCTATCGCTGCTAAGTGTGCGGCCTCCATGGCGGGGTCCATCCACCCGTCCTCGGACGGCGCAATCTGCTCCGGATTGAGGGCCGGAGTAGCCACAGGTGTGATCTCTCGAACATCGTCTGATGACAGAGCTAAGTCATGCTCGTCGTGACTGTGCGACGCACCTGACATAGGCTCGAATCCGTCAAAGATCAAGTCTCCGTGGATGTCGGTGGTATAGTTTAAGTTTCCAAACTCGACTCGATGGCTGTGGGCGCCGCTCTCGATTCGCTCTAGATGGCTGCGAGTTGGCCCATGCAAAGAACGGCCGCCAAATACGAAGATCTGTCCAGGGAGAAAAACCTCACCCTGGATCGCATCATTGTCGATGATCGAAGGAGCCATCAAGCCTTATGGTGACGGCACAGTGGAACTCTCAATGAAAGCACCAATGTCGGTGCCAAAACCGGCGGATCTCGGGTAGGGGGTCCCGAACTGTGCGCCTAAGGTGGATGGTAACAGGAGGCGGGGGACACGATGTTTACCCAGGTTCGGGCCCTCTCAATGGAGGTAATACCCTACTTCCTTATTGATTGATCTTGATGATATGAGTATTACAAGAGTTGATCTACCACGAGATCGTAGAGGCTAAACCCTAGAAACTAGCCTATGATTATGATTGTTCTTGTCCTACGGTCTAAACCCTCCGGTTTATATAGACACCGGAGGGGGCTAGGGTTAGACAGAGTCGGTTACAAGGGAGGAGATCTACATATCCAAATTGCCAAGCTTGCCTTCCACGCAAAGGAGAGTCCCACCCGGACACGGGATGAAGTCTTCAATATTATATGTTCATAGTCTAACAGTCCGGCCAAAGTATATAGTCCGGCTGTCCGAGGACCCCCTAATCCAGGACTCCCTCAAGACCTGCCGGTAACGAGATTGAACTAGCACTACAGGAAACAGGTAATTTGCCGTCTGTGGATCACGGACGGCAAAGACCTAACCAGACGTAAGAAGACTTTGCCGTCGAGAAGCGACGCAAACTCAGACGGCAAAGATTAGCCGCAAAGAATAATTTGCCGTCAGCTTTTTTAGAGGGAAGACAAAAGACTTTGCCGCCTCGCCAATCCTAATAACACACGGCAAAGCAATATCTTTGCTGTCACCAAACACGCCTTTTCTCGTCACCTGATCTAATTTACAGATGGCAAAGAATTTTTAATTTAAAAAAATCACGTGACATTTTCTAAAACATTTCTCGTGGCATTCTTCATAGATCAATTTACACAACAAGTCTATTACAATCTGTTCAGAGAACACCTAAACATAAAACATTGGTAGCTACAACATTGTTTTTATATCCATTTACACAACTCAACATCAATATTTTCGATAACCAAGATATACATTCATGATATGAGAGAAAAGGGCTAAGCAACTCTGTCGCCTCTGTTGTAGACCGCACTGCACGGGCAGCCTTGTCGACAACCGCCGGGTGTCTTGCACCGATGGAGACGAGCAGCAGCGCTCCTTCCGCCGGTGCTGCTCCCGATATGGCTGGTGAGGCGAGTGAGGCGGGCTTCGCAATGGACAAAGACGAGCCGAGGCGGGCACACGCGGCGGAGGCGGGCGGCGCTGATGGCGCTGGCGGAGGCAAGCTCGGCGGGCGGCGCCCGTGGCGCGGCAGAGGCAAGCTCCGCAGCGGCAACCGTGGCGCTGGCGATGTAAGCTCTCATGGGCGACACGGGCGGAGGTGGACGCGGGGGCGCTGCACCTCCTTGTCCTCCTGGCCGTGGACGTCGTCGTTCGTGTCGTCGTTGGAGAGCGCCGCTCCCGGTTGGCCTTGGCCAGCGCGGCATCGAGGAGCGCCCTCATTCCGGCGAGGGGACGCACGAGGTCCGGCGAGGGGACGAGGCAGGGTCCGGCGAGGGGACGAGGCGGGGTCCGATGAGGGGAGGCCGCGGGGTCCGGCGAGGGGACGAGGCGAGGTCCGGCGAGGGGAAAGTGGATGGGGCCGGCGGCGAGGTGGTGGCTGGCGAGGCGAAGCGAGGTGGTTGCGGGCGCTGCCCTTCTCGATTTGGATCACAGAGAGAGAAACGAGAGAAAGAGAGAGAGATCGTGGTGGGGGTGGGTCGCTCGGGTGGATAAGGTCAGAGCAGTGGGTGCGTGGGTGCATGGGTGCGTGGGGCGCGGGGGCGCGTGGGTGCGTGGGGCGTCAGGGGCACGTGAGGATGTGTGGCTCAGATCCTGCCATCTCATCGATCCATGTGATCGATCCGTATTAGTGTTTCTTCTTTGCCGTCGATTTTTACGACGGCAAAGAGCATACTTTGCCGCTCAGTAATAAAAACCGTGACGGCAAAGATCTTTGCCGCTCACGGTTTTTATTACAGACGGCAAAGATCATGCTTTGCCGTCGTAATAAAACGCAGATGGCAAAGATCTTTGCCGTCTGTGTTTTGGTTATAGACGGCAAAGAATGCTTTTTGCCGTCGATTTTTTTTTGCGAGCGGCAAAGTCTTTTTTGCCGTTAGTTTTTCTTTGCCGTCTTCTGATGACGGCAAATCCACTCTTTGCCGTCTGCTCGACGAAAAGCTGACGGCAAAGATGCCTCCTGACGGCAAATTAGCAGTTTCCTGTAGTGTAGGTATGATGATACCGACGATCGAATCTCGGGCAAGTAACATACCGATGACAAAGGGAATGACGTATGCTGTTATGCGGTTTGACCGATAAAGATGTTCATAGAATATGTAGGAACCAATATGAGCATCTAGGTTCTGCTATTGGTTATTGACCGGAGATGTGTCTCGGTCATGTCTACATAGTTCTCGAACCCGTAGGGTCCGCACGCTTAACGTTCGATGACGATTCGTATTATGAGTTATGTGATTTGATGACCGAAGTTTGTTCGGAGTCCCGGATGAGATCACGGACATGATGAGGAGTCTAGAAATGGTCGAGAGGTAAAGATAGATATATTGGAAGGTTATATTCGGACACCGGAATGGTTCTGAAGTGTTTCGGGTATTTTTCGGAGTACCGGGAGGTTACCAGAACCCCCCGGGAGAGTTATGGGCCTTAATGGGCTTTAGGGGAAAGGAGATAAGGGCCTCAAGGGCTGCCCCCTCCATGGCTAGTCCGAATTGGACTAGGAGGGGGCGGTGCCCCCCTCTTTCCTTCTTCCCTCTTCCTCGTTCCCTCCTTCTCCTAGTTGGAATAGGAAGGGGGGGGGCGAATCCTACTTGGACCGGGATTCCAAGTAGGACTCCCCCGTTTGGCGCGCCCCCCCTTGGGCCGGTGAGGGAGTCCTGGACTAGGGGGTGTCCGGATAGCCGGACTATCATCATCGGCCAGACTCCAAGACTATGAAGATAGAAGATTGAAGACTTCGTCCCGTGTCCGGATGGGACTTTCCTTGGCGTGGAAGGCAAGCTTGGCGATATGGATATGTAGATCTCCTACCATTGTAACCGACTCTGTGTAACCCTAGCCCTCTCCGGTGTCTATATAAACTGGGGGGTTTTAGTCCGTAGGACAACATAACCATTACAACAATCATACCATAGGCTAGCTTCTAGGGTTTAGCCTCCTTGATCTCGTGGTAGATCCACTCTTGTACTACCCATATCATCAATATCAATCAAGCAGGAGTAGGGTATTACCTCCATCGAGAGGGCCCAACTGGGTAAAACATCGTGTCCCTTGTCTCCTGTTACCATCCGCCTAAACGCACAGTTCGGGACCCCCTACCCGAGATCCGCCGGTTTTGACACCGACATTGGTGCTTTCATTGAGAGTTCCTCTGTGTCGTCACCAATAGGCTTGATGGCTTCTTCAATCAACAACGACGCAGTCCAGGGTGAGGCTTTTCTCCCCGGACAAATCTTCGTATTCGGTGGCTTCGCACTGCGGGCCAATTCACTTGGCAATCTGGAGCAGATCGAAAGCTACGCCCCTGGCCATCAGGTCAAATTTGGAAGCCTAGACTTCACGGCTGACATCCGCGGGGACTTGATCTTCGATGGAATCGTACACACCGAAGCGCAAGACGCCTTTACACGATGGGCCCGACCTAACTCGCCACCGACAAGACTTTGGGGTCGCGACAGAATGGCCCGACCCATAGTCCGGAGCCGACTACGCGGATCGAGGACAGGTGGCTGGACACCGCCTCGGGAGCTGCAACTTCCACAGCGATGGAGCCGAACGCTGACCCTGTCCCCTATAAAGCCCGTGACTCCGAGGTGCCGGACTCCCTGCCGGACTCCGAACCTCCTACGCCCCTGCCAATCGAATCCGATTGGGCGCCGATCATGGAGTTCACTGCCGTGGACATCTTTCAGTACTCACCCTTGGGCGACATCCTAAATTCGCTAAAGCATCTCTCGCTATCAGAAGAGCCTTGGTCGGATTGCGGCCAGGATGGTTGGGATGCGGACGATGAAGAAATTCAAAGCCCACCCGCCACCCACTTTGTAGCCACTATCGACGATCTAACCGACATGCTAGACTACTTACCAAGACATCGACGGCATGGACGATTTATGCCGGAGATTTATCAAGAACCAGCGATACAGGGCACGGAAGACCACCTCGTCATACGACATATACATGGTGGACACCCCAAAAGATGGGGACGGCGAAGAAGCAGCGGAGGCAGATTCCTTAAAGAAACAGCCCAAGCGCCGACGTCAGCGGCACCGCTCTAAATCCCGCCATAGCAAGAATGGAGATTCCGGCACAGGAGATAATAACACCCTAGAAAGTGCCGAAGACAACCCCCTCCAGCAGGATTCAGCGCAGGAGGATGCAGAAGCCAGCCCTCATGAGAGAGCGGCAGACAAAGAGGTCGAGGACGATAATTACATACCTCCCTCCGGAGACGAGGAAAGCCTCGACGACGACGAATTCGTCGTGCCTGAGGATCCCGTCGAACAAGAGCGTTTCAAACGCAGGCTAATGGCCACGGCAAATAGCCTAAAGAAAAAGCAGCAACAGCTTCAAGCTGATCAAGACCTGCTGGCCAACAGATGGACCGAGGTCCTCGCGGCTGAAGAGTATGAACTCGAACGCCCCTCCAAAAGCTACCCAAAACGCAAGTTGCTCCCCCGATTAGAGGAGGAGGCATATAAACCTTCATCACCAGCGCTGTCGGGCGGACCGACCACCTGCGTGGCCGCGATAAAGAGGCATCTAGGCCCTCCATCAGACCGCACTCGGCATCGCTTTCGAAAAGTACGGCCACGGGGAATGCGCGGACTTATGGGATATATTGAGGACAAGGCAAGACAATCCAGATCTATCTATGGATCACGTGGGCCCCTACGACCCACGACCGAATACCGTCGCGCGGATACAAAGAACTCGGCGGGCGTAACACGCAGACAACGCTCTCTTGAGCTACGTCGTGATATTGCTCAATATAGAGGCGCCACACACCCACTATGCTTCATAGACGAAGTAATGGATCATCAAATCCCTGAAGGGTTTAAACCCGTGAACATTGAATCTTACGATGGCACAACAGACCCCGCGGTTTGGATCGAGGATTATCTCCTTCATATCCATATGGCCCGCGGCAACGATCTCCACGCCATCAAATACCTCCCACTCAAGCTTAAAGGACCAGCTCATCATTGGCTCAACAGCTTGCCCGCAGAGTCAATTGGGTGCTGGGAAGACCTGGAAGCCGCATTCCTCGACAATTCCAGGGCACATATGTGCGGCCACCTGACGCCGATGACCTAAGCCACATAATTCAGCAGCTGATTTAATCGGCGATATTACGGACACGGTTCTAACAAAGAAAAATCAAATCGCCGACCGTCCTGGATGCGAGGCCTCGCAGCCTTCAAACATAACATCCGCGACGAGTGGCTGGCCCGCACCTAGGGCAGAAAAGCCAAATCCATGGCAGCACTCACATCACTCATGACCCGCTTCTGTGCGGGAGAGGACAGCTGGCTAGCTCGCAGCAACAACCTTAGCAAAAATGCTAGCAGTCCGGATACTAAGGACCACAATGGCAGGTCGCGTCGAAACAAAAACAGATGCCGCGTTAACGGCGATAACAATGAGGATACGGCAGTCAACGCCAGATTCCGAGGCTCTAAACCCGGTCAGCGGAAGAAGCCATTCAAAAGAACCACTCCGGGTCCGTCCAATTTGGACCGAATACTCGACCGCTCTTGCCGGATACATGGCACCCCCGAAAAGCCAGCTAACCACACCAACAGGGATTGTTGGGTATTCAAGCAGGCAGGCAAGTTAATTGTCAAAACAATGACAAGGGCTGCCTGGCAGCGACGAGGAAGAGACCCGGCTGCGAATAGTAGAGGACGTAAGGTTTCCCCCACAAGTGCGGACGGTAAACATGATATACGCAACCCATATACCCAAGAGGGAGCGGGCGTGCACTTAGGGGCGTATATGTGATGGAGCGATCGCCCGAAGATCAATCCATGGTCCTCTTGCCCGATCACTTTCGATCGAAGAGACCACCCGACCGATATCCGCCATGGCGGATTCACGCGATGGTTTTAGACCCAATGGTCGATGGATTTCACCTAACGAGTCGGTTGGACGGCGGCAACACTGAACCTGCTTTATCGGGATACGATGTGCAAGATGGGCATAGACCCTCAAGGATCAAACCTACAAAGACTACATTCAAAGCGTCATACCAGGCGTTGAGGCCAATTATGCGAGCTCGATCACCACAGAAGTGGTCTTGGATCCGGGATAATTTCGAGCGAGGTTAATCTTGACATAGTCCCGTTCGCGGCGGCTATCACGCTCTGCTTTCCGGACGAACCGCGTTCATAAAGTTCAGCAGCGGTGCCGCATTATGCATACCTCAAGCTCAAGATGCCAGGCCCTCGTGGAGTCATCACGGTCAGCGAAATCACGAACACTCCTTCGAGCGGAGGAACACAGCGGCTCTCGCGGCGAAATCTGAGTAGCCTTTTGAGCAATTCGAAAGTCCGGCCGTTAAGCGACGGACCTGCAGCCAGCAGCGCCCGAGAGACATCAACCAAGACCATACAGCACGTTAGAACGCAGCGTAGCAATGTGGCTAACTCCATCCTTGCATGCTTGCAAGACCAGCCCTCAGCGTACATCATTACGTTCTGGAGATACCATGGGCATAGGGGAGGAACCTTTGTCCGGCGTGCATCTCTCTGTTACCTCCCGAACACCTATGGGGCCTTTGGGGCCCTTCTAGTCCGGACAAGGGAGCGGGCGTCTTGTGAGTAGATCGAGGTCGGCCAGCAGCAGAGAGCGGAGCAATTTTGCCAACTTGGGGCTCTCAGGAGATAAAACCCTCTGCTGCTTTTGTGGATTGTATTTGATCTTGCTCGGGCATGCGAGCATATGGTGAATGTTGTGGGTGTCGAGATGGATAAACCCCTTCTAAATGCGCATGGGCCTCCCTTTTATAGTCTGAAGGGGCACCAGCGGTGCAGCGTAAGAAGAGGGGGTAGAAAGGTAAAAAGCATGGTTGGTACATGCTGTGACCAGCAGTGTCCCTACCCTAACTTTCGGCGGTGAGGGACAAGGGCATTAATGCCGTCCGGTCGCTAACGGTGCGGGGGTGACCGTTAAGTGAGCCCACGGTTGCCACGATGGCGCCTCTGCAGCTCCGTTTGCCACCTGCCTGCGCATGGCGTAGTGCTCCGCATACGTGCCCTTGGGATGGCCTTGTGATGACGTACGTTGCTGGATCGCTAAATTCGGGTGGCAGCCTTGCGCGGCAAGTGCCTTGCCGCAGCCCTTCTGCGTGTTGTCTTGCGGCAAACTTGCGTACCGTCGAATGCTTCCGGGGACCTTGCGAGCGACAGCGGCATCTTGGCGATGCCTTGGTAGGCCTTCGGCAAGCTCCTCTTCTTTGGGCCTTCGTTTTCTTGGTTAGCACTTTGTTCTTGAATGGCGATGATAGGGGATGGTGGTGGGTCTTGGCGGCGCCCGAAACAAGCCTTGCCGGCAGTTGCTGTTGCCCGATGCACAAGACGAAGAGTACTAAAATACCCTACTTTAATACCCCTGTGAGGAGCCGGGCACTGGGCCTGCGGTGCGGCGTTGTTGGGCCAGGCCCAAAAGCGATTACGCGAACCGCGTGGCACAGGTCCACCCAAATTGGCCTCCGTGCCCACGCGCTCTCCATAGCGGCTACGTCGATTACAGCGTCGTGGGAAAACGTGGTCGATCGCAATTCGGAAATGCGTAGCGTTTGCATCCCGTTTATAAGCGAGAGAAGCAGGGCGTTCCCCGCTTCCGCCACTTGCGGTTCCTTCCTCAGCTCATTATTCTCCCGTCTCTGAATCGAGATGAAAACAGTGCTCCGCCGCCCGTCGTCGCCGTTGCTTCGCCTTCCCCCACGCGCCCCTCCATGGCTCGAAAGGCGGGAAGGCTCTGAGCGGCGAAGGCTGCGGCCATAATCGGCGGCGCTGCGCAAGCAGTGCTCTTTTCTGAGCTTACTCCGGAGGCGTGCGGGCGGAGTTTACCTCTTACAGTGGCGAAGCGCGTGCGCATCCGCGCCGGGTATTCGTGGAGGCCTCCAAATCGAAAGTGCCCCAAAGGTACTACTTCTTCCCATGTGTTCTTCTCTGCGGGCTCTGCCCACCTTTTCCAATTTCTTTTGCGATATCGCGAACACCTCACGGGTTTCATCTGTGACTTCACCCCAGCGCCGTTCGACAATGGCGGTTTCCTTTATCTCTGCGAGAACCGTTGGTATCCTCCACAATGTGGCCTTTTCCGTCATACTTCTCCCCTCGGGCGAGAAAGGGAGCGCTGGCTGGCGGAATGCTGGACACTCCGGATGGGTATGAAGGAAGTGTACTTGTCGGGCGAACTCCGCGGCAAGTGGGGCTGAGTGGGGCGGAGTGGTGTTGGATCTGTGATGACAACCCGTCGTTCACCGGCTGCGCCAAGACTTCAGGTGGTCTGGCAGCGGCTGAAGCGCTACGTCGTCAGACGATGCCAGCTGACGATCGCCACCACCTGAATCCTCCGGCTCGAGCATGCGGACTCACCACAGGGGCGGTTGGCGCGGATTTCCTTCATCCGTGTCGCCCTCATACCAGCGAGAGGAGGCCCGCTGGCGATTCAATGACCCACCAATTTCATGAGGCTGCGCCCGAGCCTCAACTTCAACTTCCGGTCATGGAGCTTGGCGCGATCTTGAGGAGATGTTCAAGCAGACCCCAATCATCGAGTGGTTCCGGTTGGCGCGAGGTGCGTCCCCTTGTCTGACAATTCCCAGTAGCGATCGCATCTGCATAATGATGCAGTCACTTCGCATGGGATAAATCTGAAGTGGATGAGAGCTGCAGTCGGTGGGTTGCAACAATTCGTTGATGATTTGTCGGAGTGTGATCAACTCCGATGGCGAAACTCCTCGCACACCACTGCGAAGAGCTAAGCGTATATTGCTAGTAGGGCGAGGCGGCGGCAGCCGCCATGGCGAGTTGGAGTTCTGTTGTGGGCGGGCGGGCGCGGACAAGCCTTACCGGCCAGGAAGCGCTGCGGGGAAAGCGATGGCGAAAAGGGAGGTCGAGGCTGGAGCAGACGAGTCCGCGGTATGCGCGACCATCCGTCTTCGGTGACCCGCCCTTGGTAAAAGCCTGGCCGCAGCCCCAATTCCGTCCGAAAGCGCCTCCGTCGAGTCGGTGGCGGAGGAGCAGGCCGCCCAGCACAGCGGCAGCCGTGGGACCCGTTCTACCGGGCGGTACTACAGCCAGGCGGATCGAGGCAGCGCCCGGCAACGGTGAGGTCTTCCCGGGCAGCTCGCTGACCTGCTGTAGCCCTATGGCGCTGACGAGGCCACTCCTCCGCCACGTCGCGCCGAGAGGGTACCGAGTTTCGACCTCTCGCTGAGCTCCGACAGCGGACGGACGAGGGAGGAGGAGGAGAGAATGGGCTTTCTTCATACCGTGCTTGTCTTTCTCTTGATCTTTATTATTGTTTGTCTTGTATCTAATCTGTTTCTCAAAACTCCACCTGTACCAGGACTTTGGCGGAAAGGCGGCGAAGGGCCAAGGTCCCGTGGTCCGACATCGGGGCGATCCTACCGTGGTAGCAGAGAAGATACGCTGAGACCACTTTGACCGGACCGGTCCCTTCTCCTCGTAGCAGCTCCGGTACAGCCCCCAGTGCGTGCCTCAATCCACTCCTGTCGCGAGCGCGCATGGTCGCTTCTTCTTACGCCAATATCTTGATTATTGGCTCTTTTATCATCAGAGAGAAGAGCAGGCCCACTAGGGCTGGCGGGAGGTCGGCGGAGGCGTCGTCAAACCTCGACTACACCACAGGGCGATTCACGATGTGGGAGCCATCCCAAGGAAGGGTCTCCGGCAAGAGGTGGGACAGCGAGCCCCGGTGGTGGAGCCCGATCCTGAGCCAGCACAGGTGACTCTCCTTGTCGGGATTCTCCCTCGGGTCTGCTGATCTCCCTTTTCCTTCCTTTGGGTATTAGTGACTATCCCTTTTCTTCCACGCCTTGAGATCCTCCTTGGGGACCCGATGGAAGGCTTGGCCGCCAGCGAGGAGGAGGGCCGTGCTTCTTTGGGGAGACGCCCCGCGCCCATTTGAGGGAGGGGCAGCGCGGAGGAGCCCGTCGGTGAAAGACCGCCCGGAGCGCTATGCCTGGGGGCAGCGAGAGTCAGTGATGACCCGTCACCGGCGATCCGAAGAGACCTTGAGGCGCCAAGTAGCGCTGCAACGGCTGCGATCCCTCCGGCTGGCGATCTTGTCCGGGCTCCGAGGAGCTGGCCCAACATATGCTTGAAAGCCCGGCGGCGTGTACATCAAGCTCCACAGGCATCAGTTCCGGGCACCGAGTTGAAGGAGAGGAGTTTGGGGGAAATACTTGCCTCTGCTGGGCTGTCGATTATGTCGACAAGCCGGCAGCGATGGCAGCGAAGTCGAGCATGCAATTGCTCGGAAGCTGGTGTCGCTAAGCTCTACCGCGCCCGCCGGCGAAGCTTGAGTCGAAAGTGCTGCGTCGTGCGGCGGGAGCTGATATGAAAACATCGCCAAAACTCAAGAGCCAACAACCACCGAGGCCCTCGGTCCATTGCGAGGAGAGGCGTGGCTTCGGCCGAAGACGTTTATCTGGAGAAGGCGGGAGGCGAGGCAGCCGAAGGCTTGCCCGAGAGGCATCTAAGCGAGACCAATGAGCTGATATAGAGGAAGGCGTGCTTGGACAGCCATGATGAGGAGCTCGTCGTCCGGGAGCGATCACTTGGCGGGGGCACTCAAGGAGGCGAAGGATGCACGCCCGGCTGCGAGGCTGCCAGAAGGAGTTGGAGGAGAAAGTGGCGACTGGTGGAGGCGGGCGCGACAAGGAAGAGAAGGAGCTACCGCACTCCAGCGCGATCGCTGAGAAGGATCTGTGGCATACAGCGTCTACAAGCCCAGCTCTCAAGAGATCAAAGGCTGAAACGCCGCCAAGGACTTCGGCGCCGATCTAGGGCTGAAGTTAGCCACCTTAGCGGAGACACTAGGCGCCACCAAGCGAAGATGTCACGAGAAAAGACCTCAAGGACAGCGAGGAAGCTCTTGCGAGGGCCGCGAGGCTGAGAACACCTTCAAGACCCGCGGTGGAGCCTACGGGCCGGAGGTCTCGTCAACATCGCTTGCTCATTGTGCGGAGTTGGCGGAGCCTGAACTTGGCGAGGCCGGGTACCCTACAGGAGGAACCTCCAGCGGCGTAAGCTCACGCTCTTCTTCAAGGATGTGGTAGCGGCTCTTCGGCAGCTCCGGGAGAGGATCGAAACAGTTGGCCGCCCGAGTCAGCCGCGATCTGCTGGAGTTACAGGAGAAGGTGTTGGTGAAGGTCCTCTTCCGCACCAGGGCATCGACCTCTCCGCATCACCAGAAGCTGCAGGGCGCTGATGTTGAGGAGCTCAAGGCCATCGTTGCACCCATCGTGGATAAGGTGAGCGAGGTTAGGAGGTCGGCGGCGGCGTGGATTAGGCTGCCTTCCTCTCCCTTTTCTTGCTGCTGCCATTTTAGTTATGAGCACGATTTCAGTCGATTGCCACAATAAGTCATTCTTGTAATATAACTTAGTGGATACTACTCGTTGTGTCATTCCTTTACTCTGTTACATCCCTTGTATGCTTTTTACCCTCGCTTTGAGGGACCTTGCTGTGGCCTTGAGCACACTCATTTGAGTCACGGGAACATCAGCGACACTGTGGTGATGCCGCTTCCGGCGAAGTAATCTTATCGGAACTAGTTGCAGCTCACTTTCGCATTGTTGGCGGTGGAAAAACAACAAAGGCGCAACAACGCGATCGATTCCTCGCGCATGCGGGTTTTCCCTTACAAAACCTGACGTTCAAAGATATAACTTGAAAATTTAAAAATTGACTAGGCTCAAACTTTAGCTACTTATCTTTTAGTCTTGTCACAGCAAGGCTAGATTCCTTGAGCGTTCCTTGAGCGGCCTTGATCCATACTTTTACCTTCCTCCCCGGTGAACTTGTGGGTGGAGGAATCTTATTTAAGAGAAGAAAGAAGAAAATAATGGAATGGAACCTTAAGGTTCGATGTTGCTTACCGGGGTGTGAGTCTGCCGAGAATGTCGGAATCTGAGATGCAAAAGAGAATGCATTAAATTTGACAAGATGTCCGAAGCACCTGCAGAACTTTATTCTTGCTGAAGGCTGCTTGACTTTGTACAAAGGTTACATGCGACAATGACAAAGCTTGTACAAAAAAGGTGGTTCTTCGAATGGATCCGAAACAACTTGCGCCTTATAGGTAAAACTTGCGAAGATGCTCTATGTTCGAGTTGCTCACGGAATACCATCTTGGTCTCAAAGCGGACAGCGCGGGCCTAGTGACTTCGTTTTAGCGATAAGGGCCTTCCGCCGGCGTCAACTTGTTTGAATTCTTGGCGGATTGACCACGCCCGAAGAACAAGGTTGCCTTCCTCGAAGCTCTGGCATTAACCTTGCGGCTATGATAGCGGCGCAAAGCTTCTTCGGTAGCGAGCAGCTCGCCTGAACACTGAGCGATCTTCCTCGAGGACAGCGCGTCATCTTGCCGCAACGCTCTTGCTCAAGCTCATCATAAGCGAGCACTGCGTGGCGACCATATCACGAGTTCCGTGGGAGAACTGCCTGCCTCCGTGAGCAAGAGCAAAGGGTGTGCGGCGGTGGCTCGATTTGGCGTCGTCACGATCGTCAAAGAACCGCGGCAGCTTGCTCGATCCAATTCCTTCCGCACTTGTGCAGCTTGTCGAAAGTTCGGTCTTGAGCCCGCGAGGCACCGGCGTTCGCCCTCTCCGGCGACGTTGCTTCTCGGATGGCAGGACGAAGCGAAGAGATCTTAGTGCCAAGATCTTGGACATCTTTATGAAGGTGTGGCTTGTAAAGCTGTGTGCCATTATCGGTAATGATCCTGTTAGGGATCCCGAAATAACAAACAACCAACCTAAAGAACTTGTTGCTGATTGGGCTGTCACCTTCCTCCTTGGTTCCACTTAGGCCACTTTGTGAACATCGATTACAATGTACAAGTACTCAAAGCCCCAACGACTTCGGGGAAGGGCGAGGATGTCGACCCCAGACGAAAATGGCGAGGACAAAGGGATTATACGGAGAGCTTGAGCTGGTTGATAAATTTGTTTGGAATGGAACTAGCACGCTTCACACTTGGTTACTTGCGGTTGCATCACGGAGGCTGTTGGCGAGAAAAGCCTTCGAAAAGCCTTGCGGCAAGTGCTCTTCTTGTAATGTGGTGACCACATATGCCTCCATGTATCTCGCCAACAGCTCTTGTCCCTCTTCGGAAATGCACTTCAATTTCACTCCGTTGAATCTTCTTACATGCGGTATGTCATCGACAAGCTGGTACATACTTGATTGTCGGGCTACTTTTCCGCTTCTTCTTGTTCCTCGGGAAGTTCCCTGTTTGAAGAAATGGGCGATTTCTTTGTGCCCATCTTGGAGCCTAGGGCTCGGCGACAAGTACTAAAGGTGCAACCCGCTCTGTGGGAACATCCGCTTCCCCGGCAAAGGATCGTGATCCTGCTTGGGCGTGATGCTCCCGACAGCGATGTCGGGACCTGACTTATCGGGGCCGTCACTTCAACAGGAAACAGGCCTCGGGGCTTGCGAGATGGATTGCTCCTCAGCGCTTTCTGTGTTGGTCACAGGGACCTTCTTGGCGGCGGCAGGGAGCTCTGCGGGAAAGTAGTCGCCGATAACCAACTTTCTTTCTTGCCTTGTCCAGGTTGATGGTGTCACAGGGCAGTTGAGTCGGCTTGAGCACAAAATCCCTGGTTCCACAGGCAACTTGAGTCTTGGCTTGCTTTGACCAGTCATCTGCAATGTCATTACGAGCTCTTGGAACATGTTCCATTTGCAAGCCGTCAAAATGCTCTTCTAGCTTTCTCACTTCATCAATGTATGCTTCCATCAGCGGACTCGATAATCTTTGTTAACTTGGCGGACGACAAGCTGTGAGTCACCCGACAACAAACTTCTGATCCCAAGTTACGCATGATCTGAGTCTGGCAAGCAAGCCCTCATACTCTGCCGGTATTGTTAAATGCGCTTGCTCCTTGGGAAAGTGCATCCGGACCACGTACTTGAGGTGCTCTCCGGTGGGTGCGACAAGTAAATACGCCGCTGCCGGCGCCTTGCAGTGAAGGCACCATCAAAGTACATGATCCATTCTTTGCTGCTTCCTTGGCGGATGCTCCTCTTGGAGTTTCTTCGCCGGGTGTTGGCGTCCGATACTGCTATAAATTCTGCCAATGCTCGGCTCTGAATGGTTGAAGTACTTTCAAACTTGAGGCCAAAGCTTGACAATTCTAGTGCCCTTTCGACAATCCTGCACTGTTGCTACGGATTACGCAATATCCTCTTCAATGAAGCGGTGACCCTTTGTGATCTCATGTGCTTGAAAGTAATGGGCGCAGCTTCCTTGAGGCCATGAGGAGGCCGAAAAGCAACTACGCACACGTACCTCGATCTAGCCCCTGTAGAGGCCCGACAAAGTAAACTGGCTGCACCATCTTCTTGTTTCTCTTCTTGTGGCTCGGAGACCCATCCTTGCGGAACTAGAACTTGCCGGATCCGGGGCTTGTCGGGCGGAGCTTGTCGGGAAGCCCCTGCTTGCAGCTAGACTCCGCTTGCCATGACTCTGGCTCATCGTCACGCCTCCTCTCTCCGCCACTAGCGGCACTAACCACTTGATTGGTTTGCCGCCAGATATAGCAACAACTTCTCTTGTGGCTTAGGTGTGACAAGTGTTGGAGTGGAGGACAAATATTTCTTTAAGTCTTGCAGCGCAGCCTCCACTTCCGAAGTCCATTTCATTGGACCCTCCTTTTTCAAGACTTTGAAAAGCGGCGAAAGCGTTCATGCGGAACGGAAATGAACTTTCTTGAGGCGCAACGGTAGGCAGCAAGCCTTCATCGTCCTTGACTAAGCCGGTTAGCTTGATTTGTTGATGGCCTTGATCTTGTCGGGATTGGCTTCAATCCCCTCTACGATCTGAAGAATCGAGAAGCTTGCGGAAGGAACTCCGAACACGCACTTCTGGATTCAATTTGAGGTTGATGTTGCAAGATTTGTGAAGGTCGTCCAAATCCTGGATCGAGTCTTTTATCTTTGCTCTTGACCACTATGTCATCCATATACGCTTCTACATTCACAATCAGTTGTGGCTCAAAAGCATGGTGACTACTCTTGCGAATGTTGAACGGCATTCTTGATCGAAAAGGCATCCGTGCAAGCGATCGTGCCACATGGAGTGATGAATGCGGTTTTCTCTTCATCCTCTTCGCCATGAAGATCTTATGATATCCTGAGTATGCATCAAGGAGCGAGGCGGATCACATCCTGCTTGTGGAGTCAACAATCTGGTCGATCGCGACAAGGGAATGGATCCTTAGGGCAGGCTTTATTAACATCGGTGAAGTCAATGCAAAGCCTCCATTTCCCGTTAGCCTTGCGCCGACTACCGGATTAGCTAGCGTCGGATGGAGTACTCCTCGGACCAATCCAGCTGCTTCTAGTTTTCTCGATCTCCTCGCTATGAATTCTTGGCGCTCTCTTGCGCTTCGACTTTTTGCTTGGCGGGCGGCGTGAGGACGAGCGGCAAGGTGGTGCTCGATTACTTCCACAGGAACACGGGGATGTCGGATGGCTGCCATGCAAACACGCCGACATTCGCTCGCGAGGAAAACAACGAGCGCTTTCTATTAGGATCAAGCGTGGCAGCGATGGTGAAGGTACCGCGGGTGCCATCCTCCTTGGCGGCCACTTTCTTGGTCTCGGGTGAAGCGCCTTTGCCTTCTTGCACTTGCGGCGGGCTTCGATGAGTGCGTCCTCGGCAGCAGCGCAGCACTCCGAAAGGCGCTTGCCGGAGTGGACACAGGCTGCCTTTGCGGACTTGGCTTTCTTCTTCCCGGGGAGCTTCGGCGGCCAGTGGCTTGCTCTGCTGCGGCTGGTGCTTCTCGGTAGATCTTGTCGGTGCGAGATAAGTGCATCCTTCTTGTCACAGGGGCGAGAGATGACATTAGCGGACCAAGCATCTTGAGCACATTGTATGCATAGTGAGAGGCTGCCATGAACTTGGCAAGCGGCTGATTACGCGAGTATCCCATTGTAGGGTAATGGGATATCAACAACATCGAATGTGACCCTTTACGTCACGAAGTTCAGCTCGCTGCCAAAGCGTTACCGGCGGTATGATCTTCCTTTGGCTTGCTCCTTCCGGATTTATTCCTTGAAAGGCACGGTTTCTTGAGGTCGCTTGCCGGGGATCTGGAGCTTCTTGAGCACTGTGGAGGAGATCAGGTTCAGGCCGGCCCCGCCGTCGACCAGCATCTTCGTGACCATGAGGTTGCGGATTGTTGGTGAGACCAACATCGGCAAACACCAGCTGCGATAATCGCGGTCGGGTGGTCCTCAACGTCGAAGGCGATGGGCGTGCTTGGGACCATTTCGAGAGCTTCGCGGCGCCTCGGCAGACGGCTCTGCGGCATTTACCTCGCACCTTTGCTTGAGTTGGCGGTGCGAGGTGTGCGAAGCGCCACCGTCGATGCACAACACTTCCATTGCCTTGAAACTCCTGGTCTTGATCTCATCTTCCTCCATCTCATCATCCTCATCTTCATCTTACGTCCTTGTCGCGGCAGGGAGGCTGTCTCCTGCAGCGGCTTGACCTTGCCAGTGCCCTCCCGGGCGGGAAGCTTCTTGCGGATCCTCGCCACCTCCTGGGCTCTCTCCTTGCTCCTGGCGCTTCGTACTCAGCTTCAGTAGCTCCGCCATCTGCTCTACTTTTTACAGGTTTGGAGATCATGGCCCTTGTGCGGTGGATCTTGCAATAACGCTTGCAGAGCCATCACTGCTTGTCGGCCTCTCTGACGGCCTCGCCGAGTCATCGGCTTTAGTATTGTCGGAACCGCCTCCGTTGCGGAATGCTCAACAGCCAGCACATCCTTAGCCTTTCTTTTTACATTGCTCGCTTGCTGGTTCTTCCTTGCGGGCGGTATCCTCCTTGTCGAGATCATACGCTCCCGCAACCTCTCCGGGATTTTCCTCCCCTCCTCAGCCCGTGCACACTTGTCGGCCGGAGAATAGGCTCGTGACATCTCGATCTTGCACATCGCCATCTCCTCCCTCATCCTGCGGTTGCGCGTTCTAGTGGAGCAGCGCTGATAACAGCGCGGTGGGCGTGCAGGATGTTCGCTGCATAGCTGAATCTATGTATGTATTCTTGAGGCTCTCCTCATACGGACAAGCAAATGCAGATCGCTTTCTGGCCATGGGGTTTGTGGCCGCCCGTAAAAGCGCCAACAAGCGATGACCTGAATCGCCCATGAAGAGATGGAGCCGTCCGGCAAGTGCATGAGCCAAGATCTAACGTTGGGCTTGAGTACCAGGTGGGGAAGTAGTTGGCGAGATCTTCTCGTCGCGCCTCCGGCAGCTTTGCCTTTGCAATGGTGTAGATCTTGAGGAACTCGAGGATGTATCCTGCCATCATACTTCTCGACACGTCGGCAAGTTCTTGGTTTTGGGCCCTTTGGACTTGCCGCGGCTCGCGGGTGAGCAGCAGGACAACCTGCAGCGTCTGGCAAATCGCTGGTTCTCCGGTGCGTGCGTCGGCAGTGGGCCAGGCGTCTGGTCAGTTAGCGTCGCGCTTCTCTCCGGCGCTCTATCTTGAGTCTTGGCGTCTTCGTGTTGCCGTTCTTGGAGGACATGGCGTTGATCGCGGCGAGTTCGCGGAGTCCGGCAACCGGTGGAGTCGGCGTCGGGGTTGGTCCGTGGTGGCGATCTTAGCCTTGGGGCTGGGAGTGCAGAGGTGCACCCAATGGTCTTATCGGCGTTAGTTTTGCGCTGGCGCCTGCAGAACCTTGATGCGCTTCGGCTGCGGGGCTTATCGCCGTTAAGCGAAGCCGATGAAGGCTATATGGTCATCCTCGATCGTCGATCTTGTGCGGCGCGGAGGTAGTCGAAGCAGGCTGGCTCGAGCACACTTCTCTGCTGTCTTAGGTGGTGGTGGCGGCAGCGGCGAAGCTGGATGTGCTTGGACTCCCAACGGGTGGGGCGCAACACCCGTCTGGCGGCCGTACCTCGCTTCGTGCCGGCATGCGGGCGTGCATGCTGGCCTCGGCGTCCGCGACCACCAGCTTGGCCTTGTTCCGCGAGCGCGATGCTAGGAGCACCGGGCGTTGTCGACCTTGCACCTCTGGGAAGAAGCGCGGCGTCTGCTTTCGATCGCCCGGCGCTTGCGGGGCCTTGTTCTTGGACTGGTGACGGCGTGGAGTCCCCGTCGGCGCCCACTTTCGCTTCGCGGCGTCGACTCCACCGCCCGCTTGCTCCGGATGGTGGCGGGAATCGATGTAAACGGGCGGCCACCTCAAAGCTTCTTCTTGGTGGCATGTTGATGAAAGCGTTAATGCAGCAGCGGAGACCCGGATCGGATGCTCACGATCTCGGCGCTCCCTACAGCGCGCCAAAGATGTCGGGCGTCGTCTCTGTGGCCTCGAACACCTATGGGGCACTTGGGGCCCTTCTAGTCCGGCAAGGGAGGCGGGCGTCTTGTGAGCAGATCGAGTCGGCCAGCGGGGGAGGCGGGCAATTTTACCCAACTTGGGCTCTCGGGAGATAAAACCCCTCTGCTGCTTTTGTGATTGTATTTGATCTTGCTCGAGCATGCGAGCATATGGTGGTGTTGTGGGTGTCGAATGGACCGAACCCCTTCTACGTGCGCATGGGCCTCCTTTTTATATTACGAAGGGGGCACCAACGGGTGGCAGCGTAAGAAGAGGGGTAGAAAGGTAAGCAGCAGTTGGTACAAGAGTGACCAGCAGTGTCCCTACCTAACTCTAACGGCGGGGACAAGGGCATTTAATGCCGTCCGGTCGCCTAACAGTCTTGAGGGAGTGACCGTTAAGTGAGCCACCGGTTGCCACGATGGCACCTCTGTCAGCTCCGTTTGCCACCTCGCCCTGCATGGCCGCGTAGTGCTCCGCCACGTGCCCTTGGGATGGCCTTGTGATGACACGTTGCTGGATGCGCTGGAATTCGGGTGGCAGCCTTGCCGCGGCAAGTCTCTTGTTGTGCCGGCAAGCTTGCCGGCCGTCGGGTCTTGCAGGGACGCGCGGGGCGACGCGGCAAGTCTTCCGGCGATGCCTTGGTAGGCCTTCCCGACAAGCTCCTCTTGCCGGGGCCTTCGTTTTCTTGGTTAGCACTTTGTTCTTGAATGGCAGTAATAGGGGATGGTGGTGGGTCTTGGCGGGCGCCCGGCAAGCCTTGCCGCGGGGTGCTGCGACTGCCCGTGCACAAGTTCGGGGTACTAAGGTACCCCTACTTTAGTACACCGACAGGCACGACCACGACAGGCCCAGAGTGCGGCTCAACCACACTAGGGGCTCCCAAGTGTGTCGCTCTTTTTATCTTTATTTTTTTCTTCTTTTTATACACAGGACTCCGTTCACCAGAGGCCCTGTCCGGCGGCGAACCTGCCGAAGTCACGATGCAACAGCCAGGGAGGGACAAAGGCTATGACGAACACTTAGGTGGTCTCCATTATGAGCATTAAATTTGTTAAATACACCAGTCCGCAGCCTACCCCTGGAGGGGAACATATTTAAATAGTCCAATTCCTTGCGCACCGCACTATTTGTGTCGTTCTGCACTCATGGCAGAATTCTTTGAATAAACAATGCATTACCTTTTTTTATATATATGTTTATTCTTGACATCTTGCACCCGTACATTTTGGTACGGCCAAATACACCAGGGGCTTACGTTCCCCACATTATGGTGTGATAAGTCCGAACACTTTCACAAGTGCGGCACCCCGAACTTATAGCATTATATGCATCGGCTCCGAATCATGTCTTGGGTCAATAGTTGGGTTTGCCCGGCTCCCATGTTTTGGTGCCTTATGTTCCGTTCTGTCGGCTAAGGTAGCATTGGGAGAACCACTGCGATTGCGCCCGGTTGAGCTGGCGGCGCCTCGATGGAAAAGCTAAAACTGATGTCATGATAAAGGCGAGAGACTGGTCGCTGTTCGAGAGGTCTTTTGAGTCCCTAAAGACTTATGCCGCTTGAGCGAACAACGGATAATGTCCGGCCAAAGGCGTGGATAGCGCCCGAACTCGGTCTTCCGAATACTAGGGGCTTACGCGAAATTTAAAATTATAGAATTCTATGGCTAAGTGAGAGTGTTCAAGCATTATAAGTCCGGTTGCCTTGTTCGTTGTGTTGAGCGCCTCCCTAGATGGACCCAAGAATGGGAACAAGAGTGCTCAAGTTTATCCCGAACACCCCAGCACTCATGGCATGGGGGCTGAAGCCAACGACTTGCCATCTCTCAGATTTAATAAACGGCCCCACAGAAGGTAATATTTTAAATCAATAAGCGTTGCTTAGCGCATATGAACAAAGTTTTCAGTGCACAGGATAACACATTGCGAGTTTACTCAATAATTACATCTCTGGGGCACTCATCCGCAATCTTGCGGGCACCCTTTAGGACAGTCTTATAGTACATCTCGGGCATACGATACTCCTTGCCCGCTGGCGGCGCGTCAATAATAAGCCTCTCCGCATCCAGCCTGCCCCAATGCACCTTTGCGCGGGCAAGGGCCCGACGAGCACCTTCAATACAGGCGGAGCGCTTGATGACCTCCACCCAGGGGCACGCATCCACCAGCCGTCGTACGAGGCCGAAGTAGCTCCCAGGCATGGCCTCTCCAGGCGACAGCTGGACTATGAGGCCCTTCATGGCCTGCTCAGCTACCTTGTGGAGTTCGACCAGCTGCTTCAGCTGGTCGCTAGGGGGCACCGGATGACCGGCTTCAGCGTACTGAGACCAGAAAACCTTCTCCGTTGAGCTCCCCTCCTCGGCTCGGTAAAATGCGGCGGCATCAGACACACTCCGAGGCAGATCTGCAAACGCCCCTCGAGAAAAATGCCTTACCCGCCGCTATTTTCTTCACCGCCTCAATCTCCTGGAGGGCCTTATGGGCCTCGGCCTTAGAGGCTTTGGCACTTTCAAGAGCTGAGGCAAGCTCGGACTCTCGAGTCTTCGAGTCATGCTCCAAACTCTCATGCTTTACCATGAGAGCCTGGAGCTCTTGCCGCACCTCCGCCACCCATGCCTCCTGCTTCTCTCGCTCCGTCCGTTCTGCGGCCGCATTGCGTTCGGCCACGGACACGGCCTCCTTCAGGGTTGCAACCTTGTTTGTGGCCCCTGCAGTACCCATGTTATCCTTGTTATTTCTATTTGCAACCTAAATCCTTTTCTGTAAGGTACAAATTTCAAAGTGGTGTTACTCACCTTCTTTATCCTTGAGCTGCTTCTTAGCAAGGCCGAGCTCTCGCTCGGACCGCTCGAGGTCCTGCTTCAAAGCACCGACCTCCGCAGTCAGTGCGGCAGAGGTCAGCAGCGCAGCCTGCAAACCCATATTGACATAATTCTTAGCACTCCTGCGTATATCTTTTTTAGATCCTCAATCTGGTTTTTCATTTCGAACACCAAACCGAGCATCAGGGTCTACTGTCTATGCGGTACTACATTACATATTTTAAACTTCTTACCTCAAAGCCTATTAGAAGGCTACTACAGGCTTCGGTCAGCCCGCTCTTGGCGAGCTGAACCTTCTGAATCACCGCACTCATGATAGTGCGGGTGTTCTTCCTCGATGGAAGCGCCGTCGAGCGCTTCCAACAAGTTGTCCAGCGCCTCCGGTTGGACGGAGGCCGCCGGCGTCACGGTCTTGCCCTTCTTGCGAAGGGGCCGCCTGCTGGACTCCGGAACCACTGTGGGTTCCGGCATGGAGTCCGGCGCAAAGTCTGGGAGGATGCCTTGTGGCGTCTCCGGAGCCTCCTCCTGATGGGTCCTTTCCTGGGATCCCACCTCGGTGTCCTCAGCGTCGCGAGGGGTGGAGGCAGTCGGGATGGAATCTACATCCGACGGAGCCAACGACCCGCTCGATAATGCGGGGAGATCATCATCGGCCGGACTGCAGGTAGTGTGCAGCATTAGAAGGACACTATGTGACACAAAAGAGAAATTATAAATCATTCAGGAATCCGGATACTTACGATCTTGTCGGAGGCCTGGCCCTTGAGGGCCATTCTTCTTCGCCAATGTTGATGTTGGCGGAGCTGTCCGGGGGAATAGTCCTTCCCCTCTTGGACCCTTCGCCCTCCCCCGTTGGGGAAGCCTTCCTCTTCCTCTCTCCCCCCTCTGGGAGAGAGTCTTCTTTCTCCTCCTCGTCTTCGGGGGAGGAGTCCGCCTCGGAGCCATCGGACGATGAGTCCGATTTCACCTGGCGCCGGGAACTTCTTTGAGTTCCCGTGGCCTTCTTCTTGGCCTTCTTCTCCGGCACCACATAGAGTGCGGGACTAGCAACCCCGTTAAACGGGCGTCCGCTGGGTCTTCGGGAAGGGGAGCCGGACAGTCTACCTGTCCGGACGTCATCTGCCAGTCCTGTCAAAGGCATTGGGAGTTTCAGATCCCGCATAAAATTAAACTATGAAAGAAAATAAATGTCCCATAGAGGATAACAAAGCTTACCTCACCGGCCGGGCGCTTGGTGCTGAATCCGCGATCTTCAGTCGCGGACGCGGGGGCTTCTCCGACCTTGAATAGCACCCTCCAGACGGCTTCGTACGTCTTGTCGAAGAGCCCGTTTAGAGTCCGGTGCTGTGCCGAATCAAACTCCCACAGATTGAAGGCCCGCTATTGGCAGGGGAGAATCCGGCGGACGAGCATGACCTGGATCACATTGACAAGCCTAAGCTTCTTGTTCACCAAGGTCTGGAGATAGGACTGGAGTCCTGTCAGCTCCTCCGAACTACCCCATAGCAAGCCCTTCTCTTTCCAGGAGGTGAGCTGCATGGAGATACCAGATCTGAATTCGGGGGCCACTACCCATTTAGGGTCACGCGGCTCGGTGATGTAGAACCACCCCGATTGCCATCCCTTGATGGACTCCACGAAGGCCCCCTCGAGCCAGGTGACGTTGGGCATTTTGCCCACCATGGCACCTCCGCACTCCGCTTGGACGCCCTTCACTACCTTGACTTGACATTGAAGGTCTTGAGCCTAAGCGAAGTGGGGCTGGATGCGAGAGAAGGCCTCGCACCTGACGATAAACGCCGAGATGTTGAGGATGAAGTTTGGCGCCAGATCATGGAAGTCCAGGCCGTAATAGAACATGAGCCCCCGGACGAAGGGATGAAGTGGGAAGCCCAGTCCACGGAGGAAGTGGGGAAGGAACACGACCCTCTCATGGGGCCTGGGGGTGGGGATGAGCTGCCCCTTGTCGGGCAGCCGGTGCGCAATGTCGGTGGAAAGGTATCCGGCGCCGCGCAGCTTTTCGATGTGCCCCTCCATGACGGAGTAGGCCAGCCACTTGCCTCCCGCTCCGGACATGGTTGGAGAAGGTTGAGGCGAGATGTGCGAACTTGGGCGCTGGAGCTCGAGTGCGCGGAGATGGATAAGCAAAGGAGGAAGAAGGCGTAGGTAAAAAAGGTGGATCCTTATCCCCTTATATATAGGCGACAGAATACTATCGTCCCCACCAGCCTGGTAAAACTAAGCTTATCTCCCAAGCACCACCATCAATGGCGCGGTTGGGTTACCGTCCATATTGATGGGAATCCGGAATAAGGGAACACGATCTCTGCTCGACAAGGCGTGCCAAGAAACCTTAGCTAAGCGCGCTAAGGTGGTATAATAAAAACGATTCGATAAAGGCTTGGTAGTGGCATGACGTCACGCTACAAAATCGTCGCCAGATTGAACTTGTGTACATATTATTCTCTCTACGGTGGTATGTGGAATTTATTTTGCGAGCGGACACTATCTTGGTGTTCACAATCTTCTATGAATTATTGGAGGAGGAACCCGCCTTGCAATGCCGAACAATATGCACGCCCAGACTCATCGTCATTGAAGCCTGGTTCAGAGCTCTTGAGGAGTCTGGACTAGGGGTGTCCGGATAGCGGACTATCATCATCGGCGGACTCCAAGGCTATGAAGATACAAGATTGAAGACTTCGTCCCGTGTCCGGATGGGACTTTCCTTGCCGTGGAAGGCAAGCTTGGCGATCTGGATATGTAGATCTCCTACCATTGTAACCGACTGTGTAACCCTAGCCCTCTCCGGTGTCTATATAAACCGGGGTTTTAGTCCGTGGGACAACATAACCATTACAACAATCATACCATAGGCTAGCTTCTAGGGTTTAGCCTCCTTGATCTCGTGGTAGAACCACTCTTGTACTACCCATATCATCAATATCAATCAAGCAGGAGTAGGGTATTACCTCCATCGAGAGGGCCCGAACCTGGGTAAAAACATCGTGTCCCTTGTCTCCTGTTACCATCCGCCTAGACGCACAGTTCGGGACCCCCTACCCGAGATCCGCCGGTTTTGACACCGACAGCCGGCCTTCTCTTCCCCTCTCCTTTATATACGTGGGAGGAGGGCACCCCGAAGGCACACCGAGTCTTCTTTTAGCCGTCTGCGGTGCCCCCTCCACAGTTACACACCTCGGTCATGTCATCGTAGTGCTTAGGCAAAGCCCTACGCCAGTAACTTCATCATGACCGTCACCACGCCGTCGTGCTGACAGAACTCTACCTCGTCCTCAACTGGATCAAGAGCTCGAGGGACATCATCATGCTGAACATGTGCTGAACACGGAGGTGCCGTACGTTCGGTACTTGGATCGGTTGGATCGTGAAGATGCTCGACTACATCAACCGCGTTACTAAATGCTTTCGCTTTCGGTCTACGAGGGTACGTGGACACACTCTCCTGTCTTGTTGCTATGCATCTCCTAGATAGATCTTGCGTTATCATAGGAATTTTTTGAAATATTGCATTCCCCAACAACTACTGCAAGGTATTTGGCTTTGATTTCAAATGGTTCTTAATGGCATATGCATAGTTGCTGCCATGTTTCACATGGTTATCATTTTCCCTTTAAGAAAATCAACTGGAGGCCTGGTGGCAGGAGACAACCCCTCTGCAGCTAAAAAGCCCAGGCTGTAGATCAGCCACCCTTAGGGAGCCTACTCTTTTGGTGTGTCAGTTACATACCTCTTGTATCATCAACTATCTTTTGTGCTCTACCCGACTTTGCTTCTTATTTTAGCTTGTGTTTTTACAGGATCGCTCTGTGTTGGTTGTGCGCGTGCTCGAAGTGGCGCCCTAGAGAATCGGCGTCCCGACGTGGATTAGATGGTGAAGCTCTTTCTAGGTCAATCGTCCCTTTTGTTGTGTCATGTGGCTTAGAGCATCTCCAACAGGCGCGGTAAACAAGCGTTGCGCCACAAATTTACCCAGTTTAGCGCGCGTGCAACCCGGCGGGTGGCTCCAGCGGGCGCGCAATAACCGCGTGCGCGGTACAAGGAGTTGGGCGCGCGGTCGGAATCGCTATCTCGTGTGGTGTATTTGGGGCGCCCGCTTCCGCGCGCGGCACACTCGAGCGCTCGCGCTGCACTCTGTCTTCTCCACCTCCTATGCCCCACGCGCGCCGGCGCCGGTGACCCGCATCCCATGGACGCACGCGCCGGCACCCCGCTTACCCCATCCTATAGCCGTGACCCCTCTGCCGCCGCCGCCGCAAACCCTAGCCCGGGTGGCGTTGGCCTCGCCTCCGCCGGAGCCCCTCCGACCATCGGCCTCGCGTGCGGCCTCTCCTCCGTCGGAGCTCCTTCGAAGACCATGAGTTCGAGGTGGACGAGGAGGGTGAGGGCATTGTCGACGCACCGAAAGGAAGAGCGGGCAATTACACCAACGTCGATGACATCTTACTATGCAATACTTGGTTGCAAGTGTCGAAGGATCCATCCGTTGGAGGTGATCAAAGTAGAGATGCTTATTGGGGGCGGATGAAAGAACACTTTGATGTTCACAACTTGAGTGGAATTTACCGCTCCGAGAGACCCGATTTTCGACCATCAACTCGGATTGTCAAAGGTGGGTAGCCTGTCAAAAGGCGGTTGACAAGTTGAACCCAAGTGGCACAAATGAGGACGATCGAGTAAGTGGCAATTCATACATGTTCATCATACATGTTCATCATACTTGTTGTTGGTGCTAAATTGCTTTGTTTTCATGTAGTACAACATTGCGCAAAACTTGTGGGCATGATTTTGAACTTGTGGGCATGAACTTTTCTTCATCAACTTGTTTGTGTGAAATTTTATATGTCATGTTCATTGCATTTTGAATGTTTCAACTTCATGTTGTGTTCAAAATGCCATATATGCAATGCCCCGGTGAGTCACGCGCACTGCATTTTTTGCGCGCTGCTGGAGCGGCGCACGCACGCTGCATTTTAGCGCGGTTGCTGGAGCCAGCGCTACGCCAAACCAGGTGATGGGCGCGCGACAAACCAGGTTTTTGCGCGTGGCGCGTTCGGCGCCTGTTGGAGATGCTCTTATGATGTACTGCTCTGTTATGGCAAAATCTTTAGTTTGGTATATTCACAAAAGACCAGTCGCTCTTAGTACTTGGGCCGGTGTCGGTATTCACTTTTGCGTGGTGTCTGTTTGGTTGTTGGCTGCTGGTGAATGTAATGACTTACTTGACTAGCTTATTTCGTATGCTCGTTATGGATCTTGTTTCATGTCTCCTTGCTTGCATCTGACGTGTACTCTGTGCCTGTTAACGCTATGGCGTCTGTCGATGCCTGTCACGTGTCTCTGCTTCATATTTGGGTTACACGTATTGCCCCCTGTGGACTAATCATTTCATTTGAAACGGCAGTGGGGCATTACTAGCTCTTTTAGCGGACTGATACATCTCCGTCGTATCTATAATTTTTGATTGTTCCATGCCAATATTATTCACTTTCATATACTTTTTGGCAACTTTTTAAATTATTTTTGGGACTAACATATTGATCCGATTGCCGTGTCGGTTCTGTCATTGCATGTTTTATGTTTCGCAGAATATCCATATCAAACGGACTCCAAACAGGATAAAAATGGACGGAGCTTATTTTTGGAAAATATGGAAAATTCCAGAAGAAAAATCCACGCGAGACGGTGCCCGAGGTGGTCACGAGGCAGGGGGCGCGCCCTCCACCTGGGGGTGCGGCCTACCCTCGTGAGCCCACCGTAAGGCGGTTGATGCTCTTCTTTTGCCGCAAGAAAGATAATATTCGGAAAAAAATCACGGAAAAGGTTTCAGGCCAATCGGAGTTACGGATCTCCATATATACGCGAAACGGTGAAATAGAGCCAGAAGCCAATGCAGAGAACGCAGAAACAGAGAGATAGATCCAATCTCAGAGGGGCTCTTGCCCCTCCCAAGCCATGGGAGCCAAGGACCAGAGTGGAAACCCTCCTCCCATCTAGGGAGGAGGTCAAAGAAGAAGAAGAAGAAGGGGGGCCCCTCTCCCCCTTGCTTCCGGTGGCGCCGGAACGCCGCCGGGGGCCATCATCATCACCGCGATCTTCACCAACACCTCTGCCATCTTCACCAACATCTCCACCAACTCTTCCCCCCTCTATGCAGCGGTGTAACCTCTCTCTTACCTGCTGTAATCTCTACTTAAACATGGTGCTTGTCGGTGTCAAAACCGGCGGATCTCAGGTAGGGGGTCCCGAACTGTGCGTCTAGGCGGATGGTAACAGGAGACAAGGGACACGATGTTTTTACCCAGGTTCGGGCCCTCTCGATGGAGGTAAAACCCTACTCCTGCTTGATTAATATTGATGATATGGGTAGTACAAGAGTGGATCTACCACGAGATCAAGGAGGCTAAACCCTAGAAGCTAGCCTATGGTATGATTGTTGTTCGTCCTATGGACTACCACCCTTCGGTTTATATAGACACCGGAGAGGGCTAGGGTTACACAGAGTCGGTTACAATGGTAGGAGATCTACATATCCGTATTGCCAAACTTGCCTTCCACGCCAAGCAAAGTCCCATCCGGACATGGGACGAAGTCTTCAATCTTGTATCTTCATAGTCTTTGAGTCCGGCCGATGATGATAGTTCAGCCATCCGGACACCCCCTAGTCCAGGACTCCCTCAGTAGCCCCCGAACCAGGCTTCAATGACGGCGAGTCCGGCGCGTATATTGTCTTCGGCGTTGCAAGGCGGGTTCTCCTCCAAATTCCATGTGCTTGCCGAATAGTGTCCGGCTTCCTTATAAATGTTGCGCTCCTTGGCTTCCACGCCCAATAATGGCCCTCTTCCACGTGTCATACGAATGCGAAATGCTAGGGTATTTTTACCTTTTACCCCCTAGCTGCGCGAATAAGCTGCCTATAAGAGAGGCAAGAATCCAGATCCAAATCACACCATCCTCCTTCCGCGAGTACTCATCGGAACGCTTCTGACAAAGATCCATTCCATCATGGACCATCGATGTGGCTCCTCCTCTCGCGCTCCCAGCCCTCAGCCAAGAGATTGGGGGAGATGTTCAGTCCCGCACACCGAGCTAGTGACGCTCCAAGCGGAGGGATACCTTCCTCCGGCCTTTATGGTCCCGGTTCGAGCCGGGCTGGCCACCTACAAGGGTGGAAAGCAAGCGGAGACCACCCTAGTCCCTCAAAGGAGGCGGGTGTGCCGTCCCTTATCTAATAAGGGGCTCGGTTTCCCATACATCCGTTTCTCCGGGGGCTTCTGGAGTTCTACGGGCTCCAGCTTCATCACCTCACGCCCGCCTCCATTCTGCACATTGCGGGTTTCGTAGCTCTTTGTGAGCTGTTCTTGGGCATCGAGCCCCATTTCGCAATTGTGGAAGAGATTGTTTTGCCTCGTACCCGTTCTCACGAGGGTCGATATATCAAGTGGGCGGAGCCGAAATATGGCGTATCGCCGGGACCGGATATCTATCCGGAACCCCAAAGAAGGCGTCCGAAGACTGGCCTTCGGAATGGTTTTATGTAGAACATGCTCCACTGCTGGACCCAGTTCGGGTCGGCCTCCCGGAGTTCAGCGACGCTCCTCTAAAGAAACACCTGAGTTGGCGCCCGCGGAGCCCTCAACTGGAGGATGACAAGAGCATCCATTATCTGATGGGCCGGATAAGGTTGCTGGCTCATCCCGATTGACCATGATTAGAGTCATGGCCACGTGCATTATGCGAGGGGTGCAGCCACTCCAATATAGGGGCCACCCCATGTGGGATTTCAATGGGGAGAATGACGCCACCCGTCATGGCCGCAAGGGGCCGGGATCGGCCGCAGATCTGGTGAAGATCCTGTCCGGCTTGTACAAGGGGGAGAAGGAGGACCTCCTCCAAACGAGCCCGTTGAACGGATTCTCCATGAATAACCCTCGGAGCTAGGTAAGTGAATATTTACCTATCCGATCCGTGCTTTCGAAGTTAAGTGTCTTACTTTATGATTTTGACGCAGGATCTGCGTCGGGATGTGGTGGGCATACATAGTCTGGCTCCACAACCCGAGGATCCGGGAAGATCCCTTGATCCGGCCTCCGAAGAGGATCCGGACATAAAGGTGGAGCTGATTGACGGGGTGTTCCATCAGCTTAGCATGGACAATGCTCTAGTCGCCATTACGGCTGACTACCCCGGTTTATCTCCGGCTTCCCAGGTAACTATGACCGGAGCCCTTACACCATTTTTTCGTTCGTGCTTATTTCTGACCACCGTATACCAACGGTGTCTCGCAGGAGGTGCCTTCGGCGCGGGAAGCTAATCCTCCGGCGGCTGACCAACCAGGGTCAGTTCGGCCCAGCAGCCGGAAGAGGGGCACGGTGCGAATTGAAACGTCGCCACAAAGGTACGTCACGCCACCGTTGTTAAGGAAAAGACTCCTATGAAGTATGTTAATGCTCCAGACTCTTCTAGGAGAAAGAGCGCTCGCCGGACTGTGCCCGGGGAGGTTGCCAACCAAGCCTCCGCCAGCCAGGCCCCAACACCTGGTCCGAGGGGGAGGCGAGTGCAAGGCGCGAGCCGGATGCTCCTCCAACGGAGGATACCGACAGGCTGTCCGCCACCGGGTCTGAGGTGGAGAGCGCCATGAATCACAGGCGCCGCCGGACAGTTATTCGTGACGCGTGTTTCTCCCTGGAGGTGTTGAATGCTTTTAACGCGGGAGACGCGCACCTCCATGCCGCTCAAGATGGTTTAACGAGCCACGGGCGGTATGTGAAAGACATACGGGTAAGGGATTTTAATAGTTGTATATGCGAGTAGCCACGAGACTTAAAGTAGTTAAAATAACTGATTTAAGGATCATTTGATATGCATGATCTTACGAAGAAGAATACCCAATTGTCCCAGGAGCTACAAGAGTTCAAGGCCCAACTTGAGGCCGCGCTAGCCGCCGCAGGAGGAGACACAGAGACCCCCTCCGGTAACACATTATTTCAAAAAGATAAGCGGTGTGCGGCGTGCGTATAAGTCTGACAATGATATTGCAGATGTTGCCGGACTGGATCCGGATAAGCAACAGCTACTGCGCCAGCTGAAGGCCGGCGAGAGGGTGCTTATGAAGGTGCAGCAGGAGAGGAAAAAACTCCAAGATGCCCACACCCAGCTTGAAGAAGAGCTATAGGGTGTTCGGGCCCAGCTGTCTGGCTCCGTGAAGGAGAATCAGCGGCTTCGTCGCGGCATCTACAGTAAGTGCTTGAGCAAACTCTTTTGAAAAGAAGAGTTCGGCGAGGAAGTCGATTGACAGAGATGTGTTTATAGGTGTGCTCACAGGTCGCCCTGCGGAGGAAATACCTAGTTCAACGGGTGACCAACTTCCTGAGCTGCTGCAACTGCACGAACGTGTTCGGCAGGCGATGAGTGGCGTCGCCCAAGCCTTATGGCCGTCTGTCTCCCTACCCGAGGGTCTTGGAGGGCTTGCGGAGAAGCTTCAGGGAGCACGGCAGCGCTTCTGTCTATGGAAGATATCAGCCTGTCGTCAAGGCGCCAGGGAGGCCTGGGCCATGGTGAAGACGCGGTACAAGAAGGCGGATCCGAACCACATGGCTGAGGTCGGACCTGTGGGGCCCGATGGGAAGGAGATCCCTGTGAGCTTAGTGTACGGCCAAGTAGAATTGGCCTCTAAGTATTCCCAACGGGACTGTAAATTAGACAGCTTGTTAGATGGGGTTGAACAGTAGTACAATCAGTCAATGTGATGATGTATTTTTTCTTAAAATGACATGTATAATGCCTTCTAGCCGGATTGTAGATCGTTTGTCTTTGCGGACCTTTTCGCTTAAACCTCGGGAACCTAGAGTCCAGAGTGTGTCCGAATACCCTCACGGTTATAAAAAACCGGGGCATGCATGGAGACCAGGCGTAGAGGTCATTAGTGCTTTATCAGTCAAGTGCCCAACTAGTTATGTTATATTACATGGTTAGTAAGAAACATCTTCCGGGGAGAATAGTTCCGTTAGGGGTTCCTTTCCCTGGGAGGCATGCCCTAAAGTGCATGTCTGGACTGCGAAAAGAGCAGAAAAGCATCTGGGGGCAGATAAATGAATAAATAAAAAATCATCTTTCAAGTCACCAACCGAATATTTCCTTAAGAATGCTAGCATTCGGCTTCACCCAGTCTGAGGTACACATCCGGCTAACCCGGCAGTAACAATCGCAGAGGTGCTCCCTTTACCTCCTAGCCGAACAATCGGGAATATAGGGGTAAGCACAGGAGCCAGGCAACCCAACTTGGCCAAAACTTAAGTCATATCGGTGCATATAATGGTGAATAAAAGGTACATGCGGAAGTTTGACACATGTGTTGGGCATGAAGCCCGTATAAATAAGCTTCTATTAAAGAAGCCCCCAGGTATAATGAGTGCGAGTGGCACGTCAAGTGTGTGCGAACAATGCGCAGATCAGCCCTTAGAGGTTTTATGACAAGGTGGGGAGAAAAGAGAGAAACAAAAGACAACTGAAGTATAAAATGTGGACGGAGGAAGGAGACGAACTCTGAGTCCGGCGCTAGGCATAGAATCTTCGGAGGCGGGCTGCGTTCCATGGGTTCGGCTCGAGTCGGTTGTCCGATGCGTTTCGCAGACGGTATGCTCCGCCGGTCAGGACTTGGTCGATGATGAAGGGACCTTCCCATTTGGGCTTGAGTTTGTCCTTTTTCTTGTCCGGCAGGTGTAGAACTAGTTCGCCAACATTGTAAGTTTTAGCTCATACTTCTCTACTTTGATATCTTCGAGCCTGCTGCTGATAGAATGCGGAACGAGGCTTTGCCACGTCGCGCTCCTCCTCCAATGCGTCCAAGCTGTCATGCCGATCCAACTCGGCTTCTCTTTCTTCGTACATGCGCACTCGAGGTGAGTCATGAATTATATCGCAGGGCAAGACTGCCTCTGCACCGTATACCATGAAGAATGGTGTGAATCCGGTAGTACGGTTTGGCCTGGTCCGCAGCCCCCAGAGTACGGAGTCGAGCTCCTCTACCCAGTGTGTGTTAGATTCCGTAAGGGACCGCACTAGTCTGGGTTTGATGTCGCTCATGATTAGACCATTTGCTCGTACAACCTGACCGTTGGTTTGAGGGTGATAGACTGAAGCGTAGTCGAGCTTAATGCCCATATTTTTGCACCAGAGTTTAACCTCGTCGGCCGTAAAGTTCGTGCCGTTATCGGTGATGATGCTGTGGGGGACACCGTAACGGTGTACTACCCTGGATATGAAGTCTATCACAGGTCCGGATTCGGCCGTTTTAACTAGCTTGGCCTCTATCCATTTGGTGAATTTGTCCACCATGACCAATAGGTATTTTTGCTTGTGGGTTCTCCCTTTAAGGGGTCCAACCATGTCAAGCCCCCAGACCGCAAACAGCGAGGTGATGGGTATAGTTTTGAGGGCGGTTGGTGGCATGTGGCTCTGATTAGCAAAGAGCTGACAACCGACGCATCGTTGGACTAAGTCCTGAGCATCTGCCCGGGCCGTCGGCCAATAAAATCCTGTACGGAAGGCCTTACCCACAAGGGCCCGGGCTGCAGCGTGGTGTCCGCCTAGTCCGGCATGAATTTCAGCCAGAAGATTTCGCCCTTCCTATTCGGGGATGCACCTTTGAAGGACTCCGGTTGTGCTTTTCTTATAAAGTTCTCCCTCATGGACCTTGTAGGCTTTAGATCGCCAAACTATGCAGCGGGCAACATTTTGGTCTTCGGGAAGTTCCTACCTAATTAAGTAGGCTTGGAATGGTTCCTTCCACAGGGCAATGACTGCCATTATTTCGTGGGCTGAAGGTGTTATGTCATTGGCTGAGCCACCGGTTGTGTCAGAATGTTCGATGTTGGGCGGTGCGGTTGGTTACGGATTGCTGTTTCCGGACTCCTCTTCCCATACTATGGATGGCTTAAAGAGCCGCTCCAGGAAGATGTTTGGAGGGACGGCGTCGCACTTTGCTCGATCGTGCCAACACGTCGGCCGCTGGTTATTATCCGGGCTACATGGTGGAATTGAGTCCTTTGAACCGAGCTGACATTTTTAAGGCGGTGTTACGATGGCTGCCATTTTGGATCTTTGGCATCAAAGTCTCCATTTACTTGTGATATTGCGAGGTTTGAATCCCCGCGGACCTCGAGGCGTTGAATGCCCATGGAGATTGCCATCCGGAGACCATGCAGAAGGGCCTCGTATTCGGCTGCGTTGTTGGAGTCTGTGTACATTATTTGAAGTACGTTGGACTGTGTCTCCGGTTGGGGACGTCAAAACGACGCCAGCCCCCAAGCCGGCCAACATTTTAGAGCCGTCGAAATGCATGATCCAATTGGAGTATGCGCCGTACTCTTTAGGGAGTTCGGCTTCGGTCCATTCAGCGATGAAGTCAGCCAAGACTTGCGACTTTATAGCTTTCCGTGGTTTGTAGGTTATGTCGAATGGTAAGAGCTCGATGGCCCATTTTGCAATCCTACCCGTCGCATCGCGGTTATTTATGATGTCGTTGAGGGGTACTTCGGAGGCCACTGTTATCGAACACTCTTGAAAGTAGTGTCGCAGCTTCCGGGATGCCATGAACACCGTGTATTCTATCTTTTGATAATGCGGGTACCGGGACTTGCATGGAGTTAAGACAGTGGATACGTAGTACACTGGTTTTTGAAGAGGGAATTTATGCCCTTCTGTTTCTCGTTCGACGACGAGCACCGCGCTTACAACTTGGTGTGTTGCCGCGATATATAACAACATTGGTTCGCCCAAATTGGGCGCAGACAGGACCGGATTAGTTGCCAATATGGCCTTTATTTCTTCGAGTCCGGCCATGGCAGCATCCGTCCATTTAAAGTGTTCAGTGCGCCTGAGGAGGCGATAGAGGGGCAATGCCTTTTCTCCCAAACGGGAGATGAAGCGGCTTAGAGCCGCCACGCATCCGGTCAGTTTTTGTATTTGTTTGAGGTCTTTTGGAATATCCAACTATGACAGAGCTCGGATCTTGGCTGGGTTTGCTTCAATTCCTCTACCGGATACAATGAAGCCCAAGAGCTTTCCGGCTGGTACACCGAAAACGCATTTTTCGGGGTTGAGCTTAATTCATATGCTCGGAGGTTGTCGAACGTGAGCCTCAAGTCGTCTACTAGAGTTTTGACGTGTTTGGTCTTGACGACCACGTCGTCTACGTATGCCTCCACTGTTTTGCCGATCTGGGTAGCGGACATATCCGAATCATGCAGCGATATGTTGCGCGGCGTTTTTGAGTCGAAGGGCATTGTGTTGAAGCGAATGGTCCATATGGAGTAATGAATGCCGTTGCGGCTTGGTCTACCTCCGCCATCTTGATTTGATTGTAGCCGGAGTATGCGTCGAGGAAGCACAATGAATCGTGTCCTCCGGTAGCATCGATGATTTGATCGGTGCGGGGAAGGGGAAAGGATCCTTTGGACAAGCCTTCTTAAGGTCTTTAAAATCGACACACAAGCGCCAGGATTTGTCCTTTTTTTGGTACCATTACCAGGTTTGCTAGCCAGTCCGGATGTTTGATGTCTCTGATGAATCCGGCTTCCAATAGTTTGGCTAGCTCCTCTCCCATTGTCTGTCTTCTGGGTTCGGAAAATCGCCAAAGAGCCTGTTTGACTGGCTTGAATCCTTTTAGGATGTTTAGGCTGTGTTCTGCCAATCTGCGTGGGATTCCTGGCATATCTGAAGGGTGCCAGGCAAAGATGTCCCAATTCTCCCAGAGGAATTCTCGTAGTGCGGTCTACATCAGAGTTTAACTGTGCCCCAATGGAGGCCGTCTTTGTGGGGTCCGTTGGATGGACCTGGAATTTGACTATTTCGTCCGCTGGTTTAAAAGAGGTGGACTAGGATCTCTTATCGAGTATCACATCGTCCCTGTTCACCGTGAAGCGCAAAGACGGTGAGTTCCTCCGCCGCTAGGGCTTGGATAGTGCCTCTAGGGCTAATCGCGGCTGTCTTGTTTTCGGTAGCAGAGTGCTATGTCCGGATCACTGGCAAGGGTGATGGTTCCATTGGGCCCGGGCATTTTAAGCTTCATGTACCCGTAATGGGGTATGGCTTGAAAAATTGTAAATGCCTCTCGTCCTAATAAAGCGTGATATCCACTGCTGAACGGGGCCACTTGGAATGTGACCTCCTCGGACATGTAATTGTCCGGCGAGCTGAACACCACGTCAAGTGTGATTTTTCCTGTGCTGCGTGCTTCCCGACTGGGGATTATTCCTCTAAAGGTTGTGCTGCTTCGCTCAATGCGGCTCCAGTCTATTTCCATTTTTCGAAGGGTTTCCTTGTAGATGAGGTTTAATCCGCTGCCGCCATCCATGAGTACCTTGGTAAGACGAAAGCCGTCCACTATTGGACTAAGGACCAACGGGCTGGTGCTCGGGCTGTTCGGAATTTAGGTTCGTCGCTGGCGTTGAAGGTGATAGCCGTGTCGCTCCATGGATTTGTTGTTGCTACTTGGTAGACTTCGGCGAGGCTGCGGATTGTTCGTTTCCGCATATTGTTTGATGCGAAAGTCTCGAAGACTGTTAATACCGTACTGGTACTGTTGGGGTGGTTCTCCGGGGCTAGAAGCTCTTCGCCACTTTTGGCCACCTGCCGCAGTATCCAACATGCTCGAAGGCTATGTGTTGGAGTGTCGCCCTCTGTACTATGAATTTTACAGGATCCGCTGAGCCATCCCTCCAGTACGGTTCCGTGCCCTTTATGGGGTTTTTGCTTTTTGGTTTTTGTCCCGGGTGCCTGAGCATGATGCACCCTTTTGTTTCGGACTAGGGTTGTGTTCGGAGCCGGATTGTCCCAAAACTTAGTTTCGGTTTTCCGGACACTCTCCATCGCACAGTACTTTCATACTATGGGCGCCAGGTCGGTGAAGCGTGTAATTTCGCGACGACTTACGGCATTCAAGATTCCCTTGTCTGTGCAATTGTTGCAGAAAATCGAAATTGCGTTTTCCTCACGGCAGTCCTTTATCCTGTCGATAACCAGGAGGAATCTGGCCCAGTAATGATGTACTGTTTCAGCAGGCTCTTGCCGGATTTGAGATAGATCGCATATGTTTGGGTGGGTGGGTGGAATTGAGTCCGGAACCCAACCTAACTTGAGGCTCAAGGGCCGAAAAGTTTCCGAATTTGGAAGCTTGGATTGCTGGACGTTGTCCAACGAGTCTGGTCTGCTGCCTGACTTTAGGTTCAGTACTTGATCGACGTCCGTCCCTTCGCGGGAATCCGGCATGGAGGGATCAGGAGTCCGGACATAACTGGTCTTTAATACAGAGGAAGAGTCGCCGTATTGTTCATCTACCACCGCAAAGTGGTGGGTAACCTGGGGGAGTTAATCTCTCTCAGATCGGTTTTAAGCCCAATCTGATCGTAGTCTGTAGAGACCCCCAGGGCGGCGATGCGATCCAAGAGCTCGTTTATAGAAGAGAGCTCAATCGGATCCAGCTGCTCGGTAAATTCCGAGCTGATGCGAAGATCGCTTTTGATGACCCGAGAGGTCATTGTCGAAGCGACGGCCGAACAGGCGGTCATAAGAAAACCACCTAGCCGGATAGTTTGGCCGGCGGCCAATGCTCCTTTGGCAATGGTACCATCTTTAAAGACGGGAAGAGGCATCCTTCCTGATCGTGACGGCACAGAGGAACTCTCAATGAAAGCACCAATGTCGGTGTCAAAACCGGTGGATCTCGGGTAGGGGGTCCCGAACTGTGCGTCTAGGCGGATGGTAATAGGAGACAAGGGACACGATGTTTTTACCCAGGTTCGGGCCCTCTCGATGGAGGTAAAACCCTACTCCTGCTTGATTAATATTGATGATATGGGTAGTACAAGAGTGGATCTACCACGAGATCAAGGAGGCTAAACCCTAGAAGCTAGCCTATGGTATGATTGTTGTTCGTCCTACGGACTACAACCCTCCGGTTTATATAGACATCGGAGAGGGCTAGGGTTACACAGAGTCGGTTACAATGGTAGGAGATCTACATATCCGTATTGCCAAACTTGCCTTCCACGCCAAGGAAAGTCCCATCCGGACACGGGACGAAGTCTTCAATCTTGTATCTTCATAGTCTTGGAGTCCGGCCGATGATGATAGTTCGGCCATCCGGACACCCCCTAGTCCAGGACTCCCTCAGTGCTCAATGCTATATATTATTTCCCAATGATGTATGGCTATCCTATGATGTTTGAGTAGATCTATTTTGTCCTAATGGCTATTTGATGATCGTGATTGGTTTGAGTTGTATGTTTTATTATTGGTGCTGTCCTATGGTGCCCTCCGTGTCGGCATAGCGTGAGGATTCCGCTGTAGGGTGTTGCAATACGTTCATGATTCACTTATAGTGGGTTGGTGAGTGACTGATACACAAACCCGAGTAGGAGGGATTGTTGCGTATGGGATAAAGGGGACTTGATGCTTTAATGCTATGGTTGGGTTTTTACCTTAATGAATCTTTAGTAGTTGCGGATGCTTGCTAGAGTTCCAATAATAAGTTCATATGATCCCAGTAGAGAAAGTATGTTAGCTTATGCCTCTCCTTCAAATAGAATTGCAATAACGATTACCGGTCTAGTTATCGATTGCCTAGGGACAAATAACTTTCTTGTTGACAAAAGCTCTTTGCTTTTACTAATTTAGTTGTGTCTTTATCTAAACATCCCCTAGTTTATATTTACGTGTTCTTTATTTTCTTGCAAACCTATCCAACAACACCAACAAAGTACTTCTAGTTTCATACTTGTTCTAGGTAAAGCGAACGTCAAGCATGCGTAGAGTTGTATCGGTGGTCGATAGAACTTGAGGGAATATTTATTCTACCTTTAGCTCCTCGTTGGGTTCGACACTCTTACTTATCGAAAACTGTTGCGATCCCGTATACTTGTGGGCTATCAAGACCTTTTTCTGGCGCCGTTGCCGGGGAGTCATAGCGTGGGGTGAATATTCTCGTGTGTGCTTGTTTGCTTTATCACTAATTAATTTTTATTTGTTGTTCTTAGTTGTTCTCTATCTTTAGTATGGATATGGAACACAAAATACCAAAAAAATTAGGTGTAGTGGCTACTCATGAGGATGGGGTAACTCCTAAAACCCTCGATTCTCATTATTCGAGAGATATTATATACTACTTTGATAATCCTGAGAAAACCCCATTCAACTTTATAATGGGAGTAACGTTGGATCAACGTGAATACTTTAGGGATTATCGCTTAACACAAAAAGGGAAACTATTATGGGATCAAATTCATTTATTGAAGTGGTATGCTTGGAAACTATGCGTGGAATATGATTATACTTGTTGCTCTAGGATGAATTCTCCGCACCTTCCCTTTTCATGCAAATTTAATGATAATAAAACCTTAGCTTCTTATGATAATGGTATATATGATTAATATGATGTGGAACAAATAGAAGGATTTGTTGCTTTTATGGGTGCTTATGAAAGTGAAGCTATGTGTAAAGAGTTTGAGGATTATGATGATGTTATTAATAGATCTAAAAATTTAGCTATCCTCAAATATTGCTATGATAATTATAAATACAATTATGCAATAGATGCACTTATTGAGAAAGTCTCTGCTGTCCAAGAAGAGACTAATATTTTGCAGGAAGCTATGGAAGAAGAAATTGATGAAACTATGAGCTCATTGGATGAAAAAGATGATGAGGAGAGCGAAGAACAAGAGGAGGAAGAGTGGATTGATCACCCGTGCCCACCTTCTAATGAGAGTAACCCTCCAACTCATACAATGTTTAATTTCCCTTCGTGCTTACCGAAGGATGATTGCTATGATGATTGCTATGATCCCGTTGATTCTTTTGAAATATCCCTTTTTGATGATGCTTGCTATGCTTGTGGCCAAGAGGCCAATATGAATTATGCTTATGGAGATGAACTTGCTATAGTTCCTTATGTTACACATAAAATTGTTGCTATTGCACCTACGCATGATAGTCCTATTATCTTTTTGAATTCTCCAAACTACACTATATCGGAGAAGCTTGCACTTATTAAGGATTATATTGATGGGTTGCCTTTTACCATTACACATGATGATTTTGATGAATATAATATGCATGTGCTTGCTGCTCCTACTTGCAATTATTATGAGGGAGGAACTATGTCTCCACCTCTCTATGTTTCCAATACTATGAAATTGCAAGAAACTGCTTATACTATGCATTGGCCTTTACTCGGTGTGTATGAATTATTCTCTTATGACATGCTGATGCATAGGAAGAGAGTTAGACTTCGTTGTTGCATGATATATGTTACTTTGTGCTCACTACTAAATTACAAATCATTGTTAATTAAAATTGGCTTTGATATACCTTGGGATCCGGGTGGATTCATTACTTGAGCACTATATGCCTAGCTTAATGGCTTTAAAGAAAGCGCTGCCAGGGAGACAACCCGGAAGTTTTAGAGAGTCATTTATTTCTGTTGAGTGCTTTCATATAGTTTAAAAACAAAAAAAAAATAAAGAGGGGAACCTAAAACTTTTTAAAAAGGAAAGTGAAAGTGAGAAAGACAGGCATTGTTGAAGTGGGAGCTAGCCTTGGACTTTGTTCATGCTCACGGAAACTTTGTGAATCTTGATTACAGAAACTTTTCAACAAAAATAATTATCCCCTTGTACAATTCCATTGTATTATAAAAATAACTAGCGGGGTCACCCGCGCATTTGCGCGGCTAGATCATTGATTTTTATTGTGAGGTAGGTTAAAGTCCACTTATTTTAATGCTAACAATGTATATTACAATTGTAATGGCCTTATAAGTGAAACTTTGTATCATCCTTTTGGGATATTGGTGATATATAGCTAAAAATAAAATTCCATTTTGAGAATATTAAAGTATGACTTAAAATAGGGTACCCACATTGAAATCGAAATAAAAATATATTTATAAATCAAGTGTTTTGAAGCCATCTAATAGTTCATAAACATGTGTGCCATGGAGGTTGACCTGAAGCTCAATCGAGACACTCGGACTCTATGCCGCCGACCATCGGTATAGGCCATCTAATCTCCTATGGGTATGTCAATTATCTCTTCCACGCCACTTTCCCCTCTCTTTCCATTCTTCCATGTCCGCCTCTCTTGCATATTTCAGTCATTGTACAACCATTGGCTCGATCTCCCATCAGCTTCTCAAGGTTCATCTCGGCTCCCTTTAGACCAAGGTGAGACTTATATTAATAGCAGTGACTTCTGAACGAGCACCACCTAGTCAACTTTGAATCCTTTGATGGGGTCATGTCATCTAATTTTAGTGGTGCACATTTGCGTGGCTAGATTTTCTATGTGTTTTTTATATGTATATTGGTACAGGAAGGTAGACTCGCAAAATCACATACACAGTGTGAAGAAACATTTTTCAAATTATAATTTGTAGCCTGTATCTATATCATGAGGAAATATTAGTGGACTGAAGTGCATTTGGTTTATCATGTTTAGGAAGATGTTAGCAAAGCATTTCGTATGTGACCATAGAAAATCGTATTGGGGTTCTCTCATGTCATGCCAAAATATATACTGATGTCTGTCTTTTATCCACAATTTTAAGAAACATCTCAACAAAACATAATATATTAGCTCTAAGGTCTACTATAGCCGCCTCATTATTATCTCAGTAGTGTAGTTGGCTAATGTCTGCTATAGTTTGAACTAATGTATGTTGCTTAGCAATCCAAAACAATATAAACTTATTTCTCTGTATACTTCAAAAACATGCAAAACTAACATCACCCGCTAAATATCGCCTAATCTATGTAGTTGGCCAGTTTTCTCTGTTTTTATTGTGGCGTGTATATAGTCCCATTGCATGGTTCTTTATTTTCCTATGCATAAATGATGTATATGTAGTCAGGCAAAGTGGTATGTACCCATGTTGTAGCGGCTACCCAGGAAAATTCAATTAGTGTACGTGAGTAGCAATTAGTGTACGTGGGTAGCAAGAGAGGATCGATCTGCGCATCTGTTCACATGAAGACGCATGCGTATGTGTGTTAGTGTTGTGACCACCAGAAGCTCCTTGAGTCGACCTGACTGCGCCGCCACAACTGCGAATCAGCGACAACTCTGCCACATAGTGTTCCAGACGCCGTGACCTGGGCCTCTGCCGCTGTGCCATCGGCTATCGCCTCTGCGGCCGCCGTTGCCGTCGCCGTCGCTACCATTGTTTAGGCTAGCTTCTACAATCATAAACATCGATCCATCCAGTAGCAATTCATATTCATCCTCGTGCCGCCCTACGGCCCCTGTCGCCATCGCCGTCGCTGTTTAGGTTAGCTTGTACGATCATAAACATAGATCCCATCCATCCAGCAGCTATTTCATATTCATCCTCATGCTGGCCAAGTGCACAATCACATAGTTCTTTGGTTGTTGTTACACTGTTCTAAATCGTACACTGACACTTGCATGGCGGCAGCATCCATATGGGTGCACCAGCGAGATCGCGCCGGATCATGAGCAGGTCATTCCATGGCGTGTTGCTTCGTAAGACAAAACCCTATGTATTTAGACTTGTCCAACTCATAATAGGTCAATTAAAAATAACTCATAATAGGTTGCCTATGCCCGTACGCTAGAGCAAGTTGGAGTTGTTTTATCTGTGTAACGCCCTCGATGCGGCTATATCTCCCACGTGTCGAAGCACGACTTAGAGGCATAGCCGCATTGAAAGCAATGTCGCAAATGAGGTAATCTTCACACAACCCAAGTAATACATAAGGGAAAGAGATACATAGCTGGCTTACAATCGCCACTTCACACAATTACATGAATAAAGCATTACATCATCCAGATACAATCAAGGTCCGACTACGGAACCAAAATAAAAGAAGAACCCCAAATGCGACAAACGGACCCTGATCGACCCCAACTGGGCTCCACTACTGATCAACTGAAACGAAACAACACAAAGGGCAAGGTCTTCATCGAGCTCCTCCTTGAGCTTGAATGCGTCACCTGCTCGGTAACATAGGCACCTGCAAACTGGTTTTTGGAAGTATCTGGTGAGTCACGAGGACTCAGCAATCTCACACCCTCGAGATCAAGACTATTTAAGCTTATGGGTAAGGTAAAGGCATGAGGTGGAGCTGCAGCAAGCGACTAGCATATATGGCGGCTAACATACGCAAATGAGAGCGAGAAGAGAAGGCAAAGCACGGTCGATAAAAGTATGATCAAGAAGTGATCCTATAGCAACCTACGTCAAGCATAACTCCAACACCGTGTTCACTTCCCGGACTCCGCCGGAAAGAGACCATCACGGTAACACACGCGGTTGATGTATTTTAATTAAGGTCAACTTTAGGTCTTCTACAACCGGACATTAACAAATTCCCATCTGCCACATAACCGCGGGCACGGCTCTCGAAAGTTTATACCTGCAGGGTGTCCCAACAGCCCATGACAAGCTCTCGCGATCATCGAAGGAATAGACCTTCACCCAAGACACTCCGATCGGACTCGGTATCCCAGACATCAAGACATTTCGACAATGGTAAAACAAGACCAGCAAAGCCGCCCGAATGTGCCAACAAATCCCGATAGGAGCTGCACATATCTCGTTCTCAAGGCACACCGGATTGTCCAAACTTCCGTAGGCCAGCCCAGAGTTGCCTCGGTATACCGGCGGTTGACGGTTTGGACCAACACTCTAACGAGCACCGCCCGGGGGTAAATAAAGATGACCCTTGGGCTCCGGAAACCCAAGGGAAGAAAAGGGCTAGGCGAGGCAAATGGTAAAACCAAGGTTGGGCCTTGCTGGACAAGTTTTATTCAAAGCGAACTGTCAGGGGGGTCCCATAAATCACCCGACCGCGTAAGGGACGCAAAATCCGGGAACATAACACCGGTATGACGGAAACTAGGGCGGCAAGAGTGGAACAAAACACCAGGCATAAGGCCGAGCCTTCCACCCTTTACCAAGTATATAGATGCATTAATAATATAAGAGATATTGTGATATCCCAACAAGTAAACTTGTTCCAACAAGGAACAACATCTCCATGTTCCAAAAAGGAACAAACTTCAATCTTCACCTGCAACTAACAACGCTATAAGAGGGGCTGAGCAAAGCGGTAACATAGCCAAACAACGGTTTGCTAGGAATGGTGTCAAAAGTTAGAGGTTTGACATGGCAATTTGGGAGGCTGACAAGCAAAAGGTAGGCATCGCAGCATTGGCATAGCAAAAGAGCGAGCAAACTAGCATAGCAAAGATAGTAGTGATTTCGAGGGTATGATCATCTTGCCTGCAAGGTTCTCAGAGTTGTCGAAGGCTTGATCCTCGTAGGCATTCTCAACAGGTACCTCGTTCACGCACTCGTCTCCGGCTCTACCCAAAGCAAGAACACAAGCAACGGAACCACAATCAAACAAGGAACAATGCACAAGCAATATGATGCAATACATGACATGCTATGCGAGATGTGATATGCAATGCATATGTATGCTCCGGAAGGAAAATGATGAACTGGCATCAACTTGGCAAACCAAGTATGCCGCTGGAAAGATGGGATGATTTGGGTGAAATCGATATAAAGATCACCGAATCGGATGCACGGTTTGCAAATGACAAGCAAAACAAGAATGACGCAAATCTGCGTTTAACAGCCCGATGCTACTTAGCACGCAACAAGAAACTATGCTACAGCACCCCAACATAAAAACAAAGCATATGGCAACGAACTACAGGAGATGCTTAACAATAGAGGAACACTGAGCTACGGCTAAATCACATCATAACATGTTCAAACAAGCATGGAGAAAGTGCTCAAAATATCAGGTTCACAGACTTGGTGAAAATACTAACATGGCAGGAATTAACATCAGGAAGGCATGTTTAGAGCAAGCAAACAACATGCTACAGGAACTTAAAATAGCAAAGCAAGGCATGACATGATTCTACTCAAAGCATATTTCAATATTCCCTTACTGACCATAAGCCAAAAGGACCTTAAGAAATGATGGCACCCATGTAAACATAGTAAGTTTTATTACAGATTTCAGACTTAGTGAAAATATCAGGACATGGCAAAAACAGATTCAACATGGCATGTTCGTGAGCTCGATGCACTCACTACAGAGCAATACATGGCATGGAAAGGCAACCAACAGTAAGAAGGCATGATTATGAAGCTAAGCATGGCAAGAGCAAGGTCATAGCATACACGGAACAACTACAACGACCCCGTGAAAATTGAATCTCATGCAAACAATCTGCCAGGAAACATTTTCAAGCAAATTTGGAGCACGAAAAGAACATGTTCCAGCAGGCTATAAATGCAACCAAGGGCATGAATGGATAGAGCAAGACATGTATATCAAATCATGTTTATAGAGCATCTCCAGATTATGCATAGAATGATTACTAGAAGCATGTTAACATGGCACCAAAATGTAACAGAATCTGCCAGGAAAACAACAACAGCTACTACCCTACTTTACAAGCTTGATACACTCAGCACACAAGTCACAAAAATACAAGGTCAACACCTCTGGAAAGATGGAATGACAAAGTCCAACATTCATGTAGAGCTCATACTCATAGGATGCACACATAAATCATGGCAAAAATGACAAAATAGCTCGAGCTGATAAGATTCTGGAACTAACGATCTGAAGCCTACTTCCAACAGCATTTCGGGCATCAAGATGAGCTCAAATGCAAATGATGCAATGGAATGAAATGATGTACTCTTCGAGACGAACAATTTGACATATTATACGCCCAAAACGGAGCCACGGTTGCAGAGATGTGATGTGTTGAAAAAGCATGCAAATGATAGAATTCTGGGGACTTAGAGATTTCGGGGGAAGACAACCTGTTGCACGGATTACGAGGCGAGGCGGATCTCGCCGGAGACATCGCCGGAGATGGCGCCGGAGGTGCGGGAGGAGGCCGGATCCGGGGCTCCCTCTACCGGATCTCGCCGGATCCGGGCCGGGGAGGCACGGCGGCGGAGGGCGGAGGAGGAGGCATGGGGCGCGGCCCGCGGCGGCGCGCCGGGAGCCTCTGGCTCGGCGGCGCGGGCTTTCTCCGCGGCGAGGGCGCGTGCGCGGCGCTGGCGAGGCAGGAGGGCGGGCGCGACGGAAGGCGTCGGCGGCGGGCTCGGCTTGCACGCACGTGGAAAGCGCAGGCTGGCCGGCGGGCGCGCCGCCGGCTCTGGGCGACGAGGCGCCAAAGATGGAGGGAGCGCGCTGGCGGCGGGTAGTCCGGGCGGGCGGCGGGCACGCCGGCGGCGGCGGCGAACGGCGGCGCTTCGCTTCGCGGCGGCGCGAGATCCGGCAGCCGCTGGCTCGCGATGGGCCCATGGCGGGCTGGTGGTCTGCCGGGATGGGCGGCGGTGGCGTGGCGCAGGAGTGGCTGAGGCGGCGGAGGAGGTGATGTGGCGCCCTGTGATTGGCCGGGGCGACGTGGCGCGCGGACGCGTCCGGCGCGGGCGGACACGTCCGGCGGCGGAGAGGGGAAATTGCTAGGGTTTGGACTGCGCGAAAAATCCGGGAGGGGCACATATTTATAGGGGTAGAGGGAGCTAGGAGAGTCCAAATGAGGTGCGGTTTTCGGCCACGCGATCGTGATCGAACGACCGAGAGCATGGAGGGGAGTTTGGTGGGTTTTGGGCCACTTTGGAAGGGGTGTTGGGCTGGAACAAAAGAGGCCTTTGCGGTTACCCGGTTAACCGTTGGAGTACCAAACGACCTCCGAATGGCACGAAACTTGACAGGCGGTCTACCGGTGCTATACCAAGGCCGCTCGGCAAACCTCGGGCCATTCTGAGAAGGTTTAATACCCGCACACGAAAAGAGGGAAGAAGGAAACACCGGAGGACATAGGAGTGCCGGATTGCAAAACGGACAACGGGAAAAATGCTCGGATGCATGAGATGAACATGTATGCAAAATGAAATGCACATGATGACATGATAAAATGCAAATGATGACATGGCAAAGTGCCACACGCAAGCAAATGACATGGCAACGACGGCGAATAACTGGCGGACACCTGGCGCATCGGATCCGGGGTGTTACAACACTCCACCACTACGAGAGGATCTCGTCCCGAGATCTAGGATGGCACCGGAGGGAAAACGAAGAGGAAGAGAAGAGGTAAAACTAAGTTGCTTCTTTGACGAACGAGTGAAACCACAGAACCTTGAGAGGTTGACCAAATTGAAAGAAACAAAACAACGGAGATGAGCAAGGTTGAAAACACTCTATTAGGAAAGAGGAACAAGGGATACAACGAGAACCAAGTGGTTTAGTGATAAGATAGATATTGAAACCACTCCGGTTAAAACTAGATAGAAAAGGAATAAGATTGATATGATTTGGGCAGCACTCCGACTGAAAGAAGGAAAAACTTGATAAGATGAAAAGCACCTGAAGAGATGACACAACACTCCGGTTAAATGGATAAGAATGAAAAGAAGACGATGCTCGCAATACGAGGTGATGGGTGAAGAGCACAATGCCTCCGGAAGAAAGAATAGAAGATAGATCATTGGAATGAAGGGATGGAGAAGAAAATGACAACTTCTACCACAATTGAATTTGGAAGGCATCCTTGCAAGAAGGTTAGAATAGAGTTGTTGGAAGACCAACAACAAAAGAATAATTTTGTAGTGGGCTTATGGAAACATCTCAACATTATGAGGTGACAACCGGCCACTAATGGAAACAATTGCTTGCTTGAGATCAATGAAAATAAGAGAAACTTCTTCCGCCAAGATGATAGAGATATAACTTGGATCATTAATAAGCACCAAAATAGCAATATTCCTTAGGGAAGGCTTTAGGTGAAAACATGACACAAGATAAATCCAACGAAGAGGTTGATGGATTTAAAATACCTCATTCTTGACAACATGTGAAACATGAAACATGAATGAAACTGTCAAAATGACATAACACCACCTGAAAAGATAAGGTCGAAAGAATTGCACTTCGAAATGCAAGAAGAAGAATACTTGAACTCCTCAAAACAAAACATGTGTTGAACACCATGTTTATTTTAGAGTAAAGCTTGGTGGATCTTAACTTCGAGAGAAATCTTGATGAACAACTGAAGAATGAAAAGAATCGTTGACGAACCACCATGTAGAGCCTCCATGAAGAACTCCTGTAAGAAAAGGAATGAAAAGAAAGAGGAATTGAAAACACAAGGTGAATCCTTGCAATGATTTAAATGGATCTCCGTGATAATTAGAGCTTGGAACTCCGGGAAAAAGAAGAAGATGAAGCAAATGAAACCGAGAATTTTAAGGGCCTCCGGAATAAAGAATTAATCACTTGGATGAACAAGAATAAGAATTATGTTATGCTTATCCTTCACCAATTAAATTGATGACAATCAACGGATTTGGCATACTACTTATTCCCGTAGAAAGGATTAAAAGAGATATATCAAAACTTGAGAAGGTCTTCAACGAACCACCGGTAGGATTGGAACAACAAATGAAATGATATGATGAACAAGGAAGTGAGATCTTGAAAGAACCACCGTAAGAATTGAAAATGAAAGTAGCAAAGGCACAATTCACCGGGAAGAATTGGAAAACGAATGAAGATACTTGAGGGTATTTAGATACAAATGAACGAGAGCTGATTAGAGAATACTTGAATGATGCACCGGTATGATTTGGAGAACGAGAGCTGAAAGCTTGAAGGAATAATAGTGAGATGATGGGCTTCAAAGAATGAAACTGAAAAGACTCCTAAAATGCTCCGGATGGGTGAAAAGATTCTCACAATCGAAAACAATTATGAGAGGATGGCAACAAGCTAGCACCAAGAATCTTGAAGAGAATAGAGCAAGATTAAAGAGAAACTCTTCTTCGGTCGGTTGAGCCAACTATGAAAAGAATTTGAAAGATCTTGTAGAAAAACATTTGACTGATGATAACTCATTCTTACGTCAAACTTGGAGAAGAATTTAGGATAGCTCTGGGAAAATAGAAGAGTCGGGTAAGATCACAGGAAAAGACCTGTGGGTTAGGGCCCACTCAAAAGAACACCGTTGAAAAGATTTAAAAGAGATGTTGCACCGGTTGAATTAAATGGCTTGAATGAGATAACAATCTCCAAATAGCTTGAACGAAAGCAGAGTGGAAACACGAATCTTCGAGATATCTTGAGCACTCCGGAATAACAAATAGCGAGAAGTAGAATGATAATGAGGTGCACCGGTATGAAAAGACATTAGGAACGTGGAAAGGAATATGATGAATATCGAAAGCTTAAAATGGATCCACCGGACAATTGAAAAAAAACGAAGGATGATGAACTTGAAACTCATGAGCATCTTCATGGTTAATCACCGGATAAGAACATTGATTGAAAAGAATGAAGAGACTTCACATGAATAAATGGATACTTGATTAAGAAATCTGTGTCCTTGAAGAAAAAGGGGTGGGAGGGTGGGAAAAACAAAGGCAACTTGGAGACGGATGAATAGACACCGTTGAGAAGAAATGATAATTGGTCTTGCTGATGTTGAAGTGATCGGATCCACTTGAAGAGAAACACGCCGGTTGAAAAGGATTGACATGACAATCTCGATTGTCGAGAAGGGTTGGTATTCACATCGGAGTATGAGAACACCGTTTAGGAAAGGTATGGATTCAACATTTGACTTCGAAGCAACTCGAATACCACAAATAAAACAAAGCAAAGGATTGGCTTGCAGAATAAGCCGGAACAAACATATGATAGAGATTTCGTCCGAAGTTTTCGTGGTGGGGCCTACACGGGCTCAATCGTACAGCACCATCATGTACAAGGCAAAGGCACATGACATCTGAAGCGTCCCGGTCGGCATAGCCAAGGACTCTTTAAGACACAACGAGACCATCAAAACCAACCGTGAATAGGCGGACCACTAGACGTCGAACCCCAATTTCATATCATACATCCGTCGGAAAGATATCCTAAGAGCTACTTGAATTCCCACCTATGAAACTCCCGAAACTTTCGGTTATGCAATCTGGTGTTGGGGATACAGGGAGCAATAATATCTCACACAAACTAACAATCCCTACATCCAAGCTGTATCCATCCGTCAACACATAACCAAGAAACCTTGAAATCGTCTACCTCAACCTTGAAAAGCATCCGTTATACAAATCATGGCAATACTCCGTACTCACCTCGATCTTTGGGTTAGCGGGGTTATCTCACCAACAACTGCATAAAAGAGATTTTCGATGTCGGTACTAAACTCGGTATTCCAGAACTGCAACGATAAAATTATGACGACAACACCTCGGAGCTCAACTCCCGGACACTGCCACAACCCCTAATTGTCGAGGCAACCAAGACAATGTTGTCATCATAAAACCATCGAACGATTCCAAGATACCAGCGTGATCCTAAAAAAAATTTAGTGAAATTTGAGAAGAGAAGAGTCAAAACTCTCGTCGGGATACCTCACCAAAAGGTCGAAGGACCGGGAGTAAAAAGAATTCCTAAACTCTCCGATATATATAATCCTAAATGACTCAAAACATTTTTCTAGACACAACTCGCCACTAAAAGCGATCAAGCGGTGGGGGCTCCTAAGGTCGGGAAGGCTCGATTACCAACTTGTAACGCCTCGATGCGGCTATATCTCCCACGTGTCGAAGCACGACTTAGAGGCATAACCGCATTGAAAGCAATGTCGCAAATGAGGTAATCTTCACACAACCCAAGTAATACATAAGGGAAAGAGATACATAGTTGGCTTACAATCGCCACTTCACACAATTACATGAATAAAGCATTACATCATCCAGATACAATCAAGGTCCGACTACGGAACCAAAATAAAAGAAGAACCCCAAATGCGACAAAGGACCTCGATCGACCCAACTGGGCTCCACTCTTGATCAACTGAACGAAACAACACAAAGGGCAAGGTCTTCATCGAGCTCCTCCTTGAGCTTGAATGCGTCACCTGCTCGGTAACATAGGCACCTGCAAACTGGTTTTGGAAGTATCTGGTGAGTCACGAGGACTCAGCAATCTCACACCCGCGAGATCAAGACTATTTAAGCTTATGGGTAAGGTAAAGGCATGAGGTGGAGCTGCAGCAAGCGACTAGCATATATGGCGGCTAACATACGCAAATGAGAGCGAGAAGAGAAGGCAAAGCACGGTCGATAAAAGTATGATCAAGAAGTGATCCTATAGCAACCTACGTCAAGCATAACTCCAACACCGTGTTCACTTCCGGACTCACGGAAAGAGACCATCACGGTAACACACGCGTTGATGTATTTTAATTAAGGTCAACTTTAGGTCTTCTACAACGGACATTAACAAATTCCCATCTGCCACATAACCGCGGGCACGGCTCTCGAAAGTTTATACCTGCGCAGGGTGTCCCAACTTAGCCCATGACAAGCTCTCGCGATCATCGAAGGAATAGACCTTCACCCAAGACACTCCGATCAGACTCGGTATCCCGGTACATCAAGACATTTCGACAATGGTAAAACAAGACCAGCAAAGCCGCCCGAATGTGCCAACAAATCCTGATAGGAGCTGCACATATCTCGTTCTCAGGGCACACCGGATTGTCCAAACTTCCGGTAGGCCAGCCCAGAGTTGCCCCTGGTGGCCACCGGCGGTTGACGGTTTGGACCAACACTCACAACGAGCACTGGCCCGGGGGGGTAAATAAAGATGACCCTTGGGCTCCGGAAACCCAAGGGAAGAAAAGGGCTAGGCGAGGCAAATGGTAAAACCAAGGTTGGGCCTTGCTGGACAAGTTTTATTCAAAGCGAACTGTCAGGGGGGTCCCATAAATCACCCGACCGCGTAAGGGACGCAAAATCCGGGAACATAACACCGGTATGACGGAAACTAGGGCGGCAAGAGTGGAACAAAACACCAGGCATAAGGCCGAGCCTTCCACCCTTTACCAAGTATATAGATGCATTAATAATATAAGAGATATTGTGATATCCCAACAAGTAAACTTGTTCCAACAAGGAACAACATCTCCATGTTCCAAAAAGGAACAAACTTCAATCTTCACCTGCAACTAACAACGCTATAAGAGGGGCTGAGCAAAGCGGTAACATAGCCAAACAACGGTTTGCTAGGAATGGTGTCAAAAGTTAGAGGTTTGACATGGCAATTTGGGAGGCTGACAAGCAAAAGGTAGGCATCGCAGCATTGGCATAGCAAAAGAGCGAGCAAACTAGCATAGCAAAGATAGTAGTGATTTCGAGGGTATGATCATCTTGCCTGCAAGGTTCTCAGAGTTGTCGAAGGCTTGATCCTCGTAGGCATTCTCAACAGGTACCTCGTTCACGTACTCGTCTCCCGGCTCTACCCAAAGCAAGAACACAAGCAACGGAACCACAATCAAACAAGGAACAATGCACAAGCAATATGATGCAATACATGACATGCTATGCGAGATGTGATATGCAATGCATATGTATGCTCCGGAAGGAAAATGATGAACCGGGCACCAACTTGGCAAACCAAGTATGCCGCTGGAAAGATGGGATGATTTCGGTGAAATCGATATAAAGATCACGGAATCGGATGCACGGTTTGCAAATGACAAGCAAAACAAGAATGACGCAAATCTGCGTTTAACAGCCCGATGCTACTTAGCACGCAACAAGAAACTATGCTACAGCACCCCAACATAAAAACAAAGCATATGGCAACGAACTACAGGAGATGCTTAACAATAGAGGAACACTGAGCTACGGCTAAATCACATCATAACATGTTCAAACAAGCATGGAGAAAGTGCTCAAAATATCAGGTTCACAGACTTAGTGAAAATACTAACATGGCAGGAATTAACATCAGGAAGGCATGTTTAGAGCAAGCAAACAACATGCTACAGGAACTTAAAATAGCAAAGCAAGGCATGACATGATTCTACTCAAAGCATATTTCAATAGTCCCTTACTGACCATAAGCCAAAAGGACCTTAAGAAATGATGGCACCCATGTAAACATAGTAAGTTTTATTACAGATTTCAGACTTAGTGAAAATATCAGGACATGGCAAAAACAGATTCAACATGGCATGTTCGTGAGCTCGATGCACTCACTACAGAGCAATACATGGCATGGCAAGGCAACCAACAGTAAGAAGGCATGATTATGAAGCTAAGCATGGCAAGAGCAAGGTCATAGCATACACGGAACAACTACAACGACCCCGTGAAAATTGAATCTCATGCAAACAATCTGCCAGGAAACATTTTCAAGCAACTTTGGAGCAAGAAAAGAACATGTTCCAGCAGGCTATAAATGCAACCAAGGGCATGAATGGATAGAGCAAGACATGTATATCAAATCATGTTTATAGAGCATCTCCAGATTATGCATAGAATGATTACTAGAAGCATGTTAACATGGCACCAAAATGTAACAGAATCTGCCAGGAAAACAACAACAGCTACTACCCTACTTTACAAGCTTGATACACTCAGCACACAAGTCACAAAATACAAGGTCAACACCTCTGGAAAGATGGCATGACAAAGTCCAACATTCATGTAGAGCTCATACTCATAGGATGCACACATAAATCATGGCAAAAATGACAAAATAGCTCGAGCTGATAAGATTCTGGAACTAACGATCTAAAGCCTACTTCCAACAGCATTTCGGGCATCAAGATGAGCTCAAATGCAAATGATGCAATGGAATGAAATGATGTACTCTTCGAGACGAACAATTTGACATATTATACGCCCAAAACGGAGCCACGGTTGCGGAGATGTGATGTGTTGAAAAAGCATGCAAATGATAGAATTCGGGACTTAGAGATTTCGGGGAAGACAACCTGTTGACGGATTACGAGGCGAGGCGGATCTCGCCGGAGACATCGCCGGAGATGGCGCCGGAGGTGCGGGAGGAGGCCGGATCCGGGGCTCCCTCTACCGGATCTCGCCGGATCCGGGCCGGGGAGGCACGGCGGCGGAGGCGGAGGAGGCCAGGGCGCGGCCGGGCAGGCCGGCGGCCGCGGAGCCTCTGGCGGCGGGGCAGGCTCACGGGCGCGCGGGCGGCGCGGGCGAGGCAGGCGGCCGGGCGGCGCGGAAGCGGAAGCGCGGCGGCGGCTTCAAGCTGCACGCGGAAAGCGCAGGCGGCGGCGGCGCGCGCCGGCGGCTTCTGGGCGACGAGGCGCCAAAGATGGAGGAGGCGCCGGCGGCGGTAGTCCGGCGAGGCGGCGGGCACGCCTGGCGGGCGCGGCGAACGGCAGCGGAGGCGCTTCGGGCGGCGCGAGATCCGGCCTGCTGGCTCGCGCTGGGCCCTGCAAGGGCCCATGAGCCAGTGGTCTGATGGATGGCGGCGTGGCGTGGCGGCGCGCAGGAGTGGCTGAGGCGGCGGAGGAGGTGATGTGGCGCCTGTGATTGGCGGGCGACGTGGCGCGCGGACGCGTCCGGCGTGGCGGACACGTCCGCGGCGGAGAGGAAATTGCTAGGGTTTGGACTGCGCGAAAAATCCGGGAGGGGCACATATTTATAGGGGTAGAGGGAGCTAGGAGAGTCCAAATGAGGTGCGGTTTTCGGCCACGCGATCGTGATCGAACGACCGAGAGCATGGAGGGGAGTTTGGTGGGTTTTGAGCCACTTTGGAAGGGGTGTTGGGCTGGAACAAAAGAGGCCTTTGCGGTTACCCGGTTAACCGTTGGAGTACCAAACGACCTCCGAATGGCACGAAACTTGACAGGCGGTCTACCGGTGCTATACCAAGGCCGCTCGGCAAACCTCGGGCCATTCCGAGAAGGTTTAATACCCGCACACGAAAAGAGGGAAGAAGGAAACACCGGAGGACATAGGAGTGCCGGATTGCAAAACGGACAAC